>JAVJGJ010000001.1:25674433-25710117 GCA_035590215.1 Microhierax caerulescens
ACAGAACCCCCCTACCGGGGGTTGGGGGGCAAACCAAGCAGCTGCAGATGACTGCCTGCCACTTAATCCACGCACCGGCCCCCTGTTTAAAAAGTTTGAGGACCCCTGGCTTAATGGTATGGGAAGGTTCCCTGTGAGTCAGGATTAAAAACACCACACAGGTGTGGGTTTAGGGTGGAGCTGTGTGCCTTCGTTTGGAGATGTGCTCAATTTCTGGTTGGGTATCAAGGATAATTATACCTAACAAGTACAGGAAAGCATGCAAGGGTATCACAGCCTACCCTGAGCCATGAACAGCAGCAATATAACTTGCATCTGTCTGCCAGGTGATATCTTGGCTTTTCAGCAGGTGCTTCCTGTGTTGTTGGAAGGGAATAGAAAAGACAAGACAGACAGATGTGGCACACTTCTTGTGCTGTATCGGTACCTAGGAAAAAGTACACGTAGTCACCCCTAAGGCATTTGCATAGCTTTTATCCCACCTTTGAACCATTGAGACTTGTGCATTATTTCTTCTCATAAAGAACCCCAATGTTACAGTTTTTCCTTCCCAAAAAATCAGTTCCTTCAGAAGGCTCAGCTTTCTCCTGTGCTTGATGGCACTTGAGGGGTAATAATTAGACTGGAACTTCAGGTCAGCCACAAAGTCTGTGCAGCTAGAAAATTAATCTTCCAAAGAAACCATTACCTCTTTCAGTGCAGCCAAGGTAGGAGTATTGATAGCAATCTTGCAGCTTTAGGAAATGAGGCTGCCTCAGTTGTGGCTCCTTCTCAGCAAGCTACCAGCTTAGTCTGTGTGGTCTGCTGCAAAACACTCTGCTTGACTGTAGGAAAGTAAGGGAAGCTGCTTGTGTGCCGAATAACCAGCAATTCAAGTGAAATCCTCAGTCTTCGTAATTTCCCATCCCACCCTTCCTATCGACCCCCACCCCACCCACCCCCAACTCACACAACCCATCTCCTTGCACATGGCAGGTTTTTTTCATCAGTAGCATACCAGGTCACATGAAGGTCACTAGCATGCACAAGAAAAGTAGCTTTTATTCTAGTTGGTGAGCCAGAGTGGTGGTATTTGTCCCCATTTTCCTTTTTGTGTGCTTTGAAGGGTGAATATTTTTGACAAGTGGGGATTTGCCAGCTGTTTCTGAGCTCAAACACGCCGTTGGTCTCTGCACAGAGTTCATGCAGCAGTGCAGGATGAGGTACGTGCTCGCCTCTCACTGCTGCTGCTCTGTGATACTCCAGCTTTGAGGTCTTTCTTCAGGAAGTTACCTGCAAGGGCAGAGGGTAAATATTTTGAGTGCTCAGCATTTCCCAAGAGAGTCGGCAAGATCAGGTAAAAGGGGAACTCATTTGAAGATCTGTCAGCTCCTGTGTCAGGCCAGCTGATTTATAGTGCAGGTCATTGGAAGCTTTCGTCCAGAGATGCCAAACAAGTAAATGGGTACTTGAGGTGTGTGCTGAAGAAAGGTAGCAATGCTAGCTTTTGGGGCACTGAGATGCTGTTGTCAAGAAACCTAACTGTGACTGGCTTTGGATGCAAGTCAGTCCCCGCATGTTTGTTCTTGTTCTGCTTTTCCATCTGAGACCATAACCTTGTTTCTTAATATATGTTTGGGACTCCCATGGCAGGACTTAGATGTAATGGGGCCTTAGAGAGCTATCTGTGATACCAACAATGAATACTACGTACATGTACATCCAACATAGCACTATCTATGTATCTGTCAATCCACATGCACACAACAGCAGTGAGACAGCAGGTTGATTCCGCAGTGTTAGCCTCCAAAGTTTGGAAATCAGTCTACTGTGCCACCGTGATATTCTTCCAGGGAGGATTCCCCTACTCACACTGATGCTTGCCAGTTCATCAGTGTGGTACATCCAGCATAACTTCTGCACAGAAAGAGTCAGAGCTTCTAGATACAATGAAAGGAAAATATTGTTTATCTGAGACTCTGGAAGGGGTTGCGAGTGAAGAGTTAATCAGCGGCTGTGCTTGGTGTTTGGCAGCTGTCTGTCCTGAGAAAGCACTGACCAGGGCAGGGGTGTTAATTGTTTATGGAAAAACACCAGCTACAAGAAACGAAGAACATGGGAAAAAAAAAAAAGACTACTTAACTGGTTTTATGAACAGGAGAGGGACTTGAACCCTGGGAGGTAACGTAGTGGTTGGAAGGGGCTGAGGGGCAGGCTTGGCCTGTGCATTGGTGTGGGGGTGGGGATTTCGGACAGGAAGAACAGGCAAGGGCAAGGAGGGAATGCTGATCAAGCTGAAGCTGCAAGGGGAAATTTGGCAGAGGGAGGTAGGTAGTTTTTTTTTATTTGGCTATGTAACATTCTGGGTGTGGTAAGGGATGTAGAACAGATGATCAGAGAAGTTTGGTAAACCCTTAGACTCAGAGCAAAGACAGTCTGTTTTGAAATCAGATGCTTCCTCTGCCTCAGTTGAAAACTTGTGAAGAGGAGCCAGGTGTTGGGGGGAAGTAAGCAGAACTGGCTTCATAAATTGTCTCTGTTCTTCCATCCCCTTGTTGCAACTTCTCTGCCTGTGCATGGCAGGGGCAGGACGGAGTCTCAGGGGTGGTGCTAGTGGAGGGAGGGGTATGCAGAAAGGAGACGAGTCTCTGAATTGGACAGGAGGGTTGGGAGGTCCCTGGTCTCTTAAATCTCTTTCTTTCCAGAGCACAAACAGATGCTGTTGGGTTTCTGGTGCATGTGTTTTTGAGTCCAATTCCCAGCCAAGGCTCCCTTTGGCGATGGAGCAGAGGATTCTGTAGGAAGGAATAGAAATCCTCCAACATCTATGGAGCAGATAAACAGCTGCCGTGGGGGCTGGGCATAGATTTTTGCCTCAGGCTTGGACCTATCAGGCATTTTGTGGGAGAGTGTGCCAGCATCCGCATTTGACAAGACTGTAGGTCTGAGGTACTTTCCCTTCTTTGCTGTACCTCTCCGCTGCCCCCTAGAATTTAAATATTTAAAGACCAGCATTACCCTCGCTGAACAGGATGAAAAGAAAATGTTTTTTTGTAAGCAGAGGCAGTGCCAGGAACCAAATGTGGCTTTCCAGTCCTATGGCCTCGGGTACCAATTGCTTAGGGGGGCCTCTGGGTCTAACTGATGTCACATGGCAGCTTGAGTGGCCAGGACCAGAGCATGGCTTTCTGCATCTGCCTTTGACAGATCTGTTACTTGTTCTCCAGGTATGGAAGAGAAGCCCTACTAAATGAGAGGCTTGCAAGAGGTAAAAAGCCTTTCAAAAAGAGCATCCATTTCTGTTGGTACTGGAATGGAAAGAGCTGCTTTCACCTCTCTGGCAGTAGAGGTTGTGAGTAGACACTA
The DNA here is from genome assembly GCA_035590215.1 of Microhierax caerulescens. Lineage (NCBI taxonomy): Eukaryota > Metazoa > Chordata > Aves > Falconiformes > Falconidae > Microhierax > Microhierax caerulescens. Next base: position 25,677,779 of record JAVJGJ010000001.1, read on the forward strand.
CGCAGAGCTCCAGCTGCTCCAGAAAGCCAAGTGACTTTGGGAGCAAAGGACTGGGGATATTCCTTTCTTGGTGTCTGCCTTGGAGAACTGTGTAGGCTTTGAACACATGGAAGAAAAATATTGTTACTAACAGGTATTTACAGTGTGCCAGCTTTTCTATCTGCCAGCTCATCTTGAGATCCAGTGAAAAGACCAAACTGGAAAGGTTTTAGAGACAATCCCTTTATTTCCCCTCCCCCCAATCCCACCCCACCCCCTGTCATGACATTATACCTGTTATTCATGCAGTAGTAGACACGCTTAAATATCCATCTTGTAGCTTGGGTAGTGACAGTGACAGAGGCTTTGCAATGTGTCTTCAAAAGCAAGGCCTGCTGGCATGGTGGTGAGCATACTAAATTCCTTGGTGCTTCAAGTGAGAAGAGTTAGGTCTGCTGTAATATCAATGCGGTGCAAGCTACTGAACTGTTATTCCTGTGTAGTCTCAAGTTGAGGTTCCTCTTCTGTCAAACTAAACCTGAAATGCTGGGCATAATTAGCACGTGTCCTTTATTGTCTGTAGAAGATGGAATTGTGCAAATCTGTGGGTTACCTGGAGAGAAGCAAACCCAAGGCACTGTGAAGGAACTCTGCATCCACATCTCCTGTGTTTTCATGAAAATACCTTCAGTGCAAAAGGAATTATTTTCAAAGAAGCATCTGAAAATATTTGAGGAAAAAATTAAAATGATCTGCCCATAAAATCAAAAGATGAGGTGAAAAACTCCAGTCTAGCTACATTGTTTTCTGTAGGGTCTTTTCATTTCTTCTTTGGCTGCCAGTGAGAACAGAATACCTTGGGTCTCAAGTTATAGTGCATTTTCTTTATAATGTATCTCATGGTAGGTGTGTAGAGTGCTGGGGGAGGGAGGGGCATCTCTGAAGAAATCACTAATGAAAATGTTCATTTTAAGTGAGAGAAAGGGCTCTAATCAGTATGTCTCATTTTAGGTTATTAATGTAATTGAAAACACAATCTACCTAAATCATGCAAATTATATGCAGGGTGAGGATTTTTTTTCTGCTATCAAAATGATAATCTAAATAAAATGTGGATTGTAAGTGGAGTTCTGAAAGACTGGCTCCGAGATTAATATGAAATACAAAAATTAAAAAAAGATACGCATAGTGTAGAGCTGCAACTTCACTTTTATGACATTTAAAACCTTGATTTATGAACATTGTTACAAGGTTTTTAACTGTACTGAACATGAAATGAGGTTAAACTTCTTCCTATTAGCATTAGAGTTACAATCACAACACATTACAAAAGACTAATAAATGTTACTTTTTGAGTAATGAAATTGCCATCAAGGCACCGTTAATCGGAATGAGATTATAATTGGAGTTGTGCCTGCACCGAGAAGGGCTCTGCATGGCAGAGGTTGACAGAGCCTGACTGAGTCCTGGGGACAATGGGCAGTCTTGGCCATGCGCTTCAGTGCGTGCCTACAGCATGCTTCCATAACACGTGAGAATGCTTAGACCTTCCATCGAGTCAAGTGGAGCTGGAGAGCGGTGCTGGTGTGGCCCTCTCAGTAGCTGAGGAGGAAGATGCAGTTACCTGAGCTGTGCTACGCAAACAACACGCTCCATGAGAAGTAGGCTCGCAGACAGGCTGACCTGCTAGAATTGAGCCAAGTAGCTAAGCCACGCGGTTGGGTTTCTCTCTAATCCTTGGCTAGGTTTTGGGCTGAGGAGGGCAGGATCTGCTGCAGGTACTTTTGTTGAAATATCATTCATCTAGCTGTAAAGTGAATACCACTGGAAATAAGAAGGAAATAGGTATTCCAAGCTGGTTATGATTTATTTTTTTTTTTAATTGATACAAATTTTAAGTCAGGAGGCTGATTACAGGTATTACAAATAGGTTTCTCTGATAGGCAGAAGTTCTGGTTTGTAAACATGTTGGGTTGGATTTCAGGTTTTATTCCTGTAGGAAAGGATTCTGAACTGATAGGATTAGAGTGCAGATCAAGTGTCCTCTGACTGAAACTTCCATAAAATACCTACAGCTTCACTAAAATAGCACCTCTGTAAGTTACTGAGCAGCTATATCACAGACAGTGTCATTGTGAGTTTCTCTGCATTTCCCCACCTGTGTCCTTTGACTGGAGTTAGGTAAATGAGGCAGAAAGTGGCCGTAACCCCGGGAGGGGAAGCATTGCAAGTATTCATGGTACCTTTAATTACATCACACCCTTATGAAGAAAAATGCTTGCGAGCGTGCATGCAAGCAGATCCATTTTGTGGATATTCAGAGGCACAGGTATCAACTCCCAAGAATGTCTGTGCGTGGAAAGTCATCTAAAATGATGGAAAGTGCAAAGGGATGTTCATCCTTGCAGCAGCTGAGATCCGGCAGAGACTAAAAACTGGTTCACCTTTAGTGAAAGTGTGAATTTCTCAAGTAGTGCCCTTGATTTCTATCGCTTTCCTCAGACTGATAGAAGATCCAGCCTGCTCTGAATTGTATTGTCTGAGCAGATCCAGGGCATGGTCAAATTAAAGATAACAATGAAAGGCTAGTTGTATTCTGTAATAAGCTGGGTCTGGATTTTTTTCCTGATTTCCTGGGCTGGATATTATAGAACAAGACTATTAGATGGTGATTCCTGTTGTGTTTGGCCAGCAGTTTTGTAGCTAAAAAATAAATTACACATTAATGATAGTTTTCAGAGGTAGCTAAACAAATTCTATTAATTTTTTTCCAGTATTTGTTACAGGATGCCCGCAGACTGATGCACAGCTTTACATGGTGGAGTTATGACCTAGGCTTGGAATAATTGCACTGCAGTGCTCTGTGGCTTGGCAGAGCCAGCGGCCATCCTGATGGGCTGTAGTGAGCCTGGTTTCCAGTGGGGCACAAACACAGAAAGCAAAGGCTATTTGAGAGGTAGAGGGTTAAGTATTGTGATCATAAACCATACAGTAATTGCTTTCAGACCTATTAGCAGGATGTCTTGCATAGACTGTCATCCTGCCCTTTCCCATGGGCCCTGTTCACTAACCCTTTGCATTTTGACAGTAATTACCATCCAAGCAAGCACAAACCATCACCAGCTACAACACAAACCTACTGTCATGGTAACGTAGCAACCTCCAGTTCATCTTAAAGATGTTTAGGTTTATCTCATATGCTTAAAATCGGACTCAACTCAAAGCTGTACTGAAAAGAACACCAACAAACATAATGAAAAAATCAAATTAGATTTGATAGTCCATATTACAACAGAAGCCAATATTCCAACATGTGAAATAGATACTTAATAACAGACAACTGGAGGAAAAGTTTCAGGTAAATAAGAAGGGCCTATGTGTCTGAAAACCTGTCTACTCTCTTCCTAGAAGCTGCACTGCTTTAGTGAAAGACGCCATCTTTCCTCATCAAGGTTCACTGTATTTGTGGTCCAGAAGCCTGTTTTAGGACATGACCCAGGGTATTCCTAATCCATGTATTCAGAAACATTTCTTTGTGTGCAGTGGATATTGCTCTTTGGACTGAAGTTCAGTGTCATTGCTCCTGTTAGAGAAGAAGGCATCATGGATGGTGACTGTTTCCACATAGGTTCTTTCCTTCTAAAATCATTTGCACTAGAAGTTGTCCTAAGGCCATGCAGAAAATATAGCCCAAATTGTCTTTACATATAAATCAGCCTAGCTGCATTGATCTCGATGCTAATGATCTAGCCTGCTGTGCACTGTATTCACAGGTTAACTCCCAGAAAAGCTTTGTTCCCCAGGACTTAGTTCTATTCCTAAATCTTTTTCCACAGCAGACCTGTGGCATTCTCCACATGGTGTAGGAGTCTGCACTACACTCAATTGCCAGCCAGGCAATTTTATGCTTCCTGGGCTGTGAAAAAAGTGATGGGGTGCCTGTGTCTCATACCCAGGGTAGGTGGACATTCCTTTCTGTGCTTGGTCACAGAAAGAGTGGCATGTAGTACCTCCAGGTACTGAGAGGTCTTTACAGGAAAGTTATTTTGGGAGAAGCATCTAACCCTGAATTACAGGGAGCATACCCTTGTCCCTACCTAGTGTGTTCCATTTGTTTCACTCTCTCACATTTAAAACCAAAGGCTCTAAATTTAATCTCAAGTTGTCTACCTTTTGGTTCCAAACATCGGCTCACGTTATGGCTTGCTAGACTAAAGAGCCACGTCTTGATAGAAACTAATTCCTGACATAGACAATGAATGTGCTCCTGAAGTTACTCTTTAATGCATAACCTCCTGTCCTGTTCCTGTCTTTGGTTGTAATGTTGTGCAGCTGGCATTTATGGATGCGTATGTATGCAGAGAATGCATCTCTGGGGGTCACAAACCTGGGAATGTAAACAGAGGCAGTGAGATCCTGACCCTGTTGGAATCAGAGCAAGTTGTGCTGTTGCCTCCCAAAATTTTTTCCAGATGTCTGGGTCCCTGAGAGTTATGTTATACTCATCAGCACTAAACTTCTGACTTCTTAAAATAGAAGGAGTAGTTTAAGCCACTGTGGCTGTTTGGTGCTTATCTCTGTTTTCCTTCCCTGTGCTTTTTTGAACAGAAGTCATCTAAAAGCATGTCAAAAATGAGGGTTGTGTGCTGGTGACCAAAAGCTGCGTAAAGCTTCCTTTTGCTGCTCCCTTGGACTGCCTTTGAGTCATGGTTTTCAGGTGAGGTGAGTAGACAGTGGTCCCCCTGCCTGTGTAGGCTCTAAGGGCTTTTGCAAGGAAGTCCCTCTCAGCGTGCCTACTGTTGGCCTGATGTTGTCCATTCATTTATGGTGTAATAGTTTATAGATACCTTCTCACTGCTGGTTTATTTTTTCCTATGTGGGTAATCATTTTAATATTTCCATCTGAGTATTGGTACCCCATTCCCATTCTTAATGGACAATCCCTAAATGGTGGATTTTTTTTTTATTTTTTTTTTTTTAGAAATGCTGTTAATTTGCTTTTCAGTTGCCCTTCTAGATCAGCAGTCAGGATGCTAAATTAGATCTGACCATACAGAAATCTTTAACCCTTCTGCCATCCTCTGTGTCCACATTGCTGTTTCTACCCTATGTTCACCTAGGTTTTGGCATTTTTACAAGAAACAAGGCAGCAATCGTATATAAACCAGTGACACTAGCACGCCTACTCTTCTTTTTCCTTTACATATTAAAGAAAAAAATAATCCACACACCTCATAATACTCTGCTCTTATTTTGTAGCAAATAACAGTCGCTTCTATTCCAGAACTTTATGTTGCTGAAGGACAGAGGGGGTCATTCCCTCTTCTTTCTTTTTGTTTTTTTTTTTTCCCTGAGCAGTTGTAGAAGCAAACCTTGAAATACGATGGCATTTTCTGTCCCCTTCTCTCCATAACCCAGATTCTGCCCCTGCAATCTAAACTGGCTAAGACAGTGTGGCGTTAGCTGCAGAACAAGCCAGAGGAGCAGTCTTTGTTCCCATGCTGCACGTTGCTCCTTGTGTTCTCCCAGGGAAGCAGGGCGCTCTCCCGCTGCCGTTTGCAGTGGCCGCCCCATTAGCCCTCTCAGCTGGCCCATAGCTCAGTGGGCTGCATGTTGGCTCCCTCCTGCCTGCCCGGCTCTGCCTGCCGGCTGCCCGCCACAGCACTGCCTCTGCCTCTCTTGCTAGAAGTAATTGATGGCCAACAGAGACTGGCTCTTTGTCAGTTCGAGTCTCTCGGGCAGAGCCTGACGTGCCGCTTGCGAGGAGCAACCTCTCCCGACAGCAAAGCTCCGTGTGCTGTTCCCTTTGGACAAGTGATTGATTCCTCTGTAATATTCTTAAATGGGAGCTGTATTGGAATCCAGCATCATCTCAGGATTGGAGAGACAAGGTCTTTAGCATTAATTGGGCCACCCTGTGTCAGGTGAACTCCTCTGCTTATGGGCCAAATGCAAATGTCACTTGAAGTGATTGTTACAGGGGAACAAATGTTGCTGTGAGTGCCTTACTTGTTTATAGCACAGGTTTTTATCCACATGTCTTGGAAAGCATATACTGCTAGCAGTGGTTGAAATCATTGCTTTTGACAGAAATGGTTATGGATCAGCAAGACTCAGAGACAGAAATACAGGGGGTGGGGGTTGGGGGTTGTCTTATATAAAAATCCAGCCGTGCTCTTGAAGGTTAAAGGACTCCCAGCACTGGTGGCTTTCTGCATTTGTAGGAGCATTGCAAGTTTCTTGTCAGCTGTGCAGGGCTGGTGGCAGCCCCAGCCTGGCTCTCAAATTACCATGTTGGAATCACCAAAGCTAGTTTGCTTATGTAGGAGAGTTTTTTGTATGTTTTTTTGACTATTTGTTTGCCTGTCTTCAAATAAATACTCCACTAAGAGACAAATGAGAACAAGAGGAAACCAGCTATTTCTGGGTTGACCTATTGGTACTTTATTCCCCCTTCTGTCTTTCAGGGTTTTCCCATTGCTTGAAAGAAAGCCTTGCAAAAAAACTGTTTTGTGTTTGGGTGAACAGCCATTTGAGTTGCTCAAAACCATCTGCAGTAAGGAAAGCAGCTGGATAGAGAGAAGGCTGATGCAGCTGCAGAGAGCTGCCTGAGCTTTGCATATGTGAGCCAGCTGTTGGAGCCAGGTACGTGCTAGGCAATGTGGCAGGCTTTGGAAAGGCTGTGCCTCACTTACAGGAGCAAACAATGGTATACATAGAATCACAGGATCATAGTCTTGAGCAGTTTCCCACTGCCCAGACCAGAGCGAGTTATGTAAACTCCACATGGTCTGTGCAAAATGTCTTTGTGGGGTAATGCTGCGCAGTGATCTAGTCATGATCCCAGTGATGCTTAAGAAACACCTCCCACTTATTCACTTACACCCTTTTGGGGAGTGATCCTATGGATCAGTTTATGCCAGGTTATTCCTAAATATGAGAAAATCACTTATCGTGAGCTTGCAGAACTACTTTGTTCATATCACTAGTAGGGAGTTGATACAAAACTTAATATTTGATGAAGCTGGCTATGCATGTAGGTATGATCTATAATAAATAAAAGCATATTCTATGACTGGCTGTCTTCCTTAGCAGTAGATGGCTGTCTGGGACAGCAGTTGCGCAAGTAACTGTGCCCATCCTGTACAAAGAGTAGGAGGCTCTGAAGCCCTGCAGTGGCTGACTTCTCGCTTTATATTTGATGTCCTAAAATCAATTATTTACTTTATGTATTCAGTTTTGGGAGGCTATTGAATGAGCCACTAAAGATATGTTACATCAGGACTGTCTATGTCTAGATGAGGAAGCAGATAAAGTTCAAATGACAAAAGCAGGGAAACACCAGTGAAGCCAACAGAATTGCTTTTGCTGAGCGCGCAACATAATATGACTTTTGGTTGGTAAAACAGTGAATACATGTCATGTCAAATAGTTCTGCTTCTCTCCAGATTCTTCGGTCTTGTCTCACCTTGAGCACATCAGTGGGTAGGTACTCGTGCTGGGATGAGTGAATGCCTTTCAGGGCCAAGGGTCTGAGTCTCTGAACAGAGCTGAGTCTAAATCTGTGATATAGAGGCTCACGCCCTTTCAGCATAGTTCCTGGTGCTCAGGAGAGCAGCACTATCAGCTTGGAGCAGCTTGGGTTTCTCTGCCTTTGAATTAGTTGTGTGAAGGTTGTTAGGCTTTATTTAATTCACTGGTCAGAACAAAACATAAAACACGAATAATGGACAACCCTTTCTTTTCCAACAATGTGACCAGGTTGCCTTGAAACAAAGTTTTGAGTTTTTCTCTCAAAATGGGAGAAAGAAAGACTGAAGAACACAAACAAATGCAGTAATATTGCTCCCATGTCTTATGCTTGTAAATCCTATGCAGAGGCAGACCCTACAGGGAAGATGATGAGGACAGGGGCAAAAATGTCAGCAAATAGACTTTATCTAGAAATTAAAGGAAGATTATTATCTGTCAGTAATGTTCAGGCTCTGGTAATGTAAGAGGTGGAGAGGGAAAAATAAAACAAACACACACAAACAAAAAACCAAACAAACAAAAAAAAACCCCCAACAAAACAAAACCACTCCAAAATAAACAAAACAAAACAACCAACCCAAACCCAACTGGCCTTAAGATGGAGCTTGAAAAAGATAAATTATTTGAAAAAAAATGTTTGCATTTTTGTTTTTGGTACCTGGAATAGTGTTACTAGGACTCAGAGAAAAGACTGGGGGGGGCCTTCTGACACTTGCTTGAAAATAGAGGCAGCAAGCACAAAAGGGGAGAAGGGAAGGAGGAGGAAAAAAACTACCAAAACAAAAACCTAAACGACTTGTCAAGATGCCTGAGAGAAGGAACTTGGCTGTGGAGGGTAGATGGACCCTGCAGCAAAAAGTTGTGCACAAGAAGGTATGTAAGACTCCAGTGCAAACCGGTCCCGATTTTATTTTCAATGTCATTTCCCAGAGCCTGGGATTTAGAATTCCCAAGTTTAGCATAAATGGGGACTTCAAAATATCAAGACGACCATTTAAATATATGTCCCTATACTTCATTTAATATTTTTAAGCCCACAGAGGCATGGGTTCTCCCATTTCTAGTTGCTCTTCCAGAATTTCCTTTAGTAGCTCTTGCTAAAGGACCTTCTCTGTCAACAGCTTTCCTTGAGATTCAGGCAGACGTGAGCTGAGCTGCTAGCCTTGTCTTTGTTTCAGCTAGGGTTATCTGATGTTTAGCTGAGTCAGGTTAGGCAGGTCTGGCTAAGGACTGGCATGCCTTCCAGTAAAAACATGCTCTATGCTTTTAAGGTTTAAATCATCAGTCTGCTGCAGGAGGTGGACTTATGCCAGCTTCAAGTTACTCATCACTGAGCTTTGTTTGTAGAGGAAGAAAAACTACCGCAGCAATTGCTTCACAGTGCATTACCTTGCTGCTGCTGCAATTTTGGAACTGTAAGGTGGAGGTGATGCTGATACTCGGAAGGGTGCTGATTTTCAGCAACAATGGCTTTGCAGAGGTTTGGAGCTTGTAAACACTGCACGTTTGCACAAGGAAATATCGCTGCAGCATTGTGTTGCAGCACCAGTGGATGTGCTTTTGTAGAAACCTTTTCAGGTATTATCTATGTCCAAAATATGGGAGCTTGCTATAGCCCCTAGCTGGCTGAATTTTGCAGATGTCTGTATGTAAATGAGTATAGATACCCCTGCATTTTTGAATGTATGTGAAAAGTGACATAAATTTCTAACAACACAGTATGCATATTTAAGCCTGCAAAAGTACTCTTTTCTTGCTTTTGTGGATACTGCTGGTTAGTTGTAAAATCTTAATGCAGTCAGTAAAGGCTTCTAGGTTGAAATCTTTGTATTGTCCAATTTGCTTCCCCCACATAGCTCAGGATACTGTCTAGGAACCTGGTTTGTCTCTGGGATGTTGCAGTACCTTCAGTTCCAGGACTAAAACAAATATTTGGTTCATAGAAATAGAAAGTTGGGTATGTACTGTAAACCTTTGTATTCACTTCAGTTTGACCATGTAACAAAAGCAGACATATGCAGTTTTAATGGTTTGTTAGGTAATAATGATGATTATTTTTACAGATGCTTTAAATGTACACATCACAGGACCTGTCCTCTGGTTCACTGAATCAAAAAAATAAATTCCCTTGGTTTTACCTTTCAAAGAGAAAGAAAATGTAGCTCTGTATTTTAACACACCTTTTCAGCTGAAGATTTCAGCTTAACAATATCAGCTCTGGGAGGCATGTCTCATATAGGCCATAATAACCAAAGCCTAAGCACAGACCTGCTAGTGCGAGTCTCTGCCATCAGGCACAGCTGACAGGTTGTAGCCCACTTACCTGGGTGAGGAGCTTTGTTTTCTTCTCCATATTCAGGAATGGGACCTGAAGTTCTTATTACCTGTTTTCTTGCTTCTGAGATGCTACTAGTCAAAACCTCATTCTTATTGGACTTGGGACTTCAGTGGGGGGTTTTGGTTTTTATTTTTAAAAAACTTGCTTTAAAAAAAAAAAAAAAGGCTGTTTGCGCTGTGTATCTAGAACATGCCCTTCACCTTGATTTCCAAGTCATGTTTATTATGAGTAGTCAGCACATTGGGATGGAATCCTCTTCCCTTAAGGAAGTGGTTTTGGAAATGGTAAACATTTTTGGAAGGGATCAGAAGGAATGAACATTAGTTTCTATTTAGTGTGCAGACAATATTTTTTCATAAATGGTAGATGTTGCTTAGTGCTATATACTTTGGGGGGGGGGGAATTCATCTCTGTCCCATATAAATTACACTACTGGACAGGTTGTGAGTAATGGGTTGTGTGAAAGGAGGGGGCCTGGCTGGGCTGCCTGTGCCCCTACAGAGGTATGCAGGTTCGTTCGGGTGCATGAGGGATTGGCTGGTACTGCCTTAGATCACAAGCTTCTTTTTTTCTCATAAAACAACATGTTTGTGTTCACTTGCTGCCTTTCTGTTTTAAGTTCATTTATTCAAGTCTGTGAGGCTGTTTTTTTTAACACTAGAATTACATTTACCTTCTGTCATCCCTTTCAAAGTTCCTGCATTAGCTACTAAACCTTCGGAAATATTTAACTTAGAGTGTGTTAGGGTTATTTTGTTTGAGAAGTGTCTTTTTTTTTTTTTTTTTTTTTCCAAACTATCACAGGCAATCACTGTAGGAGTCAACATGTGTCATAGGTGGAAAATGGTTCTTCACTTACTGACTGCTTAGGTTTTGGACCCAGCACTGTGAGCTCCTCAGAGTGGCAGTGTATGGAAATCTGCACAAAGGATCACAGTGAGCCCTTGCCTCCTGTTGTGTTGCTGATTTCTCATAGCTGTGAAAGGGTGGCGTTGTCCCATCTCCCTGCCATACGTCCTTGTCATTTGCCTGCTGTGTTGTTCCCCTATCCTTTTTTGTCCACACTGCCCTCTCCTTTCTGAATCTGCTCTCAGTGCTGCCCTCCGTCCTCTGCTCCTCCATGAACATACCGCATTTTCTTACCTGCACAGCTTCTCACAGCACGTGTGTGTACTTCTGAAGACAATCAACAAGAAAATGAAGGAAGTTGCCTGATCTTTGTTCATGGTGTGCAACTCAGCAAAGCTGAAGGACAATTTTGGGAATAAATCCCATGAATACTATTAAGAAAGGTGATCTGATTCTTTCTTTGCCTCAGTAGGAATTTGGTTAGACACTGTGACTCTGGCTGGAAGGCTGAAGCCTTCCATAGCAGGTATCAGGCAGAATAGCTATGTTTTGAATGGTTTGCAGAATCACTGAGAGTGTACTTTTAAGGACTCAGTCCCTCGCTCTACGTGGGTAGCCAAAGTTTCTTGAGAGTTGCCCGCTTCATATGCTGCATACACTTCAATGAGTATTATAGCTGTTAGTACTCTTATGATTCTCTTTAGTTTGCAGTGAGCTGATGGATAATACAGAGGGGATGACAAGTGATGTTCTTTGTCACCATGAGTTTTTAAGTACATGATTGTACTATATATTTGAAATCAAGGGTAATAGACAAGGCTCAATTACATTTACCAGATATATTTTCAATTATTCAAAAATAATCCTGGTGAATTCTTTGCCTACCATGGATAGCTGGGAAAATGATTCACAGCCCTTATGGAAATTCCTGTCATTCTTCAGTTCTAAAATGCCAATTGTCATGATTTATTCAGCTCCTCTAATGGCGAAGTTTCCTAGCCTCAGCCAGTTCATGAATGGAACATGTGTAACACAAGTAGCACTGATGAGGGAAAGTTCTTGTCAGGCAGCATTTTAATGCTCTGTCTGGTCACTTTTACTTTTTACTTGAAATGCCTGGCAAGGCCCTGTAAATAAAAATAAAACTCTTTAAGTTCATTCATTTGAAGGTAAAGCCAGGTTCTCATCTACTACAGCTGTGATTCAAAGATGGCTTTCCTCTGAAACCCATAAATGTACTTCACATTGGCACTGCTAGGGTGGAAAGCAGAATCCCAGCAAGCACGCATGAGTCTCATGGCATTTCTGCCCCTTTTGCCGCAGCATATCCTTTTTTACTTCAACATGATCACCAGCGCCCATTCCTAAGCCAGTGCAAGAGGACATGTCCTTCCAAAGCAGGTGGCACACTCAGCCTGGAAAGCCATGAGGATGAGCGCTTGGCTGCAGCCCTCCCACCGGAGCTGTGTGCCCTGGCCTGAGTCTGCTGCCCGCCGCCCCTGTGGTGCTGCCGGAGGAGCTCTGGCACCCTCCTGAGACTCCATGGCTGCCCCTTCCCCGGCTGCTGGCAGTCTCCAGAACCCATGAGTAATCCACTTGAGCTGACAGATACCTGGTAAGTGAGTCTGTGGGGTTCTTATGCAGGCTTATATCCGATGAAATCTCCCAGTTTTACTTTAATTGCTGTTGGCAACATGTGGTCTCTGATAAAAAACATATTTTCTGTCGAGATTGCATTCATCAGTTGGGCTAATTTTTCCTGGCCCTCCACCCATCAGAGCTTCTTTGGAAAGGGAAACAGCAGCTTGTGGGTTAGCAAATGCCAGGCAACTGAACAAAAAGAGAGAGAGAGAGGAAAAAACAACTCACAAGTCTGTTGCAAAGCATTTGTAAAAAAAGTCTTGGAAGGATTTCTTTTTAGCCCATAGCCCTGTCTATCTGGTGAATGCTTAGGTGGCGGTATATAGAACGTGCTGCCCTTGGGGCCTTACGGCCTTTGCAGAATTCGTATTCAAATCTTGTAATGGATCATTTGCAAAATCATTGCAAAGACAGCTTGCTTATACTGTCACTGTGCCAGCACCAGAAGCTCGCTGGGTATTTTTGTCTTGGCAGATGCACATTCTGTTGTAAAGGTCTGTTCATCTTGTGCCTTCCTTGTTCGCAGGTAATGTTCAGCACAATCATGCAGAAGGAGATTTTTGATAGCTTGTATTACAGGGTTTTTTTCTTGACAAGGACATGGGAAAAAAGAGGGGAACTGGTGTCTGATGCAACTACTGCTGTATAGTTGTCAGCCTGTGGTTTCCCAGATGTGCTGATCCAAGCTCTCCAAGGCAGCAGCTCAAAGACTTTTCATGTCAATGCTGTGGGTGACCCTGTGTGTGCATGTGATTAAAAAAAAAAAAAAAAAAAAAAAAAGGAACATGATTTGGTAGAGAGGCACCCTGTCACTGGCTGAAGTTTGTTATGCTGAGTAGCTTAAAAAAAACACCTAGGGTTCTTTGAGAACTTCCTCTTGAGTTAACAGGGGCGGGGTGGGGAAGGGAGAGAAAAAGAAGTTCCAAAAAATTGATTAGCATTAGTTTTGAAGCTATGCTGAAATGTTTGCAGGGTTTGCATGCTGGTCTCCATATGTCTCTTTTCAATTACATGTGCTGGAAGAAAAAAATGGCAATGTGTAAAGTGATTTGTTAAAATTGAGAAATGAAAACACTGTGCACTCTTAGTCCGCAATAGAAAGTGATGACCTTCCAGCCCTTCCCTCAAAAGAAATACTGAAATATTTTAAAAACCAGTGTCATTTGAAAGTCCCTAACATGAGAATAATGATTAATGATTTGATGTGAAACAGAGTTCCCATGTTTTCTCCTTGATGGAGGAACGCAGGAGGCAGAGTATTGTAGTTGTCTGCTTCGTGGCCACTTGCAATGCCCAGACCGTTTTGACAAGAAGGAGTTACTAGACAAAGAGCAGTGTCCTCCTCTGGGGGAAAATTTCCTAACAGCCCTGCCCATTTTCTTCTCCAGTATGAGTAAGTGTTTTTCATTTCTAAACGCAGATAGAATAAGCATTGTGCTAATAAAAGTCCCTTTCTGCCGAAATCCAAGCTTCTGTCTTCTGAAGTGGATGGCAAAACTCCCGTTGACTTCAGTGAGGGCAGGACTGGGCCATCTGTCTCCTCTTCTCTCTCACGGATGCACACACAGACACACACGCACATACGTGCATATTCACCCTACGCATGGGTTTTCACAAACCAGAGACACTCGGTACAATATTGCTTGTATTTCCTGAATGGATTTATAATCCATCCAATACGGTACATTTTGAATGTGTTACAAAAAGGACAGATTTACAGGAGACAATCTGCCTTCATGATGATTGCATATTGTGGCATTTCTAGTCCATATGGATCAGTAAGACTTGGATAGCAGGCATTTGACCTTCAAAATCATGCAAATGTGAAACCAGACTTCCATTTTTTACAGCTGGGAAAGTCACAGTGTGGCTTCTTCATCTTATTTGGGAGGCATTGATTAAAATACAATTTGACTTCAGAAATTATTGAGATTTTCATACTGTCTTTTTGCAAAGCAGTGGCTTGAGATCTTTCTCCCTCCTTCCTCACCCCTTCTGGCTAAACCTGACTCATTAACGCCTATGACTCAATTGATCATTTAGGAGATAAATTGCTAATTTAGAGCCATAGGCTAACTATAAACAAGACTCTAAACCTTTTTGCTCACGCCGTAGTTAATCTGTGATAATAACTCCTGAAAGCCTTTGAAAAGGTCTGAGTGTGGCTTTCTGTCAGCTGCATTAGGAAACTGTACACTTTCTCACTAAGAAACCTTGATTGTGCCAGATCCAATCAGACTGCTTGTACAGCAGCATTCATCTTTTTGGTTTACAGAATAGCAAGTCACCAAGATTATAGGCACACCATCACTAAAAGAGGGAACGAGTTCTGGATGTGCATCAGTGCATAAGGGCTGCTTTGTATTTGCTTGTAGCAAGCATGTTGCCTTTGTTGTTTGCTAAACAGAGATGGAAAGGAAGGTGTGTCGTGCTTTGTGATTTCTTGCTCTGAGGACTTCCAGACCGTGCTTTGACCTCAGAGATACCTGCAGGGGCAGGCAGACAAGAGCAGCTGCTGGCAGCCCTGTGACCACTGCCTGCCAAGATGTAGTACCACAGACGTGCACAACACAGGTGTGCTAAGCAGTGAACGTGCAGATCAAGCCCCAGCAAAGGAAGGTGGAGTTTGTGCTGCTCACGGTGGTATTGCCTGAATAGCTACGTGAGACCGCTTAGGCAGGCCCTTAGGGGAATACAGAGTGAGCCATGGGCTGGCAGTGCCTCAGTGCTTTGCTCGGGACTCGCTACAGCAGGCCTGCATGTGGTGAATACCTGCCTGCCCACTGGCTCCTCAGTGCTGGGGTGTAGTTGATCATATGAAATGGTTAGCAATGGGACAGTGTTGTCTTCTGGGAGTGATGGCACATCCAGTTTGAGCAATGTAGGTGATGCAATGTTTGTGGAAAATATTTTTAATTTCCTTGTTCCATGACACACAAGGTATCATGCAGGGACATTCCCTCAAATGCCTGCTGCGTGACTTCACTGCCTTTGGTGGGAGCTACTTGCTTTCATGAACATGGTGTGGGAAAGCAGTGGGTGTCATCCCGCCCCTCTACCCAAAATCCAGGTAACATTACCTCTGCATGTGTTTTTCAAAGCTATGGATGTATACCTTGGCTGTGTACCTTGCGTCTGCTTGGTGTTACCTCTTTCTCTGCTTTCAGCTGCAGTTTAGAGGCTTAGTGCTCCAGTCTGTTTTTATTGCTCCATGTTCCCAGCCTAAGCAGCAGTGCTTGTGTGCTGGCAGGTTTGTTTACAAAGATACTTTCCTGCTTTCACCAATACCCTGCATAGTGGAGCCTTTGTATCAATAATTGTGTGTTCTCATGAGAAATTGTACATAAACTCCTTCATTTTTAATTATTAAGTTTGCCCAATTCCTCCCTTGTAATTTTTTTTTAAAAAAAACCACACCTGCTTGGTTTTGTGCAGTATTTTGGCTAGAGCCGTAAGACTCAATTTACTTGTACCACATGCTTCCACAGTTATTTCATGTAGAAGTTATTTCATTTCTAGAAAGAGTGTGTTCAGCCTTAGGTGAGGAGAATCTACCCTGGCAGAGAGCAAAAGGAGAATTGAACATGCACAAAATACATGTGTGGTATCCGTTTGTCTGATTTTCCTCGAGATTCTTATGGGTTTGGCTTGTAAGTTGTTTGAGTTTCCTTTTCTGGTGGTTTTTTTTCCATTCCTTCCTAGTCTTGATGCATCTATGGGATTTTTTGCAGTCTGTATACACTTTACACATGTTTACAGAGCATTTTGTCACCTACAGCAGACAAATCCCTATAGAAATTTCATTCCACCTTTTGCCTGTTGAGAATGGGTTGCTGGTTTGTGTCCGTGGTCTTTAAAGCCAGTGCTGCCTTTGTGACGGCATTTCACCTCTCAGCTTGTAACTGCTCAGGTCCAAGTCGAGACTAGGCTTTTCCCTTATGTGTTCTCTAGGATCAGCTGTTGAATAGAGCAGTCATCAAAGAAGTTGAGTAATTGTTTCTGTAGACCTTAATACCTGCCCAGCCTGCTAATGCTGTTGTCGTGCATTAGTGCTAGTAGGTGCTCTCTGATATCCCACATGTGAAGTCCTAACTATCCTTGTGATCTGAAAAAGGGTGACCCAGCAGCCATGGCAGAGTTGTTTTTGCAAACCAGGACACAGATAGTATGCTTAAGGATAGGTAGTGGGAAAGGATTTTATGTGGTCTAGTTTAGTTTTTTAAAACAATTTTCTGTTTCTTCAGTTTTAAAATTAACTCATGGACAGAAGTTTCTGAAGTTTCTGTAATTTAGTGGCCATATGCCACAGAACTGTTTCCTGCTGTGAAATCTGTCATGGACAAAGAATTGAAAACAGAAGGAAAACCTACACTAATATCACCAGATCCATGGAAAAGAAAGAAGGAATCTTAGACTCTGGACATTGGCAATCAAAAGCAGTAATTAAGGATAATGTCTGACTTTATCTTTAAAAGGGCCACTTCAAAGAAATGTTGGTCCACAGCGTGAGCCGTCCAGTGGGTCCAAATAATGCTGTCAGCTTGTTTGTTTCCCATAAACAAAACTGCCACGGTCCAGGTTACACTCTGAAGTATAGGCAGCAAATATCCAAAGCGCATGTCCTTCCACTGGCTAGGCTAGGGGTCTGGGTCTTGTCCATTCCGTGAGGTCCCATGACACAGTCTTGGTGAACTAAAAGGAAGGGGTTCATCCATGAATATGCAGACTTTATGCCAGCACCGATTTACAGGTGGGGCATTGTCTGCATCCCGCCATGCCAGCATTACATGTGCTTTCTCAGAGTAAGTACTCTACGTGAAAATACATATTAATTAAAAGTAATGCAAATCGGCCTAGACCATTAGCAGCAGTAATATGTAATAACAAGGTGTTTTCTCCGGCCAGTTTGGAAGCAGCTATGGTCTACTAGAGACTGAGATGTTTGGAAGACCTGGCTTTGCTTTGTTTCCTTAATAATGTGCTTGCTCTTTATTTGGTTGCGAGTAATTTTTACAAAAGTAGGTGGAGAAGGTTGGAGTTTGGTGTTTGTTTATTTTGTTTTGTGAAGTCCCCTTTTTTGGAAGAATCTACAGCATTATAACTGGACAATGAATGGAAAATATTTAGGAGAATTTTTCTCTGCATGGTTTTAGTTCTGTCGTCTTTTGAATTATGCAATCTGTCTTTGTCGTGGATTGAAGCAAAGTGGTTTATTTATTCTTTCTGCCTGTGAACTGAAGAGTGCCACAGTGCAGTGCCCTTGTTGCTCCTTGCTTTGCTTCTGGCCCTTGTCTGCAACAGCCAATGGCTCTGGGCTAGGACTGCTCTGATAGACCAGTTTGCAGGGATTGGAGCCCGGGAAGCAATTGCCCAGCTCATCAACATTAGCCCTGAGCAGAGCAGGGAATGGGCAGCGCGTTGTCGTCTGCACTCAGTTGTAAACAGGGGTGTAAAAATGAGTGGTGGGAGGCCAGTCTTTTGCCCCCATATACCACCTAAGAGACAAAGGATGACTGGTTAGACTGTAAGGAACCGTCCATCTTCCTATTCATGCAACACCAGACACATGGCAGCACTTGACAAATTATGCATTAAACTGGTAATTAAGAGAGAGCAAGTAAATAAGAGTTTTTACAGTGAATATTCAATCTTCAGACACTCAGTGTCGCATGCAGGGTGGTCTGTTATTATTAGTTACTACTGGTAAAGCAGCAGACCTTAAAGATAATCATATTTGCTGGAACGTGCTTGTCAGGAAGCCAGCTTTTCTTTTAGAACGGCTTTTATTCTCCCTAAAGCACTTGGTGTGGCAGCTACTTCTGTTTAACTCGTGCTGTTCCTGCCTCTCCCATAATTGTGCTGGTTCCCCAAGACCCCTGAAGCGAGCCTCCTGCATGCTGGCCCATCATGAGCCAAGGCAGCTGGTAGCACTGAGTGCTGACCACTGGGGTCCAGCACTTTGAGTCCCCTCGGGAAAGCAGGCTCAGCTCCGAGAAGAGGGATGCCTTTGTCCCAGCTGGGTTGGTGTATGGGAGCCGTTGGGCTCAGATCAGGTGCACACGGTGTGCTGAGGCCACACACTGGGGGTTCAGGGCAGGGAGCAGCTGCACTGCGGGGATCCCTGAACCTGCTAGTGTTGGCACTGTGATGGCAGCCATGGGAAACAACAGCGGTACAAGTTCAAATGAGTGCATCGGCACATCCTCGTGTTTTGGGGCCCTGATCTGGCTTTGTGTGAGTGAGGTAGTGATTCTTGTACTAGAAGCAGAGGTACTGGATAGGGTAGGCTGAAGAGTCAGGCTTTGCTGTCAAAGAGAGACCACCTGAAAAAGGTGTCTTCACTTCTAAAAAACACTATCACCAGCAGCGTGGGGTTTCCAGAGTCACTCATATGGTAACTAATACCTGGAATTGAGTCTAGATTGTATTCTAAACTTCACAGAGAAAATTGTGAGCTTTCATTTCTGAAGTGGAGCATAGCAAAACAATTACTACAGCTTCTGTTGTTCTCTTTTCCGCAAAAAAAAACCAAAAACAACCACCCAAAAACCAGTCAATCAACATGCTTTGTTCTCTTTGTACTGTATTTTCATATGGAAATACAAAAGGTTCAAATGAAAAACTCATTTCAACAGGGAAAATCAAAATTAAAATTGCAGAGAAGTGAATTCACTTTATCAGAAGTTCCTTTGTCATTTTGCAAAGTGATATATAGTCAAAACATGCTAAACGTTTAAATTTTGACAAGTTGTCACTGTGTGACAGGAAGCTATTCTATCGGAATATTTCTGACCAGCTAGACTAACATCCTGAAATAGCACTGGGCCAGTCTGAGGTCTGAATGCCTCAGACCTCAGACCTCTGCAAGCCATGTTTTCCCAAAAGCTGAGGTCAGATTTTCAAGCGGTCAGCACCAAGTACCACATCTCTTGGTCCTTAAAGTAGCTTGTTCCTGTGTTTGTTCAATATACAGTAATCAACTTTTGGAGGAAAAAATGTTTAGCTAGGAGGTTATATTTATCTGAACTTTCCAAGCACCATCTTTACTTTTTTCTCTCCCCCTGCTGCCTCTTATATGCATATATTTTAACATTCTTTAGCTCTACTCTTCTGTTTCTAGCTTCTTCTCAAGAGTGAAATTATACTGCTGGAGTTTGCAGTAGTAATTTGTAGTTCTTTCCTTAACAACCTTTTTCAATCCCTGAAAGGCTTCTAGGAAAGATAATGGACTTCACCGCTTTCTCACCAAGGATGCCGGAGTCAGGGGTTGCCAGAGTTCATCTAGTTCACCCGCCACACCACAGCAGGACCAGTTATAGCTGTGTCACCTGTCACATATGTTTATCTTGCCTTAACTTGGATAATGTTGCATTTAGTCCAATTTGGCACAGATTCAGGTTGGCTCCCAATGTGGCTGTGTCCTTCCAGTGTTCTCTGTAGTATCTCCTGACAGAGGTTGACCATGAACTCTGAATCTGCTAACACTGATCAGAGGGACAGCATAGCACTGACTTCGAAGGGCTGTGAATCAAGGGCTGATAGGAGCAGGGATATCCAAGAGTGTTTCTGAATTTCACACTGTGACATTATGTTTGGAACAGGTGCTGCAACACAGAAGGTAAAGCAAACTGTGAAATGTGTAGTGTAATGTGGTACAGGAACTTGTTCGCAGAGGTAATTTAAACAACCTGAATGGCAGGTGACTCTGATAGTTCTGTCTCCTGGTGTCCAATTATTTCAGTGAAGAATTGATTTAAACCATATCTGTGTAGCTGTGAAATATATTGAAGTATCTCGTAAGAGCTGGAACATGCTGGAGATGTCTCCCCACCTTTATTTGGCACCGGTTTTTTTGCTTCTGAAAGTCACCTAAAACATTATTTAAGTGTAGTTCTTAGCTCTTTGGATTTGAAGCCTGGTGATGTTAACAGCAAATAATGTGGCTTACAAACTGAAACAAGATGTATAAACTCCTAGCAAGCGGAACAGAAACGTGGGCATTATGAACTTTTACACTGAGTGTTGTGAGCTCTTTGTATCCTAGGATAAGGACCACACAGTTTGGGGGTAAAAGAGAGGAGACGGGAGAAGTGGGTGTGAATATGAAAGTCAGCTTATGATTTGTTGTCAGTAATGGAACGAGATGGGGTATGACATAGATCTCAAGCTATAACCGGTGAAAGTGGAACACCTCCAAAATACTGAGCAGAATCAGGAAGGTTTCTTGTTTCTTACCATTTTAGGCCAGATACCCATCCCCTTTTCCAAGGTACTTACAACTATACTTTTTAAGTAGTCCTGCATATTTGATATCAGAAGAGCTGTTCTCTGTCAGGGCAGCAGCAAAGATCTGATCTATTGCATAGCTTTTCAATTCAAACTTTGACTTTTGTAATCTTTTAAAATCTGCCCCATCTCTCTACAGCTCTCCTCAGTTATCCAAATACCTGTTCCAAACATTCTGCTAAATACAATTGAAAAGCGATTGTTTGAAAACTGTGTTTCTCTGAAGGAATGTTGTTAGCACTCTGTTTTTGACAGTGATATCAGTACAAATCCAGCTTGTATTATTCATATTATTGGTGAATGTTTAGAGATGTGATTGATCTTGGGGAGGGAAATGGAGCTGCTTCTATGTACAAAAATGAACCATCCCTATGGGTTAGTGCATTATCTGGATCTAGGGGCAGGGAGTAATTTTTTTTCAGTGCTTAACTCCCTTCTGGTGGGCAAAATCTACCTTGGCAGATTCTGACTTCTGGTTTAACAAGTGTGTGTTACATTTTGAGTGGTTAAGTTTCCATGGAAATTCTGTGCATCTATCAGGTTCTGAAATGGCTCCACATGCAATCTGGTTTTTAGAATAAATTGTTAGCTTGTAATTTAATTTTTTTATGTTACCTTTTGATAGAATTAGCCTGTTCTCTTTATAAGTCATGGAAGAGTACTTTCTTCAGCAAGCAGGCTTCTTGGTGGAGTTGTCTAATCCACCCAAAGTATTGGGTAATGCATACGTAAGAATGCTTCCACTGATGTATTCAGTAAGCCAAAACCTCAGCTGGGAGCTTGAGGGGGACAGACAGACGGACGACCAAACCAAAACAACACAAACCAAACAGATTGTTCCCAGTGTCTTGTTTCATAGTTCTATCCAGCAGCTACCATATTCTTCCAAATTCATGGATTGTGAATAAATGTTAAGATCTGGAGGTGACCAACATGTTAGGTTTCTTTGCCTGTTACGTTTTTATTGTGGAGGAAGTTGTGAGTTGTCCGTTGGATTACATCCCCTCAGCCGAGCTGAGTGATGAGGCAAAGCTGTTCAGAGGCAGGAGTTAGTTTTGAGCAGAGTTCCCTGGAGAAGGAGTTGCCCTATCTAGTAGTGGTTGGTATGTCTGTTCCAGGACAGGTCAGTGCACCCAAACAACTGGATGCTTCTCATTTCTCCTGTCTTAGCAGTCGGGTCTGCTGCGTGACTCTAGACATCTGCCACTACTTAGCTGACAAACACGGGACTCCCTTGAACAGCTTTGAGGCCGTTGTTTTAATTATACTTCCACCAAGCTCTCTGTTGATTTTGCTAGATAAGTTTGACATGCGTATTGATACAGATTAACGTGTATAGAGATGCACGTGCAATGCCTGTGTGAATTGTGAGCTTGCAGCAGAATGACTTAACTACGTGCAGCTACCAGCCGCTGTGGTTCAGAAGGACGTGCTTTCCTGAGAACAGCAAAAATATCCCTGACAGAAATGCATGTGGAGCTTGGTAAGAGATGAAGAGGTGCTGGCTGTTGCAAGGAGACTGCTTTGGTTTAAAAACTATTCTTAATTTTACTTGAAGTTTTTCTTTGTTAGCATCTTATGACTTTTATCGGTTAACTACTTTTAAAGCACAAAAGGTTGGCCTGAGTCCGTACTGCTGAGCTGTTAGTTTTAGTTATGGTAGGGGGAATAGTGTGTGTTGGCATGTCCAGAGCTTCCTAACTTGAAGAAGCATCAGCTGGATAGAGGCACTGAGCAACTGTTTTGTGATTTTCAGAAAAGACCCTCTCTGCTGAGAGGCCTCTCCTTTTGCATAGATGGCAATCATCCAGATTTTTTTTATAAGTATCGCTTCACTGCATAGATATATTTACAGGCAGTTTTAAGAGTCACTGGAGAAGCTACTAGACTTTTGGGTTAGTAATCTGTGCTTCAGAATCTAAGTATATATTTATGAACAGCTCCAGAAGAGTCACTTGGTTCCAGCGGGTCAATAATCTGCATTTTGAGAAGACTCTTAATATATATTTACATAATCTGCATTTTAACAAACTCTTAATTATGTATTTACATGACAGATCATAACAGCTCCAAAGGAGACATTATTGTCTGCTGTGTCACTCCTAATAGACTTCCATAAGGGATATTTTCCTTCTTCAGGTTGGTGTTTGTACATCTGAAGGTAAAGAGGCCAGCAGTGAGAAGTGGGGCTCTAAGTAAAAGCAGTAATACCGCATTGCAGCAGAGGAGGGAGGTTGGTCATCCTCCTGCCCTTATTTGTGTGGAACTGCTGTATATCAACAGAAGTTTTCCTTAAAGAAACTGATGTTTCGTTTAGTTTGAGTTTGTTTGGATTGTGGTGGTGGCACATTACAAAGTCCAATGTGGTCACCACCAGACCCTACTTATTATCAAAAGACTTACATAGGTTAAGATCAGGTGTAAGCTGGCTTTTTTTTCTCCCCCCTCCCCTCTCTCCCTGGGTCAGGCTTCTACTGAAAGTGCAGCTCCCTTCTGCAAGAAGGGACAAAGTGGTTTGAACTTTTCCATTGACTGTGAGTAGGTACAGCTGCCTGTGGGGCCAAGAAGAGCCCCAAGCATTTTAAACCCAACCATTCCACTCCAGCCAGCTGAAATGAAGCACAGCCCACAACCTGGTATTCTGTAAATGCTGTAGAGCACTCCCACAAAAATCTTCAGGCCATTGCAGCTGGGACAGAAAAGGCCACATCCATAAGCAATGAAGTGATTTAAAAAGCAAAAGCACTGGGAAGGGAGCTGTGGCACTTGTACTGTGGCCAGGGTGTGCCAGCCCTGCAGCCCACCAGTTAGGTTAAACCTGGGCTTGGGCGCTGATGCGGAGTACACCATGGCCTGCCTCCTGGACACCACTCACAATGGCTACGAGCTACCTGCCTGCTGAGTGTGTTTGGAGGGACCTTGAGAAGAGGCCTGCAAGTAGTCATGTTTTTTTGGTTTTGGGTGGTAGGTGGTTGTTTTGGGTGTTGTTTTGGTGGGTTTTTTTTGTACAGCAGCCTGAAATAATGTGGCCTGTGCAATACGTAGATACTTGATGAAGTCTTGAGAAGATCTTTGTTCTTTATTGGTCACTGTGGGTTTCATGCAGTTCTCCTAGCAACATCTGCAAAAATGAAGGAGGCAAGGTTGTGCCCTGTTTTACACTGACACAGAGCTGTTGTCTTGAAAGTAATGGTGTCTGTCCTTTTTTTAAGCAAAGGGTGGGGATGAGATATTAGTTAACGAAATACTGGTACAGACTTTCTGTAGAAGGCTCTCCACAATGAAGTTAAATCCAAAGAGAAGCACCGATGAGTAGTTTCCTGGGAGCCTCTCAGTGTGTTGGAGCACTTTGTGTTTAGCCCTGAGTGCTCAGGTAAATTGCTGTTCTGTTGGAGCTTTGGCCCGGAGAGGTCTGATGAAGGGCAAGGCTGTGTCATTGTGGGTTAAAAGACAGATTCTGCAAGGGACACCCCCCCTTTCCCAGGATTCGTTTCCTGTTCTCCTGGCTATTACCTCCTAAGTATTCTAATAACTCGGGTAAACTGCCGGGACAACAACGCAGCTACAAATGTGTCTGGAGATTCTGCATCTGCCTGCCTTAATCAACTTCCTTCCCTGAATATGAATTGAAATAATGAGTCAATTAACGTTCTCAAATGCCAATGAGATGCAAAAGAGTTTGTTGGAGGTTGTAGCAGTGTGATTTGGGAGCTGTTCCAATGCTGGATTTTAACAAGAATCACACACTGAGCGTGCAACTGATAATTTATCACATAAAAATGCACCTGCCTGGCACGTCTCCATGCTCACTCCACTCTGGATCACCAAGGGAAAAGACCTCCTTTCTAGGCTGGGCTGTAAAACCTTCACTGTACAGGACAGCATATTAAGGCCCAACTCCTTACAGGCCTATAGGCAGGCAGACAGTATAAGACAAAACCAAAACAAGCCTATTGCCTTTCAGCTGGCTGTAATTGTAGCCACCCCCAGGTAGGGAAATGTGTTGTCTGGGAGCTGAACATCCAGGTCCCCCAATTTCTATGAATTGGACCCATTAAAGCATTTTTGTGGGGTGAGGGGCGGGAACAATCATGAAATTCACACATTAATATTGTCTTCCTAGGGCATCTGCTGCTGACTGTCATCAGATATGCCAAACTCATGCACCTTGTGGGTGAGCCAGCAGAGCCCTTTCCGTATGTGCATGTTCCCAATCTTCTGCTTCACACAAGGGTATCTTGGAGTCTGGGTTACCTTGAAGTTTGAGGGATCACATTCTCAGTTTGTCTTGCTTCTTCCCTGCAAAAGTTGTATCTGGTCTTACCTCCCCAGGATGGATTGGTTTAGTTCCTACGGGGACCTCTGGGCTGTAGAAGGGTACCCTGGCAGGTAGCAGATTTATTTTTTTTTTCTTTGGCCTCCCCAAAACAGAGAAAGGATTTTGGAGGTAGTAGGGTGGAACAGGGTGTGTCAGGAGAGGGAGGAAATGGCCAGGCCAGAGTTTGAGCCCCAACTTGTAGAGCAGTGCTGAGGGTCATTGAGCAAGGTTCTGGCACACCTTGCTGTTCTCCTCTGAATTGTATGTCGTGAGTTTTCACCACAATGAGAACAGCAAGAAGGTGGTTAAAAGTTACACTCTCTCTGGGGGCATTAATCTCCTTTTCACTCTGCTTCCTTTGTCCAGGTGATACATGTGCATCCTAGTTGCTGGTGGGAATTTTGACAGTGATTGTATCAGCTTTGCGATAGGCTAGAGAAGGGGATATCCCAGTCTGGGGAGCAGGGGCCTGTTTCTCTGTGCACAGAGTGCTCTTCACCTGCGCTTGCATGAAGGAAAGAGTGTTGAAAACAAGCCCTGTTGCACAAAGGAATTGGGGCGTGCTCTGGTTCAGCAGCTGGTCAGAGGAGGAGCCAGATGTTTCGGTTGACTTGGGCAGCCTGTGACTGTACAGGCACTCAGAGCTTCCCCAAGTCGGGAAAGGTGCGGAGGGGGGACAAGCTAGGACTGCGCTTGGGAAATTATTCTCTTCAGTATGTGGAAAACTGCACTTGAGGGAAGATACCTGAGCCTGGACACACGTCTGACATGGGGGAATGGCTTTTCAGTGTCCATCCAAATAGAGGCTGAATGCGTTCTGCTTATGCGAGAAGAGATCCTGTACATCCCACCAAAGTGGCGTGGTGTGAAGTCAAAGATGAATGAATACTTCTGGGCCTGATGTGCTGTGTGCTTGCAGTTGTAACAGGGCCTTTGTTGCTGCTTCTCCAGACAGTGCTCTCTTCCCCATGAAAACACCTGCAGCTTCCAGTGCCTTTGTAGTATTTGTATTTTGCTTCTGCTGAAGCAAATTGAGATTCCAGTCTTTCCACTGGCTTAATAGGCTTAACAGTATTGCTTTTGTTTTTAAAGGGGGGTCCTTTACAAAAGGAAAAAGAAAAACCAATCCGTGCACACTTAATTCTGCTTATGCCCTTGCTAAGGATCATTGAATTAATCTCTGCAACCTGCACAAATTATTTTGGCAAGTGCCTAGCCTTTTTCTTTCTTGCTTTGACTTCACCTTTGTTCAGGCAACACTTCAACACTTTTTATCACACTTTGCTCAATCTCTCTTGAAGTAGAAAAAACTCTGGGGAAAAAACCCTACAGAAATAACCGTGAAGAGATGAACACTTCCTTAAAAATTGGCTAGCAGAAGCAGACAGGAGTGATGTTTAGCCTGATTAGAATGTGATGCAGAAAGAAAATAGGAGTCCTTTATGCAGAGGCAAATTGTATGTCTCCATCGTTATTTTCCCTGCCTTTGCACGTGTCTGATTACGATGGCATGCTAGAGTGACTTGACCTTTTGTTCATTACATTTTCTCTGAATGAAGCACTGACAAGCATTTCTGAAAACTGCCTCCCTTCTGCCCTTTACACCATGCAGAATGAGATGTGTTTATAGGAAGCCTGTGACTTCTCCCACCCATATCATTACTGCCAAATGCTAGTCCCCAGCCAGCACAGGTAAGCTCAGCCCCAGTAGCCTCATGGAAGTTGGATCTATGGGCACCAGCTGAGGGCTTTGTCCTGGTAACACAGGGTCTGTGCTGGTGGCAAAGCTAAGCCTTTCCTTTGGTTTTGGCTGCTGTGTTAGATTTCAAAAAAAATGCACAAGAGCAACAGGGAAACCATCCAGGGAATCTGTTTCCCAGTTTCGTAGGGTTTTCAAATTGGGAGCAATAGCAGCAGTACCAAGGAATTTTTAGCCGGGACTTGTGATTTCAGCAATGTATTCATTGATTTAGTTTATCAACAGGGAGACTCAGACACTATAATAGAAAAATATACTTGTGCTAGTACAGACCAGAGGAATCTCAATGCTCGGCTCCATGGCTCTTTTGCATAATTAAGGCCAGGTAGCTTCTGCTGATGTTCTTCAAGAGGCATTTCTGTGCTGGGGTGTGGTGCAATGTGTAAACTGCTAGAGAACAACTGCCCTGTCCTTCAAGAGAGCCATTAGCAGCCTTCCTCAAAGCTATTCACATTTTGCTTTGTTACTGACATTTTCTGTCAAAGAACAGTTCACCCAACTACCAGCTCTGTCTCCTCGGGCAGGGGGTCAGCTAAAGGAAGTCCTTTGTGAACATTATTAAATAATCTATATGCTCTGGTAATTAAAATCAGCAGCCTCAGTTTATGAATAAAATACTCTTCCATGGCCCCCTTTGGAGCAGTTAGAAGTAGTCCTGCATCTCAGCTGTAAATGAACTCTGATGAATTGCCTTTTATTAAGCAGAGAGGACATTTATGGATGTAAAGGGTGTCCAGGAGTTCCACTAGTCTGGATTAGCTACTGTTGGATTATAATTGGCAAGTCCTGTTTTGGGGGGATTTTTTAATCCTAAGGAGCCCGATGACTGGCAGCACAAAACGGAAAAGAGTTTAAATGCTAGAAATGGCACCAGGGAACGCTTTCCTCTTGTGAGTGGCTCCCCTGATGCTACTGGGAGTGTTTATGGAGTAAGGCAGTGGGCAGAAGAGTCTTTTTGGTGGCGGCCATGGAGCTATAGGAGACAGCTCAGAGCTCAGTGCAGGTACAGCGCTGCTGTGGGGAGTCTGCCGAGCCCCTGAGCACGTAATGTGGGTCCCCTCTCCAACTGAGGGTGCTGGGGAAGGGTCACCTCCATTCCCAGAGCAGAAGGGGAGAAAAAATATTTATCGTTCATTTTCAACGAAGCTCATTTGGAGTGTGCTACTGCTTTTAAGTCTTGAGTTTGATGAACAAGCACCATATCGCATGACATTACCCCATGCTTGGGGTTGACCAGAATCAGCACAGGCAGTGGCCTTTCCCCAGCTGCCCTGGCCAGGCTGCCCTTCCCTGTCTCAGGCACTAAGTGGGTGTTTGTTTGCCCGAGAGAGGCAGCTGTGGTCAGATGACTTTGCCCAGCACTGAGCCCGAGTTGCTGTGGCACTGTGCCTGGCCCCAGGCCAGCGCTCTCCTTTTGCCCCATACCCTCTTGAGTTGGCAAAGCTGATCAGTAATCTTGGAACAAAAGTGGTGCTGCTATGAGCATAAGCTTAACAGCCCTTACCCCTGCAGCTCTATTGATCGTGTGTTGCATGTCCTGTGTATCTTCTTTGTCACTGTGGAGGTTTGGGAGGTTTTAAATGGCAAAAATGGGAAGTCCCAGCATAGTCATGGAGATAAGCACTGTGGGTGTAGAGGTGTCATTAGCACCTCTGCCTTGGTCTAGTCGATGACACCTTTGCCTGGGTACTCTTTAACAGGAGCCATCAGCTAGTACAGTCATTAATCCCGTGTGCCACCAACTCCTGCACACTGGCAGGTCTCCAGGTTTCACCCCCTGGTTGCGTTTCTGCTCTTGGCTTTTTGTCTCCCATTGGAGGCAGCTGGTGGACAACCATGCTGAACTGTTGGCTGGTGTGATCTGAGTACTGGTGGGCTCTGGGGCACGTGTACTGCTGTTTAAAGAATAGTCATCTGCTGCTTCTGTCACCAGGCAGGGAGCAAGCAGTTCCACCTCAGCCAGTGTTGCTGGGGGCCCTGGCTCTTCCCATCCTCTGTAAAGGAAGTGGAAGGCTTTTACTCCTTTAAATACATAGCAGTTTATTTGGTTTTTCTAGCTGAGTGACCAAGATAGTGAGCTTGTTGACCTTTTCTTCATACTAAGGTCTGATCCCCTTTACATCATTCGATTTATGTCCTTCTAAATAAACATATTAAGGTATGGGTTTTACTTGTATTTTATGAACTAAGTGCAAGTCTGTATTGCTGGGAAATGCTTTGATATATAAAAATGGCTAGAAGGAAAAGAATAGTCCCTAAATTTTGAGTATAACATTACAGTTTGTTCTCTCTTGTCCTGTCTTTCTTCTCCACAAAAATAATTATGGTTGCTTTTCATACTCTGGAGGGTTCGCGTTATTTGTAATACTATCTCAAGCAGAACTGGACAGATAGTGCGGAAAACACCTGGGACCAAATTCCATCATTATTATCATCTCTGAAACAGTAAAACCAAGCTTCAGACAGAGAAAACAAGAGACATCTTTTCCAGGGGGAAAACTGAACTTGGCTATTTCATCTGTAGCCCGTGCAATAATAGGCCTAAAACCCCATCCTGGCGGATGACGTCCTGCGGATGAGCTCAGCGCACGCTCTGTGCTATGCAGTCAGATCACCCGCGCAGCAGACATAGCCCTGCTGGGTCAGTAGGTGCTTTTCTTCTTCTCTCAACCATCTGTTACTTCTCAGTCCTTGCAATTAAAAGCAGGGCTGAAATAAGCTGAAAGCTTATTTTCTTTCTTATGGGTTGTGAGGGAACATTTTCTGTGGGGACAGAGGTGGTTTAGGTAATCCTGAAACTTTGAACCTCTCCTGTTGAAAACATGGTTATTCTGAGTTAAGTGCTTTGGTGCCTTGTCAATGTAACAGAGCAAGAAAAGCTTTAAAAAAAAAATGTTGAAAAAACAGACTAAATAATGCAAACTGGGGATGTAATCTTGTAACTGCAAATGATTCTTCTCTTCTTGACTTCAGTGAAAGAAAAACCAAAACACATAGTTTCCAGTATGGACCAGGAACTTACCTACTGTCACCTAGATATTTTTCTTAAAATAGTTTTAAGTTATACCCCAGTGTAGCAGTGTAATGAATTCCTCCCCATCTTCTAGTTCACAAATGGTCCTAGCTTGATACCATCTCTCATTCTTGTGGTCCTCTGGCCGCTGAAGCTAGTTCCCAGCCACCCTTTGGATTCATTTCTGAGCTTTTCTGAGGATGCCTAGTGCTGCTTTCTGGGGTTCCCACAGCTGTCAGGATGCAGCTCAGAAGAGTACCTCCCTGGGGTGGTGCATGAGAACTGATGCAGAAAACGTTTTCAGGTGGATTAAGTCTTGCCATAATACTTAATTTATTTTTTTTTAACCTTTCAGTGGGTGTGTCTCGGTAAATTCATAAGATGGGTACTGGGTTTTAACTCATTGGCCGTGCACCCAAAAAATTGCTAAGTTTCAAGTTTGTCACAGCGAATCAGATGTGGAAGTGAAGGCACCGACCTGGGCAGTCTTTCAGTGGTGTCTTTTTAACAGCTTGGGTGTGTTTTTGCTACTTGCTATGTTCTGAGTTAGGAACATGATGTGTTATCCCTTATCTTTACTGTGTTCTTCAACCTTAGGTACCACAGCTTGGCCTGTTTAATGAACGTAGGGCTCTCAAAAGTTCTGCTAAAACTTTATCATGGCTTTCTACTTATGTGTTATTTATTAAAGAAGTGACTTATGATAAACCTGCATTTCCAAGAAAACTTTCAGGCTGCTTGATTCCTGTTACCTCTTGGAGAATCAGTCAGCCCAGAGCCATCTGAACATTGTATCGTGGGCAAAAATTACCCCCTGATCATCCTCACTAATGACTCCATCCGGTGACACATGTTGGTGGCTCCTGCTAGAAATGTATTTACTTGTCTTCATTCTGTTTGTCTTTTTTATCTGAGAAGGCACTTAGACTATGTACCTGTACTCATTTGATCAGTAAAAGTAGCCTTGCTCAGTCTTGTGTCTTTACCAGGGAAATGTGGCATCAGTGAAGAGCTTCCATGTGAACAGGAGACATAAAAGCATTCTGCAGTTGGCCCCCAAATTTTAGTTGTATCCAATTGCTTGTGAAAGCACAAATCTTTCCAGCTTCCTCCCTGGTAAATAACGAACTATATATGGAACACATTATTCCTGTCTGTCAGGAGGCACTGCCTAATTGCAGTGGGGAATGTAACGTTACCCTTTAACATTTATAAAGCAATTTGCTGTAGAAATGGGAACTATGTGACGGCTTTTCAGACAGTAAGCTGCATTGCTTGAAAATGCACACAATTTAAGAGCTGACAAATCCAATTCTGAGGCAGAGGAGGAGCGTGTGATATTTTGGCACTGTTGAAATATTCACTCATTTTCTTGCCCTGTCTGTGGAAATATGCTAATATTGCTGTAGCCTTTGAACTCGTGGGGCAGGTGAAGCCCAGGATGCCACAGCAGCATTGCCAGTGATCTTGATTACAGTTGATAGATGCAGATTGCTTTGGCTTTGATATTTGTGTTTGATCTGAAATGAGTTAAGAGTGTGCAGGGCTTGTTTTAAAGACAGAATGGAATAAACTTTGAAAAAGACAGAAGGAGCAAAGCACAACCACCGGTTCATTAGCACTGACTTAAGGAAGTGATTATAGACTGTATACTTTATAATACAAATACAAAATAGAAAGACAGTAGGTACATCTAAGACTGAGCAGAAAATGTCAGGTGAATTTCAGCAAACTAGGCAAACCAGATTGCTTATTCCAGTTGTGATAAATGGAGAAACAGGAGGTAGCCAGCCTGTGAATGCTAAGAGCATCTAAGGAGTATGGATAAGCTAGGAAAGTGATCTGCTAAAAATTATGCCTTTTCACTTTTTGTCTACATCCATTTTCCATCCTGTTAGATGCTTCCAACAGTTGCAGAGTTTGAGCCATTGAGTGGAGATGCTCCATTGGGTGTTAAAGGGAGCTGGGCACTGCTGTAAAGCTGCAAGCAACTGAATACAGAAATGTGATACTTTTCCCTTTGCTTGCCTACTTCACTTACTATCTTAACCCTTCAGATGGTCCAGCTTTTCACTGCCTTCCCTGCTTCATCTCAATCATGAAATGGCTTTTAGAAATGCACTTTTCATACCCAGTAGCCAGAGGTGTTATTTCTACCAGGATAGATTTTCTGTCTTTTTTTCCCCTGTGCCTCCATGTGTTATTACAAGGTGGAGTAAGTGATATACTGTGCTACAGTTCAGTGAATTAGTTATTGACCTTTTACTTGGGGGATTCTCTTTGATTTAGCCGTTGTTCAAAGTGGAAGTACAGACGCTTCTTTTGTGCCCTGCTGGAGAATACAGTAGCTGGCAAATTTCTGAAGCTTCCATCTGCCCTTTTTTGGATCTCTGCTCTTTATTGATGGTCTTGGTTTTGTCCTGGTACATCTTTATAGTAAGTGTTGAGATTGCTGAGCTGGGGCAAGGAAGATGCCTTCACAGGATCCTAGTGAGCAGTCAGCTTGGACTGCATCTGCTTGGTGAGGGAGGAAAGGGGGAGCCAGTTTGCGTTATTAATTATTTAGCCTTGCTGGTCTGTGCATCGGTTACTGACACTTTGCACTGTCAATACCAGCCTGTAA
>JAVJGJ010000001.1:25710127-25747399 GCA_035590215.1 Microhierax caerulescens
ATTTTCTGCAGCTACAAGTCCTGTTAGCCAGAGGATCAAACTCTCTTGAGGAGAAAGGGGTGCGCTTTAAAGCTGTCAGATGCAATCAGAATAACTTTGCTTATCATACAGATTTTCTTCCCTTTATTCAAAGGCTAAAGACAAAGCCTTGAAAGAAACAAATATGAAAGCCATACTCATGACTGCAGACTTTGGTTTTGATGTTACTGTGTGGGGGGTGGGTTTTTTATTTCTATTTTGTAATGAAACACTGAAAAGGAGTGCGTGAAAGAATCTGCCTGTTTAACCTGAAGACAACTGCAAAAATGTTGGCACAGGCTCCCTATAGGATGTGAAAGGAAGAAAAGAGGGCTGTAGCTGAGAACTTGTTGCCTGCCAGGAGGTAGCTGTCTGCCACTACAATGCTTTCTGATGCTCCAGAGTGTCTCCAGAGTGCTCAGAGAATACCAGAATAGATGCACAGGGCAAGTCAGTCCTGGTTTTCATTCTTACAGTCTTCCTGAGCTGTTGCATTTTTCATCACTAGTAATCAAACCACTTTCATGTTTTTGGTTAGTTAGAAAAAAAGAGATACAAAAAAAATGCCTGGGGACTCTATTGAGAGCAGTGGGAGCCAGCTGTGTCATGCTGTTGTCTAAGGCATAGTCGTGGCCCCCCTGGCTCTGGAAGAGAGAGCAGGATTGAACCTCACCCAGCTTAGGGCTCTGCTGTGTGCTTGCAGCACCCTTCTGTGTTGGATGTCCCACCCCACCCGTCCTGTCTGCTGCCTGGGGAGCTGTGGCACCCCTCACCTTCTCGCTGCAGCCAGGATGAAGCTGCTTTGTGCAGATCAGAGGACCTGAACCATTGTGGCTCCAGTGTCTCTGTATTACCTTGCATGGCTGAATAAAGAATTAATATGTTGTTTTAAGAGGAAGAGAAGTGTGGGGTGAAGACCAAGCGCTATGTTGACGTGCTTCCCATCAATGTAAACCTTGACCCCAGGCCTTGCGGTTCAAAAGAACGTGATAGCTTAAATATTTGTGATTTAATTTTAGTATCTCACACCATATTGTAAGAGGCATAGAATTCACTTAAGCCCAGTTAGAATACGAGTGTAATCAGGCACAGAGGTTGGCATAGGGGCTAGTCTGGGCTGCTGACTTCCTTGTAATGTCGGTATGGGTCATTGAAACAAGAAACAAATGCAGCAATGTCTGCAGAAGTCTTAAGGAGCAGGTAAGTGTCTGTTTCCTATGGTAATATGGCATAAACTGGATGCAGCTTTCCTGGCCTTTTCCTTGGGATGGTTTGTGAATCACAGATATAGCACCCTCTATGTATTTCTGTGGCTGTCCAATATACTTCTAAGTTAGCCACATGTATACACAATGACATTTGCAGAAGCTTTTTGTAAATTGGAAATACAGCTCTTATTGATTACACACTAAGTCACATAGGCATTTTGCAAATACCTCCCAAAATAATTTTTGAGCATCTCTTCCAACAAATATAGGCTATTGTGCATCCTGGGAATCAGTTGTGGCTTATTCATGTTATGCGCACAGCATTTAATTCAAAATTCATCCTGGTTATGTGCTGTCATGTGATTTTGCAGTATCTTTTAGAGATTATGGTTTTTGTGTGTTTCAGATCTTACTGTGCAATATGAAGAGACAGAGAGACCTTGAGAAACTTTTTTGCTTCTTCCTTGCCTGGTTGTTACTTTTCAGCTTTGAACATGTAAGAACTAAGAAACGTACCGGAGTGGGGGAATACAGCTTTCAGAATTACACTAATTGATGAAAAGGCAATAGAAAAGACCAGAGTTGTCACTGGTATAAATTTCGAATCCTTCTGGGAGTTGCTGACGCTGACTCATCTCCATTCTGTCAGGGACATAACAAATATATATCAGCTTCTGATTTACTAGGCAGAATGATGACAGACACAGGAAAGGGAAGTTAAGTACGCAGTTTTGCCCATTTTGGAAAGGAACTGCTGGCGATTTGATTTATAGGCTGTGCTACTTGAAGTGTGAGGATTAGGAGCACGCTTGAAAGGCGGAAGGAGGTGAACAGAGGGCAGACCTGACCATCAGGTGAATTAATGGAGAACAGTCCATCATGTCACTAACGATGGCAATGACACTTCATTATGCTGCTGTTGTATCCTGTAGTTGATGCTGAGGGAGGGAGGAGATGCTCTTACATTGTGTCAGTGAATGTGCTGTGCCATGGTGCC
The DNA here is from genome assembly GCA_035590215.1 of Microhierax caerulescens. Lineage (NCBI taxonomy): Eukaryota > Metazoa > Chordata > Aves > Falconiformes > Falconidae > Microhierax > Microhierax caerulescens. The sequence goes on from JAVJGJ010000001.1 coordinate 25,712,351, forward strand.
ATTTCTGCTTCTCACTGGCATCTCACAGCACTTGAGAATAGACGATCTTCCCCTTTCTTTACGGTTTTGGGGGGGGTGTCTTTTGTTAACATTGTGGCTTATGCAAATGTAGGCATCAAAGGGTAATAAAAGTAAAAGGCAGGGTTCTACACAGCTGAAGGTACCCTCAGTGAACTAGGACAAGCGAGAGGAAAATTGGAATCCCTGTCAGCTGGCAAACAGCACGGACTGCAAAGCCAAGTGTGATTTACTGCACCTACGGGAAAATTTGCATTGCATTGCAGCATGCCCTATCAGAAACCTGAGTCATGAGTCCCCCTTTGCAGCTCATCTCACAAGTGGCAGTGGCTGCCTTTGCTTTTGAAAACCTGAATAGCAAATACCTGGTTCTGGGTGGGGAAATAGGGCATCTGACTTACTTTCGAAATAATAATGATGACAAACATACCTCAGTTAAGCTGCTAGGAATCTACAGGCACTGGAAACATCCTTTCCACACCTACTGAAATGCAACCCTGCTATACAGTAAAGGCAGAGTTAATGTCTTGCTGGTGACCCTGAGCAAAGCAGAGGAAGTGGAGACAAAGAGGTGACAGTGATTAGGGTCTTAGCTGCCAGTGTCCTTTTGTTTTCTGCCCTCTTGGTAACATGTTATATTTGAAATAGTACTTAAGTTACAGGTTTACCCATGCCTCTTGCTCTTTTTGCTCTCTTTGCTTTTGGCCTTCTTCAGGATTTAGTTCTTAAATAGAAGAAAACCAGGTAATCTTTTTCCTTTTCAAACAGGACTCCCAGTTAATGGTGCTTTATGGTAATTAATGTTAAATTAATAGTGTTTACCTCAGCAGGCTCAACTACTTTTTACTACCTGAAGTTCTTTTTGGTAGGAGAGCTTAGATAAGTAGCAGATGAAGAGATGGCAATCTTAAAATATGGGGGAGAAATCATTTAGAAAACCCTGAAATTCTGAAAGGGCATACACGTGGCTGTAATCTAGAGGAGCCTGATGTATCTTCTGTCTAGTGAACTCCTACTCATTGTCATCTCATGTCCCCACACAGGCTTCAGCAGTGGTGCTGAGGAGGCTGTTTGTATGCACTGTCCCCTTGGAGCCACACATCTTCGGCCTGGGAAACAAGGCACTAGTACCTGGTTTTGCTGGCTAAAGGATATCAAAGGGTCAGCAGTGTCACCCCATGTCTCACGCAAGAGCTAGAATGTTTCTTGGGAGGTGATGAGTGCCGTCTTTTCTACATAGTTCACATACAAGTCAACCTTTGATAGCTGCCATGAAAATTCTCCAGTCGTGGTATGTTAGAAAATTTGGCTTGCCTGACAGGTTATATATACTGGGGTTCTTATCTTCACACCTGCAGATCTGTTGCCAGTAGTATTTTTTTAAAGGCAGTGAGCTCACCCCCTTGGAATTTATTGCATACATTTGATAAGGTAAAAGTCACAAGGCATTAACTCCAAGTAGTGACATTTATTCCCTTAATATTTTTTTGTTTCTGTCTGAGAAGAAGGAAGAGGGTTGTTTCGGCTTTGGAGGTGCAGGATGTGAATGCCAACGGCTGCTATGGAGCATTCTTCTGTACAGCAAATTGGGGATTCCCTGGAGATGCTGCTCAGAGTGGTGCCCGCACACAGCACAAGGTCTGAGTTGAAGTCCAAGTCCCTTATCCACATGTCCTTCAGACACTCACTATTGTGTAGGGAGACTAGTCCCACTGATTACAAGATACCTAGATAAGAGCTGGTTATGGATACAGAAGTCTCAAGCTGCTGTTTGTTGGTAGTTTCCTTCAGTCATCAAGGATGCTGGCATAGTCCCATTGTGTTTATTTGACCACGGTGTCCTTTCTGGGTTTCTAGCACTTTTTCTTGGTTGTGAGTGTAACTCCCTGCCACTATTGAACAGAAATCTTCTAAGTCAGCAAGTCCGCTGGCTAATGCAGCCTTCAGCTAAGCTTTGCTGTATGTTTTGCTCCTGATGATGAAGGCACTTTAGGTAGAACCTGAAATAGCTGTAGATTTGTAATATCAAAATTATTTAAGAGCACAAGACCCAGAGCAAATTGGACCACTTGTATCATTGTCATCACACCTAGAAAACACCTGTGAGTCCCCTTGAGTATTTTTGTGCTGCAGCATGTAATGCTGAGGCTTATGTTAACAGGTGGATGTGTCTGCCCCTCTCAGGGACACAGACATACATGGGCACTTCAGGATGGAGCAAGCTCCACGGTTCCTCCCAGTCCACAGCTGGTGGCTGGTTGCATTTCAGAGAGCCAGGGTACTGCCACAAGGTGAGCTAGGAGAGAAGAGAGCAAGAGCTAGCAGGCAAGACTGGCACTGCCAGCAGGTTCTTCTCTTTTTAATATTAAGCTCAGAGGAAGGTTTTCGCATCTTTCATCTTCTCATCCACTTACATGACAGCTAAGATTTTGGCTCTCAGACACACCAGAAATAAGTCTGTGTGGGTCAACAGATTTACTCCAGATTTACACTAGAGATCTCCCAAAGCTGAGCTGGGATTTTTGAGTCTTTACTGTCCCATTTTGCTGTCTGCTGTGGTGATATGTGGAGGGCCACATAAAGACTGAAGATTAAAAAAAATAAAAAAGTTACCATCTCTCTGTATGAATAAATCTGGAGCAAAAATGATGCTGCTATGTAAAACAAGCGGTTGGAATGGTGCGGTGCAGAGGGGTCAGGTGGGCATTGAGTGTGGTGAGCGGTGCAGCCTGCTGCGCCACAAAAGGAGCTCCGCAATGCTGCTGCTTGACCCATCTGCCAAAGAACGGAGGGGAATAAAGGCTGCCCTCCTGGCCTCAGGAACACACTGCATTAATAGAACATAAGTGCTCGTGCAATGGCACTGGATCCGTGGCAGCTGTTTGTTCAATGTTTTATGCTTTTAGCCACATCTGCTCCAAATGAGTGTTAATATTGCAGTGGCATCCACTAAGGATGGGCTCTGTCAGCTTTGCTAAGCATCAGGCTGACCCCAGTGACAACGAAAGAGCAGTTCATCCCACAGTACTATCTCTCCCTCCACCCCCCCTTATCTGTCTCGCCTGGCTCTGCTCCATCAGAATGCCTTCCTCGACACTCCCTCCCCACCAAAGGCAAAAAAAAGAAAAGGAAAAACTAAGACAGTGATTCTCAAGGAGAAAAATTGCATTTATTTCTAGCACCCTGTCCAGCAATGTCAGATAACAGTTTATTCATCCCCTGGCCCCTGTATGACATTGAAGCATATCAACAGTGACAAAAGTATATTGAATAATTATCTTGAAATTAATACATTATCCCAAACTTAAATAAATGTCATCTGATCAATATATCTTGGAATGGAAAGGGAAGAGAATGTGAAGGGCATCGCTTCATTATTCATTAATTTTAGAGTAATGTAGGCAGATGAAATGGTTATTTCAGAGCACTGCTATTATACTCACTGGCATTTTAAATAACTCCCAAGATTTAACAGTATATATTCCCTTGTCAAAGCAGCTTATACTTGTTAACACTGTGGGTTCCAGATTTCTCTGCTTTACAATGCTGCAAAAGACTGGAAATATTATTCTGATCCCATTCTTACCCCAGCCCCCCACCCCCCCCCACCCCTTACCTTTTCTGTTTCTTCCATAGCTTAAAAGATCCAGTGCCACCCTCACTGGTACATCATGCACTGGTATCAGTCCAGCTTAAACAGCTGTGCATGAATGTTGAATTCCTGAGAATGGGAGGTGACCCCATTTTATCCATATGTACGGTTCTGGCTAAAAACCAAGCTGTTGGCTGCTGTTTCCTCTGTAAGGAGAAAACAGAAGCTGTCTTTTGCCTCCTGAAATCAGTAACAGTTGTTTGGACTTTGTGGCTGGCTTTCCCAAGGAGTAGGTGAGATGAAGTCCTCCTGCTTTGCCTCGCCTTGTACTGTGAGCACGTCGGTAGGATGTGACTGTGTATGCCCACGGACATGACAACTAGACTGACTCTTGCCTTTCCCCCTTTCATTGGCCATTTCAAAGCTAAAGGGATTAGTAGAAGCAAGTCCAAAGTACACATCTGTAGGATTACATTTAGCTGGCAATTAAAACCAAAGACCAAGAAGCCACATTAGCAGCTGATGTAAAACAGCTCAACAGAGTTCAGTTTATTAACTGAGGAACATCCCAGCTGAGAATCTGGCCTGATAAAGCTTATTCCCTATGCAAGCAAATGCAAAGCAAGACCAATGCATGCTCTTAGAAGAAAATCATGGATAATCAAGCACTGTGGTTTTTTTATGGCAGAGCCTTAATTACATAAGAAAAGAGGACATGACTGTCCCCAGGTCTGTACTTATCTCGAGCAACTGAAGTTAACTGGGGGTTAGCACCACTAACCCCTAGCCCCAAATGGTGATCTGGTCCTAGTCCCCCTTGGCCTCACCAGTTCAGCTTGAGGATTCACAGGACCAAAGCAAAACTCATCCTTACTTCTGGTCAGTTTTGCAGTTGTCTCTGGGATCATGAAAGCTAGTAACCACTCTGAAAGACAAAAGCCAAGATGTTCCTGACTGCATAGGCCAGAAATTAACAAAAAAAAACAACAAAAGAAAACATAGGCCAGTGTTAACAAAAACCATCTTACATCTGTGTGACACAAGGATAAGCCCAAGACATGCTAGTGTCTGAGAGAAGCTGGAGGGAGTAGTTCATAGTCCATGTATTACTTAGTGCCTTATCATTAATAGTTAATTAATAAAGTGAGAATTGCTTCAACCTTTGGAATAGCCTAGAAAATGCTTGTATAGGGAGATTTTTCTTCTCACTTAAATAATGCTGAACATGATAAAGAAAAGAGAGACAGCAATGGTAACTGAATAGGATTTAACAGTAGATCTGCATTTCACACTTTATAACTCATGGCCCTCTGTATATTGGAAGGGGTTTACCTTCAAAGTTAAATAGGTAGAAATTGCCAGAAAGGAGGCTGCCCAAACTGCTGGAATTTGATCTTGCACATCATGTTTATGAGACTGTATGCTGCAGACCTCTGTCATGTGTGCACAGGAGCAGCTTGTTTGGGGCAGTGGTATTATGGCATCTTTCAGATGGACTGTGGTCTCAAAAGCTGCACAGTGGATATGTCAGGCAAGTGTCACGTGGGGGAGAAAGGGTTCCCTGTGAACTGGATTCAGTTCCTGTGTGTGGTATGGTGTCCATGCAAGTACTGTCTTGGCCACCTCATTCCAGGGGACTGTTAGCACACCCTTTGTTCCCTGAGTGTGCTTGTCAGGAACGTGGAACACTTACGGTCTGTCTGAAATCAAGGGGAGCTGGGCTTGCAATTTAGGATGTGCTGTATAACAAAAAATGAAATCTTTTGGCATCTCTGATTGGGTACTTAAAATTAATGGGCATTTTCATTATAACATCTCTCTGCTTCAGATCCCCCTCTGTAGAGTAACAGGCCTAATGTGACCCCATAACATTCCAGTGGGGTATGTAGGTAAGATGTGTTTTGGTCTGGGAGGCACAACTGCAAAGAGCATCTTGGAAAGCTTGAAGTTGCAAATCCTGAGAGGTTTTAAGCAAAGGTTCAGTAAATAAAGAAAGCAGCAATGTACCAAACACAAACTCAGAAACAAGGCACTTGAAAGCAATGAGCAGTTCTATCCTGTAGTCTCAGGTGAGGCGCGAATGTATGGAAAATATAAGGATGGGGTTGTGTAGCTAAGAGCTGTCCGATAGTGGCAGAAAACAGACAAATCGAGGCAAGTGTAGTGTTTTTACCTTGTTTATATCTGCTATGATGTCAGGGTGAGTGACAAATGGCAAAAGATGCTTGTGCTAGCACTAGTGATAACGTTTGGAGGATAGCACAGGTATAAAGTAACCAGAGCAGTTGTATCTCATGTCAGACCAAAAGTTCTTCATGGCAAAACCCATCATTTTTGAATGTCCTTACAGAGCCTTGCCTGGACCCCTAAATATTTAAGGAATAATGGCCAGTGCCACCACAATTGTGATGTAGGCAAGTAACCAGAAGGTTGATGAGACAAATACAATCTGCAGCCACTATACATGCATTTCATGTACTTGCGTCGTCTGGTCAAGAGAAAATTGGTTTAGCTTGTAAAGAAACATCACAGCAGAGAAGTAGTGTAACTGCCTTTATTGATGAGGTCAAGAACTCTTGACCTTTCTGTCTGGTAAGAGAACTGAGAGAAGACATCTTGCTTTATATGGCTTAGTAAAGAGGTAAATCAAAAAAAGAAACATTTTGTATAAGAAGTTATTGTTGTTTCCTTTGCAGACATGCAAACTGAATTCCTTCTATTTCCACCCCTTAGATTTTGCCCTAAGTATATTTTAAGGGCTGTTGATTATTATTTCCATCAAGGTCACGTTTGAAATAGTGTCTTGATACAAACATAAACTCTTTTAGGTTTTCTCTAAGAAAAAGTTTGGGTTTACTTTTTATTTTATCAGTAGACGAAACCATACCAGTAACGATTTCAAGGCTGACTTCAGTCAGAACAGTTCAGACAATACTTTACTTGGCAGCAACCTCAGGAAAGACCGTCACGGTTTGGCCAGGTTAAAGCTTTATGAACTTCATGTGGGACCCATCTAACACTGTGATATCACCTTGCTCCCTGTGTAACGGCCTCCTTTCCTGAACTGGCATTGATGATTTAGCTTTCTTTGACTTCTGCAGTGTCTGTGGGCTGGCACTCATCCCATGCCCTCTTAACCCCATATACCTCACTTCTGAGCTTTTTGCCCAGTTGCTTTCTGAATCTGTTTACTTTCTGGCATTCCCAGCTTGAGGTGTCAAGGTCATCTTTCTGGCTGTTTTAAACCTTCCACTTGATCATTTCAGTGAATATTACTACATTCCCTTACTGTGATAAATAGCAAGTAATCTTTCCTTATGCTTCTCCTCTAAGTCTTAAGTAGCTTTGTAGCGCTCTCTCACATTCTCCCAGGCTTTTAGTAGTTCAGGAGTAATCTGAAGGCAGAAAAACTAGAAGAGTCTGGAGGAAAGTGCTTTTTGCCTGCAGCAGCATATTAAAAGCATCCTTGTAAGACACAACTATGCAAGCCCCTACTCAGTTTCAGTGCGCTGTTGGTTTTAATCATCTTAGATTCTTTGGAATCCCAGACAGAAGTGTCCTTTGAGCTCATAGAGGTTGGGTGAAGATGCTGGGGCTTACTCAGTTTGCTACTGGCGAGCTGTCTAGGTTTGCTGCAAATAGGTTGTACTGGGTTGGGTTCCTCACCATTTAAATGACCTGGTGATTTTCTGTTTAGATAGTATAGGCCAAATACTCAATGCATGTGATTTTTGCTTAGTTGCTGTCCTGGTAAGTGGCCCAGTAAGTGCAGCTCTGGTCTGTGAACAGGGAGGGAGTATTTTAAGGAGAGATCTAAGTCTTGTCATTTTTAATGGATGGACGGGAAGATTCCGCAGCACAATGTACCGGGGCTGGCTTCTACCAGTGAGCTGCCAAGCAAAGCTGGGGCTCTTCTCTAGCTGGGGGATTTGCAAATTCTGGACTAAGGTATATAAAACTTCCAATTTTTGTACTGGTACCTACCTTCAGTCAAACAGACTGTGGCTGCCTTCCAAACTAGAAATGCTGTCACCACAAACCTGTTACTAAAAGATATAGATTTCAAAGGCAGTCTCAGAAGACGGTTTAAGGTTGTTGTTAACATTTGCAGTAGTGTTAAAGCATTGAGAAGCCAGCGTAGCATGAGTCCCTTTGGTTACACATCGTTACAAGAAGTCACTCTCTTAATAACTGCTTTTGGAAGTACAGCCCATAGGGCTGTTGCCACGTTTTTCAATATTTCAACACCAATAATTCTGGGTGGTTGTTCCAGAATGTTTTGTGCAACTGACAATTTTTGGTATGGCATACAGAATGCCAACATGGCTTTGGAGTAGCAGCAGATGCTATTTAGCAGAGTACTTCACTGTAGTTGCCATTGCACTGTGCAAGCAACTTTTGCGCTGGAGAAGCTTGGAGACTGCTACCTTAATGAAATAACAATATGGATGCAATCTGTAATCCATGTGTGGGTGTTCAAGCTTGGCCACAGAAGAGTAATTTTTTCTAAAACATACATGTTTAGACTCAGTGTGACCTTTTAGTATGTATGTGGTTCTGATACGGTGCTTCAGCTAGCTGTAATTCTGCAAAATTTCATTGCTTTGTGCCTTCAGCAGTTTATTTGAAGTATCTTCATGTGACTGCCTGGTCTACGTCCTTATACAATATCTAAAACGTCTACATCACCCCACAGAAAAAGAAGAACCTGCTAGAGACAACCACTTCAGTTATTCTGGTGGATCAGTAAATAATTTAAAGTACAAAGAAAACCAAACAGGATGTTAGCTCAGATACAGCAAAAATACTTGGTTGTATGCTTTTTAGGGTACATCCCCAAACCACAAACTGGCCTTGGATTTAGCAGAATATACTTATTGGAGCAGAATCCATGTATTGGAGCAGCTTCAAAATACTGGCTTGTATCAGCTCTAGGGCTCCAGTTGAAACATTCGGTAAAAAAAGCAGTTACCTGCAAACAGAAGCAGGAGGTGTTGCAAGTGTCTCACCTGACTTGGTCTTGCAGCAGAGTTTTTATCAGCTACAGAGGCAATGTGGAGCTACAGCCAGTGCCCTCTAAACAACTCTGAGAGAAATTCACATGCCTGAAGGTAGGTATTGAGCACCTAGTTCCATTTGGATGCCTCTAGGCTGTGTGGAGGGGCACTGAACACCTATGTTTTAGCACTTGAATGATTCTTTAAGAAAGGTTACTGTGACCTCCATGGGCTCTGGCTTATGCTCTTCTTGTATAATGAGAAGCAGTGCATAAAACAGAGAAAGGTGTAAAATATCTCATTAAGGAGTGTTTTTCCAGATGTTGGGATTTTATGCTTTCCTCTCTCCAGGTTTCCAGTGCTTCAGTGTATTTTGTGTGGTGCCTGCTGCTTTCCATAGCAAACTGAACATCAGCAGTTGTGCATGCTTGTGCACACCACATAAGTGGTGTAGGAGGCCAAAAACCTGTCCCATGTTGTACGCCCTTGCTCCTACCCCAGGTTTTCTGCAATTCCAGTTGCAGTCATATTATGCAAAGTTGAAGTAGATTCTAACACTTCCTCCACCTTTGCAACTGCATCACAAAAACAAATTGCCTTCTTAGTTGTGCGGCAGGAAAACGAGCATCAGTCCGTTTAATGATACCTAATTAGGTCTGCAGACGTCATATGACTTGTGTTGCCCTGTTCAGACAGAGCTGCGTGGGTAATGAATTATCCATTGTCTGAGGCTCGCTACTGCTAACTAGAGCTGGGAGAAGAATGTTCTGCGAGTAATTTACTTGACAAATTTAACCTTTTGTTCTATTCATAGTAAATCTTTGCAAGTATCCCAGGTTTCCTGCATCCATTTACATTTCTGAAGTTACTCGATTAACTTTTCTTTGTTTCTCCTTCCATCATCTGTGGCTGATTTTATGCAAATTTCCAGGCAAATTCACTACTCAGCACACTGGAAATGCAAGATCTGTTGCTTAGTTTAGGTTAGTCAGGTAAGATCTACAGTATGTCTCGTCGTTTGTTTCCCTCTTGCAGGTCTGTCAGTCCTTGTCAAGGATGAAGCTGTGGCATAATTACAATAGGAAGAAAACCCTCCCCTGTACAGGCAGTTTTAGCAACATACCGTTGCATATGCCAGAAAAGCTTATTGAAGGCAGGGAACTGAATTAAATTATGTTGGTGTAACTTGCCTGAGACCAGCGTAGCAGCCCTGAGAAGTCTTGCAGGGACATTAATACACTGCTGACAACAGCATTGCTCACTGCTGTAGTTCTGCTGTTGGGCCTTTCAGCGTGAGGATGTTTACAAAGGTGTTGAGTTTAGCTTATATGTGACCTCATTGTTTGCCTGACGTGTTACCAGTTTGGGACCCTAATGAAGACTGAAGACTGTACTTCTGCCAGAGCCTGGACAGCTGCTGAAAAGTTCTTGGGAGTTCAGTAGTATTGTGGGTTTTCTTGATTGGTTTTTGAATTTAACACTTTGACCCTAATCCCTGAAGAACGTTTTCAGTGCCAGGATGATCTTGGCTTAATTCTGGAGTAGTTTTATTGAATGTTTTGTATATGCATATCCTCTAAATCAAGTATGTGGTCAGTTTTGATGAATGAGTACTCTCTGTGTCAGATCAGATACCATCTTCTCTCTTTTGGTACACCAAAATACCAGTTTCTCTACAGGTGTTTGCAGGTGAGTTATCACAGTGAGTTAGAAGAGCACAAAAACTTTGTTGTCAGTTTTGATTGTGCAGCGTGGACCTTTTTTAATCAAGTCAGGCTAGAGCAGATGAGGTTGTTGCATCCCTTCCCGTGCTTCTTGGCTGAAGATGGGGCAGAAGACACAAACATGCACCAGCTCCTGGTCAGTGAGGTTCCCAGTGTTCCACGCTAAACTGAAATCAAGGGAAGGAAAATATCAGAAGAGCATTAGGCTTAGAGATGAGTAACTGAGAACCTTCAGGAGATGCTTTTCCAAGTTTTAAACAATAACATAGTAATGAAAATCTGCATTATTTTTTAGTGAGAGGAGGGGTTAGAGGGTTAAGCACGATGTATCCTGAATATTGACTTCAGTATTTCAAGCACTGATACAGAAAAGAGAAAGTTCCTGAATGATAGTATGCCATGAAATTAAGTGCTGTCCTGCACGTGATAACAAAGGGAACAATTTTGTCTTCTTGCAAAGGGCAAAAGCTGATGGGACAGAATGGCCACAAGCAAATCACGTTGTAAAACTTAACAGGTGTGAATTGTTGCAGAGGGAACAGCTGTGGTTTTACCTCTTAGCATCTATGTTTGGTCTGCACAGAGTGATGATCTTTTAAACAGGTCTTGAGATGTGTTTGGCATGTGATGGATAACCACATTTCTCCTTGTCAAGAGGCTGATCTCGGCAGGGTTGTAAACAGTAAGGGAAGGTAGTGTGGAGAAGTATCATCTTGTTCATCCTCCAGCAGACTCAACGCCTTGGCCTTGAACTGGTTTTGGTGTGTTTTGAATTTCAGAGGAAGAAGCCTGCCTTGGACTTGGGGAGGTGAAATGGCTGGTGTGTGGGACTTGTGCCTGTGCTTTCATTTTCTGGTGCATCAGAACCCAGAGTGACTTCCTGTTTGAGAAAAATTTAAATGTGCTTCTGAGCTTCAGTAATGGTAGTTTCCCTCATAATTATGTATGGAGTTAAGCTTAAGCTTTGTTCTGTTAGTGTACATAGAGCAGTGCCCTTCATGGGCTGAAAGAGAAAGCTGTGCTCGTAATGCAAAGTGGCATGCAAGAATTAAGTAGCAGTGTTCGAGCTGGTACAGAGATGCCAGCGTCACGTGTTTGAATTCAAAAAGGCCATATGGGTTCTGAGGGAAGCAGGCCCAAAGCATTGCTGTGAAGACAAAAACTTGTAGTTTACTGGGTTATTGAGCTGAAAAGCTTTTTCTGTAGGATTACATAAAGCAGAAGAAATGATCCTAGCTGGGAGGAGGGTCATTCTACTATGGTCCTTGTTACTGGACTGTGTCCAAAAGCCTCTCCATTTCCTGTGTCCTGTTTTTACAGTACATCACAGAAACACCATCTTTGAGTGTCATTGCTGAGCTAAGGAACTAAGGCAGAGAAGAAAGAAGCCAGTCAGTCCCACACAAGCCTGTGGCCAAGCTGAAAACAGGATCTTCCCTTAGAATCATTTAGGTTGGAGAAGACCTTTGACATCATCAAGTCCAACCATTAACCCAGCACTGCCAAGACCACCACTAAACCATGTTGCTAAGCACTGTATCTACATGGGTTTTGAACACCTCCAGGGATGGTGATTCCACCACCTCCAGGGGCAGCCTATTCCAGTGCTTGAAATGCTTCTTCCATAAGAATAAATCATTTCATTTTCAGTGTCTGAGTCAGCCAATTTTACTGCTCATTACAACCACAGAGACTTATTTTAAAAATGTAATTTAAAGGCAGAATACTAACTTTTTTTCCCCTGTAGCTTCAGTTGATCTTTTTTCCTGGTCAAGATAAATATTAACTCTACCAGAAACACTGGCTGTACTTTTATCTAGAAAAATATTAAAACTGGGCTTGAAGTTGAGAGGTGCTGTTGTGTGTGCATGCGCACGTGTTGTATGGGTGCATACGTTTGTATGGGTGTATGTGTACCTAAAGAGTGTTGCAGGGAATTGCATGTGGTAGTTAGAGACACTGGAAGATGTTGTTCTGTGTGGCACAGTAGAAAATGATTCATTTCTCAGGGGAACTGAATGAGGGAAACGAGGAAAACAATTGCAATAAAAAAGCAAAGCAAGGCCTGAGGTGCTAATAAAATCTAGCCTTTCTGAAACATGAAGCAGATTTAGTAAGCACCATGCAAAAGAGTGCCTGTGTCACCAAAGCATGCCAGGCACATCAGCATGGGGAGCCATTTGAATATATTTCAAGACAGAGTATTGAGGAAAAAATACAATGAACAGCAAACCAAATTAAAACCAACAACAGGATATGTCCTTTAAATGACTCATCCAGCCTCAGCTGATGCTGAAGTATAGTATGTACAGAGCCGGTAGGCTTGCACTGAGAGGCCTATTTTCCCAAAGCACTTTCTTTTCCTAGCATTGCCTGAAAGCTACAGTCAATGCTTGGAACATCTGTGTTTATTTTGCATGACAAACTTGTTCCTCGGCTTTGACAAAATGCATGCTGATTTGGGACTTGGGGTTTGCAGTTCTTCCGTCGGGTTGTGCTGAAGCACATGCGGCTGGCCATTGCACTGGTATATAATACATATTACATGACTTCATTCATATTTAATTACAAGTGTGCTATATTTTTAATCTTTATAGCTTTAATGTGTGCAAGTGGTTTTAATAATTGGTGCTGCAGGATGGTTACTTCCCAGAATTACCCTGCAAAATTGCTGTGTTTTCAGCCTTTAGTTGTGCAGGCTGTAAATTATAAAACTTGGGTAGTAATAAACTTGGCACCCTCTCCCTGCTCTTTGGAGATGCCAACCTGTAACAATAGTAAAAAGATACATGCTGGCAAAAATTCCTCCGTGAAGCTTTCATCATCTTGTCTGCACACCCTGTGTGAGGGAATGAGGAGAGTCCAACAGCCAGGCCTGGTGTAGGCTGGATGGAGGCACCAGCGCTGCTGCACAGGGCCCGCAAGAATCTGTGCGACGCTAACCGCTTCCAGCGTGTAGAGTGGTCTCTGCCACATGGTTGGCCCCTGTGGCCATTTTATACCCCCAGCATGTGCTTAGAGTTCCTGATTATGAGGAGGAAAATAACTCTGGAATGAAGCAGGGGATGGTGGGTAAGGGGCAAAGGGGCTTGGGGGCTTCTTGAACCCCTGAACTCCTCCAAGACATTCCTCTGTCCCCTTCCCACACAGAGCACAGGCACTTCTGCTAGAGTAGCGAGAAATAAGGCTGATGGTAACCAAATGCCTCTGTTAGTACCTCGAAACTGCATGTCTCTGTTTTGGGCCTCTGAGACTGTTCTGGGAATGGCCACTCAAATTGGCTGGTGCGGAGGTCACAGCCTCAGCATTTTGTGTGGAGTCTGCACTCTCCAAGGGTAGGTCTGGAGATGTGTGTGTCTCCTGCCATGCTGCTTTCAGACTTGCTTGAAGTCTGGGCTTGGGATAAGCCTAGGTCAAACAGCACATTCTAAATTAAAAAAAAAAAAAAAGGAAACAAAACTGGGTGAAGGAGTAAAGGTGTTGTGAAGGCTTTCTATTTGGGCCAGTCTTGTCTTGTCTGGCATTTCCTAATTCCCTCATTTCTGAGCATGTCCCCAGCAGGATAATGACATTCACTTTGCCTCATCTTCCCCTGAGTGCATTTGGTTGCTGAATGTCGTGTCCCTTCCCCTTCCTGCACTGTCATCGTTCCCCAGTTTCCACTCCAGATAGCTGTGAGCCTGTGTGGTAGATCAGCCTTTTCCAGGGCAGCTCTGTGAGTGTGCGTCTTGTGTAACACTTGTGAAGACCTCTGGGATAAAGACAGCATGTGACTTTCAGTCATTATCCTGGTTATTTGGGATATTTTTAAGTGACAACATTAATCAAGAGTGACCTAATAAAAAACAAGCGTGCCTGTAAAAATAGACTCATTTTGGACTACGGTTTCTATGCCACGCAGTAAATCTGCTTTTAGCTGTTTGTCATCAAACAATCAATTCAAAGGCAGGAATTAAAAAAAAAACAACAAAAAAAAACATAACAAAAAACCAAAACCAAGTGACAGCTACTCAGTTTAATGAGGAAAACGTAAAGGTTAACTAGAACAGCCCTTTTGCAGGCTGGAGGATGCAGTGCCTGTAATGCTTCTGCAACAAAATGCGGGTAAGTTTTCTGCCATTAAGAGTGTGTGTGGAGGTTTAGTGTTTGCAGGCAAAGCAATGGAAAGTGCTTGCTGGGTTTCACGTACAGCTGAGTTATAAAGGTTACTGGCTGCTTTAGCAGTCAGGCTTTATTAAAATGTAAGAGAGAGACTTAAAAAAAAACCTGAGAGAATGCACCATCAATATTAAAGTTTGCCTGCCAGCATTAAGATTTGCCCTTCTAAGACTCCATAGCTTCCTCTGCTCAAAGTGTGATTATTTGACTGAAGAAAAACAGGCCAGTGCTTCAGAAGTATGTGGCCTATGTAATTAAATGAGGAAGATTTGGTTATCCTTCCTAGGAAATCTTTTGGCTTTTGTGATAAGGAATTATATATTTGATAGTTAAAAACAATGAAATAAAATAACTGCACTGGTGTCCACATGAGTCATGTATTGCAGGGTGGGAGATGTCTCTAGTACTTAAAAATAAGCCAAATGGCCACAGTATTCTTGTCCTTGGAAAGCTCTTTGTGTTATTGGAGCCCCAGAGGCATGAGAGGCATGTTTCAGCAGGCCAGGACACTTGGAAGCCAGTGTTCCCAGGGATCCCTCCCTCCTATCCTCACAAAAGGAGTCTTTGAGAAGGCTCAAAAAAAGAGAGCCTTCCTCTCCTGTCCAGCTGTGCAACTGATGCCCTTCCCTTGGCCAGGAGAAAACAGCAGCATAAAGGCACAGATGTGCCTAGACGTGCCTAGGTAGTGGTGTTTCTCATTACTGATTTAATCCAGACCCCAACTACAAGCCTTGCATATCCTGTTGCATCCTTTCTTACTCAGTGGTGTGGCTTGGTCTCTGACAAGTGGCTCAGATTTGCAGTGTGGTCTGGACCTCTGTGAGTACAAGTTCTGGCACCAAATCCCAGGGGAGCAACTTGAGCCTATTGCTGTGCCACGTCAGAAGGCTGCCACCTTGAAAAGTTTCCTTGTGGATGTGTGGTATTTATATACAAAGCCCTTGTGCACAGAAAGTCTTCAGTATCCACAAGAATACTTTAAGGATGATAAACAAATTGTAGCTATCCCTAGAGACAGCAGCAGTAAGATGGCCTCAGGTAACAATAGCTCCTTTGATTGTGCATATTGCCTTCAGCCTCCAGCTGCCGGCAATGTTCCACTGTCTCTGAAACTCTGTTTACCCTTGGGCAATATTTAGCTGCTATAGTCCTTTGAGCCCAGTCAATATATGTAAAATATGCTGTTCAGGGTACCTACAGGAGTTTATTGGAATAGCTGATTATCAGCCTTACTAAAGCTTTGAGTCTTGGATTTTGGTGTCAAGGGCAAGGCAGCGTTTCCACCAGTCGTACAGATGCAGGCTGTAGAACAGAGTAGAAGTCCCCGGGCGGACACAAGCTGAAATGACTTCTCCTGCCACAGACACTTGCTTGGCAAAATGCCACAGTTTTAGTGATTTACAACCCTGGACACCACAGCCCACATTCTTTTGCTTTACCATCTCTAAAGGCCTCATCCAGTGGGGATGCTCACATTAGAGGTCTCACCCAAGCAGAAGGGCTCCAAGAGGAGGCATAGGTTGTTCTGCTGCCTTATCTGCAGGTATCTCCACACCTCTGCTGCACAGAGAGCCTGAGGGAACTGAGAGCAGCAACAGATGAGTTTGGGGTAGTTGTTTGCTGTGGTCTTGGAATAGCCTGGATTGAATAGCAGGAGAGCAAGTGTGTTTTCTACCAGTTTTCAAGATTGGATTTTGCTTCATTGTGGAAGAAAAATTAAACCACATCATACTTGATTTTCTGTGACTGATGCTTCATTTAATCCTTTCTTTTCAAAGGAATGTTTTCAGATCCAGAAGCTGAGGTTTTCAGTTTAGCATGCTGTCCCTCTCTCTCCCCTCCCCAGCTCTTCTCTCCTCAGCTGCACCCCGTGTCTTCTTACACATGCTCACCTCTACTTTTGTAGTGTGCACTACAAAACCTTTTTTTGTCAGGAAGATCCCACAAACATTTAATTAAAATTGGATTTCTTATAGCTGAAGATACACCAACCAACTCTTGTTTAAAACAAGAACACACACACACCCACACCTTGAATTACAAGGCCCAAATTCTTTCTAATGTTATTTTGGCCTGGGGTGAAACTTTGTGTCATTGTCAGTGACACTTTTAAGCATTATATTCAAACAATTAGGTATTATTGACTGTAGTAAGCCCTAAAGAGGCAGTTCATAAGTAATAAATTACATGGTGATTTAAACTTTTTTCCTTCATCTAGAAATACTGAAGACAGATGAGGTTCTTAACAAAAATATATATCTCTTAACTCCCCAGGCAACACCTGATGCAAATAATTTTCAGTCACATTAATTCTCATGAGCTTTTAGATGCCAACATTTGATTTTCATCACTTGCTTTGTGTGGTGATTGTCAGTCTAAGTACCCACGCTACTGTGGCTGCTGGCTGACTGGGTAAACATAAGGTTTAGATACAAGACAAATGCTGTCTTTGAAGTAAAACTGGCATTGGAAGGAGAGGAAAGAAACCGCTGCAAGGACAAAACAGTAATGGGTGCCTGTAGCCTTTTATCCCAGGTAATGGTATTTCAACTAGACATGGTTGTCAGAGCTTTAGCAAGACCTGGACTCCTCCTGAGGGAAAGAGGAAAAAAATAATAATGAATTTGCTGTTATAAAATTTCTTAGTTTTTAGTTGCTGTAAAGTAACTGATTTTCCAGGTGGCTGTGTTGTAGTATTTAAAGGGTACCTGTCCACTAGCTTTCTCTATTAAGCCCGCTTATAGATGCAACTAAAATAAAGCTGTTGGGGAATCTTTTATTATTTGACCAAGTGCTTCAGCAAATGTTTAACTTGGGTATCAGTGGAGCTGGGGCATATGTTGAAACGTTTTGTAGAATGTGAATGTTAATTAATTGCTTGAAAGCCAGGCACTGGTCATAACGTGTCCTGTTATT
The DNA here is from genome assembly GCA_035590215.1 of Microhierax caerulescens. Classification (NCBI taxonomy): domain Eukaryota; kingdom Metazoa; phylum Chordata; class Aves; order Falconiformes; family Falconidae; genus Microhierax; species Microhierax caerulescens. Next base: position 25,729,756 of record JAVJGJ010000001.1, read on the forward strand.
TATTAGTTGTGTTAGTATAGTGCCTGGAGGCCTGCTGAGATCAGGCACTGCAAATACAGAGTGGTGGATAAGCTCGCTCTTCAAGGCCTACTGTTCTGAGGAAACATGGTATAAGGGAAGGAGAGGTGGTGGCAAAATGAGAGACACTACTGGAACTGTGAAAAGAGAATTTTCTTGCTGCGCACAATGGCTTGAAATATTATACTAACTAGTACAGAAGGCTAAAGTACAGTTGTGTTTCTCATAGAATTGAAAATTTTTGAACATGAAATGTGCATTTTATTGTGACTTAGTTCAACCCTGCTTGTTTATTTTGCAGGACTATTATGTGAACCAGCTATCTTCTCTGTGTCAGATGCTGCAGTACAGCTGTATCTCCAGGGACCCAAGCACAGCCATGAAGTGACCACCCAGGTGTACGAGTGTGAGGCAGAACAAGGGATGAAGACTGTAAGGTAAAAGGCATTAAAATCTTACTTACCACGGAACTTGTGTTAGGTGAAAGGGTAATTACTAAGAAACACATTAACCCTGAATAAAGTACTGCAAGCAGATGCAAATATTGTGATTCCAAATGACATTCTGTGAAAACCACATTTTTCCGACGGCTGGAACACATGATTCTATTTTGAGCAGCATTCAACTGAGGAAATCAAGGTAAGAGAGAGGGAAATGGGGAAAAAAAAGCAAAACAAAATTCCTTTTTCTCTGCCCCAATGTGTGCTTTTGATGTTCTGTTTTGGATACCCTAATTTTCATTTTACTTTGTGTCTATTGCCAGTTATGCAGAGCATGAATTCATTGTGAATACTTGTGTTAATATGTATAATTTTTGAATGAAGGTATCCAATTTGTTTTCTGTTAACATATTTGTGGACAAAAGTTTTTATTCAGATGCTTGGTCAAGACCGCATAACTTCATAAAGGCCTTTCCCAGGGTTTAATCTGCATGCTTTCTCTGGAACAGGTTCACAGGGTGCTTGGGTGAGTAGGGTGTGCCTGTGCTAATGCAGTGCTTGGAGCCCCACTGTGCCACACACTGTGCTCAGACTGAGAACTGCTTACACTGAATGCTTTGAGGGAGTTTTCCTCACTAATTAGTCATCCTATCTGTAACAAATAAGATTATCGCTGTTTTTTATTGAAATCTAAAATCCTAATGTAGTTGTGCTTGAGGAGAGTGGGTTCAATAGTCCTCATTACCAGTGTTCAAGTGTTCACTTTACACACAGTCTGTTCTGTGTTTGCAAAGCAAGTGTATTAATCCCGATGAAGAGCCCCACCACTGTGGTTTGCCTTGCCCCCCTGAGACAAGTTGCAACACCTGTTTTAACCAGTACTAAGTGCTCCTGGAACTGGGAGTTACTTGCTTTTGTGTTCCTGTCACTGCTGAACTTCGGGAGTAATTGGTTATGGGCATGCTTATATGTGTAGGGGGAGATGGGGATGAGAGAAAGGGAGGAGGACTGCAGGAAAACACATCAGGAACCTGCAGAAGCATGGAGCCTGGTGGCTTTTCAGAGGAACCAGGGAGACATTGAGCTCTGCAGCTCCTGACTTCTTCCCTTTCAACAAGACTACACTCTCCTGTGAGGAACAGAGGGAACATCCTTGTGATACAGGACAAACTTTGAGCCCATACCCTGATCCACTCGTAGAGTTTCTGAAAATTTTGTGAGTCCAGTGTCTAGAAAATGAAATTTTGTAAATGTCTGTTTGGAAAGACCTGTTGCTGTTACAGAGGTGCTGATTCTAAGTGGTCCTCTGAGTCACACAGGGTTATTGTACAGGTAAAGACTTCAACTAAACTCAAGAGCAGGCTTAGGGCAGATGTACAACCTGACCACAGGACATTAAAAAGCATCAGTAAGAAACCAGGGCTACCTGCACCCAAGCAACAGCAGTGCTTGTTACTGAGATTTCAGAGCTGTGCAAGCAGAACATAGGAAAGTCCCTGCTGTTGGCAGGGCACCTGTGTGCCCCGGTCATGCCGGCCAGGCCGCAATGCCAGCAACCACGCTCAGCAGGAGATGCAGCCTGGCAGCATGCTGCTATGTCTTTGTTCTCCAAAAGAAAAGCAGGGTAGGTGCTGCAGGCGGGATAGGCTACACATGGGTCTGGTTCCTGGGCTCAGCTGCTCCCCCTCTGCTAAGGAGGCAAGAGCCATGCCTGTTTGCTATCAAGGAGAAGCTGCCCAGCAGGTCAAGACCCAAGAGGTACAGTTTTTGCACGGTGCTCAAAAATGCTGCCCCTCTCAAAGAGCCTGGGCAGGTGTTGACTCTGCAGCTCTGGCCACCTTGCTGACAACTGTGGGAGCAGCCTTGGGTGTCAGTGTGTGGTCACTGCAAGGTGCCTGCCTTTTCCTTGGCTCTGCTGCTGTTGGGAGGTGGGTGCCTGAAAGCAGCAAAGCGGGAGCTGGGAACAGACAAGTACCAAGCCTTGGAGGAAGCATGGCTTGTGGCAGGCTGTTCTTGAACAGTTTGAAACAGTTGAGTGTGAAACAGGGAGTCAGGCAATAAAGGGGAGTCAGCCCCAGGAGGTGGGCTGGTAGGACACTGACTGTGTTCAGAGCATTTTGGTAAATGGATCTCTTAAAAAACCTGTAGTGGGCCCAAACACATGGAGTCCTGCCATGTTTTTAGCCTGTCATATGCTACATAAAACACAGGTATTGTTTCTCACTTACTCTTTCCAAAAGCATAAAAGCATAACGAGAAAGGTATAACTGTGCGAGGTGCCAAGTCCCTCATAAAGGGGTGTTGTATCAGCTTGCCACTGAGATCAGGTGTGAGGTGAATCTCACATCAAGTATTAGAACACCATAAAGCATTGTCCTTAGAAAGAATGATAGAATGCAAATTAGTTAATAGGTTCCAGTGAACTAAAACGTAATGAAGTGTTATTTTAACAGAAAGGAAGCCACTAGCAATGCCAGCACCTCTTTGACAGCTCTATTTCTAATCACCATTGCTTTATCAAGGAATGTTAAGTTGTATTTTTTTATTGATATTTAAGAATAAATTCTTACAACATCATATCTATAAAAGGTTCATCACAGACCAAATACCACTCTAACCTTTTAAGCTTCTACAGTAAAAGCTGTCGTCTTTATTTATATAAGTTTGGGAAAGATACAAATGTAATCATAACCCCCAAGGCAAAATTTTATGGCAGTTTTCAGAACTCCTCTCTATAAAAACTACTCAAACCTACAAACATAAAAGCTTCCAATAAAATTTGCTTTAGATCCTAGTCATAAAACATGAATTTCTTTCCCTGGTCCTGGAGCTACAGGTGTCCAATTGCCAGAGCTGTTTGCCTCAAGCCCAGGCCAGCAGCCTTGGCTTTCTCCATCAGCTGGCAGTTCTCTCAGGCAGGGCTGGGCTTTCTTGCTCCATGGCAAGTCCTTGCTGTCAGCACCTAACCTGCAGCAGGGCTCGTGTCAGCAAGGCAGTTTGGCATGCCAAAAGAGCAGGCTGTGGAAGGAAAAACTGTTGTGCCATCATTTGGGAGTTAACCTTTTAAGGCACAAATGAGTTGAGGAATCCTACAGACAATGACAACACCCCCTTGCCTAGGACAGAAATACTAGGCTTTTATTTACTTCAGGAGCAGGAGTGCCTCTGATATATCTTAGAATGTCTCTCTTCCTGGTGGTTGTGTATAGGGCACTTGTCATAATTTTTTTCCCATCTTGTTTCAAGTCTTTTGTTTTACAAGGGTTAGAGAAGCATTTCAGGAGAGATGTGATATTTCTTTCTTTGCTCTAGGAGGGGACTAGCAATATTGGGACCCTGCTTCCTTCCAAAAATATATTTAGCCTGTGCTTCAAATCAGGTGTCCTGGGCTCCATGTATTTGCTACCATCAGGTTAGCGAGTAGGTAGACACTGCACCCCAGAGCTTTAAAATAGCTCATTTGAACACACTTAAATAAACACCTCAGTAATGTAGCAATAGCTTGTCATGTGCAGCTGCTATTGAATGCGCAGGAGACTGCAATAAACCATGGCTGGAGCAATCATCTGCCTTTCCCCAAAGTTTTGTCCCAATGTTCTCACCAAACATTTTTCATCTGTTAATGAAGAAAATCTTCGGGTATGAAAAAAATCATGCCTTAAAAATTGTTTCTGGATGAAGTGAAGTATTTTAGACATGCAATAATCTAGAAAGTGATTCTTCTCTCTGTTTACTTTGCTATTAAAAACAGTGATTTGCACTCATTTGAAAGACTGGTGGCATCTTCGATTTGTTTTAGTGAAATACAAATGTATGCATCAGATGTTACTTTAAATTGAAGATGTCTTACTGTATAAACTTATTAGTTGCATGTTAAGTCTTAGCAGCAGGTACAAAATCCTTTTATTTACTTATCAGTTGAGAAAATATATACATGCGTGCAGTGAAGTTGTGCTGGGTTGGAGAGAGACAGGCTGGCTGTGCTCTTTTCTTGAAATGAAGTACAGGAATAAATCTCTGCAGATTGGAGCTTTAGTGGATTCCTGGCAACTAAAGCTCACGCTTTATCAGCCTAGATTAATTTGCTTTTACCATCCAGGGTGGATTTAACCCTGATAACTCAGTCTGGATGGTATCTGATGAAAGATCTGAGTGTTTTCTTTCTGACTGCAATTAGAAGAAAAGTGTACGTAGGAACAAAGCCTGCTGCTGGTAAAAAGACAGCAGAGGCAATTCAAATTATGCGTTCAGCACAATAAAAGAAAATCACAGGCTTCTTTTTTTGAGAAACACACCTCGAAGCGTTCCTGAAAGTTCATTATAAGTAAGAAGAAAATAGTTTAAAACTGTGCTTTTATGGAAGTATCTTTTCTAACATGATAGTACTAGGACATTGTTTCCTAAAGCCCATGTCTCCAGCAACTGCAGGAGGCTGGAAGTCACCCAGAATGACTTCGGCTGGTGGCCCACATCTTGCTTTGCCTTGCTTTTCATTCCCAAGCACCTGCCGTGCACTCCAGCTACTCCCTAGCTGTGAAAAATCAAGTAATTGATGGTCTCGGCTAATGATCTTTATGATGAGGGCAGAGGAACAGTAGTGTTACCTAGTCTGCTTAGCGTGGTGAGTCCACAGCCCACATCTGGGGAAAAGCTTCCTCATGCACAGGTGCTTTCTGAGGGCTTTTTCCTCATAGCTTAATATGCCCTTCTGCTGGAACACCATTACAGGAACCAAGCAGTGTGCCCCAGGGCATTTCCTTTCTCAGGGTGCTGTTGGATCAGTCCTGGGCAAGGGCAGGACGCAACCAGAGAAACTAGGTAGACCAACAGTTGCAAAATACATGTAAATGTATGATTCATGACAAGGTTTTTTCTGTTTATCTTAAAATAGACTTTAATTACAATTCTGCCTTCCCATTTGTGTCTTATGTAAGAAATTGGCTCTGAATGTTAACAAGCCAGCTGTTAGCACTTCTTTAATATTTCCCTGTCTTCTGCTCCATTAGAGAGGGTTGCATACTTAGTATCCGCTAGGTTTGTTAATTATTAAACTAGTTTGTGGGTATTGTTTGACAAGGGAACTTTTCCCCAGTGCTCATCATTAGTTATCATTTATTTTAGGGCTGCAGTGTCTTTTCGGTGCCCCAGTTAAAAAGCTACATGTAAGAGTGAACTTTTGGGTGTGTTCATAAAAGATTCAGTGAAATGGGTTTCTCCAAAAATGTTTAAAGGATTAAGATGCCCAAACACCATGAGAAGGTGGTTGCTATTGAGATAGCCTGATGTACTTCCCTTCTTCAGGGGCACACTGGTGTGTTTGTGAGACTGGAAATGTCAGGACATGGCTGAAACGGCTGCTCAATCAGTCAGGTCCCTGATTTGAAGAGGGTGCTCTTATTTGGCTAGCAGACTGACAAAATTGTAACTTCCCTGGCCACACAGGCAAAACCACACATCAGCCAACAGATCTTTCTTGCCTTCCTTCTTCCTGACAACACTAAGGGAGCCTGAAGTACAGGAATATCCCCAGAGTCCTAAATGGCCTTCAACAGACATGTCCTAATGAAGCCAAGTTAAAAATCTGTAATAAATTAATGAGAATGTTCCTTTTAGTGGCAATCATCCATACACTCCCTCTTATGGCACCTTTTAATTATTGTTACTAATGATAGAGTTTTTGGGTCACTGCTTTCAGAAAGAAGCAAACCAGAAAACTTCTTTCTTCTAGAAACAAGCATTTTTCAGCTTCTGCAGTATACAGGCTCCAAAGGTGACATGAAAGGAAAAAAAAATTGTGTGTTTGGCAGGTGTAGTTTGGGGAACACAGTGCTGCTGTTGACTTTCTGTATTTTGTTGATAGATTAAGCAGTTCTCTGTGCCTTTTTATCCATTACCTTTCACCAGCTCTAAATGCACTTCATTTTCTTTCAGTTTTGGCACAGGATCAGAGGGTGGCTCTCAGTCTCTGATCTAAATAAAATAGTAATGATTTTAGGCGGTACTGTTTGCATTATTCATTGCTCTTGGCAAAACAAATGTTGATCTTATAACACAGCTATTAATATTTTGATAGAGTAATGAAGCCACCTGGATTTAGAGCAGAGATAGGCTTCTTGATGAGGTGATCTGTTACCTTACAGACCCATATGAGGAAAACCCAGCAATGGCAAGCAAATTGACCACAGTGTTTGCAGACTCAAAGGTGGAAGTGTAATACGATTGTTCTCATCCTCTGCTTTCTTTTCAGCTGCTTCTCACAGCAGAGCACTGTGAATTCTCAGCCCCAGATGCTGTTTGGTAAAAGCAGGGCTTAATTGTTTTGGTCTTCTGTGAAAATAAGCATCTTTCTAGCAGAGTCTGAGGTAGGTAACTCCCTTAAGCATTAATCCTTACAAGATTAGAAAAAGGAAGGAAGAAGCTTTTTGCAGTCTCTTCTGTGCTTATACTGAGTGGCTGCTTCTGCATGAGACTTTTCTCAAGCTATTGATTGCCCAAACTATCCGTATCTCTGGCTTACATGGTGCTGTCAGGCACCTATTGTGAAGGCTTGACAGCATCATCAATATTAGTATTAGAGCTACTTTTCCAGTTTATGAGGACAGGACGTGTGTGATTGATACAGAAGCATGTGAAAAATTGTGCAAGGTCACTGCAATTTTTTTTCTGGGCTTTCACAAAAGCCCTGTTTGCTTCCCTGACTCCTCAACACAGAGAAATGAATTCATCAGTGCTGCTGCTAAGTCAGTTGGCAAGATGAGTAAGCAACACACCATGCTGGCTCTGCCTGCTTGACAGAAAAGTCTCGGTCCAAATGGTGCTTTCAGACAGCTTTTCCACAGGCTCTGAGGCTGTTTGCTTGAGTTTTTTTCCCTCTGGAGACAGCCAGCGGGTAAAATGACCTCCCGTGGATCCACAGATCCATGGAACAGGCTTGTCAGCCCTGGAAAGAGAAAGGAAGGGAGAATCATACTGGGAAGCTTCGATGTCTGGTGGAGCTGGCTCCATGGACTAACGTACTTGGAAATGCAAGATCTCAAATGTAGATTTGCAGTGGTTGATGCCGTATCAAGACAGGGGTGCGGGTCACCTGTTTAAAGGCCCGTCTGTGTGGATCGTCACAGTGTCCACATGTTCTGTGAAGCAAAATAGTGTGACAAATCACAGCGCACATACACAGGGTACTGCCAAAATTGGGTTGCATTTTGACTTGTTTTCTGATGTCCGATTTCATTTTATTTTGCTGCTGCTGCTTCTGGCTATGGAAGCAGAAAACAGTCATTACCCCAGATGTCTCCAGATTGGTAACCTGGCATGCACCTGCCACTGGATGAGCTCATGCAGCTCATACAGATACTCACACCACCCTAAAAGCTTCACTAGAGCCTGAGAAAATCAGTATTGCTGCAGCAGTGCTGCGCTGGGTGCCATTGGCTGGACGAGGGCCTGCAGACAGTCCAGCCCCCGTAAGCAGCAGTGTGTGATTGTGTTGCAGCAGGAACTGGGTTAGCAACCATATTGCGACTCCCAGAGTCTCTATGGCTTCCTCATTGCTCCAGCAGGAAAATAATCTGCACCAGACATGTTTTCTGGCACCGATTGCCTTCCCTCTGTGCCAGCTCCAATGTGTAGGCTGGCACATTGCAGAAATGAGGGGGGGCAGGGGAAGGAATGGAAACAGAGTCCTGGCTCCATTGCCTCCCATTCTGACCTGTCCCATGCTCTGGCCTTCCGTGGCTCCACAGGAACCTCTTTGTGGTGAGGCAGATCAGCTGTTGGCATCACTGAGCAGCACGAGTCTCCAAGGAAGGATGGGGACCTTAAGGCTGTCCCTTTCCTCACCCTGGGAAGCTGTGGGGCTTTGGACAGGAGCACAGCACTCTTGAAATTCGGGGCAGCCTTGCTGCCACCTTTTCCCCACCCCAGTATGCCACACCAAATACCACAAGTGTTGGAGGGCGGGGAGTGCCCTGATGCTGTGCTACTTTCTGAACTGCATATTTCAACATTTAGAAAATAAGTTTACAGCTGTCCTCCCAAATTTGGAGAAAAGCTATAGGCCAAAACCCAAGGCAGAGCCTCCCACCTCTCCCTGAGTACAGGCACTGTCTCTACCTGTTTGTTACACCTGGTGTACCCATCCTTCTGACACACAGAGGATCTTGGTTATTACTGCAAAAAGAGTGCACAGAATAAATAAGTGATGGCTGACCTTGGAAAAAATACCCACCCCAAAAAGCAGCTTGTTTTCTGTCTCTTCTGCTTTGCCCCCTGCCTTTATTATTTATTTATTCCTAGCACCTCAGTACTGTGACTCATAGGTCAGCACCTCAACAAAACCTCAGTACAAGATATCCCGTTTCACTGGTTGCTCCGTTTTCTCAAGTTATCTTCTTGAAGTTGCTTATAAGATGCAGAATCCACCATCTCCAGGTTTAAAGTAAAAATTTTTCTGTTCTGCCGCCGATGGTTCGTACTAGAAGTGGGAAGTCACTTCCAGTGCACTGTTCTTTAAATTCCACCCCAAAAGCATCTCCGTTTGGGAAGAGCCAGTTTTTATGTAGGTTAGGTTTCAGCTGCTTTCTTCACAAGCCTGAGCATCCATAAAGCAAGTGGAGATGTAGCAGAAGTGTATGTAAATGCCAGAGCAAGTGCTGCCATGTTAAGCCTTGGAACTTGACATGTAAGTTAATTTCTGCGTTCATTTTGCTTTAAAATAAAGGTTGGCTTCATGCTGTTCCATATGTGAAACAAGAATTCGCCTTGAGCTGCTTTTTTAGTAGCTCTTTAAAATGAAAATTCTTGCAGAGGCGAAGCTGGAAGGCAAGATCTGTGTGTAGTAATGAGATTGCTATGTATGTCCTGTAGCAGGACATAGAGCTTGTTGAAAATGACCTTTTCCAAAATATTTTCATCACGGTTCTTTCTTGCTCCCCTTCTTTCAAAATATGCTCCAGTTCACGCATGGCACAGGATAGTCGATAGCTGACAGGACAGCATTAACACGTGAAGTCACCACTGGGGTTAATGTCACATTGCTACCACCAGAACTAAGCTATCTACCCACAAGAGGGGTGGTAGGATTATGCCTTATCTTTCTTACTAACAATAGGACCTTCTACCTGGAGATTAAAGAACAAAAGCCTGGAAAGACAGTTAATTATAGCTTAAGCTTCACAAGCAGAGTTAATGAATTTTAACGTGCCTCAATTAATAACTAATTGGGTTTTGCGCCTTAGCTGTGAATGGAAGGGTAGAAGTGTCCGGGAAAAAAAATGGGTCTAAAGATGAGATGTTTTAATTGAAATACTGTAGGATCCTTCTACATAGGAAATGGAACCCTGGTGTTATTTTACCTTTTTAATGCAGAGGAAGGTTTTTGCCAGGAGGAAACAAATAGTAGCATTACAGTACCAGTAACACGCAGCACTGTTTTGTCACCTGTAGCATACAGATTGGAGATTCCCAGTTTCAGACAGGAAGGTAAGACAGTGACTTAGTTCTGGCCCATAAGCAGCCATCTTGCCGTCAACTACTCCCACGTTTGACACTGTCCATGCACAGCAGTGGTAAATGTATTGCGAGGATGAAGGCTGGAGCACTTGCATAAGCCCGCCCTCAGCAGTGGTGAAGACCCCAACTGGGATGTCGGAGGTGTGTGGATTGGGGGCTGAGCCCCTAGCTCACGCCGGGATGCGAAGCTGCATTCATGCGCATCCAGCCAAATCCCAGGGCAGTGGCAGTGACGGTGGCTGGTTTGGAGCTTCCTTGAGCTGACTCTGCACTTGAGGTCCAGCAAGTTTAAGCAGGTGCCAGGAAACCTTCTGATGAATCTGGCCCAATGGGAGTGTTACTTAAAAACTAATGGGAGGTGATGGCCCAGCAGTATGCTAGAGAATGTGTTAAAGCTTTAACTTTTCATTTAGGGTTTTTGACAAGACACTGCAGATTATAAATAATGGATGAATTCCCAAAGTATGTCTGTACTTCCTGGCTAACTTCCCACATGGGTGAACTGTGAGTTTTCTCCTTAATTATCTGTAGGAGAACCTCTGCATATTGCTCTTTAAGCATATAATTATCCTTGATCATTTGGGATGAATTATATGTCCTTACTACTGTATAGATTTGGTCCTAATGTAGGACATACAGTCAAGCAGATAAAAAAAGATGTGAAGGACATAGAACAGTGAAGTGCAAGGAGGAGCCTCAGCTGCCTTCGTTTGAGGATGGGGGTTTGTTCAGAAGGATTTAAAAGCCACAGTGGACCAGATCTTGCAAGCAGTTAGTCATGTGAGCTGCTCCAAAGAAGCAGGTTATTGTAATTTTTTTTATGTGATCGAGCCCAAATGTATTAGAGTTGCTTTTTAAAATCAAGTACACGTAGGTCTAGTAAGGAGAGTCTCTGTCCCATACAGCGTTGAGCGATAGGTCTAATAGTGTCCTCTACGGTGCTGGGTGAGTAAGCAACGTCTGTGGGGCTGGGATTTATTCTCCAGAGTCTCCTGTATCTCTGAGCACTTACCCTGTCAGTGACTGTGTAGTTTCTGTGGCTTCCCTTCCTGAAGTTTTCCTTGCAGAAAGCAGACAGCCTGCTCCCACTTTCATTCCATACTACCATTTCTCGTGGTAGCAAACATAACTGATGACTTCTGACTGAGTTTGCAGTCAGAAGAAGGCAGTGCCTAGTGACACCAGGGCAATGCAGTGCCCAGTCCCAGAGTGCTGTGCTAACCCAGGTGGATTTTGCTCTTTGGCTGTCTGGGTAGATGCTGGTCACGCTGCTGTAATCCATCCCGGACATATACCACAGTGATTTTATACCCCTCATGAAATATTCGACAAGTAGCAGTACGTGAAGAATAAAAACGTGATACATAGAAATAAAGGATCCAATGTGATCTTTTTTAATCATGACCTTAATGCAACAGTCAGGTGCTTCAGTGGCTTAGGAGAAGACCTCTGTATCAAGCTTTGACCTTACTCCCTACTGAAACCTTGTTGATTTGAGCAGGATGAAGCCCTGAAAGTAAGTGCTGGAGCTATATGACTGTTAATTCAGCAATGATCTCGCACCAAAATATTCCATCTCTGAGTTCCAGGTGTCAGAGAATTTAGGTAGAAAGAAATGACACACAGCATAAATTTTTTTATACTCTAGGATGGATCATGCCTGGTAGTGCTATTGGTCTAATGAGATATTTTATGTCTTTTTCTATTGAAAGAGGATTATTTTTAAGCCCACAGTTAAGAGAACGTCCAGTATTTTGCTACGATTAGCATGTCATTCAGGCTCTGGTGGGATAAAGAAAATTACCAGAGGTAAAGATAGTAAAGGTTAAATTGTGTTTGCAGTAGTTAAAAAGATCGATAAATCCTAGAGAGTACAAAAATAGAGGAATACTCTGCATCTCAAACAGTAGAAAATTGTCGCCTTTTGAATTTGATGCTCTGAGTGTGAAGGAAGAAAAGAAAATATATGCTGGTCTCCTCCAGTACCATTTCTAAAGAATATTTATCAGCAACTTCAGCTACAAGGTAGGAAAACACACAGAAGCCAAAGTGCAGGTTTAGTTTGTTTTGTTTTACTCTTACCTTTTTTTTTTTTGTTGTATTTGAACACCCTTGGAGAGAGCATGGCAGTAATAAGAGAAAGAAAAGAAAACATTAATTTCTTAAATGCAGCATTGTCACACACCAATCCTCCAATGACAAATATTTACACAGGGCTTCTCATCATGCCCTTCACAACTGCCGTACGATAAATAATAGAAGATTAAAACCTTAAACCTGGAAAACTTAGGAAAAAAATATTAGAAAATTTTATTTCAGATTATAAAAATCCTTGAATGATTTACTTTAAGGGACAATTTCATTGCTGCCATGTGCAGGAACTAATGATCACACAGGGCTCCGGATTGGTGAGAAGGTTGCTTGGGAAACATAGTCATAGGTAGGTGATAAAGTCATCCTTTCTCCATCACTGCCTTACTGTCACCAGGATAGCTTTTACCATTTGTTACAAGAAAATGATAGTCCATGTACATATTTATATCTGGATGGCAATAACATTGGCAATAACATTCACTGAGCGATCCATGTTGTTTTAAGGAGCCCAGCTTGCTTCCCGGTGCCAGAGACCCTCATCCTGCATGCGATGGGGTTTAAAATAGAGTTTCTAGTGATGGAGACAGCTTCCTCGGTCTTGATGATTGCAATGAAAAATATTCTTTGTCATGAAGTGCGGTCCTTGAACTGGAAACAAGCAACAAGCATGCCTTGTCCTCTCTCAGGCGTTATACTAGCAATCCATTTAATTAGGATACAGGATCTTTAAGAGCTTTACGTGCCTCTCCAGAGAGCAATGTGTCTCCTGCAATTTCTGAGAGGAGGACTGCTGAAATATATGACTGGTTGGTTACAGCTGTAATGTAAAAGTGAGGGGGTTTTGTGGTGGCCATGGGGGAAAGGATACTAGATGCAGGTCTGGTTTGGCTGCAAACCACATTACAGTAAGTGTGGATGTTAATTTTTTATTATTTTTTTTTAAATCCTGTGAAATTCCCACATTTGTGTACAGCCTATTGTTAGGGAAAGCTGTCAAATGGAGTAGCAGTTGGTGATGCCAAAGCCAAGAAAAAATACAAATAAAACTGGAAGACACTGTACAGCACTGAAAGTAAATGCCTGTGCTTTTGGGTGATGAGCAAGACAGTTGTGCTTATTTGGTGGAGGTGCCCTATAGTTTTAATAAACTGCATTTGTAACAGTTCCATTGCCTTCCTCCTGTCAGGTATGTCTGTTAGCCAGCACCTCATAGTGTGGTTAACATTGCTGAAAAGCAGTAAGGTGGAGTTGTGCTGTACATAATGGTAACCCCCCTTGTCTTTTGGTTTAGACTAAGAGCTTATAATAGCGCTTTTTCTGTTTGTTTCCATTGCTGCAGAGGTGCTCTTTGTGCCAGTAGCTTGGGGAAATTTTCTCCATGCTTCCCAAACCTCTTCCTTGTCAATGTGTTGCATTTATTCACTCTAGCGGATATTAATTCTTATTCTTTGCTCAAGATGTGGGATTCTCCATTCATCTGCCTTGGTTTCTAACATTTGCCATGTTTTAGCCTAGGTACTTCAATGATGTAAGTCTCTTTGTGTCTGACTGCGTAGTTCCTTGTTATTTACTTCTTTATTGTAGTAGTAGTCTGCAATTCTAGATATTTCCCTTGCTCTTTTCTCTAGTTCTTACTTAGGCAATCAGCAGACTGCTAAAACCGTTCTGATTCTTCACTGCTAGCCTCTTTCCTGCATGTAGTACAAGTCTATATAAAGTTTCAGTTCTCTTCACAAGCTTTTTAGCTAGTAGCTGAGCTTTGCGCTCTTTCTCTGCCAAATACAAAGGAGTTGCCTAGCAGTGGACAGAGGTTTGAGCTTCACAGAAACCGCTGATTATCATTCTGAGTTGAAATAATGGCAGGTACTAAAAATTGAAACTGTGTAGTCCTGTGGGTGACGGCCATGTGCAGTGGATGGTACTGGCCTGATACTAGCTGTTTCTGGTCCTGTCCCCAGAGCGCTGGCACAACCTCACAAGCAGGGAAGGTGCCAGCATGTGGGCTGGTTTTGCACCCCTGGGGCTTTTTCCCTTTTCCTGGGCAGAGTGGGGGAAGGTGGTATGAGATGCAGTGATCACACTTTTGCATTCTAGATTTATTCACTGAGGAACCCTGCGGCAGTTTTTTGTCAGACATAGGTAAGGGTTTCACCACCTTTGGAAAATACATGGGATAGTTTTTATAAGAGGTATGTCAAAAATATGAAAACATGTCTTACCGTTAGAGCAGAGCCAAATACAATCCATGTGAAGCTGGATGTGGAGAATAAAACCTTTTAGTAGGCGACACACTTTAAGAGTGAAAAAATGTCAAAGACATAAACTTGTGAGCCTGTAAACAGCCACCGTACCCCAAAGCTTGTGAAATGGATGATAGACAATTAATGGATTGATGTATATTTCATCAGTGTGTGGTTGATATTTATCTTTTGAACTACACATTAAAAAGTGGAATTCTATGTAATTTTTTTATATATTCATTTAGGAATTACAGATGACCTTCAAGTGACTTCTGGGACTACCAAAGCCTAAGTGTCTTGAAATAATATTTATAAATGAAAGCATAGCTTGTTGATAATTTTTGTTTATTTTCAGAACTGTCCCATTAAAGGAAAACCATTAAAAGACTGTAAGCATCATTGCTTCTAAATTGGAAATTGCAGTCTCTGGGGGGAGAAAAGCTCAGCTACCTCTGTCATTACTAAAACTTTGAATTGCAGGAAAATACGGCTTTGGTGAAGGTACTTGGAGGTTTCTGGGGTCGTTTTTTACATTCATGAAAAGTTTAATAGAAGAAAAAACAGAAGTTTGTAACTATGACTAGCCTAATGTAATACTGCTGCTTCTGCAGTATCAACACATGCCTTGCTGTGGTCCTCTTCCCACTGCACACAGTCAAAACAAAAGGCAGATTTTACATAAGCTCAGAATTGTCCAGAGAATGAGTGAAGAGGAGGGCACTTAAGAAACCACTCATTTTATGCTGTTACCAACTCCTAGCTGAAAAAATCAGTGTCAAATGGCTGAAAAGTGGTTATAAACTTGATGTTACTTTAATAAGCAAGTCCCTTCGTATAAGTTAAGCTGATACCAGATTGAATTCTCAGAAGAAAATCACAGTGGCTCACAAGCTGTGATGTGGTCCAGCTCTTTACCTTTCCCTCACCATCTGAAATGCATCCAGGATGGGGAGCATTTTTGGCATCTACCTTTCTGTCTGCACAGAAGGGGCAGGGAGCGGTGCCTGCCAAGTCCGTGGACCTTCAGGAACTGACAGCCTGAACCCCACAGATCACCGGTCATGCGTGTGCGGTGCCTGGGCCTTCATCTGCCCTTCTTCCAACTCTATCTCCCACAGCCCAGGCATCTTGGCTGGCTCAAACATCACGCTGTCAGCATCTCCCACTGTTTCACACGGCTTCCTCTTTGAAGGGGACTTGCAGCCAAAGGAGAGCCATCAATGTCACAGTCCTGATATATTTATCATTCAGGGGTAGTAACAGGACAGTTGGTGATACAAAGGGACCAGTCTGCTTCAGCGTGCTCTCCAGAAGTCCTAAGGAGCAAGTATGAATGTAGTCATCGTGGTGTCCTGACTCGGTCTCCTACGTGTATGCCTCTCCTAGATGTATGCCTCTTGAGCACCAAAGCTGCAAGTATTTGCATTTGTTGGGGTGTGAAGTACCACTTGAAAAAACTGTTATTCTCTGCAGGACTCTCACTTCTGCTCATTGCACCTCGGTCATGACTGATGGCACTGTGAGGAGTGCTTGTGCTTCTGCAGACATGCTGGTGATGTGCAGGGGCCAGCACAGCTCAGCTGTTGCACAGAGGGAGCCAGATCCGTGTGGTGTGGCTTAAAAAATAGCCTTGTCACAGACACTGCTCTAGCCCTACCATCACCTGAGACTGCAGTCCTGATGAAGCCAGTTCCCACTGCTTTCAGGACAAGGTCAGCAAAGGCAGGTACCTAATTTTAAGCACACCATGCTTAGTTTAGGCCCAAGACTGAAGACATCTCAGGATAGTGGTGGTCAGGCATGGCTACCTTAGGAAATGCTGCTTCTTGTCTTGAAAAGATAAAGCTTAGGCCTCTTGTTGAGCAGGAGCCTGAATGGCGTAGGATTGCTCAGCAAGGAACCTCTCAGCCATTCAATTCTTTGCTGTAAGGCATCAGTTTAAACTCAGATCTAACTAGCTCAAAGCACAGGGCATGATTTTTATTGTCAAGTCTCTTCCTCTTTGACATATTCCTTCGTTCTGACATTACCAGCAACTGCAAGTAAGTGAGCATCATTCTTCATGGGCACAGAACTGGATTTTTCAGGATGCTAAGTGCTGTCATCTGGGAGTATGACAGAGAAGAGGTCAGCATGGATTTTCTGGCTGGAGGTTTTGAGGTGCTTTTTTAATCTGGTTGTGTGTCTGCAACTATGCCTGAGCTTAAAGTAGAGAAGAATCAAATACTTAGGTAACTCTCTTTTGACATCTTCTTCTCCTGTCTTTAACATACTTTTTTTGTACTGTTGTGCACATTTTGTAATATGTATGAGCTTGTTAGTAGCGTAATGTAAAAGCAAGACTGCAAATGCAGCATTCCATTTCATTGTCTAATTAATAGTGAAAAAAAATATCTGCAACATCTTATCTTAGTGAATCTTGCAAGAGAATAAGAGAGCTTTCCTCACAGTTTCCTCCATGGCCCTCTCCTGTGCTGCAGAGGGTTTTTTTAGAATGTTTCTACTCTTGTCTTTGAGGGGGAGAGTGTCGTTACAGGATTGTAGAGCAACTAGTGTGTGAAACTGAGTTGCCTGGTCAATAATAGATTTGAGAGAAACATAATGATGAGATACCTTATTATAAAAACATAGCTAAAGCTGCAGTATGAAACTGGAAACCAGTTTAGGTTTATGAAAGGAATTTTGGCAGGGGGTTAGGCCCTTCTCTTGCAGATATGCCTGCTGGTAGCATCACATAGCCTAGTGGAGTTGTGTGTTCCAGGCAGTCATCTGTGCTGAAGAGTCATTTAACTGGAGATTGAAGAGGTGACCTCTTTCCCCAGCTCTTTTGTTGTCATTAGCTTCACACTGCTTTCTTCACTTCATCCATGCAAAGGCCTTGCACAAGCTCCAAGGACATTTTGTTTCCCTTATTGGGCTGTGGCTCAGCTACTAACCACACCAAAGAGAAATACCACATCCGTGTTCGCCCACCGTCAGTCACACCATCACGGTGTGGCTCAGCGTGAGGCCAAGTTGTGAAGAGGCACAGTTGCATCTGCATCAAAACACAAGAGAAAATCCATGGTGTGGAGTGTGGTGTGAAAAGATGCTGAGCTCACTGGGATGAACTTCCTTCTGTATTTCCTTAGCACGCTCATGTGCCATTTACACATGGCAAGCTAGTATTGCATCAGAGCTGTTCACAGCTGGTGCTGCTTTTTCTCAGACATTGAGGCCTGTTCTCCATCAGCAGCACAGTTTCAAAAATGGAGTCTAGGTAGAAGGGCTGAGCAGAAGTGGGACTTGCTGCTGCTGCCACAGCTCCCCCAAAGGCCCTGTGTTAGAAAGCACAGTCCAAGT
>JAVJGJ010000001.1:25747499-25775289 GCA_035590215.1 Microhierax caerulescens
AGGCGTAAGTTTCTATAGATAATTTTATCTTATCACAGTCCAAGTTCATCTCACGTCAGTAGTATGCTTGGTCATGAGCTAAGAAAAAAGTATTTTTAGCACTGGGGTAATGCTATCCCCTGGTGAATACTGCTGTAACAGTATTTTTAATATGTATTTTCTTGATAACGCATGCATAGGAATAGAAATGAGGCTGGTAACAGATGAGAGTTTATTTGGAGAAAAACCATTTTGTTCGCACCATTCAAAACACCTTCTTGTCACCTAAAAGAAAAGGAGATTAACTTAAAAACTTAACTTAAAAAGCCAGGCGGGAACTCTTCCAGTGTTATATTGCCCGCATAAAAGTTGCACCTCACTACTGTCTGTATCATGTGAGAACACATGGTGCAGCAGTGTTATCAAATTTGCTTGAAGTGATTATTTTCAGTTGGACAAATGTACAAAGCAGGTGTGGTGGAAGAAACATAGTGTATGGATGAGAAGAGAGGAGAATGGGCCCTACTTAGTAAGGGCTGCTTCCAGCACAGTGCTTAATCATAATGCAACAAATTGTATAAAGCAGTTTTTAAATAGTTGTGTTTAGGTTGAGAATTATTTGAGGCAAGGTTTGTGTTTCTGCTGTTCTTAATGAATCCCTTGGTTCCAGTGCTGACTTAATTTATGAGTGTTAAATGTTCATTTATCATTTGGAAGTTTGATTGGGTTGAATATTTAAGGCTAGCATTCAGCGTTTTCTCTAAGCAAGTCTGAACATCTACATTTTCACAATGAACAAACATGCAAGATCTTTTAATATGGCCAAACTGTAAATTACATTCAGAGTCAAACCAACATGCAGTCTATTTTTCCCCACGTGTTTCTTCTGTTTCACTTAACACCTCCCAAGCATTTCAGGAGAGGCCCTCTGTCAAATCAATTTTGCATGGGCCACCAGGCATCCCTACCCAACAGCTTCCATTCAATACCGCCATCCAAGTGCTATTGCGGTCCCCAAAGCCTCTCCAAACCACTTACCTTTTTGTTACGTGCAGAACTATCAGATGAATGCCTTATTCTCCTCTCAACCTAGGAAGATTCTATACTTCAGTCCTTTCCTTAAAGCCTTTTCATCTTTCACTTGCATTGATAAGTTAGCCTCATGCTTTCTGGTTGGAGTAAGCTATTGCATGTGGCTGCTTTTTGTACAGTTTTGGCCCATGTAAGCAGTAGTTAGCATTTACACTTGTAGAGCAGTTTCAGAGCTGTGCAATTTCTTTGCCTGACCACAGGGTTAAGCTGAGCTTAAGGAGTAGCCACTGTATTACTTAGTGCAATAAAATGCTATATGTAATTTGGATTTGATCATAGAATCATAGAATCGTAGAATGGTTTGGGTTAGAAGGTGTCTTTGAAGGCCATCTAGTCCAGCTCCCACTGTGACGAGCAGGGACATCTTCAACTAGATCAGGTTGCTCAGAGCTCACTCCAACCTGACCTGGAAAGTTTCCAGGGATGTGGGGCATCCACCACCTCCCTGGGCAACCTGTGCCAGTGTTTTATCACCCTCAGCATAAAAAATGTCTTCCTTAGATCTAGTCTATATCTACCCTCTTTTAGTTTAAAACCATTACCCCTTGTTCTATCTCAGCAGGCCCTGCTATGATCATATATCAATTTTAAAAGAAGTGGGATTACAGTATTTCACTAACTCACCACCTACTGTATTTGGCTTCTTTTTCTGAGAGCTGAGCACATGGAGCACAGATGTTGTCCTTTGCCTGCACTAAGCCTCCAAGTGCTTTACCCAAGTATTGGTTGCATTTGCTTAGCCATTTTCTATTGTGAATACATTTCGAGCCTCCCAGCCCCAGAGAAGGAAGTTTTGTGTCCTGTAATAAATAACCTGGAGCTGTAAAGACCAAGAGGTCAATAATTCAGTCCAGACATGACCTTTGTGTAGGGCTTGGGCCACCTTTTCAAGGTGTTGTCTGCACAAACCTAGAAATAGAGGCTGTGTGGGACTGAGAGGAGTAGTAGCTGAAGTGGGAATTGAGCCCTAAACTTGCAAGTGGGATAAGGGGTTGAAGAAAGAGAACTGTGTGGCACAGATCTGTGGTACACACACTGCACTCCTGGCACAGTTACCTCTCTGTGGAGTTAATGGAGCCAAATCCTGAGCATCGCACACATACACACCCCACCTTCATTCTTGTTCTTGGACATAAGCTTGCAAAAGGAGTACAAGTATTAGTGGCAGAAACGTGATTCAGAGCAGTGCTGGTATAAACTTGTTCTAATCTGTTCCACTGCACTGGTAGAGAAACTCTTGTAGACATTTATTTTAAACCTGTCTTGTACTGATGTAACTTAATCTGATCCCTTGGTGATTTAAGCTATATTTGACATAAACTGGAGTGAAATTGATTTCCATTCATCCAAACAGCAATTTCCAGCAATTTAACTAGCTCAGTTTTGAAAGTGATCTTAGGGCATGGGATATCAAACAAAGCTGGGGGAGAGGAGAGACCTGAGGTGCTCAAGGAGTCTAGAGTTGACAGCCCATGAAGGGGGATGTTGCAGCGTACCTGGGCACCTGATACAATGTAGCTGACACATACAAAGTCATAGCTCAGTTTTCAAAGAGGAATTTAGTGCTGTTTCTGCGCCCTCAGGTAAACCAACACACTCTGTAGGAAGACAAACCTTACTCAAACCACAGCAAATGGGAATACTCTGCATATAGCGGTTTAGGTTCTTTTCTGTTGTTATTACTCTGATACTGAGCAGAGATTTACAATGTACTCCCAAGATGGTGATTGAATGTATCTATGCTTCAGGACCTAATCATGTAAGCAGAAATTAAAAATTGTGGGTTTTTTTAAGAGGAATACCAACTCTGCATCAGTTGCCACAGTTATTAGGGAACTTTTCAAAGCCTACAGCAGAGATGCATTTATTTTATTTATTTTGACATCTAAATCTACTTAGGGAAAGAAATTGGTTAGATAAAATCTTTGTAGAAGGGAAGCTGCAGAAAAGACGTACAGGTTCTCCACCTGACAGATACAGCATTGGATGTAACTAGAGTTCCTGTAGTATTTAATGTTTTACTCCCCTGTCTCATTCCTGCTCTATGCAGAAAAAGTTTCTTCTATGTGTATGTCAGCAGGGTGGCAAAACAGAATGCCACCAGTCCCTTTGGAGAAATAGAGAGGACCACTGTACAGTACTTCACAACATGGGGAATCCTGATGAAAAGTGGTCAGATTGTCTAGCATAAGTATCAGCTGGCATTAAGTATGTGTGCCACAAACTATACTTAAGAGTAGGAGGTGTCTCTATCCTCTATAGCTGTCTTAGTTTTACTGGTCAAACTGGAGCACGTGGCAGTGGTGCTCTTCCTGTGTCTCATGCTTAGCACCAGCAGCAAGGGTGATGCTACTGGTGCCACAGACCCATCCGTGGTAGGGCTGGCTGATGCTCAGGAACCAGAGGTGGCAGTTCCCTGCCACAGCACTGCAGTGAGAGTTCCCAAGGAGCATACAGCCCCAGGCAAGTGGGAGCCCTGGGCTCCTGGATTTTTGAAGTGCTGATGGGGAGGAGTAGAGCCATAGCTGCTAGTGTGTGGGACTTGCCTAAAGCACCATTTCCCTGAGTTACTGAATACCTCTTCAAAGCAAGGTGCGTGTGTAGCACAGCATCCCAGCCAGGAGCTCTCTTGACTCCAGAATCGTAGCTAGCATTATTTTCATTTGTCCTTTGTTCTGAGTGCATTTTAAACTGTTTTGCAAGTAAAGGCAGCCTTTATGGTAAGTTGGTGAGTACCACGAAGTAGAACAGCTTTTAACCCATGGGTAAGGCACTGCCATTGCTATTTCTGTTTTTCTGACTGGTGTAGCTTGACTAGATGATTTTGCTGAGCTTATGTGGAAAGCGCTCAGGATGTTTGTTTGCCCAATGGGCACTAAAATGTGACCTCTGTTTTTATCTGAGGTTGGTTCGTTGTTTTTTCTGTTGAGCTGGAGCTCAGGTTTGCGTTCAGTGCTCTCCATTTGTAGTCACGCTGTCAGTTTTCAAAGGACAGCTCTCCTTACGCAAACTCTTGGAAATGAGAGACCCTGAACATCAGTGTCTTGTTGAGGCCAAAGAAAAATACAGAGCCAGCTGCCGAAGTCAGACGTGTAACAGTCTCTTCTCCCAGCATGTGTCACATCCATCTCACTTCCACTGCAAGGGGGCGGAGGGGAAAGTGTTCTCTGGAGCAGAAGGAAATGGGATTTGGGAGTAACAGGGCATGAACCCCTTCCCCAGGAGACCTGCCTGTGCACTTAAAGGCAGAAGTTTCTTAGGTGTGGCCATATCATCACTCAAGGTCGAACAACAGATTTAGCAAGATGTTCTTGTTTCCCGTTTTCCAGTGCCATTATTGTCTCTCGAGAGGGGTTGCTTTGTTTCATTTTGCAAGCTGGGAGGAGAGAAACGTCTCCAGCACACAGCCTGCTGACACGCGTGAGCTCCAGCCTGCGAGGCATGCAGAACAAGCCTCAGCTGTTACACAAAGCTTCTGCGCTTTGTAGGCGATACAGACAACAAAATATTGCCCTCCTATGGAGTAGCTACAGGGAATCCAGGCAGCGCAGAGGGGAAGGCAATGCCTGCCTGAAGTCATTGAGCTAATTCAGTGCAAGATGGCTCAGGACTGGATGGAAGATGAGCTGTAACAGTTAAAAGGAACAACCGTAGGGCAGCCTCTGTCACGTCAACAGTTCAGGGAGAAAAGTGGTTTGCATGTCACTAAAAGTAAGGTGAGCTGAAGGCTGTGAATGCAGCCAGGAGGGCACCAGTGGGGCAATGTATTATTCTGCAATGATTACTATGGAATCAGGTGTTCTAGAAGGCCAAGAACCACACCTACCTTTTGTTGTATTGATCGAGTTTCCTCTTTAGAAGTACTATTGGCTTCCACTTCAAAACATCGTAGCCATGCTGAGTGCTCAGGGAGCATCACTATTTCTCAGTGACTTGACACCAACTTCATGTTAAAAGCAGCAACTTTCATATGGTACGAGTTAGATTTGGGTTTTGCTAAAGGCTGTAGGAGGAAGTTCCATTCCCTCCCATCTATACATGTACAATTTTAAGAGCTGTGCTAGCTGTTCCCTTTGAAGAGTCAAAAAAACTGAACTTCTGAACCACCAGTTTCCTGCAGTCATGCCAAAAGCATATATTGCCAGATCCATATCCCCTGAGCTTTTCTGACCACAGATTGCAAAAGCAGGTGTTTATGTCCCATGTCAAGTTATTTGTATGCTATGAGCTACAAGATGTGGGTCTGGAGGCACGTTTCGCAGTGTGAATTGGAGCTGACCCTAAGCAAAGTAACTGCTGCATAAGTCCATATACATAATATATGTGTAGGGGGCTGTCTGGCTTTCTTGTAGATCAAAGATCTGGCTTCAAACTCGTTGCTATAGCCACAGGTCAATACAGATTTGGAGCCAAACTACAAGTCCACAAAAACTGGAAAAATTTCAGGAAAGTTCCCTGGTTGGCCTGGAGAAGCAATAAAGAAGTCATTTAGCCTTGCTAACCAGCCAAGGCTGAACTGGAAGCACTGGAAACGTAAAGTTACATTAAACTACAATGCATTAGACGCTGCCAGGGCCAAGCTGTTGCAGCCTGGACATTTTAGTTTAATAAGAGCAGTTCTTTAAAGTAATGCATTTCTACTGAGCAGTCTAAACTAGAGAAGACTGTGAGGGATTGTGTTTCCTCTTTAGTGCAAACAGGGTTTGCCCAAGCTTTTGTTTCACCACAGCTAATGCAGTCCTTCTTAGACAATCGGACCAGGACAATCTCTTGAATTGCCCTGGGCAACCTGATTCTGCCAGGTGCTGCTCTGGTTAGGAGCCTACCCTGTCAAAATGAAGGCAGTAGGTGCATTTTGGGTGTACCACCCCACCGCCAGCCACGTAGCCTCAGACCAGGTTCCAGGTCATGCAGAAACCAAGAAGATTAGAAAGCCCTTCTCATGAAAAGAGCTGAAAGTTAAGAAGGGAAGAAGAGGCCGGGTAGAGCCAAATGGCAGCTCATACCTTGCTCAGCTTTTGGGAGAGACCTATTAAAGGAGCCAAACTGGAGAAGATGAAGTGTGAATAGCAATGCAACTTAGTCATAAGTCACAGTAATGGACAGGAGAGCGATAAAAAGGCTGAAAGAGTTTGAAAAGCAGTGAAGTACATTCCTATTTTGTTTTCCAGGGCTGAGAAGTTTTATCAAGGCTCACATCCCAGCAGCTTGGTAAACACCTGCCACCGCCTCCTGGTTTGGGATGCAGCCCTGTGTTCTCCCTGTTGTTGTCTCTCTGAGACATGAAGAGCACAGGCCCCTCACGCTGCAAAACAGTCCCAGCTCTCAAACCTGGCACAGAGCAGAACAAATGACACATACCTGCAGACTGAGAGGCCCTCTTGCCAGCATGACCTAAATCATGGCTCCCTTCAACAGGGAGGCTGATCCCCCAAATGCTGAAACAGTGAGCTGTATGCAAGTCCTTTCTTGCACCTTTGGGAAGCACTGTAATGACCTATGGCTTGCCAGCCATTCCACTCTAATTCAGAAGGTCAGGGCTCTGTGGTCTTCAGTATCTGTGGCACATGAACAGACTTAACCAGGACCTCACTGGTGGACACAGGGAAAGATTGACTGCTGTCCACAGGTAACCAGATGGGCAGTACAATGCCCCATCAACACCAATTGCCAAGACGTCACCACTACAAAAATCAAGAGGTAGTTGAAGAAATGCTTACAGGTCAGTCAGTGTGTCTATCCGTATGTATGTATGTATGCAGCAATGCAGTGAAGTCCCCTTGCTCACTGTTGTCTTGAGGCAAAACAAAATGAGCGTAGCAGTTGCTTTCCATGGCCAATCACGTAGCCATATTCTTACAGCTAGTAGTTCTGGACTTTGAATTCTGAAGCCAGTGACAGCCTGATTTAAAGCATTTTGAGGTTTTTCTCTTATTCAGTAGACTCTTACACTGAAAGCCAAACTCAAGGCAGCGAAGGAGAAAGCAAACTTGACACTAAGCAAAGCTTAGCTTGGGGATAAAAGGGATGAATTTTATGTACCTGGAGAGGCAGAATCCTTTCTGATAGGTGAAGACGGGACAGGACAAGCCGCTGCTTGTCTGTTTCTCTTTTGGGCACAAATCTGGAAAACTGGCTTTTGGGGCAAAAAGTGGCTGCTGCCAGTAGCATTGCACCTGTTTGGGTCAGATCTGAGCTCAGTCTTTGGAGCCCCTAAAAAAGAACAGTTTACATCTTTTTTCACTGCTGTGATTACAGCCGATTGCTCAGTTGTACGGCGGTTTTCAAAAGGTCACTGTATGTAGCAGAGTGACTCATTGTAGCCGCAGCCCTGGGAGCATTAACAGTTTGAACAACTTCCAGTGTGGAGTTTTCCAAAATATGAATGTTTGTGAAAGGAAAAAAAAAAAAAAAAAGACACTGAGTGTTTTTAAGGATTCAGTTTTGTAAAAGGCATCTGTGTTGGAGGATTATGTTACCTAATAAGTTTCTAGATCTTTTGTGTGGTGATATCTCACTACATGTGCTGGCTCTGTTTTTCTCTGCATTGGGATTTCCTTGCTGTGTACCTTCACTCTTGTCCCTTTTTTAGTGAGCCTTCGGCTTTTCAGAAGTAAAAATGTTTTTACTCTTTGCAAGGACTCCTTAAATGTCCTCTACCTCCTCCCAGCTGCCTCTTTCTCATTTGGCTCTGCTTTATGGATATTATGGAGGAGCTGGGAAATAGACCTTGTTGAAGCTACGAGCAGATAAGCTGTGTTCAAAGTCCTTTTGCACAGAGGTAGTGAACAGCTGCTTTCCCTGCCTGGAGATGAAGGTGAAACAAAGTTCCAGCTTTCAGCAAGGTCCTAAGAAAAATCACAGCCTCCCCAAGAAGCTGTCACCAAGGCAGTTACATACAGCTTTTTTAGCACCACCAGTGGTGCCTATTCCTCCAAATGGTCAAGTGTCACAAGAAACCACTTCTTTGAAAGGCAGGATATGATAATGTGCTGGCATTTTTTTCTGCTAGCCATGTTTTAGGACATGATGTCACCTTTGTGGTCTCACCACTGATGAGTCTGACATGTGGGACCGGTGCAGCCTGGCTTTCCTGGTAGCCAGGATGTTCAGCAGACCAGGATGTCTTAAAATATATCTAATCTCACTTCCTAATTTCTGGCACCCATCTTTGCTCAGTTGCTGACCTGCTAGCCCTGTCCTCCTTCCCTTTTCTCCAAAAGGCCATACCCTCATCAAGTGCATCTTACTTGCAACTCCTGGCTCATTGTGAGCTGTGGGAGGGTGGTGAAGACCCTGCCCAAGCCCAGTGGGACAGCAGCAACCTGTGCTTTAATCAAATAAATGGATGCTAGCTCATATTTCTTGCCGTAACGGAAGTCATACCCCAGGCAGTGGAAAGGTAGTGAAAAGGTGCTAGGGCCATCGAGTCTGCACGGTGCCCTTGGCCCCAGCCCATCAGCAGCTTGTCATGAAGTGGTGGGTCTCCCCAGCTGTACGTTGCAGAAGTGCTAGTCTTGACCCACATGCCGGGACGAGAAGGAGAGGGAGCCGAGAGCAGCGGGGCCTGCACATGGCTCTGCAGGAGATGCAGCGTGTGCGTCTGGCACCTGCGGCGAGCGGTGCCTCAGGGGGTCGCTGGGAGGAGCGGCCCAAGCTCTAGGGAGGCTCCTCGCAGGTGCTATGGACGTGGCTGCACGCCCAAGTGGGAGGCACTTCCTCGCCATTTTCCCCGTGCTCTGCATCTAGTTGCTATTAACTGCAGCCATAATGTAATAAAACATGCCAGCTTAAATGCTGGCCTGTCTGCAGGCCCCCTTGGTTTTCATTATGCCCGTATAAGGGGAAGGAAGGAAGGAAACAAACCTTGCTGCACTTTTGTTACATGGTTGGTAATTAACACAGCACAATGCTGTTACAGGTCCTAATAAAAATAAGAAGTCTTTGCAGTTATAATGAGATATTCATGCATGGCAGCACCAGAGTATAAACTAAACTTTTATTGTATGCGTTAGCTATGGTAAATGAAGCGAAACAGGGCTAAATTCATTACGTCCCATCTCAGCTGCATTTCACAAATAACGGGCCTTAAACATTTCCATCAGAAAGTCCATTTCCTCTTGTTGCCAGCAGCAGTTAACCAGCACTGAATATTCTTTCTGCAGAGATGGTTGAACCTGAGGGTGATATAGGACAGCGGTAAACACTTGTTAAGTAATTAATATAACCTGTTTACAAGGAGTACCCGACAGGCACAAAGCAATAAATAGCATCGTGCACCTTTTGTCCCTGCCAGAGGGAGGGGGAGTTCTGCAGGGGACTGTTGGTTGTGCTGGGGGGAGGCACCCAGCGGGTGGGTCATGCTGGGTTATGGATGGAGAAACTGAGGCTTACAGGGCACAGACCAGAGCCACAGAAGCATTCCAGTACCCACTGCTTCCTGAAGCAGGAGCGCCTTGCTGATTTTGTGACTGCGGGACAAAATTATTTGCCCTGTGACCAAAACCATTGGATCATCTGCAGCAGCCTTCAGAGCCACAGGAGGCCACAGCAGGTGAAGAGGAAAGATGGATAGTCCAGGGTATTGTTACCCCTTTGGGCTTATGGGATGGTAAGCAGGGGGCTGAGGGCCACTTGTTTGTTTTGGAGGGAACTGGCAAGGAAGGGTGACAGCCTTCTGGCTGCATCTCTGAGGTTTGCCTAGTGAGATCGCTCAGGCCTCCTTGGAGACATTCAGCTCACGGTGGTGTCAATCTGGGCTTTTTTGTGGGTTTCTTAGGGTTCAGGTGAGGGGCAATGTTTAAGCAAATTTTCCAGCTGACTTAACAGCACAAAGCCTGGCATCTTCTGCACTTTATTCCTGCTGAAGTATCTTGCAAATTGAAGAGCTCGAAGGTTGTCTAGTTTGGCACTGGTTTCATTAGATAAAGCTAGACGTTTGCTGCTGATAATACTTCCACAATTTCAGAATTAATCATAGCATAATAGAATCTGGTAGCTTTGGTTGTTAATTCTCTATTGAGTCTGCATCCCCATGTTTATTCTCATTTGTGCTGATAAGGTCCATTGTCTCTAATATTGCTTCGTAAAGGGTAAGAAATAAATCAACGGTATTTAGCTTTTCTAACCATCTGGTCTGGCTTACATCCCAAAATCAATTTTTAAGTTGGGCACAGTTCATGTATTTTTGCCGTGTAACAGAGAGTGTCTCTGGGGAGAGAAGGGAAGGAAAAGTCACTACTAATCTCACCGCAGGGATTAAACATTTTATAGACACTACGTTTTAGACTCCGCTGGTTTTTGTTGCTGTCATAGCTTTGGTTGTTGGGCTGAGCTTTTGCAAAGTTGCCAAAAGGAGCTTCTTTCTCTCTTTATTAATGGGATTAATACTTTGAATAGCAATGCATTACTTTGAAAAGCACTTGGTTTGGACGTGGAGTTTATTTGCTTTGGTAGCATTTGATCTCAACGATGTTAATCTTCAACATGTGTATACATTATAATGCACTTCTCAGGTCATTATAAAACCATCCTGTGGAGTTAAGCCAATTGTTTTTAGGAGGTGTTGTTAATGCAGTGAAATATAATGCATTTGGGAGATACTGTATTGCCACAGATGGGACATATATCTTGTAAACTATAAATTTTTAAAAATTATTTAGCATCTCCATTGCTTTGTGAGGCCATGTGGCACCAAGCACAGGATAATTCCACAGCTTTCATTAAAACACACAATCATCAAACATTTAAAGTCCACGGATGATGTTTTCGGGAACTATTATAATAATTAGAAAAGGAAAATGGGTTTAATAAAAGTTGTAAACAATTATCATCAGCCAGACCTTGTCCCTTTCTGCAAACCCCATCTGCATTGCACATCTGGGCATGCGAAGCAGAGAGTAATAGTATTCAATCTCAGCTACCCTGGCCCAGAAGAGAGGGCATGCGTGTTTCAGGCTTGCTCTGGGACATAGCAATGCCAGAGAAACTTGAGGAGGACCAAGCTGTAAAATAAGCAAAAACCTAATAAATACCCTTCCGATCAGACATCAGTGTCCTCGCCTTCTGGCAACCCATTGCTGGATGCTTTGGGGCTCATTTTCACAAAGCTGTGTAGACTTTCTACTTTGCCAAATTGATACAAAAGGATTTCGACATCAGTGAAGACTTTGGGCCAATGTTTATTACAGCATATGGGACTTGGTATAGCAGGGCCTGAGCATTCACACATGAGGAGGAACGATACATCTGAAATGAATGAAGTTTCACTGGCATAAGCAAGAGGCAAAGGAAGATGATCACACCTACAAAGTGGCTTTCAGGGGTCAATGTGCCAGTTCCCCCCTCCACATTGGGGTCTGAGTGCAAAGGCATGGAGTCACGGGATGGATTCATCTCTTGAAGGAGAGGGAGCAGCCAAGGGATTCAGCTGGAAGCCTGCTGCTGCCTCACCCTTCTCAAGTACTTGGAGCGCAGGTTTCTTGAGCCAAGCTTCTGCTATCAGACTCATTTGCACCTACCTCTGAAGCCTGGCAGATACAACTCTGTAGCTTTTTAATGCATTTCAGCTGTCAAGATGAGACACGTGAGGTTAAAATCACAAACTCTCACTTCAAGTAAAAGTAATAATGGCCAGACCCTAATCTACTTAATCGTGCAAGCAAGGAAATCTTTGGGTGGGACTCATCCTTGCAAGGATAAAAAGCCGCTGTATTGAGTAAAGCACTCTGCTGTCTGACAGCTGGAAAAATCAGTCAGACTGTGCTGATCAGGAATGTCTTCTAAATGATGAGAAGTTAGAATCCCAAATTACACCCAGTGGATGAATATACTGAAAAGAAGGTTCACATGATTTAGGTTTGATATTTCATGCACAGCAGCTGTGATCAGGAGTGCTTCTCATCTGTACGGATAAATGTAGGGTGTTCACACTCGGTCTGTCTGATCCCCATTTCCTCTGCAATGCTTTGTAATTCCCTGATGATACCAGTGCCATTCTTCAGGGTGATGGAGGTGCTTGTCTCTTTACTTAGGAAGAAGAAATTTAAGGTTATGTGGAGGGGAAAGAGATTCCAGTGATCCAGTGAAAAAGTTGTTTAATATGTAGCTGCTTGCTCCAACTGAATTATGTGTACTACTAGGTATTAAACAGGCTTTTCTTGAATCAGCATATCATTTATGTCACCTGATATTGCATGTGAGTATCAGCCTCTTGAGGAAGAAGCCAAGGCACCAGACCGAGAGCCGAGGTCTGGCTGATTGCAAGCACCCCAAATTTGGGTAACTACCACCAGGGAGGAACCCCCATTTCAGGCATTACTTTCAGTTGGGCTCTCCCCTTCCTTTCTTAAAAAGGAGACCTCTCTCTAGGTTGTGGAACACAAAAAAATAGCTGTGGTGACTTGCCCACCATCAGCCACCTTCCAGAGAAGCCGCCAGCAAGGTCTGCATAAGGGAGCTTTGCTAAAGCTGAATGTGCACCCTGCTCTGCTGCTCCCCCTCTTGGGCTTTTCCCACCCGCACCACCGCAGGGGTGTATAACCATGCAGCTGTGAGTGGTGTATTCACACGGGAAGGCAAATGGGGCAGG
The DNA here is from genome assembly GCA_035590215.1 of Microhierax caerulescens. Classification (NCBI taxonomy): domain Eukaryota; kingdom Metazoa; phylum Chordata; class Aves; order Falconiformes; family Falconidae; genus Microhierax; species Microhierax caerulescens. Next base: position 25,760,161 of record JAVJGJ010000001.1, read on the forward strand.
GGGAAGCAACCCCTTTTTTGCTTTGGATTGAGGGTTATTCAGTCAGGTCTGGCAGCCTAACTCTAAATGTGAGAAACCAGGGCTGTTTGATGTGCTCCTGACGCTGAGTCCCAACAAAGGGCAAGCACCCCAAAGGGCAGGCGTGCTCATGACTGGGGCCGGCCACTGCGTGTGCCTGAGCACAGGACAGCCCAGCTCTCGAGCGTTGTGTTTGGGCGGTCTGTTGGCTACTGACCTAAATTGAGACTGAGCAAAGAGAGCACGCAGCTGCCCCACCACTGTTGCTCTGTTTTCAGCGTGGATCGAGCCTCCCTAATCCCCTCGGATTTTGTATCTACCAAAACAGCTTGGGCCCATCAGTAAATTGCAGTGGCATATGGTCCAGGTTTATGAGTAATCTGGCACACGCTTAAGGCAAGGAGGACGTCATCCTTCAGCAAATACAAAAAATATTGTGGGGCTTTTTTTTATGACTGTATTTAATATAGTTGATCAGAAAGCTGTGAGAAATGTTTACCTTTTAAGCCAGTCCTATTTAAACTTCAGCTGCAGGTTGAAGCAGCTACATAATGGGAAATATAAATAAAAAGGGAGTCCCATTGTCCTACAAACATTTTATTGCTTAACGCTGACCCAGTGGGTGCATTTGGGGCTAGAGAAGGCAGTCAGCTGGTGCCACCAGTCACCCTGAACCACAACATCTGGGTGGGGGAGGTACCCTGTGTCACATTGTCCACTTGTAAAAGCCCTCATCACCTCCGTACAGCTGAAGAAGTTCCTCTAGGTATGACATATGCTAGAGGGCACAGCCTTATTCCTAGAAAAGAGAGGAATAAAATGTGGTTTGGGCTGCTTTAGGAGAAAACAGCCTAATCTTGGACAGCTCGGTGGGCCTGAGCTTGTTAGGTGATGTCCCAGCCCAGTTCCCAGCTGTTATGCAAGGGTATTGATAGACACCACCCACTGTGAAATTACTCACCTTTGGCTTTGTCTGGGCAGCTCATCTTACAGATTTCTAGGTCCTGGTCAAGTAAACCTCTTTGCTACAGTCCTGTCTTGGCAGGAAATGAACACTGTGAGTCATCTCAGCTGCTGTTGGCCAGCAGGACAACAGTTCCGGAGGCACCCGTGGGCTCAGCTGACGCTCCCGGGGAGACATCTGCCCCCCTCTTGGCCTGGCGTAACAACTGGGGCATCCCTAAGGGAGTGGGGAGGGCACTAGAGATTGAAGTGGCTTTGTTAAGTGAAACACTGCAACAGTATTGCAAGCGGTTTTTCTTGCCACTTAATTTATCTCTCCAGTTCTTACCAGTGAGGCTGATTTTCCCTTCAGCTGGGATGCAGAGCTAATAGCTTTTATTTCCTCTCCTCCCTTTCAGCTGCCTTGGGCTCTGGATCCCTGTTCTGCAGAGGATTTGAACTTCCTTTCACTCTTCCCAAGATTCATCTTTCCTCAATATGTTTGAGAGCTCAGCTACAGGAAACCTCGTGCTTGCCAGCTGTTCCCTAATTCTGTATTACCAGCCTCCTGCACTACGTAATACTTTGGCAACATAAAATGTTTTCTTCGGTTGCATAGATGTGGCCTGTAGCTGCAATATCAAAGGAGTAAGTAATCTCCAACATGAGGGTTCACACATCCTTCCCTGTGACCTGGTCGGCAGCAGTGGGGAATGGAGAAGATGAGGCTGTCGCTATTCTCCTGGCCTGTTGGGCACAGGTTAGATCTCACCTTTGCAGAGCAAATGGACTGCAAAGCTCTGCATCCATACCTGCAGCCCCCAAGTGCTGAGCTGGGACCAGGGCTGCCACAGGAGCAGGATAAGATGCTGCATTCAGTCTACTCTGCCAGGGACAGAACCACCCATCACTGGTCTCCTTCACTGTGTTTGTGGCTGCTTTTCATCACAAAGAGGGTTAAAGGTCAGTGGGAAGTGTTTAATTGAGAAGACCAGGGGCTGTACAGGGTGTTGTGATGGCAAGCAGCTATGGGGTCCACTATCTTCTGCTGCTGCTGACTTCCACCTGGAAGCACCCAAAACTTTAAGGAAACTTTATCCTCTCTAATCAAACCAAAGAAAGGAATGAGCCTTTTTGCAGGGGTTTGAAGCAATGAGTTTGCCCCGGAGAGTTTACAGTTCTTGTAAAGCAAACATATTAGATCTCAAAGACTAAAATCATTATGAAGTGGTCAGGCCAAAGTGGAGAGAGCCTTTAACCTCAGCACTTCTGAAGCTTTGAAAGCAAAATCCAGCAACCAAAAAGGTGAGTAAAAGTCTTTCAGCTGACTTGCACAGTCTGAATTGGGCACAAACATTGTGTCAAATAATGTCACCCCATAAAATTAAAAAAAAGGGAACTTTCAGTGCTTGTCAGATGGCCTGTTCAGAGGAAATTATTTGCAATAGTAAAAAACTATTAAAAAATAATTAAAAAAAATAGTAAAAACTCCATCAGCTGCTTTGATTTAGTTACAGATACAGAATGTTAGTAGTTAGTTTCGGAGAAGTCCTGCAGTCCATGTTTGTAACTTTAGAGAGAATTACCATAAAGCTTGGTTTAGAGGACCCTGGGGAGGTTACCATGATCTTTTTTTACAATGACTGTAGAATATATTGGCACATGCATGCCTCACCTTCAAGGGCTGAGGGCACAGGGGGCCTTGGCCCAGTACATGTAAGCATCTCCTTTGATTTTCCTGCAGAAAAAAGAGGGCCCTGATCTGTGCATCAGGGCAGGCTGGGACAGGAGAAGAGGTAACACTAGGAGGTTTTGAGTTGTGGGTTCCCCTGGATATTGCAGATATCCAGCAAGGATGCTCTGGGCAGCCAAATTCAATCCCTTAGCACCATGGCTAGTCAGCTAGAAGCCACAAGGAGTAAAGCTGTAGCAGCACTTCAGTGACAAGGTTATTCCGTGCACAGTAGTATTCTATGTGCTAATGTGGGAACAATCAAACCTTGCATGTCTGGGAAGAAACCAACCTTTGCGTGGATCAGGAAGTACTGTGCGGCTTGTTCCCGTGCTCCATGCCCTGAGTCGCTGTGCTGCAGGGGGGTGGCTGCGTGACTCCCTGGGAAATACCAGGGAGAAGCCAAAACAAAGCACTGGATTTCCTGCCCTGTTTTTTGTGGGCAGGAAAAACATTTAGAGAGCTTGGTTGGGATTTACGATGTGCTGTGGCCACCATGTCCTCCTTAAAAACTGATGATGGCGATCAAAAATATTTCCCTGTAAAGTGCAATGACCCCCAGCTGCCATCAGTCCCCACACTCACTTTCCATGTGCACTATCGGAGGAAGTACCAGGGGAGGCAGAGAATGGTTTACATAAATGCCAAGGAATCTCTTCTGCAGTTTCTAACTGCAAAGTGAAAACCCTTTAATAAGTCTTTTTAAGTAAGAGCAAGTGCATTGCTAGCGAAGCTGGCAGGGGTCTGTGTGCAGAGCTCTTGAGCCTTGTGGAAAGGATGTGGGAGATGTTGGTGCTGCAGAATGGAAGTGGAATTTGAGTGTCAGCTGGGGGACTTGGGTGCTAAACACTGACCCTGAGCAATCTCTGTGCTTGCTTGCTCTGTGGTAGGTGAGGAAATTCCAATTTCTCTTAGGAAAGCCTCCATGCTTAGCCCTCTGCTTTCAGACACTGGTAACAAGGCCTCAAGCAGCTTATAAATAGCTTGCACGTTAGATTTTTAAAATTTTAAACCATGCCTTTGGAATTATATTTGTTCAAATCTTATGTATCTTGGTGGCTCAGATCTTTAGCTTTTTGCTGGAGTCTTTGAAGTAATGCACTTGTGCAGTTTAAAAGAAGCTTTGCTTTTTAAGTGGAAAATGATTTTTTTTTGTAAGGCTGGGGATTGTGAGTTTTATTTTTTTGTTTTGCATAGTCCAGTTCTGCACACTGAAAATTAAAGTTGTCTTGTGTAAAAGAGTGGGATCGAGACTATGTGATCTCAACAGTGAGACATAAAAATTGCTGTCTCTAGGTCAGGGCATCCTCGAACTGCTAATTGTGACCTGGGAGAGCATCCAGGGAAAATATATGTGCCGGTGATGTTGTCATAGCTTTGTATTTTTATGCTGCTCCTGCTGTGTATCACTGTGACAGGAAGCTGGACTAGATGGATGTTTGGTCTGAACCGTTACTGCTGTAGTGGTATTTTTGGGATTCTTAATAATAACCAGTCTGCATAACTTGGAAGATGAGAGGTGATGGAGCAGTCCCTGAGCTCGTTCTCCTTCTGCCAGAGCACTTGTCATCATCTCTCTGCACCTTCCTTGACTCAGTAGACGGCAATATATCTCGTTATATAGAGTTTAGAGGAAGTAGGTTAGCCACGTCTTGCTATAGGGGGGCTTTGTAATTAAAATGTAACAGGGATCTCTGTATCAGGCCTGAGCAGCGCTCAGGAGCAGTTGCATGTAACAGGACTGGCAGGGACACCTTCTCTGCAGAAGGGTGAGATGGCGTGGGGAGGATGCTCAGATAAGTCGTTGATGCTATTTGGTTTATAAAGAGGAGGGACTAGTTCTCTAGGTTTATTAGTAGTGCTGGCAACAAGGAACAGATGGGCACATGCCTTTTTGTGCCACACTACTAGTTCATTAACAGCATTTTCCAGCTGAACAAGAGACCTCATTCTAATTCAGCTGCTTTGTGGCAAGTGGGCTGAAAAGCCAACCTTAGAGCAGGGGGTGCAGTGTCCCGATGGACGTGCTTTCTGCTGTGCAGCCGGCAGTCCCTTCTGGTTCTTCCATTTTTGAAGCAAATTGCTGGAGCACCAAGCAAGGAGCTTAAGTTTTCTGTAGTCCCTAGAAAGCTAAGGGCATCTGCTTGCAGTTCTTATTTTAAGTGTGTGTTGACAGGATCTTCACATGCTCTGTTGCTTTGCTGCTGATTTCGTGTTTGCTTGGATCGATCAGGGACACAGCCTCACCTCGCCCTGCCACGTCGCTTCGGGCACGGTAAAGTCCTTTCTTGCCTGTGCCCCACTCACCGACAGGGGCACAGACATCTTGTGAGGTCCCTGAGTTACAGCTGGCTTCCCACTTCGCTGGGGCAGTCACTGCCGTGCGACTCCCCTGCGTGCAGCAACCAGCCCTGCAGTGAAGGGGGGACGCTGGCCCACACCTCGCACCTTGTGGGTTGAGAGGGGGACAACTTCACGCCTGAAAAACAGTCAACACATTCTTTCCCCGCTTGCTGCCATCAGTGTGAGGGAAGAAGCAGCATCACGCAGATGGTTTTGCCACTATCTTTTAAAGCAGTTTCTGTCTGAGCAGGAGGAGGGCCTGGAGCAGCAGGTATGCAGCAGAGCTGTGTTCTGTGGCTGTTCACGCAACTCTCCATTCTTTATGTGGGTGTGACTTCACCAGGTGATCTTCCCAGCTATGCTGACAAGACAGTAGGTATTTCTTCCCTGAGATGCTTCAGTGGCAGTGAGAAGCAGTGAATGCCTGGTGGGGTGAAGCAGCATGACCCAAAGAGTGAACAAAAGACATGACCTCTGCCTCCTGGATCTCCTAGAAGCTTCACTTGATATCTATCCTGTATTTTCCAGGTACTTAGCTTCATCCATTGCTCGTGCATTTACTTTTCATTGCCCTTAACAAATTTCATACACCACAGATCTTTGCATCCTTCAGTCTTTATTAAACACTACTCAAGACTTGCTTTCACTGATAACAAAATTACCAAGACAGTTTTTCACCAATTAAAACTCTAGATATGATGAAACGGTTGTCTCTCTTGAGGTAAGGAAACCAGTCATCACAAGAGGTCAGAATTTAGTTGAGCTGCCACACAGTGGTGCAAAACATACTGTGATCAGTCCTCCCTGTTTATTAGGAAGTTGTGGTAACTTTTTTTAAGCATTTATTGGAGGAGATGGAGTTGAAAAGAGCCCAGAGATGTTGGCAATATCACATACGGTTTTAGGGGAAATTAACCCATGCTTTAGACAAAGTTTTCTTCAGTGAAGCCCACTCATGATAATGAGAGATTAGATGATAGAGAAGAAGAATGCATATGGAGAAGAAAGGAGGGGAAAAGTGTTATTTACTGTTGTCTCTATCATGCACATAAACAGCTAGGAAAAACAGTCCCATGTGGTTTCATTCACTCTGCTGATAGTATTCCTGGGCAGCACCTGTTGCGCAGGCTTCCAGCTGGATCTTGTTGGAAAGCTGTGTTCCTGTGTTGTGGTGGGATATGACACCTCAGCGTGCCAGAGCTGGTACACAGGGCTTTGTGTCCGCAGGGAATGAACACCAAAGTGGCAGAGTCATTGCATGTGGAAATTTTAAAATAAGGGAGAGCAGCAGCAGCTGCAGTTTATGTGCAGAAAAACCTCCGTAAAGCGGCAGATGCGGAAATGCACCACTAACAAGGGGGGTTTCTGCTCACCCCTGCAATGGCGTCATCTCCCAGGTCTTACCTTTGCTTTATACCACTTGGGCTCCTGCGTTAGAGACAAGAGCCTCTTTCTTGGGTTTTTGGGTTAACATATGGCAGGTCACACCCTGCAGAAATTATGCTCTCCCGCTGTAAGAGGATTGGATATAGGAAGGTTATACTGGCTTGCTTGGCAGGAGGGGAAGCAAATGTGACTTGAGGAACATCTCTGCCATGTTACAGAGCTACTCTCAGTGGAGTTCTGTGAAAGGCACGGACTCAAGAGGGAGTTGAGCATGGTGACAAAGCACCTTCCCCCAGCTTCATAAGAAATGCACTAGAGGCAGAGGCATTTGGGAACACAGCCCTGACCAAAACAGAAGGGAAACAAAACTCAGCAGCAAAAGAGTTGAACATGGGCAATCATCATTCAAAAAAAAAAAAAAATATTGCATGCTCTTGTTCCTTCAGGCTGCATGAGCTCTTAAGCCCCTGGGTTGAATCTCCAGCAAGTTTATCTAGAAATTAAAAAATCAGGAGGCCTGTTTAACAGGGAAGCTGTGGATATATGGGGCTTATTTGAGGAAAAGTACATCTCAAGGGCCAATTTAAGTAACTGCAAATCACAGTGAGACCCCAGAATTCCGTGTTTCATTATGCTGTTATTTGCCTTATATGTTGTCGTTGTTCTCTGGAGAATGTGAACAGGAAAAGTTAGTATTTAGTGAGCCAAGATGCTGGTCTTAGCCAGCTCTAGTGTCTGCCATGTACTGCAGTCACAGCAACGTGCAGCTAAGCCTTGTCTCAGTTCCTTCTGTTTGGTGCTGCTGTCTCCTGCATATTTCATCAGAGGGCCAGGTTATGGCAGTGTTTACAGTATGCCCAAATCACAGGGAAGTGTGGCACTCCTCACCAGCTAATGCATTGTAGCGATGGTCAGCAGCAACGGCTTTTCTCCTTGGCAAGATCAGCCCTAAGACAGCGGAGATTTGTGGGTCACTTGAAAAACCCCTCCCAGCCTGCTGGCCATCAGGGCTGCATCACTTCAACCCAAAGTGGGATTATTCCCGTGACAACTTGGCAGATTCTACTTTGCTGTTTCTTGCAGCCGCTCCTTTGGCAAACCCCTTGGCCAGAGCCTTTGGTGACCCTTGTAAGAAACAGCCCCCCTGCACCAAATTTCAGATGCAACAGGATCATTCCCACTTGAGAAAACTGTTGATCTCATGGGGCATAACTTTCAAGAACTCTTGGCACTGGTTTGGCTGTAAGCTGATGTTGGTGGTAAAGTCCCATTTATTTCCAAGCTATGGCATTAAGCTTTGGTGAAAAGCTTCTGAAAATCCCGTCTGAAGCAGTTTTTCATCAACACCCACTAACAGATTGTTGGGGTGGAGAAGGGAAAGGGAAATCTCGGTGCTGTGTGACTCCCAGGAGCCGCTGCTGGTTCAACCTTGTCCTTCAGCTTGCTTTGGGTAGGGCATAGCATGGGCTGTGGGTGTACATTTAGCAAGCTGGGCTAGTGGAAGGGGGATGGTGCAGCCTGTTATCTCTTGAGCTCTGTCTTTAGCTCTGCTCATACTGTCCTAGCCTAGGCATTGTGGGAGTTCCAAGAGTAAAATGAAGGCAGCTCTGGAGGCTTGGGCATCGGGAGCATTATCTCCCTCCTTATACTCGTACTTACAGGCCCACTGTGTGTGCCTGAGCCTCATGCAGTGCCATGTGAAAACCTGGCACGAGGCGAAAGTTGGAACAGCTTTTCATGAGAGGAAGCAGAAAACTAGTATTCCCCTAGGTGCAGGGGGAGATGAAAGTTTTTCAGCCCAAAGTTGACTCAGAAATCGGCTTTCACTCTCTCTCTCTGTAGAGGTTGGTTTGGATTGGGACCATCCCCTATGCAGTATGTTTAAAATGGGATGTTTTCTTCATTCCCTTGGAAACCCGTGTGGAATAGGAATGTAATATAGGGAGTCAACACGCCCCCAGTGTGCTGAGCAAGTGACTTACCTTGTGGCATGTTGTGCAGCCTTGTAATCCCACTGGCACAGTGGCAGGAGCCAGAAATGTGGCCCCGAGAGCCTCTCCTTCCATTGACAGCCGTAACTAAACTGCACATCTAACCATGAGCTGAGAGCAGCTGATGTATGTAAATAGCTTCTTGAAATGCAGCTGTGGCAGCTTCACACGGGAAAGCCACCTTATTTCTCTGCTGTGCCCGGAGTTAACACAGGGAAGGGGGAAAGTGGTGTTTCCAAAGTAGTTCTGGCCTTAAAGATACTTTTTTATAGGTATCATCACATGAAAAAAATTCTCTTTTGTCAGGCTGGCATGTCTCAGCCTGTGCCTGTTGCCCTTGATGTTCTGTTTTTATCTCACAACTTGATGACTCAGAATTTGTATTTGTAGCTGTGCACATGCGCAAAGTGTCCTGCTGCTGCAGGACACACACACTGTATCCCTGAAAGCCGAAGGAGTTAAACTGCTTTCAGATTGGCCTATTCATGCTAATAAAGTACCTTGGAGCTGGTCCAGCAGGCAGACACCTGGGTATTATTCGAGCATCTGACACCCCTAGAGAACCAGAGCCTTGATGAGCTTTATACACTCACAGAAATCTTGGAAAAGAAAGGAGGCTTTCCATAGAAAATGGGTTTTCAGGGCCAGCTGAAGGACATGATGTTCAAGATCATTGCTTTAAAATAATTTCAGCTGCAGTTAATGTGAAGCAAAGAAGAAAAGAAAACCCAAGACAGTGAAAGGATAATTAATTCCGAGTTTGAACTGCAATTTGAAAGGGCTATATTGTGAAGTGACCCTTTACCAACTGATACCTGAACTGGCTCTTCTCATAAAACCCTTATACAGATGAAATGTAGTGTTGTTTTACCTTTATACCATATGTTTGTTCTCCCCTAGTATTATGGAGTGACCTTGAATTCAAACCTTTCCTGGGAGAGACCGATGTTGCAAGGGGGTCCTGCACAGGCCCTGAAAGCACCAGCACAGGCTTTGCCGCAGCAAAGCTGGCTGCGGAGCCAATGCAAGCTTCCCTCGGTCGTGCAGCACAGCAGTTCGCTGTCGCTGAGATCATCTCAGTCTGTCCTCTTTGCTTCTTTGTGCCTTCTTTCTCCCCAGACAACCATTACATGCACCTTCACCAAGGTAAGTTTTGCAAAACGTGTTTTGACCATTCAGCCATCTATTTGGGGAGCTACAGTGTCCCCACTCCCCCAGGGGTCTCGCCCCATAAAGCTCCTTTTCTCTGAGGTACCTTTCAGCTCTAAGTGAACTTACGTTAATGGATAACGCTCCCTGGCTCCAACCTCATCTACCTACTGTGTTTCCTCCGTTTCTAGTACATTTTGCACTAAATTTCTCCAGGAGCTTAGAAATGTTTTTTTATGAGGAGATGTGCCAGTGACTAAAGCCTGTACAGAATATGATGTTTATGACTGGGCAATTCCACTGTAATTTGAAAAATATATCTTTCTGGCCTACTTATTCTTCCTCAGCTTAGACAGAGACCAAATGAAAAGCATCAAGGCCAGAGCTCTAATGAGATTCACATTTTGGACATCGTATTAGTACAATAATGCATTTCACACTGTTGTTTCCTAATTTGCCTAATCAAATAAAAGGAGATCAAGCATTACATAGCCCAGCCTCCTCATTCCAACAAGGTAACGCTGAACCCATCAGTTTTGCAGTTCAATTAATTTTCCCTACACAGGTTGGCTAAAGCACGTAATTTAATCAGCATTTTGCAGTCCTATCAATAGACACAATATATTCCGGGTATTGACAATACCCTGAGCAGCTGTCCCAAGCACTGAGGAATTGCTGAGTGCATGGATAATGTGGAGAGGTTTTTGGAAGGCGTAAAGGCATCTTGGGCTGCTGCATTGAACACTCTTGCTTCAGTGTGTTGTAGTGGTGTGTGTTCTTTGCTGTAGTGTTCAGCTGTCTGGTACAGCAGATGCTTTGCTCTAGCACTGTAGTCAGAGCAGACAGGTTTCCCTGTGCTGTCAGTAAATTGTCCAGTGGAGCAAGGGATGTTGCTGGTGCTCAGCCAGATGGCCAGGGCTGGTGTGGTACTTGGCTCCTGAGGTCCTGAGCTAAAGCAAGCAGTTTGGTTGACGAGGAGTCTCTCCATGACTGATTCTAGTCTCGTAAGTAAATTCCAGAAACAGACAAGTATACTTTGGGTACACCTGGTTCTCTAGAGATACCTTAGAAGAAGCATGATGTTAGGGAAGTTTTCATCTTTCCTTACAGTTTCCACACCACAGACAGCTCTGCTCTAGGAGTGCCAGGAGACTGTAAGTGTTGGTGCCCTCAGCAAGTCCTCAGACAGCCGTCAGCTGGGGATAAACAAGCATGTTTGGCCACATTTAAGCAAGTCATGCCTCATTGAGTATGTGGGGAATGTTAAGATGAAAAAATGAGTGCCATCCAAGGTGGCCAAGATACTACAGTCCATATGAAGAGTTTGTAACAAGACAGTTCTTTTTCTGATCTCTGATGCTCGCTCGAGGGGACCATCCTACTGAGCCTCCTAAGCAGCACTGCAGGTAGCTGAACGCTTTTTTGTGTACTGCTTGATTCAGTATACAGAAAAAAAGCAGTTCTACATACATAAATCATGCACTTTAATCTGGCATCTCCTACTTGACTGTAAAGCAAAACTGAGAACTTCAAAATAAGCTGCAGTATTGTGGTCAATGCAAATACTTTCCTCCTACAACATGTTGGATAATTTAGCAGAAGAATTTGAGACATTTTTTTAGAGGAAAGCCAACTAATGAGTCAAGTCTGGGGCTTTGTTGTAATTCACTGTGACATAGGAACAGCATTTCAGTAGTTGTGATATAATAGCAAGAGCTAAAAATTGTAATAAAAAATTGCCAAAGTACAAAAAAATGTTTTAGATCTGTTTCCGCAGGAGATTTGTACCCAGGTTTCACTCTGCTGTAGAGCACATCAAACTGTTTCTGTGCAGATGGGACTTTTGCATCAAAAAGGTGCATTTGTTCCCAGTCACATCAGTGAGATACTCGTGTAGTTTGGTTTAATTGGCTTCAGCAACAGTGCCGGTGGCAGTGTGTACCAGATACAAGGGTTTGGGGGTGAGCCATTTGTGGCAGGTGCGCTCAAACTTGGGGAGATCTGGCTGCAGGGAACTTCTCACTGAGGAGCTCAGGCATCCCCTCAGGCCTGAGCTGGTCTGGGGTGGTCCTTTGTGCCATCCTGGACTGCAGACTTTATTGTGTGCCTGTGCTTTACCCATGTCCTCCTTCCCAGGGACACCTGGGGCCAGGTTCTCCAAAGCATGTCAGTAACGGAGGTCCTGGGCCTGGCTGCTTCTGCAGCTTCAGCTTGGTCCAGGCACACTGGCTTCAAAAGCCAGATCAGCGACTCGACAGCAAATCTGATGATGGTGAATGTTTGAGGTTTTTTTCTCTGTAACTTTGCTCAGCAGGAAGCACCACCTTGTCCATGTGGGGAGTCTCCTGTGGGGTCCTCGTCTCCCACATCAGCACCGTATCAGGAACCCTCGCTCCTGCAGAAATATTGGTGAGGCAAGGTACTGTGTAGCTCCTGGGGTTTGGAGGTGACTGTTGTGACTCTTTGTTGTCAGATACATTTTCTTTGTCCATTAACCAGGACTTGAATAACAGTTAAATTTGTGCTGAAACAGGCATCAGAGACCTGATGTGTAAGGCAGACAGGCCCACTCCCCCAGACACTTGTAGTTCACTGTTGCTTGGGTAAAACTTGGCTTCAGCACATGGTCCCAGTAGCTCCATGGAAGGCAGCAGCTACAACCATAGGAAACCAGCTGAGAGCAATCCTACGGATTCTAGTTTGGGAAAATGAGCTCATTTACAAATTAAGGCTGAACAAGCAAATTAAAAAAATAAGTGTGAATTAAATAGTATGACTTTGGTGCAAACATGTAGATCAAGTGTTTGCTTTTCCATAGGATTCAGAGCCATCCTTGTAACACGGTAAGAATCGTTTTAAGTTTACTGCCAAAAAATAAAAAAATCATTGACTATAGGCGGTTTCTTCTATCCAAAGTCCCTCATTATATGAAAAAATTACTGCAGCAGAAAATTTACAAGTGCATCACAGGACCCACTTGTACTGTTAAACAGATGGCACCTACACAAGACCCAAAAATACATAACAATTTTAATTGAGCCAATGCAAAACAGATTTGTGAAATAAAATAGTACATGCCAGGTCTAATAAGGCTCTTACTACAAATTTTGACATTAAGTAATTTTGTAACGGCACAAGAGGTAGTTTAGAAGATGCTCATTAGCAAATATATCATTTACTTCACTTGCTTACTGTAATCTCTTAAGTTTCTGATCAGCACGTTTTCTTCCTGCTTTAATTTTTCCTTGGTACAGTTTATCTGCCTCCTTTTGACGTATGAGGCTTTGCCATTGTAATGGTATCGTTCTCAAATTCAGCTCCTTGGGTTGGATCCTTTTCTCTTTGCTGAAGGCAACAGAAAAACCTCCCCACCCCCTTCAGAAGTCTGGAAGGGAATGCTTCTCTCTTGTAACATTTGAGCTCGGCTTCAGCAGCAGATAACCTCGTTACTTGTGCCCATTCTGCTGGTAGTGTCGGGCTGAAATTTTTGATGTGGAAGGAATATTTAACCTTTCCGTTCCACCCACCACCAAGCAAACCTGCTTATGAAAAAGCAAACCTCTGTACCCATGGCAGGCTGCTGTGGAGGACAGGGTCTGCAGAGCGTGTTGCTGGCAGTTCTCATTCCTGCCTGGTCTCAGTCCAGTTGAGCAGAGCTCTGAGTGCAGGGAAACTCAAAGCTGAGCTCCCAAAAAACCTGTACAAACCCCCTGACAATATGTCTACACAGAGGTGGCCACCTCCAACAAGATGAACCCCTGACTTGTGTGCTCACACCTGAAGACAGCTACTGTATGTCTAGGTCAGGTTACTGTTATGTGCCTTTCTTCTCCTGACTCCTTGTGTTATCTCTTGGGAGATCCTCTGGCCACAGGGTGCTTCCCAAGCCACGGTGGCCATAGGATGGAGAAAAAAGTCAGTGCTGCTGCTGCAAGATTAGTACATCTGGAGTAGGTACTGAGAGGGAGGTGTGTGCTTATCGCAGAACCTCCTGTCCTGGGGCATCTTACAACTTCTTAGAGATAGGAAACATTCAGCAGCACGTGAGAAGTGGGAGTGGGAGCGGTCGGAGTCAGGCCCTGCCTCCCAACACTGCAGATTTTAGTTTCCAAAATTCTCCTCGAGGCTTCTCTTGTGAGTGAGAAGTTCCAGTGAGCTAAAATCTGAAGACAGATGGTGACGGCACCTTCGCTGCTTCCCAATGAGCTAGAAAAAAGAAAACTGGTCTGCAGCAGACCAGTGTTTAGGCATGAGGTAGCAGTCAATAACCACAGGATAAACTGTGTTTTTCCCACCTGGAAAAAAAAACTAATTGATAGCAGTCAGTTTCTTCATCCTTCCCTGCAGCCTAAATTGTGACAAATAAAAGAGATCATTCTCCCACAGCTGCAAAGGGATATTTTCTCTGAAATGGCAGAACACAAAATTCCCTAGTCCCTTTCCACATGCAGGGAGGAGAAGCAAAAGGTAAAACCTACCCTGCTTCTGGCTTTCACCTTTTTCTTTTTTTCCCTTGAGTACATCAACATGATTTGAATTGTAAGGACATGCTTAAAAGTGAAAACAATGAACGGTGCAGTCTTATGTCACCACGAATTTTGAAGAGGCTGGGTAACTGTGTATTCGGAGTCTATCAAAATCATGGGGAAGGGATATAAACATGACCTGCATGAGGTACCGTTTACTGAGACCTGTTAAAAAATAACATTATCTTTTGCCTTAAAAAAAAAAAAATAAAAACCCCACACCACAAACAGGATTGCATCCACAATGCGGGCATGCTAGAATATTTTACTACGAAGATGTTAAGTAAACATCAGTATGTAAGATGCAGAGTTGTGATGTCGCATTAAGGACAATTAGAAGAGGAGAGATGCAGCACGGTAATTTCCTGCAGGAAAAATACCAGCATGAATTTATACCAGCCAGCCCGGGCTTTCATGCAGTGCGCGTGACTTGGAATGAACCTGTGTTGTGGCATTCGAGAAAATTCCCTTACCTTTCACCTTAGACAGATCAGCCTGACCCATCTCCTTTGGTTTAAGCCCAGCAGATTATTGCTTGATGAAAGCTGTAGTCCTTGTTAAATTAAAAAACAACTGAAACACTGAAAAACAATCATTTTTGTTTTTATTTCATATTAATGCCGGCCAATTAATTTATGCTGTCATGGAAATGTATAAAATCAAAACAGTCTTGTTACATTTAGGATATCCTGTTGTCCACAATAGTGTTTCCTGTTCCTATAAATCCTGCTTTGTCTTGGTCATCACAGGAGCTCCTCAAGGACCTTGAGGTGGTATTTCTATGCATTTTGTACATTGCTCTTTAGAAAAAGAAAAATATTTTCACCAATGTGCTTTTCTTGTGGTGATACCCTAATATGTGGTGAGATATGTGTTCTGTTTCTCAGCATGATCAAGTAAAAGGAGCATCAATAGATGTCTTAAAAATTGAGGGATTATTGTAGAGTGCTGTTTATGTCTCATGCAGACCCAGTTTTGTTTAAACAGCTTGCCTGTGAACAGCATTTGCAGACATCTAGGATTACTGGGGAATAGAGCATAA
>JAVJGJ010000001.1:25795135-25830843 GCA_035590215.1 Microhierax caerulescens
ACAAAGAAACAGAAAGGCGGGGAAGGAAGAAGAGAAACAGTAAGGATGGCACCTAGAGCTTTATGCTTGCTGCTGTCACTAATGGATCTCAGGGAGAAAGACACACTGGTGAACGCAAACACCTGCACTGATGTCCCTCATTTCAACTGCTGATAAAATCTGCCATGTCCTTTCTGAGTTTTTCTCTGTAAAGAAGAGCTGCTTCATCCTGCCGTGGTGTTCAAATAAATTCTCCATACCCTTGTGTTCTAAAGGAAAAGCAAACTGGCAAGACTTAAAAAAGAGAAAAAAACTGCTACAGTGTGAGGGACAGTTTTAGACTGGTAATGGTCTTTTTTTTCCATTGCGTATTGTTTCAGTTTGGTCAGAGGGATTTTGGACCAAGTGATGCCTTTAGTCTGTCAGCTAGTGCTGAAGGTTATTTACAATATTGACTGCATATAGGAATGCAGATGTCACCGTGCTGGGTTTGTCATTTCACTTTCTATTCAGTCATTTGCTGGTCAAAAAAACTTAGGTGTAAATAGCCCTTTGTGGTTTCTTTCCTGTAATTAAAGGAAAAGGTGAGCATTTTCATAGTTTACTGGGTTTAAAATGTCATCTTGTCATAATATACAAGTGCTCCCTGTTGAAAGTCAAGAGAGTACTGACGAACAGCAGCACAGTAACCTTCTTCAAAGATTCCTGAGAAATCAGAGTATTCTGCACAGGCCAAAGCTTTACCACTACCACTGCTGTACGCTAGCAGCGATCAATACGCCATAGCCATGCTTTTGTAGGCAGTCAAGGACCAGAGCCAGTGTCCACCTTCCACCTCATCCTGCCTTAACCTCCTTCTCCCCACTGCCTGTCTAGGCTGAGGAAGCTTTTTAAGAGAAGGGCCTCTGAACCATACACCTCTGTGTATCTGTGAGACAAGGAAAGTCTTAACACCAATACAGGGAAGGGAATTCCTGGCAAAGCCAATGAAAGCATCATGGTCCAGGTCCGTTCACACCTGTCTCTGGACACAGACTGACAGGCAGCACCCAGAGCACTGTCTTATACTTAGGGTCTCTTTTTTTCCCCAGTACAGCTACACCTGCATCATGAAGTTAACTGCTCCTAGTGCTGCAGCTCCCTCGTCCAGATGAATGGTCTGGTCATTTAAGAAATTGTGAACTAAAAGCAAAGATTTCCTCTTTCTACTGTATTTTTCATTTAAGACCAGTTTCACTGAACCCAAGAAAAAGAACTTTTGTGCATACTCTTAGTAGAGAGCGGTTTGGATCCATTTGTCCTAAGTAGGTAGGAAGAAAATAGGAAGAGCAGATATAAATAGAAATGAAAGAGTTCTTAAACTGAACATAACTGTCTGCTAAGAATTTAAAAGAGAATTATCTGGCTTAAAAAATACTTTAATTAAATCAGTGCAATATCAGTCTGTCAAGACAAATAATGTGCCTTACCCAGCCTAACTTACATTAGGAAAAGAGCACACAAGCTTCTGGCAGAGGGGCTAAGAAGCTGAACACTGTTCCTGCGGAAGCTGGTGAATCAAATGTTCTACTCCAAAGAACAACTCATCTTTGTGTTTGCCTGGACAATGCCAAAACTGATGGAATTTTCTCTTACTTGTAATATAAGCATTCCCTGAAATTAGGATGACCTTACAGTAGACCTTCTCAGCAAGAACAGATGTTGGGAGCGTCGGCCATTTTATTTGCGCACTGTTTGATGAACACTCCATTCATAGTGTATTTTTATTCAGATCTGATACTGTAGAGTAAAGCTTGTGATTTATACATATACACCACGTCTCCTTCAAGGGCTTACCTCCAGTGCCAGTTCTTGCTGCTTAGTGTTTTGCATTCACAGGGAAGATTCCTAGTCTGGGAACAGAATTCACATCCTTTCACCAAAGACACTCTAGACTAAAGACAATTTATAGCTCAACTAATGGCATAATCATAATTTGTATGGACTGTCTTTGGCTGGGGTATTTCTACAGCACATAGCAGGAGGCCTCGGTGTGTAATAGCAGGCCTTTACCAGCAGCTCCACCAAGACCAGACCAGCACTGTGCTTGAGCAGTGCTGACAGCAGGTTCTGTAGGTGGTGACGCCTGAAGGAGGTGTGTGGCTGGCCTTAGGCCTCTCACCCACCCTGGGGGGCACCAGCCCCTGCCCGACCTAGGCCAGCCTGGAACAGGGGAGGCAGGTCCACCCTGTGCTTGGGGAGCCCTGCCCTGGAGGGAATAGCTTGGGGAGCACAGCCTGCTGATGACACAGAAGGTATAAAAGCAACAGCAGCTGCTCTTGGTCTGCTGGAAGAAGGTTGATTTTTCAGACATGCTCTTACATGCATACTGAACTGACTCCCCAAAACTACTTGTACAGAAAAGAATGCCAACACTTTGTGCTGTCCTGAACACTCTTACTTCATATTTACATCAGGATATATAAGAGAAGAACTGGAGCTAGTTTTATAAATTTACATATATATATATATATATATATATATATATACACACACACACACAAAAATATTTTTTTTGTTTTGTTCTGAATGACCACTTTCACACTGTGGAATCTTTTCTGTTAAGAATGTGATATTTGGAATTCAAGATTTGCTTTTTCTTTCTTTCCATATGTTCTGTGTTAAACATATGCTATACTTTATCTTTAAAAACTAGCAGCAGACTGAAAAAAATAGCCCACACCAAAAAAAAATATGTTTGCTTCATTATCAAAAGCTGCTGGGTTTTTGTATTTTTTTTTTAAACACATTGGAGGGGAAACACCCTTGAGGACAATTTCAGAACGTGAAACTAACTTTTAAGAGCTGTGGAGAGAGTGAACATCTGGTTCTTCATTTGTAGCATATATAAGACTTGTCAGAGCTTAGAGCTATACATTGCCATATAGAGGTGGTGATCGAGTTGTCAGCTTTCTAATTAAGGAAGGAAGCCCCTCTACTTAATTTAGGAATTGGCCTTTGATTATTTGGATACTACTTGAACTGGCACCTACTGAAAAACTAGTCTAATACAAATGAAAAATGGCCAGCTTCTGACATCTCTGTAGGTTTCTACCTTCTGACCCAAAACACCTTCGCTCTTACTTCCCTGTCTGGGATTACACAGGGTTTTCCTACTGATTGGTGTATAGCAGTACCTACTGCTTACCTAGTACGGGCAGTGAACAGAATGTGGCACAGACCTGGGCACAGCTGAATGATAGGTCTGCATCTGGCATAGCCAGATGACAGCCATAGCAAGATGGGTGATCCATCTTGCAGAACTGAAATGTGAAGCAACGTGCTACCAATTATGCCACCATTATTTTATATAAGCTCGGCCTGTGGTTGTGGTTTGGGGCAGGGGGGATGAAGGCATGAGCCAGACTAGCATCTGTATCCAGCCATGTCCGTGCTCTCAGCCAGCTACCTCTGTGCAGCTTCACCAGTCTGGGAGGAGGAGGAGAAGGTTCACCCAGGGGCTGGCTCCTGTTAGCGCAGGGACAGCTGGGCTCACGGGGATTTACAGAGCTGGGGGGCAAAGCCGGGAAGCTCCTTGTCGGAACAGCCACTGAGCTGCTGACTGTGCCATGCCATGAAGAAGCGCGTTGCCAAATCCTCTCCCTTCCATAAATAATCTCTGCGCCTCTGAGCGGTGCAGGGTTCCTCGGCGGTGTATACACAGTTAGCTCTGCCAGACGTGTCCCTCTCACAACAGCCTGTGGTGTGTGAGGTGAGTGTGGACCCTGCTGCTTTGGCTGTGCTCAGGGTAGCGCTCTGCTCTGAACCTGCACCAGCCTCCCTGCACGAAGAGACACTTAGAAATGGCAACGAGAGAAGGAGAAAAAAGTTTCAAGGGGTTTGAAAGAGATCATAATCGTCCTTTCAGTCTATTTCAAGATTGCTGCCTAAGGTATTGAATTTTTTTAATTGGTGAAAAGAAAACCAACGATCACCACAAAAAGATCCTTGTTTAAGAGTAGGGAGATAGTACAGTATGTTGAAATTGAGGTGAATTTAAGGAAAGGAAATGGGGTTTGTCATTGGTTATATAAAAATGAAGTTATGTGCCTGTTGCTATGGTGACACTTTGTTTATTACACAGCAGAGTAAACTGTGAAAATTTGCTGCCTGAGAGCCCTTCAAAGTACGCACTTTTCCCCTCCCTTTGTTTTAGGTCTTTTTCATGAATGCTTAATTTGCTGTTTGGGAGGGGAGGAGAAAATGCCCAGTCACCCTCTAGCTAGGTATGAATATTTTAAACTTTATGAAATCACTGGTAATTTAGAACTTGTCTCTGAAATTACCTGGTAAATGACCACAGCAACATTTAGAAGTAAAAAGCAATGAGGTGTGCACAATTACCTTCTAAAGCTGGAGACACACACATACTTAAGCATGAATTTAATTATAATACAGGTAGATTGGTGCCTTTTTTAAATCCTATCACTGATGAGGATAACTATTTCTATTTAAAACCATAATAAAACAAAAGGCTACACTGTTAAATTATAAATAAAAAGTATCTTGCAAGAATAAAATATAGGTTTAAATATTGTAACTAGTTGCATATTTCAAATTATATTTTCAAACAAGTGTAGATAAATTAGTAAAGGCAGCATTGCGAACCATCTTAAAATGACTTACATGTATTTAGCTGCTGTTAGTAACGAGCTGATTTAAGCTAAACGATTTTTAAAATTTTAAAATGACTCAGGCATGTTGATAAGGGGTCTTTTACCAGATGGAATAGAATTTGATCAAGCCAGTCTATCATTTGTGTATGTAAGGCCTTAATGAAATAAATAGCCTTATTAAGCCCTGCTTCGCTTGTCTAAAAAAATCCTTGCTCCGAATTATACCTTTGCAAACCAACTAAGATTTCTGAGTTTGTGAAATACATATAGGATACAAGTACAAAAAATGCAAAACCTACTATTGTCACTTAAGGCCAGATTAAGAAAATGCACTGCTAGCATTATTCCTTATGGGATGAGAACTATACAGCTTCATCTACAGCCGAATAGTAGTATGTAATCACACCTGTTGTAACAGACAAATTAACAGCTCAGGCTTCTTGCCCCCAGAATCTTTAAAGGTGTAAACTCTGAGAACAGTTTGAACAAAATACTTTAGTAAACAGAATAGAAGCTGTCATCAGTGAGGTGGGTTTCTTCCTTAACTGATCCTGTTTAAATCAGTGGGACTACATCAAGACACCATTAACACAGGAAGGTGTACAAAATATTGTCAGTGTCATTAAAACACATGAAATGTAAAGATACAGGAAAATTTTGTTAGGAAATACATCTGAAATCTATCCAAACAAGCAAAAAAACCTCAAACCCAACCCGCCGCCCAAAAAAAACCCCAAAACCGACATGAGAAGTTGAAATCTGGTCAGTCTCTGTATTGAATCAAATCTCATTTCAAAGCAGTCTTTTTTAAAATAAAGTCTTCTTGCAACCCAGCTATCACAGCATTACGAATTAATGCAAAAGATGCCAAAAGCCCCCTTAAGTAGAAAATGTCAACACGCAAATGTTAAGCAAGAGATTTACATAACTTAAAGTCTCCGAGTCCCACTGAAACACTTCACATCCCATAAACCCCTTAGAAAATCTCACTCCTATTTCACTGAAGTAGCCAGATTTGCTAGTGGAGGTACATTCTCCTTCAGACTGGACTGAATTTATAGGGACGGCTGCTTCTCTTCCACACATGCCTATGGGACAGAGTGTGTCCACGGACCTTGGTGCTCACACACTGATATAAAATCAGGTTGGAGTTGGACCAGAATCACTCCCACCCCTCTCACCTTCCTTCCCTTTCATGCAAAGGTGCAGCAGAGGTCTTGGATCGGCACATGATGCTATGTACCATATGTGCTGCAGTACCTATGCACAAGAGGATGAGTTAAGGACAGAGTGTCAGCCTTAATTGGAGTAAGCTGTCAGACCAGAGATGGGCTCGCATGTTTGAAAGTCTGCCACTTGGACACTAAAACAATCACATGCCAGAATTCCTTCTCTCCCAAAGGACAGCACAGATTACACTCAAATGATGAGGTTAATGTGGAAAGAAGTGGGTTTAGTTATGACTACAAGAGAGAGGCTTTTTCTTAAAAAAAAAAAAAGCTTCTCACTAAACAGCTGATTTCAAGCAAAAGGAGTGTCCCATGTTTCCATAGGGCAAGGCATGGAACACGCACTTAGGAGGTTTGAGAGTTTCTTCCTAAGACTCTATTATTAATAAAGGCTTCATTAATAATGTATTTTATAAACAGTATGGTGACTGCAGAAGCTGGCTTTTGTAACAAATAGGTGTTAAAAAGTTGTATTACAGAGGAAACGTCAGAATTTAATGTGGATTAAAATCCTACCCACACACAACACAGACCAGCAAAAAAGTTTTGGCTGAAACCAGACTTTCAAAGGTGAAAGGTAGGAAAGATTCCACCCTGCAGATGAGTACATTAACTCAGCTATAGTTTCCCTGAAAAGAATCAGCTTACACTTTTTCCACAAAGCTGTAGCCTTTGAAAAGGCAGGTTGAGGCAAAAGTAAAATGAATGGGTAACGATGAAAGAAGACCAAACAAAAATCCCTTCACTGCTAAAAGTTACAGATTTAGACTTCACTGATGGCAGCATTTGGTATTTTAGGAAAGCTTTGTACAAACTTCTAATTTGCTTGAGGGAACCCTGTAATCTGTTTAACCTTTGCTGTGGGTGAAACATCAGCAGGAAGGAGAAGCAATGCATTCAGGGGAAGCATGGGGAGCGCAGCTGGGTGCACCCTTTCCAATGAACCTGCTAAGTAAGGATTGTACTTGCATCTGCAAAGCCAGGACAGACATCTGTAGTGCACCACAGGCCAAATCCATTCTGAATCCACTGATTCTCCATTTTACTGTGGTTTATTGTTTTAGATGGAAGCCGTGTTTATTATAGCCATCAAAACCTCATTGCTGCAATGTGTCATCTCCTGGTGTCTTATTGAATTAAGAAAGAACTGTAGAAGCTGGGTGTGGAATTAATACCAGGAAACACTTAAGAAAAATATTTATGTAAATTATTGAGGTTTCCTGTACAACAGCACTCTCTTTACTCTGATAAGAGCCCAGATAAGAAGCTGACTAGAAAGCTGACAGCGCTGATGATCAAGTCGTGCCACACAGCTAAGCACAGACAATGCATTCAGCTGGAAAGATGGCTGCTGGCTCTTCAGTTGGCTGCTGAGCTCCTTCCCCTAGTACTGCACCACGGTGGCTGCAAGCTTTTAAAATCAAAATAGCCAGGGATGTTGCTCTGTGTGTGACTTCTCATCTTTGTTGGGACCTAAATGTAAAATCCAATTGTAGCTGCACTCGGCTATGCCATCTTGCTTAAACTTCTGGCGAACAAAAGCATGCAAAGAATCTTCCTTAACCTGTGAGCAGAACAGGGAGATGAGATGAAGTAGCAGCACCTGGTATTATGCAGGGGCACTGGCGATTGTTTTTTTCTCACCAGAAATAAGCTGTGGGGTCTTGGCAGTTTCTGAGGACAAGCAAGGGAAGAGGTATCTGTCTGCACATGGAGAATGGGCACGGGCACTTGTTACCCCTCTGGCCTAGTACAGCTGCTCCCCACCTGTACTGGACTTCTTGACCGGTCTTTCTCAGGCCTAGCCTCCTTTCAGTTAGGCAGCACCCTGCCACCCGACAGAAAGCGCATTTGTTAAAGGGAGAGCCTTCACCGTGACACTTCTGCTTGTGTGTGTTCTCTGCCTAAGGTACAGGTCACTAGCTGGCACTGCCAGGCTCAGTGGGACAAGACTGTCTTTATCAGAATTTCCTGTCTAGAAGACATAGGATACAACTGCATAGCAGGCTTAAAAGTTTTCAGGAAAAATTAATTCTTAACATAAATTTAAAAAAAAGAAAGAAAAAAAATCCCCTTTGATAACTCTTTGAGGGGATATGCTCACTAAGGCTTCACAACTACAAGTACAGATCAGTAAAAAATGTTTCTGCTCTTTATCTTTTCCTTACTTCTTCCCACAGACAAGTGATTTAGCTATACCTAATTAAAAAGAAGAAAAAAGTGGCATAAGCTTAATTAAGATTTTAATTCAGTTACAGACTAGAAGAATAAATCACTGCAGCCTTGATAGTGACAATAAGAAAAATACAGTGCCTGTTCTGCCTCGGTAACAGAGATGATAACAGCTGATGAGGAATCCTGAAGAGAAGGGGATGCGAGAGCTTCTGCCCCATTTTGAGCCCCCTCACGCATGGTACAGGCACAGTGGGTGACAGCACCTGTGGTAAATGTGCTTCCAAGGTGGGGTCCTGTGTCCCTGGAGAGGACACAAAAAGGTAGGGTTTGCAAAAGACTCTTTCTCCTTTCTCAGGCGTTTCTGCCTCCTCTGAACTGGCTGCTCTGAGGTCGGCAACACACAAAAGGCCTGGAGGAGGAAGAGGCCAGCCTTTTTTTGAGAGAAATACAAAAACAAAGCAGGTAGTAGGTCCTGTACTACATGCATGAATTCTGTAAGGGATTATTGGCACATTATCTCAAAAATGCACACGAGCTTGTCCTGGCTTAATACAGCACTCTATAACGCAGCAGGAGCTCACACAACATGGCAGCATGTGGGACTGTCAACAAGCACCTAACCAAAATAGCCTTGGAGAGGCTTTAAGAGATGCAGTGTGTTAGCAGCTGCGTGCAAGCAGAACTTCAGAGCTGCTACTAACAACTTACGTGTTTGTTAGCTCAGGCATTCAAGTGGGATGTTTTTAATCATCTGGCTCTCTCAGCCCACTGCTGGGGAAGCGCAGTCCCGAGGTAGCCAGGAAGTGACACCCCGTTTGCACCTAGATTGGCACCTCAGTGGTGCCAAGCTACAGCAACATTCAAAAGGAATCCCAAACTTGTTGGACCGCACAAGTGCTACTCTCCCTTGAGCTTTCTGGGGCACAGCATGCCACAGTGCTGACAGACCACTGGTGGGACTGCCAAGAATCAACAGGTCTCCTAGACGCCTGCTCCCCTGCAGGCAGCCACCCTGTGTCAGGATGTGCAGGTCCCTGTGGTGCGTCATGCCTAATGGCAGTACTTAGCTAGTTCTGGTACCAAAAGCAGGACATTTTACTGCTAGTCCTACCATTTCCCTCTCAAGCCAACAAAACCACTAACCAGCACTTGAAGGTTCAGATGTTTAATTCCGTTAATCCTATGTTTACACCTAAAAAGTCTGGACCAAAGTGCAGAAAAACTGGCTTTCTCAAATACAATTATAATTCCTAACTCTACTGCTAGTAAGAACCAGAACTGCTTGAATTTTTGGTAGGCTTTTGGAACATGGTTGCATTCTTTGGAAATGCAGGCAAGAAGTTGGGAAAAACGTGAAGGTATTTTTCCCAAGCGAAATAATGGCTTTCCTTAGCATTTTTATAGTGGTTGTGAGCACAAGAATGAAATGCAAACTGTTCTCGGCTGTGTAGCCTAATCATTGCAAGTGGGGTGAAAATGAGGCCAAGGCAACCTACCTTCCAGAATCTATGCAGAAATCCTTTTTTTCCATGTTCAAATCAACCTAATTAAGATTCCCTGAAGCAGACAAAGTTTCTTTGAGTAGCACCTCAGCTTGTACAAATTATATGAATTTTTTAAGTAAAAACCACAGTAATTTTAAAAATCAGTCCTAGGATTTTATAGTGTTTAAAAAAAAGGGTGGAGGGGGAACGTATCTTTACTCCTTGGCTAGTCAGTTTTCTGCAACAAGTCTTATTCTTGGACTTTTAACATGAAGTTTTCAATTGCAGCTACTTATTCAGAGGAAGTAACGTGTTGTAAAAAAAGGGAAGTGACTGCTTTATTTTAAGGGCTACTTCTTATTCGGATGCTTAATAAATTGAACACTATGCAAGAATAACTACTCATATTACAATCATTTAAATACATTAAAAAAAAGCTACAGTAGAAGAAAGTTCTGGATTATAAAATAGTGCATTTCAAGGATTAGAAAGGGGGGGGGAATGTATGTATCTAAACACATGCAAAATCATCCTCACACACCCCCATCTCCCTCAACATTTGGTCCCTGGTAAATGGCAAGGTTAAAATACTTTGGTCAGGAAAATAAAGGGCAGGTTTGTATTTCGGTGAATAGCAGGGAAGGCAAGCAAACTGGTAGCTTGGAGAGGCAGTTCACAGGACTGTTGGCAGACAGAAGACTTTGGCACCATACATTTGCAGTTTAATTTCAATAGGCCGTTAAGCTCTTAAACACATTAAGCATATCCACCACTGCTGGCAATATCTTTCATGTCTTCGAGACTGCCCCTTCAGTGTTCCGGCTCCTGGCCGGGCTCTGGGGCCCCGCTGGGGACTGACCTCCAAGCACTCTGCTCACTCCTCCATCCCTTCCCTTTCCTTAAAGGAAGCATGGGTTTGTGTGTGCACACACGTATATATAAACACTCATCTTTATAAATACCTAGCTTTTTCCTTTCTGAACTTTTAAGGTCATTCAGTGAAAGCATAATTTTGCAATTCTGGTCCTCTTGCTGTCCTTTTACCAGGAAAAATTAACGGCTGCCGCTTATCTAGGGCTTTTCGCATTATTGGCTCAAATGCTGTTTTAAAGCTCTTGCTCTTCCACAGTGATCTCTGTCTCCAGCAGAGTTATAAACTAGTGCTTGGCTGGTTATCGCTGTCAGCTGCCAGGCTGACATACTCTGTCTTCTGTCTCCACAGTTTTTACAACTATGCCTTAGGTATCCCCTTTGTACCAGGCAGAAGGGGCTCTTGCCATTCTGCATGCACCTCTGGAGTTCATGGCACTGATACGCTGCTGTAATGCTGTATTTGCAAGGAACTTCTGAAGACCTTACTGTGAGGGCATAATGTTTTTAAGTCATGAAAAGGCTAAGAATAAAGAAAATGGGTAGTATAGTGTGCTGAAGTTGAATAGGCACACAAAAAATGCAATTCGGTTTTCCTGATCTGAGAATCAGGCACCTCGCTCAAGTTGCCCTCACTCTGAGTTTTAAAATCCAGGTGGAAAAATCAGCAGAAGCAAAGAGAAACAAAGCCAATCACATATCACCCATGCACTATGAACTGAAAAGGCTACAGCTGTTCCCCCCCACCCCTCAGCTTCACCTTCCAGTTCACACCTTGTTACTTTGAAAATGATCTTTGCCAGTGAGAAGTCATTTCAGACAAAGTAGTGGCTGAAAAATTAGGCCCTGAGTGGATCGTAACATTGACAACATTCTCTGATAAGACATTTCCATAAAGAAAATGCTGTTCCTGAATAGTGACAATGTTATTTTAAACTGCATTTTTTTTCTTTGGAATCAACCTAGCTGCAGTTTCAATCACACACTGTCTGTCAGCTGAATCACAAATCACAGTTGGCTGGGGTTTTCCCCTCTTTTCCTTGTTGAAAGGAAGAAGAAGCCGCAGCAGAAAGAGAAAAAAATAGCTAAATAAAAGCCAAGAATGGCCCGATGCCAGAGATGTTGGGAACTACCAGTTCCTCCTGTCTTTTATCGTACCCTCTGATGAGTCCATATTCATTTCCTCAAAAACAAGTTCCACAAGAAATCAACTTGGCACAGCCTGGTTCCCTACGGACTGATGCTTTGAGAGCACATCAGCATGGATATCAAGTGTGTCCTCAGGCAGCTGCCTGCAGCTTGTCCTTCCAAGGAAACACTTCCTTATTCTAACATCTTCTTTTTCTACCTGGCCACTTCTTCAATGATGCTTACAGGCAACGTGACCTCTATGAAACCTCCACTTTGCTGTGAAGGGTGCCAGGCTTGTTCCCAGCTGACTGACAGCCAGCACATTCATGCTGCAGCCTGTCCCCTCCATCACTGCACGGCACCATCACCTCTGGCTTGGCAGGAAATCCAGGCCAAAGCATGGGATGTGCTTGTGCAGGCTGCAGCAGAAACCTGCCGTGAACACCTTGCCCCAGCAGCCGCTCCCACTTTGAAAGGGCTGGTGGTGAATGAAGGCCGGGATGGTGAGCGCCTCAGCCTGTGCACAACACCTCCGCCTCCACTCGCAGGTCCATCCCAGAGCCTCGCTGGAGGATGGGACGGAAACCACGCAACAGCTTCAGAGGAAGCGTAGCCATTTTAGCTAAGTGTGCAATTGCATTTTCAACATAATTAGGTGCCTAATTGTGCGCCTAGGCCTAGCTGATGTATTTGCACATGTTTCTAATTATGATTTATCTAAAAGCTCTCTGGCCATAATGCCTTGTTCTCCAATCTAACAGTTTGAGTGGTCGCTTTTCTCTAGCTTTTATTTTATACCAAATTCCTATTTGTCTTGGTTGTTTTTAACCAGTTCAAGCTGACTGAGTGCTAAGAAAACTCCAAACAGCAGTACTACCTGAAGACAAGCACAGTACTGCACAAACAGATGTGAAAAAAAAATATTCCAGGGGAAAGGCCAGGGGGAGGTTAGTAAATTAAATTTCCATGCAAGGCTTCCAAACAATGCTGATGTTGGACTTCTCCAGTGGTATGGATGTCACACAGCAAGAACCTGTACCAGCAATCACCAAGGTCAAAAAGGATCTCCTTTCAATAAATGTTAAATAGAAGCTGCAATGATAGAAGCTTTTGCTGTAAAACAGAGAATGTCACGAATGCAATACCTAAAAGCATCATGGCAATCAATACAGCTTGTGCTACCTACGTGAGCAATGCAACCACTTGAACTTTCCCAGAGTCTTTTCTAACAGCAGCTGTGAAAGGCTACAGTTATGTTTTTAGTTCACTAAGTATAAACTTCATGGAAAAAGGCAAAACACAAAAAACCCCGGCAGATTTTTCCCTTAGGTTGCATTTCCTTTTACTTAGTTAAAATCTCAGTATCCTCTCTTTGGATTATTCAGCCACCTTTTAACACAAAACTGGCTTAACTCAACACCATCAAATTCTCAGGACCAGCTAGGCTACACAGCCACGCAGTCCGGCATCTTAATACAAAGATATAAATACAAAACAGCACTGTGGAAATGTCTATTATTTTCCTTCAGTGAAACACTTTTTAACCTACAGTATCCAATCATTCTTTACGGTGTATGATGTCAAAAACACTTACTGCACAAGCAGAGATCTCCGTTTCTTTTGCCACAGACAATAAATCTTTAGTGTCTTCTCTTGATACGCATCACTCCACTTGATCTCATGAGGCACTATACATCTCTCTTTCCCTCTGCCTCTTCTAACAAGGTCACTTTCCAGTGATGAAACAACTTTTCCAGAAGGTATAGCATTCAATAATTAATATCTACTGATAACAACTTCTCAAAGCAGTGCTTTAAAACTCTAATGCAAGCTCTTCACAAACTTACAGCATGAAGAACCCTTAAAACAGATAAGTAGCATGTCTGGAAATATCAGCCTCAAAAACCTGAAGCGTGTATGACTAAACTTACCACTGATATAAACAGATCTGCATCCTCTAACACCAAAAGGAAATTCAGCACTTCTCTCTCACCAACCAGCATTACTTTACTGCAAGTCTGAGAGGATTAAGTCATCCTAATGCACATCACCTGCTGCAAACAGGAAAATAGAAATATTTCCTGTTGCTTTTACTACTGCACATATAGGTTCTGCAGTAACAGTGTCACAACTGTTAGGCTACTCAGGAAGGCGTCTCTTAATGCAGGTTCTGTGCGACAGACAGTAAACCACCACTGGGGAGAATGATCCTAAATCAAAAGTTGAACACAGAGCACAATTTGCTGTGTTCCCTTCTACCAGTCATTTCATTACTGCCAAACTAGCTTTTTCGGGTGATCTCCACTGAAAGCAATATTTGACAAAAGCACAGAAAATACCATATCCAAGCGTGTACTGAAAAAAAAAAAAAGGTTATCAGTAATTTCTCACAACAATTTTCCTGGTTTTCTGGTGACTTTACAATCATTTGGATGAGGTCTGCATTCAGCACAGCCAGTGGGAGAGTGAAGTTTGTTCATCGGACGCAGGGTTCAGACCACAGAACTGAGGTTGTTGGCTTCGGTGCCCCTGCCTCAGGTTGCCCTTTTGGAGGGGCAAAGAGGAAGCACACCATCTCCCCAGGTATTGATCAGCAAAGAGAGACAGTCTAAGCTTCAGTCGCTGCAGGGGCCAGCCAGGACAGCACTTTTTCTTGGACTTGATTTTTTTCCTATCTCTGAATGTTCACCTCTTCAATACAGAT
The DNA here is from genome assembly GCA_035590215.1 of Microhierax caerulescens. Taxonomy (NCBI): domain Eukaryota; kingdom Metazoa; phylum Chordata; class Aves; order Falconiformes; family Falconidae; genus Microhierax; species Microhierax caerulescens. The sequence goes on from JAVJGJ010000001.1 coordinate 25,809,363, forward strand.
CTTGAGCTGGCCCAGCAGCCAAAGAAAAATTTCATTTATAGTGGTCAGATTGCTTCATGTAACATTGCAAAGGTGGAGCAAGAGCACTGGCTACACCTGTCCAACCTCAAGTATCTTCCTGCAGGTACAGGTGACCTGCTGGTGCCACAGGATGCAGTCCACACAGAGATGTGCCTGGTCCAGGAGTCTTAACACCAGAAAAGGAGGGATGGAGAATCTGAGCTGCGAAGACATGTACCAGCTATTCCAAACTGCAAAACAGTCCTTCACTAAAATCTGTTGAGAGCTACCTCTCAGACCATGTAGCACCTGCACAGCTCTCAGAATCAAGATGTCCTTGGGCTCTCAGTAACGTTGGAGATTCAGCCCAGCTGGGAGCATCTCCCAGAAAGAACCACTGCGGTTGCTTCTGAGGAGGCACCAGGGCCCCATACATGCTGGCCTTTGTCTGATAGTAGGTTCAATAAACGGAACAGGTCTCTTTTGCTTAGAGACTGATCGGTGCTGCTGTCATACACTTTCTTTTGCATGCCAAGACAGTTCACAGCCCCACGTTTCTGTTTTGTAGAACTGTCTTCTTTAGCATTTCTTCTTACAAATTCAGGGGCCATGTACAAGGTAAATAAGTTTAACATTTTTAAAAACCCACAAATCCAAAGAGATGGAGACAACTGCTTCCAGATGGGATTAAAAGGTTTCTCTGTGTTCTTGAGACCACAGCCTGGAGGGGACTAGAGCTGTGGAGCATGGTACAGCCAATAAAAGCAGCCCACCCTGCCACTCAGGCTCTCCAGGAGGTGGAACACGTCACATGTTGATGATGAGGATTCACATCTGACAGGGTTCAGGAAGGACAGAGCAGCTGTCTGACTCTCGCTGATGGAACTTAACCACTGATACTACCTGTGCACTGAACATAATGTGTGCAGAGGTGAGCTCTGTGTCTATCACACACGCATACACACAGAAGCCAGACACAAAGAGAGAGAGCCAGCATTAGTTTAGTATCCAGTCACAACTCACTTGTGTGACTGGGCTGACCAAGAGGAGAATGTCTGCAAAACAGGGCATGACATGCAGTAATTATTCCAATGCGATACTGGTACACTGAAGGAGGGAGACTGGGATGAAGTGTCTGCTTAATGGTCGTTACCACTGACAAGGGCTGTGGTCAGCTCCAACAGCTGCCCGTCTCCCAAGTGGGCTGACCGATGTTCCTACCATCTTGTCTCCAAGGAGGCTTGAAGGCACACAGCTTAGGTCTAATGAACAGGTATTAACAGAATTATTATTCAGAGCCATCTTAAGAATAAAGCCTTTCATGCCATGATATTCTATCAGTAAGCAGTGCACATCTTTGGTTAACTACAGGTGATTTCATATAGGTCAGTCTAGTTTGGCGTAAGATCTGACTTCACTTGATTTTTGTGCTGTATACAAGGTAAAATCTCTGTGCCTTAAGCTCCATGACAAATAAGAATGTATTCATTAGGCACTTCCACAAAACTTACCAGTATGGTGTTGCACATGTATGTTATCACACAGAAGAAAACCCTGGTATTGCAGTGAAATCCCTGGGAGTGGAGGATAATACCAGTGGGGTATTATTCAGTGACATTTACATGCACTCAACAGAGCTATGGGAGCAAACCTATGTATGTTGCACTTCATTTGCACCAAAGGTCCTTGTCTCCACTTTTAGAGTTTAACTCTCCCATTTTCATCCACTAAAAATGGAATATGAACTCTTTTTACCTGTATCAGTAGCCTTCCATTCCTAGCTGTTGTTCAGAGTTCACTAGAGGCATCTCTTCTTCCCCTATCATGTAAGGTGGCTCTGCCTTCATTACTTGCAGTTCATTGCTACAGAAATGTCAGATGCTATCACTGGCTTTGTTCTTTATTGCATCATCCTCCTTAGACACTGTAACCCTTAGAAACCTGCTGCCCTGTCTCCTGTGTCTTAATTACCACCGCTGTCACTCGGGGGAAACCCTGCTGCTTTGCCCAGAGAAGACACGTTCGATTTAATGAACCTGCAACTTGTATGTGCAGCAGTGGCCCAGTTGCTGGGAAGTGCTGAGTAGAAATCAAAAATGAGCCAGTTAGAAGGCATGTTTTCTGTTTCTCTTATATCTTCCTCCTGGTCTTGTTGAAGTGTCTTTTATACCTCCACTCCTATCAGTAGCATGTATATTTCTGTTGTGATCTTGGTGGAGATGGCAGCCTGGGAAGCAGACTAGAAGAGGCATCAGATGAAAAATGTCTGAGTGTCAGCCAGTGCGAGTCCTCACCATCCCTGGTAGGAAAGGAGCAGAGAGCAGGCAGACCCTTTGCTGCTGTGTGTTGTCCTTGGGCTCTCAGTAACGTTGGAGATTCAGCCCGGCTGGAAGCATCTCCCGGAGAGAACCACTGCGGTTGCTTCTGAGGAGGCACCAGGGCCCCATACACGCTGGCCTTTGTCTGACAGTAGGTTCAATAAATGGAACAGGTCTCTTGCTTAGAGACTGATCGGTGCATGCCGAGACAGTTCACAGCCCCCCGTTTCTGTTTCGTAGAACTGCATACTTTAGCATTTCTTCTTACAAATTCAGGGGCCACGTACAATGAAAATAAGTTTAACATTTTTAAAAACTCAAGTACAGTAGTACTCTAGCAAAAAGAGCTCAGAGATGTTCAACGCATCGTAACCATCCTGGTGGTATGGATGGTTACCATGTCAGCTATGGCAGCAGGGCTGACAGAGGCCAGTGAAAGGCCAGGTCCTGCAGCCTTCATGCCAGAGGGGCAGATTTCAGTCAAGCAAATGTTTCTTAAAACTCCAGTAAGGCACACCTGACTGTGACCAGATCAGAGATACACATTGGGGGTAAGTTTCTGTACCTCTGTCTTCATGAAAATATGTGACAGTAAAGCATACTCTCATCAACAAAACTTCACTGCTGAGGCATATGGTGTACTGTTTTTTTTCCTGACTTCTTCTGAGCCAAAACCTAATACTCTTTTTCTTTCCCTAGGCAGAGCATTTATAGTTTTATAAATCAGGAAAGACTGACATAAAACATGCCCCGAACATGCCTAAGAGTATTCACAGACCACCAACTGAGCATGCAGCTGACTTTTAAGAAAAGGGCTTTAATTACAATCAACATAGGAAATATAAATTTAAAGAAATAGGAAGATTACCTTCAATTTACTTTCTTTTGGACTATTAAAATATATTAAAACTGAATTTTGGAAGGCCTAAATTGGAGGTATTTTTCAGTGCTACACTCACAAGTTACCAAACTCTCACCACCACTGAGCCTAAGTGCAGCACTGGCAATCACAGATCTAAGTCAGTAGCAGGTACAATTAGCCAGAAAGTTGAGTTTTAACATGGAAGCACCTTATAGAACAGGTATAACAAATAATTATTTCAGCTCAAGACCAGTTATATTTGCTAATCCTCAAACAAGCCCTTGGAGGAAATCTTGCAGTCCCTGCTGAAAACCATTAGATGTATGTTTTAGTGATCTGAAGTGGGAGGCAAGTGCCATAGCTTGTGATCTGCTGTGCAGGTTAATCCCCAGCTATCATCACTCCACGCAGGCTGACTGTGAACAGGCTGGATAAGCGGAACTAGAGTAGTATGCCAGGAAATTAAGGGGTTTCTTAAATACCTGTGACCCAGAACACTCAAACCTTTAAAAGTCAAAATGTAGAATTCCACTTGCAATTTGAGCCACAGCTGTGATGTTTGTTTAGCTCAGAGAAACAGGCTTTCATTCAGTAAAATTATGTTGTACTTGGCAGCAATTTAAAGCATAAAATGGTATAAAGTGCTATTCCAAGCTTGATGGCTTTGTGCTGTTTATTGATTTGGCCCTGACTAGGAGCAGCGGTAACTGGCCTTGATACCCCGAGGGTCAGGCCCACAAAGACTAGCCCAAAACTTTATGGGGAAAGTTAGGCATGAAGGCATACCATCAGTTTGGAGGGAAAAAAGGGAGGATAAATGGGATTTCAGTTTGGAAGGTCTTAAAAGTTTTGCATGCCTATACACCAAAATAGCAAATGCTAGGAGCAGGAAGGACTTTCAAGGAAAAAATGTATGACTCTCTTGCGCTTGGCTCACTAAGATTGATTCAAGGGACGCAAATCCACAACAGGCTATGAGAGGGAAAAACCTTACTTAGTTGCCATCATATTCTTAATAAAATGCCCCATCAAGTTCATTGGCAAACTGTGATCTCTGACTATCTGTTTGGGGTTTATCTCTATCACGCTACCAAAGGGAACCAATGTCTACTACCAATGCATGGCAGACGATTATCAGGCCTGACCCCAAATATCATTATGAAAATGACTGCACAAACGAAAAGGTCATTCCCATCAACTGCCAGAGACTCAAACCGGCTATTAGCAGGAAGAAGCCTTTGCCTATACATGTTACTATTTTACTAATGAAATAAATGCCCTGTGACTAGTTGTGGCTCAACTGTGATAGACACTCTAGGTTTAAGATAGCCACCCAAAGCTCTCCAGTGGTGAGGACAAACAGAGCAGTCCATGCTAGCTGAGGAATGGAGCCAGGAACAGGGCAACAAGGCAGCACTGGAATGGAGAAGCAAGCAGCCCTGACAGAAGGTTGTGCCCTGAAACTAACATCTCTCTCCTGGGGTGAGCTGCCATTCTCTAGTAACAATATGCAGGATTTCTGTATAATTCAGAGACCTGCTACAGCTTGTAGCACTGAGGTGTGCTTGGGTTTGCTGGGGAAGTTCTTCCACAGTACTGAGCAACATCCTAAAAGCCCTTAGGCTCTTCTGAAAATTTTCAGCCCTAAGCAATCAACTTTCTTCTGGGATCATACCCTACTTCCTAAAGATACCTGTCCATCATTTTACAACCATTCCAAATTTTAGCAGGTTTTATCTTGTACTGTAACATAGAATGAAATATCATCCATCTACTTCAGCACAGAAAGACATAAAGTGTGCTACTAGCGACCATACACTTTCCACCTGCATTTACCTTCTCTGATCAGACAGTAATATTTTGTATCCAGCAAGGAAATTTATATTTCAGACCATGAAAGAATTTCTATTGTTTCCAGTGGAAAAAAGTGATAATGAAATCCAAGAAAACCTAATCCTTCTTACTGTGATCAAACTGATTTCAATTGCAGGGTTTGGATTGCTAGACTAAGTAATAAAGATGGAGCAATGCTGTGGGAAGAAACTACAGGTAGAAATGCGTATCAAAAATCAAGTAATCTATGAATGAGAAATCCTGAGCGCTAGAGTACAAGCAATGCAATGGCAGAGGAGTGCTGTCCTTAGAGGGTTATGTTAAAACATTAAAAGGCTATAGGTCAGTGACACTGTTGCTTATCATCTGGTTAGCTGTCCAACAGAGGCTGTTGAAGAAAGACAGTGAGCTTAGTCCATTTAAACTTAAGTAATTGATTTTCATTTAGCATTTGTCCACCACAGTTATCAGAAGTTGCAAAATTCATTTCAGAGTGACTTGAAAGGAACAAAATCATATGCATCTATATGTACTTAGTGATGCAAAGCAGCATTAATAACTCCATTACTTGTAACTGAATTAACTTTTTTTAAGACTGTTTAAATTACATGAAGGCTATGACACAAACCATCAAAAAGCAGCACATTCACTATTAAAATTAAATGTTAAGGCTGAGGGTGTGCCATTATGTCACACTGTTAAGGGACAACACTCAAATGTATTGAGACATTCTAATTTATGGATGGATGTCAGCCTGAACCTGAAAGTATAATGGCCTTTGGCAATGTATGGCACACTCACTTCTTTAGATAAAGCATGCAAACAGACGAAGATGAGAGGTGTATGTTACTTGAAGGCACTCCATAAAGATATTGCAGCTGAGCTGTTCTGAAAATATTATGGCTTATGAAGACTCTATCATTTTAAAATGCTACTAACCCGAGTGTTTAGGGGGTTTTTTTGTTAATTCTGTATGGACTTGCAGTTCATAATGGACTTAGACATGCAAAAATTTATTTCAGAAGAAAAAGTAATTTCGAATTATGGGAATACAGTAAAAAGATCAGAAGCAATAAATATATTTTCTGATTATTTTTCTTTTTCTCCCCACTGACCACCTCTAACATACAGCTGTCACATTCAGCAGCACATGTACCGTAGTCCCTCCCAACTTTTTATCTTCTTGTTCATGCCTTGATTCTGCAACAGCTATGCAATCAACATCAAAATAATAGAACAGCTCCCTCACCCTGCCTTCTTTTTGATAATGTTGTATTAAAACTAATGAGAAAATCTGCATGCACAAAATTATTAACATGTGCAACTGCTTTCAGGCTTTAGAGACGCTTGTATGGGTGCAGTGAGTATCTGGGAGGGTATATTTGAGCATTCTCTGAACCCAATTAGCTACAATTTAGCACAAGCCTATAATAAACTCATCCTAAGGAAGTAAGCCTCCTTGAAGCCTGAGCTGCCACAGCTACCTGCAGGTGACACTAACACCTTCTAAGTGATACATAAACTCTCACTTTCTAAAAATAGTCTATTCAAGATGTTTTCACAAGCCTTTCCTGTCGGTTAGAGAATTAAGAGCCCAGTAGAGTCAAAGGAAAACTAGCCTATTTCTTTTCACTTCATTCTGTAACCAAGTTTCACATCCCAGACAGTCTCTGGTTCCTGGTCAGTTGATTTCCATCTTCACTCATCTCTCTATGTAAAGTATTTGCACCAATTTCCTCCAAATGGCAGTGAAATCACAGCCTGAATCTTTTAAAGTATGCCATATCAGTGTTGAAGAATGCTGGGGCCTTTCACTTCTACAGCTATGGAGAATCCCATCTCCAATAAAATACGCCATTCCTAATGATCTTTGGGAGTACAGGAGCTTAAATGACTAATGCATTATTTTTGCTCTAAATAAAATTTTTTAAGTGTTGTCGAAGAGCAAACTCACAGGGGTACAGATACACAGCTAATAGAAATTCCCTGCTGATTCTGCATGAGCAATTGGAGGGCTTTTCATCCGCTCTTGGTGTCTGTGGCTTACAACGTGGTTTCTAATTATTTTTATTCCTTTTCTTTATCTGTGACTCACAGGGAAAAGGCAGGCACAGAGTTGTGTCAAGGAATCATTGTCATCAAAGAAATTTTATCCTTGGACTTCAAATTTGTGACAAGGTGGAAGAATTGATGCCATTGTCTGAAATCCAAGTTCTGACCTCTTCTTGAATCTGCCAACACGGAGGCCCTCATGACCCAGCGAGAGAACTCCTGAGTCACTACAACAATGGATTCTCTGCCAGATCAGTAAGGCACCTTCTTGGGATGTCTGTTGTTACTATGCTGTACCTTTTCAGCAGAAGCATCTCAGATGCAAAGTGAAAAATTTCATGCTGATTCAAGCAGCTGCTGAATGACTGGTGCAAGACAGGACTTTACTAAAACAACACAGCCCAGTAGTCCGAATGAAGCTATACAGGCTGCTTGAGATGAACATGCTTCAAGAGTAAGACGATATAGGACATCGGGCTGTAATTCTTTCACAGATGGTACTCTGATAAATAGCTTAGCAATGAGTCAAAATTAATTCCTTTTTAAAAGTCCAAGTACTCTGGAATTGGCCAGCAGTTAATTCCTATGAAATCCAAGTTAGAGCACAAAACCACAGCAAGTCTTTGGCAGGTGGCTGCTTTTGTGGGATGCCCCTGTGTGGTGGTGCAATAGCTGACACACCTTTACTTAGGGAAGACAATGCAATTTACTGCAGAAGAGTAAAAGCTGCACTTAACAGTTTCAAGAGGCAACGCAGTACCCAAAAAGGACATGACAAAAGAGCTTTCACATGGTTTCATGTGCTTCTCCATTGACAGAGGTCCCTACAGCATTACAGCTGCTTTGTACAGTCCAGCTTTAGGTGAGCCAAGTGATCAATCTCCATTTCCCAGGAAAAACTCAGAAATTCTTGGACACAGTTGTCAGTAAATCCTCCCTGATTACAGGCCTTTTTTTTTCCTTCTCTTCCTAGAAAACTGCAGTTACACTCTTCTGTCTAGTCTGAAGTATCTCAAACCATTCTTACTTGTCGTGAACACTTTATAAAGCAGACTTTTCACCTCCCAAGTAACTAAATGGCTGCCTTCTGATGTTTGCATTTTGCCTTGGAAAGCAGGATACAGCATGGCCTAGCCCACTTAGCAAAAAACAGCAATCTTTCACTGTCACTCACAGAGGACTTAAAACAAAGGGCCTCCTCAGCCATGGCTCCCGTTTCCATACACAGGATTAATCATGTAAATAATCTTCTGTAAAGAAAGACTGCAGAAATTTGTGGCACAGTTAAAATCTGCACAAAATTCAAATGCCAGGACTCTGTCACAGCATTTTCTTTTCTTGCCTGGTTTATATACTCAAATCATAACTTAATATTTCCTCCTGCAAACAGTACTTTGGTAAACGCTGAAGCAACGTTACTGGGATTTATCACATAGTTACATAGCTGCAGCTATGGATAGTTGCACCTCTATCCATTCTGGCTGTCCAACAGTAACTTGTTTAAAAATAAGAAAAGTGAAAAGTGAAGGCCTGAACATTAACTCATCAAAACTGTGGAAGATAAAAATGGTAATGTTTCTGTTCGCAATATGTCTGTGTTTGAATGGCCAGAGGCACACGGAGCCATGTACTGTACTTTATTTAAAGATTACTTAAATCTGCAAATCAAAGATTTCTGTTTGAAAGATTAATCTAGATAAATGGCATATATCATCAAAATGGATTAATATACATATCAGCATAAATAGAGGTATACATGTTTATTACGTGGAAATTTAACCTTCGTGCAAAGCAGTTTTTTCTTTTTCATCACATTTTGCCAAAGAATATGTGATGCCTCTCTGCATGCAAATGCTTCTACAGCTACTTGTATGCATATATACGTGTAACAATTTCTTCATACAGAAATGTATGTATGTGTAAATTGTGTGAATGTAAATATAAGATAGGCCATATGTCCCAAAAGTCCCAAAAGAGCATCTGATGTTGATATGTAGACAGTGTGTTAAGGACCTTCCTAATTAATAACCCAGATTAAAACCTCTTGGCAATCAATTAAGATTAATGACAGAAGTCATTCTCTATCCCCCTACGCCCGCGTCTCGGGCTGTGAAAACCCTGGGTCGTGAAACTTTAATCCTGTTATCTGCTGCCTTCTTCATCTGAAAAGCCTACAGATTAACACAGCAGACATTATCGAATTTACAACCAGCCGCTCGGACAGCTGCCCTACTTTCAGCAGTTAATGGAAAAGGAACTAATCTGGTTAAGAGCGTAGGACTAGTTCATAAATCTGGACACCCAAGACAGTCAAAGCTGTCACGTCTCTTCTGGAGAGTAGGGACTGAATGAACCTGTTGGCTTTCTTCTTGCTACTTCCTGAAGGTAGCCAGTGTCTCTGTAAGCTGGACTAATGAGATACTCAGCATGAACATGAACTACATAAGGTCTCTGCCCAAGCAGGGAGCTGTGTTTCACGACTGGGTTTAGTTAGATATATACTGTTCTCTCTTCACTGGAAGCCAGGTAGTGATTAAATGTAACTGGGTTTACTGCAATCCACTCCATAAAAAATGTTTTGAGGAATGAAGGAAACAAATTTGTTTTTTCCCTTTTGAATCATGCCCAATGAAACAAACAGTTATTAACAAAAACTGCACTGCCAAATGAAATGTTTTCTTTTTGGTACAGCTTGGAGTGGAGGAAGAATTACAATGCTCTTTAGGGTGGCAAAGAAGGTATTTGACAGCTGTAGCAAATTCATACTCCACCCAGAAAAGACTGGCTTTTCCTAATAGGCATTATTAAGTTACCGTGATGCCCAGTATGGTATATTTATTGCATTTTAGGAGGCCTAAAGCACTCGTCTTTCAGCTAGCCATTTGTAAACTAATAAAGACAGCAAGAATTCTTCTGGCTGCATGCTCTGCTGGCAGCTCAGCTTTTTGAAATGCTCTATTAAGGTATATCACGGCTTCACAAAGTACATCCTGTGCTGGCATGACAGTGCTTCCATCAGGACCATCACCCAACCGTACAGCCTGCTGCTGTCTAACCGACAGGGGAGCTACACAGGCAGAGCAGCATGCTCACCGGCGTGAGGTCTTGTCAGAGCTGCTTTGTCCGGTTTACTCTGTGAGAGTACTGGTCAAATCGGTAAAAATGTCATGACCTTAAAACTGACAAGCAGGTTTCTTTCTTTCTGCTATTTCATTCATACAAGTGTTTATACTCACACCAACGAATTCTGAAGGCTCATTTTAAAAAGAGCAACAGCACTCATCTGCACAAAGGGAGGGAGTGCCAAAAGTGACTGCCTACAGAGATGGGAAAATATCCTTGTTTCTCCAAACACCAGAACAACTTCATCTTTCAATAGAGATGATAACTACTGCTTACATGGTTTGACAACCTGCAAACCCACCTGTTAAAATAACCACTCTAAGTAGGATGGGGCACCTGAGAGGCAGGCAGGCTGGACCCTCCTGGACGGTAGCCTGCAATCCAGTTTTAATAAAGTGAAGCTGTGATACCCATTTACGATGAGAATCCTCTTGGAGGAAGTACTATTACCTAGATGTTTTCATTGCAGAATATTCTTCTGCATCTTCAGCACAACAAAACTCCAGTAAGTTTGTAATTCATACTTATGCTTATCTTTTGGCTACTTCTCACCATTTTAACAAAAGGGGCAGATGTCCTCTCCAAAAAACACTTTTTTCGTTTAGGCAGGCCAAAGTATGATTGTTTTTCCTGAAATTTAGTTCAGTGCTTCACTCGGTGAGATGCACTGCTTTATGTCAGAGACCAACCTCTGAATTCAGTCTGAACAGGACAGTTTGAATGTTTTCTCCTACTTTCTGTAACAGTGAACTTAATTTTAACAGTAATACGGACCTATTCTGGAAGTTTAAGAAAAACTTTGGCTCCAGTTTGGCTCTCAGGTCTATACAAACACATTCTCACTTGAAGAAATGACAGAAGGAGTATTTTGGCAGAAACTGTTTAAGAGGTGCTTTAAACTCCCTTCTAATCTCACACATTTCTTAACTAGTTTTGCGGCTTCTTACCATTGCAGCAATTTAGAAGATCCAGCATAAACATAAACTGTGCTATGTGAGTGACGGTGAAGTTTCTTTTTAAAACTCTCAGTCAACAATTTCTTGAGCATAATTTCCATGTTCCACCAGAAGAAGCTATATCATACTATCACTGAACAGGGAGCTCCAGTGAGCCATCTTATGTTGTAATACAAATTACTGCTAGGTGCAGTTTTATTTTTAAGTTTTAAACCAAAAAGTGTACTGCTTCAAAGTACCACAGTAATCTTTCTCTAACTGTAACTTGTTATTTCTCTATATATTTCAACAATTTGCAGTGATTAAAGAAAAAAGCCAAATCACCTTCCATTTTCTTGAAGGAGGTCCTCCTAGGGTAGGAAATGGCCAAACAATTCTGGTTTTAGAGGACACAGGAGTAATATACAGTCTTATTCCTGCTCACATTACCCTGCAGGCAAGCAAGCATCACTCAGTCTAGTAACAATGCTGGCAGACGGGCAGCTCTGCTGCAAAGGTTGGTGATGAACTGCCCATCGAACCCAGGGAAGGCACTATGGGAACTGACAGCTAGGGTACTCCTAGGCACTGCAGTGAGTCTTTTGTTTCAAAACAGTGAGTTTTCTCTCAGTTGTAAGGCACTCCAAGCATCAGCCTCCTAACAATTACTATTCCGCTCTACAATTGACAGACTGAGCTAATGATCTAGTATTTTCCACCTGTGCCCAGCATATGAATTACTGAAGAAACACAAAGGGAACAGTAACATGGGCCTCTTCTCAGAGAATGCAATACTGTCAAAGGGTTTCTAACTGTAAATTGTGTGATGCTAACAGAGTTACAATGCATAATATAATTCTTTCATATAACGTAGAGATGCTCACACAGTAACATCAGTTTAAAAAGATGTTTGCACTAATTCTGCAGCCATTATTATAAAAGAATCTTTAAAGCAGGTAAATACTAATAGGCTTAAAATTAGAAACAAGTAAAACTGTCTTCCTTTTTATTAGGCTGTTTTGCAACATTAAAAAAGCTGAAAGTATTCAATAGTTCTATTGTAGAAATTCTTCTAGAATTAGTTATGGATTTTTTTCCTTTTACCAGTCACACATATCTGCATCCCAATAGGGCAAAATCTTAAAATAGAAGTGCCATAGGCTGTCTGTGGACTTAAAATACGTTTGCATGCATAAATGTGCACAGGATCAGAATCTCAGCCACTAACAAATTGCACAAAGCAACATGGGTCATATTTTCAAGAACTGCAAAAACCCTGGTGATTACCTTTAGGTGCTAAACTACAAATCAGAAAATAAACACAAGGATTTAGAGAAAAGAACAGGACCCTAACGCTCCCATTGGAAACCTGTACTAGGTTCTGTTCTTGAGCAGTAACAAAATCCCTGGAAGAGGTGTTCCAGTACAGAAACAATGGCAGCTGCTCCTCTGCAATGCCACCATAACAGCACACACGCTCAGCTCCACTTCCTAGCTGAACTTAATGCTGTAGACTGAAGGTTGCCATAATGTCAGTTAAAACCCTCAGACAGTTAACTGGTTTATCAAAGTACCCCAAAACTCACATAGTTCATTCTTCTTTGCCACTTTAAGAAAAAAAGGAAAGAAATTATAAGTAGGAGTATGAATGCAGGGTAATGCATCATTTATAAATTATCTTGTTAGTGCAGAAAACAAAACATGGCTTTGAAAACAAAATCTCCTGCTGCGGACTCCACTATGTTTGATGGGAGCCCTTCAAAAGAGTTCATGGCTTAATGGAGGCTGTTTATGTGGGGACTTCGATCTGTACCTGCTGTCCCCTGTCACTCCCTGGAAACTTGGCGGCAGATGTTGCAGCATTAAGTTGTCTCTGAAGTGGCTCTCTGTCCTCATCTCCCCACCACAACAGAGTCAAACTATATTAGATCTCTTTATTTGTGCCTGAGGCATGTTTGGGAGCGCAGCTGTGTCCACCCCCACTCTACCTTTAGTGTTTCAGCCCCCAGGCGGCAAATGTGAGACCAAAACTGTTCTGCCACTCTTAACTACATCTGCTGACAATCCTGCAGCCTCGCTGCAGGCTGCTGAGGACCTGTGCCTCCACTCCAAACAGATGTCGGCGACAACCTGCTAGCTCACACCTGTACAAGCTTCCCTAACCTCACGGACTGCTACCTGAAAAATTTATGACTCAAAGGACCTCCATCCACAATCAAAGCTTCTTGGCTCAACTGCGTGCAGCGTTCAAACTAGGCCACCCTAGCATTGTCTGGCAACATGGCAGAGGTGGGAGAGGGGGAAGAAAAAGCTCACTCTGCTTTGATACTTCAAGCCTAAATTTCAATTACTTGATCAAGGACTTGAATTCAGCAGTGAATTCTTCTACAAATGGGAACTACCAAGTTCTTGAACAATAAAAGAAGGACAACAAAACAAAACAATTATGTGGCTGCCGTTTACCATAAGAGCGCTTCCAGAGTAAGTGTGTGTGCATGTGTGGCTATACATATGCGTGACTGCTCATTCATCCACTGACTTAAAAGTCATCAGGAGTACAGCATGGGATCTCTACTTAGCAAGTTAGGAACAAGTAAAAGGATTTGTATTTTCCCCCCAAGATATAAAATACCATGCCAGAGAGAAATTGCACTCCTACAGCATCACAGGTCACACCATTGGTTTAGATTTTATTCATCAGTACAAATCCTATTCCATTTTTCAGTGAGGATACTGAAGATCTATAAGCTACTTCTCTGTTTTTCATAAAACAAGATGTTGGTCAACATCTTCCTGCCAGGTCCAGAGAGGGCAGATGCCTGACTTCACAGTGGCTCAGCAAAGCCTCCCCGGAAGGCAATTTTTGTAATAACTGCATGTCTTTATGGTCAGAAATCCTCAAAACAGGGCCTGACTGACTTATTTTTTAGCCTGTTCAGGCACCATTTCTTCTACATTTCCGTTTACATTGAATTTACCTGTTGAAATGTATTGTACTGTGTATCTTGTATATAGACTTGTTAGTGTTAATTTTCCTACATGTAACATGCATCATTCATATACAAACAGTAAATAATTTGCCAACATGACAGCTAGAATGGTAACACTAGTATTTGACTGTGCTCCCTATTTCCAGCATTGCACTTTGTCATCTCGCTTCTTCCAATGCTTGTCCTTGTCTTAAGTCCCACCTTTTCCTTCTTCAGAACAGTACCATACTTCACCCCAGGAAAATATTCTAAATACCGATTATCTCTCATTCTCCAAAGGTAACTCCTTCCCTTTAACCCCTCTAATTCTTTTATGTCATCATTATGGTATGTGTTGCAAATACAGTGTTCTGGCACGCTACTGCTTTGTAGTATGAATCTCATCTGTCACGCCCGTCTGGGACCAGCTTGTTGAGAAAAAGTTGCCATCTCATTTAGAGGAAATTCTTTGCTCCTATGTCTCTCAATGTGCCACAAACAGGAAAGCTGAAAGGTCCCAGTAGATCTGAAATACCTCGTCAATAGATCAGTTCCTGAGATAAATGCTAAGATTTAAAGTAATACTTTCTTAAGAAATAATGATCAGAAATACACAGTCTAGCCTTACTACAAAAAGTTCAAATCACAACTCCACTTCCCAATCATAGCAGTCTCTAGTGGAGGCCACTTTTTCACAGGCCACAAGTGTACTATAAGAAAACTAGTTTCCTCACCTTTTCTTTCTGCAAAAGTTGTCTTTGGCATGGAAGTACAAAGCTATGTGAAGCAAACTGCACGAAAGTTATTGGTGTTCACTTCAGTTTGAGGTGGTTTTAGTACTCTGACTGCCAGATTCTAGTCTTACAAATAACTGGTTATAAGAAAGGTTTAGGTATTTGCTACAGAGCATTTACACTGAATGAAGTGCGTGCTATGTTTTTGTTTTCCAGATGAACACCGGAACAAAATACAGAATCCTTCACTCAGCTTTCAGGAGATCCAATTTCTGCAACATATCTGGGCTGGTGTGATGCATCTTTCAATGCGCTTTGTTTCCCCAGTGCATTATTCTTTCTGCTGTGCTATTCTTTTGGTTGCAGTGCTATTTTTAGTTAAGGTCAGAGAATTACCGGTGTTCAGCAGCTGCTAAAGCCTGGCTGTAACGTGCCCCACTTTTGCCAACCATAGCAGATGCGCGCGCCACACACAAACCTCATCTCCTTGCTGTGGTCGCATCAAAGAGACTCTGTCATACTGTCTTCGTAACAGTGCCCACAGCGCATCAAGTCGACCCTGTGGCAATAGAGAACAGGACTTTCAGTACAATAAAATCAGTCAACAGAAAGTACACCACACCTGCTAAGTTACAGTCCAAGGAGATCCACAGAGAAATTTACATCTACATGCAGAACTGAGCACCAGTTCCTCAGAGGCAGAGAAGCAAAGTATAACCTTAGGCTGTGCCACCTACACTGCACAGCTGTGGTGCTGTTCTTTCCCACCAGTGAATGCTCGGTCCTGCACTCTCACCTCCACTGGGAGCAGAGTAGCGGTGACCTGACCCACATTTACTGCTGAGCTGTGTAGAAGTAATACGTTTATTTGCCAATATTTTGGGCTCCATTGCCATATGTCCATCTGGAATTTCTCCCACATATAAATGTATTTGTTTTTACAGCACGTATATAACAAGTTCATCATTCTCAGGAAGCCTCAGACCTGCTAGGTACATGGTATATAGCTGATTCGTGCTGGGCAGTAAGTCCCACAGGAGTGAATGCAGCAGGTTCAGTGCGAGCACTCAGGCTACCTGTGCCAAACATGCACAGCAGTTCCGATGCTTGTCAGAAGCATCCTGCTCCACACAGATGGGTTGCCGAGTTTGCATGTCTGTGTGGGTAACACATCTTCAGGACCTTCCAGTGGTCAGAAAGGACTTATAAGAGTTGTGAAGACAGACTAGATGTATCCGTAGTGCCAGCTAAACCTGTGTATTCTCTGCTTTACACATATCTATGTGTAGATATAGGTATTTATGGAGCCATCTTTCGTTTTTTAGAAGAGCTTGTTATGGGTTTGCAAGCAACTCATGTCATCTACAGAGGAAAACATCTTTATTTTAAGCCATCTATTATGCTTCACTTGTTTGTCAGACTTTTTGCATTATATTGTTTTATATATTTTTTTGCTTTTCTTGGTTGGTTATGAGTATGTATGTTTAAAACTTGTACAACAGCTACAAACTGTAATTTTAGGCTTAACTAGATATACATTGAGAGAGACCAAATGTCAATAAAACCCTCGCAGATTTCTGTACTTTTACTGTATCATATGTCCCTTTTCTGGGGAGGGAAAACAGAATGTGGCAGTAATGATGAAGTACTGCATTTGGGCTAAAAATGGCTCCTGCTATTCATCCTGAGTAGGTGTTCACTTTGAGAGTAGTACGTTACACTTGAATGGGAATACTTCAAAAATAATGTATGGTTCAGCATGTAAGACTGGTAAGGCAGACAAAATCCAACCTTCAGTACAAGATTACTGAAGTAATCTTCAGTACTTGAAGTACTGAGTACAAGTACTGAAGACTAAAAAGATTACCTTAATTGGCGTATACCACTTCTCTTGAATGGCTGGTGAGGTAGGCTTTGGTTTGGGTAGTTTAGGATGAAAAGGTTCTTCTGGTTCTTCCGGGAGCTTCACCACGGCATTTTTTGCTTTTTCTAATCTAGCCCCTTCTTCTGTGGATCCCTTATCACCCCAGCGAACCTAAGTAAGTAAAGCCAGAGTTCAGATGTAAATGCACTGCATGCAAAGGACAAGGAAGCTGTTGCAAATAACAGAAGTACCTAAAAAAGTTTGAATTTGGAAGAAGTTCTGAATAAACAAGAAGGGAGGTACTGAGAAAAATGTTCCCTCTTCATTTTTGATGACAAGGAGTCTTAGTTAAATACATTTGTAAATATGAGTCTCTCAGCAGAAAAAAGTCAAGAGAAATACTGAAAGAAAATCCCACCATGCATCACACAGGCTGTATAGGAGACAGGAAAACTGGGAAATCTTCTTTAACTGATGATGTAAAAATATGATTTCCAGTTCCAATATATCCTGAAATACCAGACCTTAATCTGGCACCGAAGAAAGCCTAGATTTTTGTCACCCTAGATTTCCTAGCACAGTATGTTTGTTGAGAACCCCAATTTAGACAGAAGGCGACAGATACTTCAGCGAGTTTTAGCAGAAGCCCAAGTTTTCAAGTAGTTCTGCAAGAAGATACACACTGGAGAAAACACAGATGAAGCGGTCTAACCTGCATAATAAGTAAATGTAAAACATGTAGCAGTGTATATTTTATCACCACCGCAAGTATATAAAATATATACAAAGGGTTCAGAAAGAAAGGAAACCTGGATTACTGCTGGTGGTGAGACAAGCACATATTTCCACTTCATAAAAGGCTGTAGTTACTATGCTATAAAGAGGAAATACAGGAAAAAACCTTCCAAGAGAGATGATTTGTCTTGCTACAGTAATCTTATTTCATCTTGTAATTGGAAACACCGTGCAGCAATTTGAGCAAGGATGTTTGCTGTATTGTACAAAGAAACAAGACTAGACAAGACTGTTACTTTATCATCCAAAAAGAGCATCTAAAAGCTGTGGCTGGAGTTTGAAAGTTCTTAGTAAAACTGGTCTGGATTATTTTCAGTGCAACACTTACTAAATCATGCCCTCTGCTACAATCTAGCCTGCAAGGAGGACCTGATACACCTAAACCCAGGAAATTAAATTTTGACATTACATCTTGAGTAAATGTGACACACTGATGAGTCATTAAACTGTTACTAGAAAATAGCTAACCACTACTGCAGGACTCCACCAACATACTTGTTTCTTTCAGCGACCTCCTGACTGGAGATGCCAGGCATGAAAAGAGAAGAATCCAAGTAAGAAAAATCAGAGAAGACTGACCTTCCACCCTGAGGGAAAGAATTAAGAGCTTCGCTGCACACTGCTTGGTAGCTGTATGTCAGTTCTGTCTTGCTACCTGCTAATACAAAGCACCTGAGAAGTAGGCACAAAAACAGTGCGATGCAACAACTTTTCCACTGCAAAGGGACACAAAATCTTTTTGCTCACCAGGAAAAAGACACACCCCTGGTCTTCCTTCTGTTACCCAGAGGAAGGGAAGAATACTGCTCCAGGTCTTGCTAGGGACGTTCTATAATGTGCCAGGATAATTATGCCATAGCACAGGAGAAGGAAACAGCATGACTTCTTCATGCTCATCAGCACCATATGCAGAATGGGCTGACACAGAATGCGAGGGATATATGTAGGCAAGCCAGAGTCTAGCCCCCTTCAGAAAAATGAAATACCTTGGAGGAAAATCTTGTCACCTTATCACCACTGTGTGTCTTTTACCACTGTCATCTCACCATACAGAATGACAGCAGCGAAGTACAACAGAGCTTAACTTGGTCTGCAGTACTATAACTCACCTTGGTAAAATACAGACCACCATTTCTTAGGAGGGGGATTGTTTTGAACCTTTCTGTTATTTTGAACTTTACTGTTTGGCTTGCTTAGTGATTTCTTTTTCTCACTGGGGAATCCTCTCTCTGCAATATCAGAATAGGCTTTCATGTCCAAGTAGGCCCTGCTGAGTCATTAAAATGCATCTGTATCTTTCACCGTGATCAATGGTACTTTTACAGTGTTTTTTATGAGGTTGTTAAAATGTATTTTAAACACTGTTAAAACCACTTAGAGGTAGATGGTGGATTCCTTACTGATAAAATGACCTTCTCCTTCTGACTAAAGCAACTTCACCCACAAGAAACCAGAATTTGTGAAGTCTGACATAAAAATTTACTGCTTGTAATGGGTGGGGTCTAGAAATTGCACCATAAAACTTTAAAGCAATGCCAAAAGACAGATCTAGGAAGGGTGAACAATGCCGGCTAAATTATTTTGGACTGTCACAGAGGGGTGAACCTAGTGGAGAAGGCAGGAGTGAATGTGTAACTGCCCTGAAAGGGAATATAGGAAGCGAAGTAGGACAGGAGTGGTAAGCAGACATTTACTGGTTCATTCTCTCCTTTTGTCTATGCAAGAAAGCTGCCAGAAGAATCGAGCTGCCAGAAGAAGAGAGCACAGAGGAGCAATAAAAAATAGACAACTGCATTACTACATGAACTGAAACCCAGTAAGAAACATAACGACTAGTCCAGCAAGTTTTTTGTTGGCCACAGCACAGAAACAACATTTAACTCTCAAGTAAGGAATAAGCTTCCTTTGACTCGCTCACCTTCATCATCTTAAGCCTGGTTTTGTTTTCTCTTGTTTCCACATTCACCCTGCCCTGATTCACCAAACAAGCAATGTGCTCTCTTGAGCCAGGGAAAGTTATGAGGTCTGATACCACTCTGTCCCAACAGCTGGGAAAGAGCTGTTAAGACAGCATTTTCCTCAGCCCCACTGCTACAGACAGGACAGAGGTAAAGCTCTGTATTCAAATGTAGAGGCATTTATGACATGACACCCAACCCTGGAATTTATCAGTACTCGCAGATCCCAGAGAAGGACAGAGACAGCTCCACAGAATGAACTGCCTTTCCAGAGCCCCTGATTGTGTTGTCAGCAATTTCACCTGGTTTACGTGTTTAGCCCTTAGTCTTGCACAAAACTCCTAGCACAGATGAAAAAGTTTTCTAACTTGACGGTTACTTTCCACTCTCTTCTTTGAAGAGAAAATACTGTATTTTTGCCATGTGATGAAATGCATGTCTTTATGGCACTGATGTTACTTTTGTTCATGAGCTATCTGTTCAGTTTCTCTTTTACTGCATGAGATCCCATTTACAAGTCCTTCTGGAACTCTTGGTGCTCATCATGTCTCCCGTTAGAAATCCAAGCTTGTAATTCTTTATGTTGGTAAGTATTTTCTAGTTTGCCTCTGAAAAGCACTGCACAAAATGTTTTCTTTTTCTAAAATCTGAAGCTCTTCTAAATTAGTAGTTCTGAACTGCTGAAGGAAACACACATAAGCAGCACAGCTTTAAACTTGCATGCTCTTCTGCCACATTTAAGAACTCAAGCAACGCTGATTCTTTGGCCGTTGCCTTTAAAGTTTCACCAAGATACATCAACAGGGCCTAGGTGGGTATTTCAGACAGAAACAGTTTCCTAGACTGAAGTTAAAAACTGCAGAAAACTGCTTTGCAAATTCCATAAAGGCTGACTTAGACTATAAAATCTGACATAAGGACGTGCCCATAAGGATGCACATTTTTCATTCTGTTTTAATTAACATGATGCTATCGTGTCTCTTCAAAGACAGGCACTGTTGTCGCTGTGAGTTCCTTTGGGATCAAGCCTCTCCTTAGCATCACCATTGTCAGCGCATTTGGCTGGCCCACAGTTGGAGGACTTATGTTTCACTGTAATTTCTTCCAAAACATTCAGAAAAGGCTCTCACTCCCTCTTTCTCATTAACTTGATGGAAAGAGCATGTCTTCAGGCAGCTCTTTAAAGTTCCAGTCAAATGGAACTACTGAAAGCTGTTCTTTCATAGGCAAGGTCAAAATTGTTCAATATAGTAAAAAATTTTACAAGGCTTATGTCACTGGGAAAGAAGCACACATTATGCCCTTGTATTTTCAGTACACTTTAAAAGCCTTTGTTTCCACCATTTGCAGCCTCAGAGAGCTTGTGTTTTAGTGAATTGGCACCTCCATATCGTACAAACCTCCATCCTTTTAATTCCTCCAACTCCTCGTCCGCCATAGTAGGAAGCATCCACTGTGGGCCATTTCTTGGTAGGCAAGGGCTCTTGTTCTTCTTCCTGTACAAGAAATTCAAACAACATTTACTTTAAAAAATATACCTCTTTCTTCCCCCTTACTAGGTGTCTTTTTAGTTTTTTCACTAGAGCTCACAGACAGAAAGTTCTCCCATGTTAGGTGTGAAAGATGAGGTATTCGGGTTCCCCAAATGTTTATTGAATAGCAAACAAAATCTGGTCACATTTGGAAATATTTTTGAGGTTTTGCAGGGAAAAAGCATTGGTGGCAACCGTTAGGAAAGTCCAAATGGGGAATCTGTGTGTTCTACTGACAACTGTTTGTCTCATCCTTTTCCCTTCCGCTAATAAAAATAAGCAAAACAGGCACAAAGAAAAGGATTTGCAGTGACTGCTTCTACAGAAAGTAGAATGCCTTCACACAGCCATATCATCAGCCCCACTCATTGGGATTCAACAGACGGTGTTCAGCAGATCTGCAGATAAAGGTTACACAGCCGATCACAGTTTCTTAAGCCAACTTTTGTCAAACTCGCTCTTGGCTGCCTCAGCTCAATGATGTGTGCCTTATCATGGACTTAACA
>JAVJGJ010000001.1:25846804-25890313 GCA_035590215.1 Microhierax caerulescens
CTGTTTTCCAAAGACTCCAGGAAAATTGCCTTTCCTTCTGCTGAGGTACTTGAGAGAGCAAGACAAGAAAAGAGAAGATGTCAGTGTCCCCCCTGGCACAGAAAGAAAGACTGTGCTGGCGTCCAGGCCACCTGGAACCCTCACTTGTGCCCTGTCTCCTGTGAATCTGGTCACACAAACCAGCACAGCTGCGCACCTGAGGGCAGACTGTCCCTTTGATGCAACCCTATTTTTGCAAGGAAAAGTTAGATTGATGCTAGTTTCATAGCAGCACATAACGAAACCAAGTGCTGAGTTCCTGAAAGCTGCAGAATATCTCCTTAGGTCAACCCTGAATAAAAACCACCAAGAATCAGGAAGTGTCAATATTGATGTTGCTGTAGCAACCCAGGAAGACATCCTCCATCACCCAGCTAAAACCCACCTCTGCTGTGTGACACATTCTGACTGGGTCTCAGTGTGCATCTGACCCCTGTGCACACAGGAAGGGGGTGCGGACCCCCAGGGTAGCAATCAGAGGTTCTAGTAACTGAGGCCTGCTCGCAGCATGCACAAATACACAGGCCTTTGTGCAGTTATACCCCAAAACACGAGGAGTTGACCAGCTTCCCTATGTCTAGTTTGATAAACATGGCTGCAGAAACAAGCCTTGAGGGAAGGTGAGTGCAGCCCTTTGCACTGGTCTCAGAAATGCAGCAGTGCCCCAACTCAGCATCTTTTTAAGGCTTTTAGCCAGGATGCTCATTTCCTATCCTCTGATCACTTCTAACACAGACCTTGAGTAAGTTGAATCAAATAAGTTGTTGAGTAAGTGGAATCAAAGAGATGGCAAAGTTGAGCTAATAAGCATGTGTAATTAACATGCTGTGCAGATACTCACAAACTCTACTGCTTTTTATGTACCACAGGTCTAATGTGCAATTTTCCAGTGGTCCATACTTTTAAGTAATAGGAAAAAAACTGTGGGTTTTATTTACAGTTCATAGCCTCTACTCAATGTGGAAGGGATTTCCCTCTCTTTTTGTCTGTGAACTATCACTTTTTGGTTGGGAATCAATCGTGGAAAACTTAGTCTGCGAACAGCTTTTTAAAAATGTCCTTATTTACGACCAAACTTAACCAGAAGACTCTTGCAACTTTAAACTGTGTCAGCCATGGCCCACTGGTCACTAAAATAAATAATTTACCAAAAAGTGTAACTTGAGAAGACCCAACAATCGCAATTCTTTCTTTCTTTTATGTCCACTGCTGTTTTATTGTTACAGAAGAGGAGCATGGCCCACTGCCATATGTCACTACAGCTCTGGTCTAAAGAATTTCATACCCTGTGAAATACAGCTGACATTTCAATCCACAGTAACCTATTTGCAAAGTATTCATTTGCTCCTTACTTTACGAGTATCCAATAAAAGACTGCCATTTTATGACCCATTAAAAAAGATGAAAAAATTAAATAAAATTGTGAAAGACATTTGCTGGAAGTAATAAATAATTTACCTGCAATTTTCACACACTGAAAATTAAACTGGCAACTGCTCAAAAAGTTACTAAAATTATGGCGACAAAGGTATTTTAGAATCAAGTGCCAGTATTAAAGTAGCTAAAATGCTGTACGTAGTAGGAAGAAAAAGAATAGATCTATTTACATAAAAGGGTGCTTTCCCTTGAAAAAAACCCACCTCTATGAATTAATATATAGCTGTATTACACAGTTAAGATTGATAGGCCGGTAAGTGTGCGTGTGTGTATGTAGTCCAAATATATCCATCCATACATATGCATCTGTGTGTATGTATACACACACACACACAGATATATAGATATAAAAATCACACACCAGAAAATCAGATCAGTGGCGGGAGAAGGTTCTGGTGGAACTACCAATTTAACTATAATTTTTTGCATGCCCATCACTTCATCCCCATGCAATTTCCATCCCCTATACAACGTCCTGGCAGCAAAAAGCAGTGCCACCATGACTATACTTTATTTTGATGGTCACCTGAAGGATGGGGAAACTGCAACACACTGTGACTGATGAAAGCATGTTCAAGTTTTAACAAAGAAATATTCACCACTGTTCACAGCTGAAGCAAATGCAAGGTGTCATTCAGTGCAAGTAAGAGTTTGAAGGAAAAGCTCCATTGCCAAAAAATACCAATCTCACCTCAGGAAGAAGACTGAAATTTTTAGTGCCAGGTGAGCCAGTCTTTGTCATGCCACCCCTCATTTTCTGCCCAAAGGTTGAAAAGCAAGCACAGTGACATACACAGGGAGACAACTAAGTCAGATATAGGGTATGTGAGAGAGCCGTAGGACCCTGAGCGACAGATGATGGTGTCTCAGTGGGGTCAGCTCCAATCTCACTGTATGGACACGGGGTCTCATTTGACCAACTTGAGTTTGAAATCGTTGGCCATTATTCACTGGGGATACAACTGGTATTTACTCACACATTCTCACCAACCAAAGCACGGAGTATCCTTTTCCAGGTTTTCAGTTAACACTCCAGGACCACAGATCTGACTCTCTGTGTCTACAGACAGATCCCTGCTGCTGGAGGAGGCCACATAGCCATGGAGGAAGGTCAAGTTTTGTTGCTCTTCCCAGATCAAAAGCCCCAGCTGCACAAGGACACAGCCAGCTCCCTTGGAGCAGGGTTACAAACCTTCCCTGCCAAACATTCAGTGCAGTTTCACTGTGCCAAGGGTCATTTATGACTGGGGAGC
Organism: Microhierax caerulescens; assembly: GCA_035590215.1. NCBI lineage: Eukaryota > Metazoa > Chordata > Aves > Falconiformes > Falconidae > Microhierax > Microhierax caerulescens. Next base: position 25,849,534 of record JAVJGJ010000001.1, read on the forward strand.
ATAGGAAACCATTTACTCGAGTCAATGTAAATTGTACTGGGGACAATTAATCTGCAGTTATGATGATTGGTCAGAGTTGTTTTCCTCCTACCAACTACACAGGCATAAAAGGAATATCTCATTATTTTCCAAAGGATAGCAAGACCTGCACTCTATGCAAATCATTAAGGTGTTTTGGAGTTCTGGTAAAGAATTGTATAAACTCTTCCCCCACCCCTCCCTGCCACCATTCTTGGTGTATCTTAGCGTGGACATAAATTCAAATTATAGTTCTCTTACCCTCTTGTTACCCCAGAACTACCTAGCTTTCTCAGCAGAGTGTTCAACATACTGTCTATTTGGGTTTGGCTTTCCACAGGAAATGGACAGAAGTGCAGAGTCCTAAGAATTTCACTGCTAGGAAGTGCTAGTGAATTTGAAAGAACTGGAAGCCAGCAATGAATTAGCTCTACTCTCATGGAATCATGGGAACCTGCAGTAACAGGGTATGAAATGTCATTATTATGTTAAATTAATCTATTAATTCAGCTCAGGATACTATGTCCACTGCATAATATTAAGCACTTAGTTCTGCTCACGCACTCTTTCTTAATGCTCTGGGAACACTGTGTGCCCTATTGAGGAACGTGAAGGACTGCATTAGAAATTACTACTGATCTTAACATCAGATCCATATGTCTTAGGAGCCAGTTAGCCTATACAATTCATTGAGGATGTTTCCATCTGTGAATAGTTCCCATTATAATCTAATTGTGTCAAACTAAATGTATTTCTAAAATATTTTCAGAAGTTAATATTTATAACAGACATTAAGCCTAATCCAGCCATATTTCTGGTTTCTCCCTAGCTATTGTGGAGGGGGGAGATTGTACCACGTAAGTAAGCAGTGATTGGTAACCACACTCCTTTTTATTATTGTTGTTGGAACAAAATGCTTGGGGGGTGGGGGGGGTGGGGTGCACAGCCACAGGGCCAGCAGGGAAGCTGAAGTGCTGGTGCTGAAAATAAATGCTAAGTCTCACTGACTTTGCAAAGAAAGGAATTACTGCAGGTGGGAGAGGATCTGATTCACAACAGCTGGCTTTCCCCAGTGCTACTGGGGAAGAAGAGCTATTTACACTGAAGAATAACGTTAATATCAATCAATTAGTATGATGAGCAATGAGTACATATATGATGGAGAAGTATTCCAGCCACCTGACCACAGAAGCTCTGTAATGAGAACAACAGGTGAAAACAACTTGGAGATGGCATCCTACCAATTTGTGAGTACAAGGAACTCACATGGCTGACATGGGCAGCAGGAAGTCAGAAGCAAGCAAGTATTCCTTTTTTTTTTTTTTTTTTTTTTGGTGGTGGTGGTTATCATTATGTCCCCTGTGTTAGAAAGCTGCTCAGCTGCTGTGCACAGGGAAGACAGAAAGGCTTTAGGAAGGCTGACAAGCCAAAGGAAGCCCAGTGTTTGTCCTGGTGGCTGGTCCCTCCTTTGGCAACAGCAGACTGCCTGTCCTTCATTGAGTGCTGTACAACTGGTTACTGAGAGACAGCTAGTCACACGAGTTTATTGTGCTTTTGTCTTTTTATAGTAATGGCTGGCATTATCTGGAACTCGAAGTATCTTAGTCAATAAGCTACCTCTTAGCTGAGAAATCCTATTGAATCCTAATTCAAATTGCTCCCCTTTGCTCTGGACAGGGTGTTCCTCAAGTTTATAGGCACTGTAGTTGTAGGCTGAGGATGTCTTTGCAAATGGGTCCTTAAACCCACACTTGAACATTTAAACAAGCTGCCTAATTCTAAGTGGCTAAGTATTCATCACATGACTCCTGTCCCTTATATTAACGAGTAATGTAGTTCTGTGGCCAAATTAACCTCTTGCTTCAATTGTCACAAAGGTTGTGATAAGGCTATTTAGTTAACAATACCACAAAAAGAAGGTAAATGTAACTTCTTATCTGGAAAGAGAACAGAAAACGCTCAATATGCACCATGAAATACTAATCCTGTCTTAAATGACTCTGGAAGGTAAACAGCCTGCATGCAACCCCCCTTCTTCAGCACTTCTTCCCTGCCCTTGCAACATGATTCCCAAAATGTTACCTTTCACATAGAAGGAGGAAAATAAAAATAGTAACACTGATTCCACCCTAGCCATAGAAAACAACAGTAATTATCACCTTTATGTGGTTTTCAGTTACTCATTTCCATGTCACAAGAAAACTCAATTAAGTTACAACTTTTCTCAGTACTCCTTCAGGCAGACAAATGAACATCCTACTCAAATTAATGAACCTGACAAAGTTATGGATTTGTCTGAATAAATAGGTCATCTCACATGTTTATCTACAAGCTCAGGAAATCACATCATTTGCGTATGTGAGTATTTGCATGTAGCTTACGTGGGAGATATAACTGACTTGTGAAAAGCATCATTTGAATATATGTTTAGACTTTTTTTTGTGGTAAGACCTTTGGAATTTCTTAGCTTATCTACTTTGTAGGTTTTTTCCATCTGGTAAAAGGAATGCAGAAAGACAAAGACTAATTTTAACTTACAATGTTACTGAGTTACTAAATAATACATATTGAAAGATCTCAATGTAGGATGAGCATGTCAGAGATTTTCAGTTCTTAAATATGCCCACTGTAGGCAGTGCCACTGTTAGATGGAAACGGTGTGTGTGAGGTATTAGAGTGGCTGCAGTGGTCTGTTATAACACTGAGCTAATAAGATGTGAAAACTGGTGCTGGGTTAGGTCAGAATATTAGCTTATTGCCTGCCTGTTTGGTTTTTTTTTTTAATGATTGCAGCCTTGGAAGGAAGTATAACTGTGTAATCTTAACAATCAGTTCGTAACACTTTGTGTGGGAATATAAATCTGCTTATCATTCAAGCCCAGCCCCTTCCCCCTTGCACACATTTCCAAAGGCATTCATATGCCTCCTTTGAGAGAACTAATGATACTGTATCAGCTCTCTTTCTATTTAGATATTTATTTCATATTTGCTTGAAGAATCAGGCCAATGTTTTTGAAAGCACATTTAACTATACCATATGCCTACTTAAATCATCCCTATCAAACAAGTTGTAGGATGATGCTCTGGTTCATTCTGTTCTGTTTTCCCTTCCTTCACAATGTGTTTATGTGTATTTATCCAATTTGTTCTATTCCTCTTGCCAAATTGCAGGTTTGAGATCTCAACTATGCAGGGGCAGCTGTGCTATTGTTGATGCCTTACAAAACAAAGGTCACAGACTGAGCCTGTATCACTAGAACTAATGACAGCTGCATGTTAACCATTATAGCATAGACACAAAATCATCAGGGTTCACAGACCCTCAGAAGTAGGAATAAATCTTACCTTGTCCTTTCATAAGCAAGAACTCAAGTCTCATTTTTACTCAGTAATTTCTGTGCAAATTAGCCTCTTGCAAAATATCGTGCTATTTAATTTATTGACATAATTCCTCCCTCAGTCGGGGGGGGTGGGGGCGGGGAACACAACCAACTTTAAACAGCCCCATCACAAAAAGCCAAAATGTGAAAAACAAAATGACAGCTGACTTGGAAGTGATGATCTCTTCTGCATGTAACTGATCTTAGCTTTTCTCACTTTTGAAATTTGTAAGAATTACCAGCTGTTCCAGCCTAGGAAACTACTGACCACACAAAAAAGTCAACTACCACAAGATCACATTTCCTTCAAAGTAAAGTTGCCTCCAAACTTAACCCAGCAACTCCACATCATGAAACAACAGGACAGGACTATTTCAAATGCCCTTTGTTTGGTAGGAAAGATCAATGTGCAAGACTTGTGAATTGAAAACTATTTGCCCCTTGGGTGGCCTGACACATTATTCCTTCTCCTGTTGCCTTTCAGACCAGAAGCCAAGAGTCCAAAGTTATCTAAAGGGCTGTTTCTTACAGCTACACGTAGCTTTTGAAATACCAAAGAAGAGGGAATGTTAGAGCTGGAGCAGACAAATGAGATGGGGCACATGTCCACAGACACAGCTCTGAGATTATACAGCTGGCTTTGAGGCTGTCTGTCTAAGGCCACTTCACTAGCGTGCTGTTAATTATTTAAAAGAGAGCACTGGGGAAACTACCATCACATCTGTCACCCACACATAGGCAGAACCCTCACTCATTGCAAGACCAGATGTGTTTATTCGAAACATGTACTAACTAGCTACTTAATGGGTTAGAATTATTAGCCAGAAGGTAATTACGCAAACATATTAAACATCAGTCACCTTACAAAGCACCACTACTTTTAACATTGCTTTTACTCTTCAGAGCCATTTTCAACCACAGAAAAAAAGCAGGGAAAAAGTAAAGATCCCATAAAGGAGTTGCAGTAATAAATACATTTATGAAATCTGATCACCTTGTACTAATGAAAACTGCAATGCTCCAGGTAATTGCCTTAACAATGTGCCTCTTAAGACTGTAAGTATGCTAGCACATGGGAGGAAGCAGTGAGGCTTGTTTAAGGACCTACAGGTGTTGGAGGAGGAAAGGGAATGAACAGTGGAAAAAGTTGGTTTTTTGTTTGGTTTGGGTTTTGGTTTTTTTTTTAAGGATAGCTTCACTGCTTCTGCATGTACTGTACACATCCCTGAAGATGCAAGGCTTGCACAGCATTCTGCCTGCATAATGAACTAGGGAACACTGCTGGCCAATGTAACATGGTCTTGTTCCCCAAGAGATGAAATGCAAAGTAATTTTTATAAGTTTCTGGCTCCGTTTATGTCACAAAAAGCAGTGGATGGAGTAAAGGCCTAATACGTTCTATCTTTGGTCTAGCTGGGGCGGGGGGGGGAATAGTTAGCATCCTTTGTTAGAAGCCTGCCATGACAACCATTTTGTAGAACACCTTTCAGCTGCTCTCATTCAAGAGCAGCTGTCTAGAAACCAAATGAGGTAATTTGCAGGATGGAGCCCACAACCCATTCATCTTCACTGTGTCTGCTTTCATGTGTTCACACTCTTCCTCTTAAATCTGGTGCTGGTATTAATAAAAATGACGCTTCAAGACTGGAAAGCAAGACTCAAAAGTACCACTGTTCCACTGTCATGGAAACACCTTTCACTCAAAGCACCTAGAATTAAATATGAAGCACGTGCTCCCTCTTTGTATCAGGAGATTGTTTCCCAGGAAGGCAGAAACCCAGGGCAGGAATGCCAGTGACAGCTTGGGCATAAATTTCTGGGCATTATTCAGCTAGCTCTAGTTTTTGCTTGCATAGCTGCTGTGAAGAACATTTGAGGCCTCTAAAGCAGCAAGCAGGAACTTTCTGGTGCATCCTGTAAACTGCAATGAGTAAGTTTTAAATGCACTCCCACCATACTGTTTAACTTTGAACTGGGTTTATGGTAATTTGTCAGAAACCCATAGGAAGAAATGCACTGGGCTGACAAGTTTACCTCTCAAATTGCACAGTTACAAGCTCTTCCAGAAGACAGAACCTTGGCTTCCCTTAAGCTCCTATTGAGAGATGTTCTCAAAGTCATGTTTATATTGAAGCTTGTGGTTGATTCCTATTGTCCTCAGCCCTGTATGTGATCCACAGCAAGAAGTGGAATAGCTAATTCTGCCCTAAATCTGTACTTCAGAGATTGAGATCACACCATCAAAATTTTGGCCAGAGAATGAGAAAACTCTTCCCTGCATTCCAGCTATCACAGGCTATACAAAATGGTATAAAAAAAGAAGAGAAATGGAGCTTCTTTTAGTTCTAGCTCAAACAAAAATAGACAGAGGGCAGGCAATGCAAACTGTCAAATGTAAACAGCCAGACAGCATTACTGAACATTACAGGACTTACTTCCTGCTGTGGAAAAAACAACTCTTTTTTTTTTTTTCTAAAAGTGAAACAGAACCTCCCAAAAAAAGTTTTATTTTCATATGTAGAGAAGTTGAGAAACTTCTTAAAAGGATGACACATGGTTGCGATAGGTGGTTAAGCTAGTCCCTGAAATAGGTTACAGAAAGGCTAAAGGTACTACGTAAATTAAGGAGATGGTTACTTCTTTCTTCTCTCATCTTTCCTTTCCAAAGGGCTAAGGGACAATATCCAAGTTACAAAGACAGGATCCAAAAAAAAAATCGGCAGTAAACCAGAAACAAACAAAAAAATAAATATCTAAAGACCTGAGAAGTGACAGCACAGAAACCACACGATGTGTTCATGTTTCTGAACTCCCTCTGAGCTGCCATCCCTTTCACAAATGAGTGCAAAACAAGCAAAGCAGCTGTTGTCAACAGGAAGAACAAAGACTTGAATGACACAGGCTCCTCCTGTGAGAAATCTGGTTAATAGCCAAATAAAAGCATGTCTCAAGGTAACATTTGCAGCTCAGACATACAAAGCAACGTGCTTCCTCCTAGAGATTGTTTCCAACTATGTTTTCTTTCTACGACAGAAGTTCTTACTTTTTCTTACAGTTGTAAGAGTCTGAAGTATTTATGCTCCAATTACATTCAGATGCAGATTAAGATTTGCTCAATAAGGTTAATTTTTCCCTCAGTAACTCCTTACTGAAATGTCTGGATAGGAGGTACATTCTAAGTTACCTCTAAACTTGTCAACTTGTGCTGTTGCCAAGAGCAGTTATTACTACCACTACATTAAAAAAAAATATATCTGATCATCGCTAACAGATTGTCATGCATTGCTGTGTGCTTTGTTTCAAGTGAACTGCACACTGTAGACTAAACTTAGGTCTGCTGCTTTGAAACTGGAGGCAACTAAGAATTTGGGAATATAAGCATAGTAATTTTCCTTCCTACCACAAAAAAAATAATTCCCATGTTAATCTTTGCTCTTTAAGTGCCACCAGCTGTCCACGTTGGACAGGATGTAGGAAGGGATATATGCAAGCTGAAACCAACATGATTTGAATAGAGGGCAAATAAGGTCATTAAAATACAGTAGCGCAGACTGTACCATCTCTGCATGTGATCTGATCATAAATTCAATGTAACTGCAAGTAAGGTTTCACTTGCGCTCAGGTTTATGTTCAGATTTATCTTTTTTGGCTCTGTTGTTCCTTAAGCTTACAAATCCAAGGAGAAAGATACCGCCCACTTCTCTCAAGGCCACCCCTCAGACAGATGTGAGTGCCATTCACTGCAACAGTCACTCAGCTGAGAGATGGAAATCATGTGATACCTGAATGAAAGCAGTGATCCCACTTAACCTGATGTTTGTCCTTCCACTGGTGTTTTGAAACACATAACCAAATTTTTGCACATGTGCTCAGATACACTTAAGTCTGTGTCAAGTTATAAGCTCATATATGTTGCTGGACTGAGGGGTAAATGCTCACTTCATATTACAACTAATCTTAAGAGTAAACACTGTATGAATTCAAGTGCAGGATGCATGAAGGTGGAAGCTGGCCAGTAACACTGCAGCCGCATTAAAAAATAAACTTCTGTAGTTCTCTTAACTATTTTAAGAACAATTATATTCTCTCAGTCTGTTGGTTCATTTTGAATAATTCACTGCCTAGCCTAGACCTAACCTTTCTTGCTTTGCTTAGATGAGTATCTGCACAAGATCAAATGGGATTTTTTTCAGCATGCACCAATGAATCCAAAATCTCTTACTGTAATACTCCAGTGAGAAACCAGAGTTCAAATAAACAGATAGTTAAGTAGTAGACATGTAAATATTCACTACAAATATTTCAGTAAAATACTGTATTGCTGTGCTAATTTAAACTTTTATTATTGTCATCCACTCATCCAAAAACACAAGAGAATTTGTAAATGTTTAAGGAAGAGAAATGTATACTGTTCTGATAGCCTTTCCACTGCAGGCAAGAGGGGATTTTACCACTGGCTTAGAGGAACAGAAACCATCTGTTTGTGAAGTCAAGCCTACAGATACATTGTCTGAATGCATTCTCAAAGAACCTGGAACAAAATGAAAAGAACAAAAGCAAAGGCAGCAGAAGAACATAGACTTCCAAAAATATACCAGCTTTTTCCTGTACTGGTCTTCCAACGCAACAAGGGCTGTTTTCTTTTCAAAGTACAATGACTACAGGAACATCTGAAGTACCAGAGAGGTCAAAGATACCTCCAGTACGGTTTGATTCCCTTGAGCTGGACAGCAAATTCAAGCCTAAGCTAAACTAGGAAACTAATTTTCTCAAACATTCTGCAAGACCCTAAAAATATATGGCTTTTAAATGGTCAATGCAGTTTAATCCGAGTCCTTTTTAGTAAACAAGCTTAGCTGTAATGTTACGCTTGCCATCACTTGCATATGGTCTCTCAAAGCACATGAAGCAAAGCAATTCAACTTGGACTTGTCTCCTTTTCTTCTTCCTGAAGAGTGACAATGGTACTTTTCCTTCCTGAAATACTTCAATATTTTCTAACATTTTTTATAATGCATAGGTTTAGAAATCCCAAGTAATTCTCTGTTAGCTAATCAAGGGTCTTTCAAAATGAGCTGGTTTTGTAAGCAACTACGTAATTTTGCACTTCAGAAGTGGCATGACAAGAAGGTATTTCAAATGGCACAAGCAGTGCAGTCATGTTGTCTCATAACCTAATAATACTACATCCATCTGCTACGTGGTACTGTGAAAAAACGGGCTTTGAAAAGAATGCTTGGTTACATCTACAGCTGGCATTTTGGAGGCTCCCACGTAAATGCAGCCAGCAGCTGCAAATAAAAGTGGAAATACACAGTGGCGTAAGTCCAGGATAACAGGGGTTTACCAACCCAACATCTTAGGTACTTTGGCATTTTATCTATTCCATATGGGTTTCTATTGTTCTGCATGTGAAAACTGCAAATTCATCAATTAACGAGAAGTGTCTCCAATTAGAAAAATACTATGAAACCTGTTAAGTGAGTCTTTACCATTTACCCAGAAACAAAGCTGCAGGTTTAAAAGCCACAAAGCTAACTTCATCTGTTTCTGTTGCTCTTATTTCACTAAAAAGAGCACTAGAAAAAGAGCAGATCGCTCGTTGCTACATTAACAACTAATATTAGCTCCACTACATGAGGAATTACTGGGAGTTATCCAGCAATAGTCTGAGCTGTGCCAATGGAAAGTCAAGAGTTCAAGTACATACATATCTTTCATAGCTGTCAGTCTTCTGCATAGCAAACTGTTTATCTCTGGGCCAAAACTGTAACTACTTCAGCATCAAGTTATGACAGTATATTTCATATAGTAACTTTGAAAAAAAAAAATCCTGTTAACCTGTACAACTTAATGTGTACTGTTCATGCATTCTTTTTTACCAATGCTGCTGAGAAGAAACGTGCTGTAATTAGGTGCCTGATCTACACTGCAATGACAATATGGTGAGTTGTCTATTTCAATAACACTTCACAAGCCAAACAAGCTCTTCACAGAACAACAAAAAACGCAACATGTTCAAATAACTTAAACCATGGTTTAATCTATACAAATATTCCATGCATCTCCATGCATTTCCCATTGATTTGTCAGGATAAGCTGTTTAAAGCCTCTCAGACTAACAGTGTGTAGAAAAGCATTTACAGCTTCAGGTCGTGAGGTGCTTAATACCAGCGGCCCAATTTGCTACTGTTCTTCTGTTGTAAGGCAACTCCACTGGAGTAATTGGCATGGAGATAAGGGGTTCTTAACCTGACTGATTTACATGGTTCAGATGACACAATTAGCATTCTTACAGCTGTACACGGTGCTGATAGGTTTTAGCCAAGACAGCAGTTTGTTACAGCTGGGGTTTTGTACAGTTCGCGCACAACCACATACAGCCTAGCTCAATGGAAAAGGGTGCAACTGCACTATTTGACATAAAGGCACATAGGTCTTCCAAACTCCCACTGTGCATAGGACAAGATCAACATTTCACCTAGCTACACAAAAGGTAACTTGAGTATCAAGAAAAAATTACAGCATTAAAAACTCATCCCTTTCCTCTACTCTCCATGTCACTCTCCTCCACGCTTCTTTTCCCTGCATTGCCCTAAACCAGCGCTCGCTCCCCACAGGAGCTTTGGCTGCTGCACAGAGGCTATGATGCAGCTCCTCCACAGTAATTTGCTCCACTCCCTTCCACTGGGGTTAATCACTCAAGTTTTTTTCTTTTACCACTTTCCAACTTTTCTCCTCCTGGTCGCCATTTAATGCACAAAACAGATCTGTATCTGGGGTTTTGCTATCAGTCTTAGAGCAAAACTGAGGTGGTTGATTGTTGTTTAACTCAGAAAATCATCTATGCAATATGCTTAAGTCTTGAACTGCTAAGAATTGCCACAGAACAATGAAAATGCAAAGCTGTAACAAACTGCTGTGCTTCCTACTGGATTAGTATTAACCTCATCCCAAATAACTCTCTGAGAAGAACTACTTGCAAAAACAGGGAGAAATTCAACAGCCTGAAAACCTCTGCCCTCCTACAGGGCTGAGACATGACATACCATTTTCTGACTTCTGATTAGCTTAGAATTTCACAAATCTGAACAGTGAAGTTAAAGTGATCTTAAAAGCCTAGGGCATGTCTGAATTTGAGAGGAGGATGGAAGGATTAATTCTCAAAGGGCCGGAAGCAATGTGCAGCCATGGCTAGTGACACTTAGAATAAGGCTAGAACTGCAGTTTAGCCACAGTGCTGTTATGAGATTGCTACCGTTGTTAAATTAGTGCCTCATTTTATCATTACATGTTGAGCAGTGGTACGCATCTTGACACATAATTTTAATAATAGCTTGTAAGTGTCAGTGATAATGTAATCTATTTAACAATGAGCCTAAAGATTATCCAGAAGAGAGCATATTATGCCCTGTTAAAACAGCTAATCTGCATAAAACTTATGACAAGCCAGACCTTTTCAGTGTTCAATAAACTGGCTGAATATTCATTTTTAAAGGCATTGTCCAAATTGGTTTGGTCACAGATGACTATTTAAAGCCTATTCCAAAGCTGGCAAATACACCAGGGAAATAACCCAAGAAAAGCACAAAAAAAAGCAACAACAAACCACCCTCCATAAAAACAACAAAAGACTGCCTCTAGCCAAAACCCCTCATGATTAACATCAGCAATAATGGGTCCAATTCTAGTAAAACATAGGAAGACATTTGTTTCAAGTACTTACTGGCCGCTTTTGTATAGGACTGGTGCAGGACAGAGCAAAAAATCAGATTTCACTGTTTTCGGTTTTTCATCTGAAAAAAACAAATCACATGAGGTTAATATACTGTGCTGCTTAGATGAGAAGCTGATGCGTGAACATGTTATGAAGTCCCTTCCCTTCTCACAATATGTTAGTTACTGGTTTGGTAATGTCTGGAACTTGCAAGCAAGGCAGGCCTAAGTTAGGGAATAAAGCTGCTACATTTTTAAAACCACACCTTGAACACACAAACCTGGAGTTAGCTTCAAACCTGAATGTCAGCCCACATTACATAGTGTACTCAAGTCAGCTCATGCTCTTCCAGAGAGATAACTTCCTAGAACTGAGGCCATTTCTGCAATGACTGAGAACACTATTAGGGGGTTACTAATACTTGAAAGATGAAGATCTGTTTTGAAGTAGCTCCAACCCTGTGCACTGCATTCAAGGACTAGTTTATTGGTTGTGATTGGCATGCCTATTTCTCCAGTGTTTCTCATGCTTTTGAGTCTCCAGTTTGAACAAATCTCTTTAAACTTACAATACATCTGTCTGTAGAGCGCCATGTCCAGCACAGCACTCCTTCTCTGCAGCTGTGAAAAGGAGAGGAAGGAGCTCTTTTACCTCATGCATTTGGTAAACAGGGGAGAACTCCGCTCCTGGATGCAGAACCATCCTCCTAAACTTCCCCACAGTAGGACTGTTAATTTCAGTACCAGAGCTGCTCCTGTGAGCATGGACTATTTCCTGATTTATGCAGGAGAGCAGATAAATGATCTGCCAGATAAACTTGGAGATGACTCTGTCCTGCATTTAGGAAACAGGCAGACATACAAGTAGTTCAGGGGCAGCTGAAGGAGGAGCTGTTAGCATAAATGAGCTTTTCCAATGTGCTATAATCTGCACTGACTGCTTGGCCTAGATTTAGGGCTAGTTGTGAGGTGGGGAAGAGGGATTAGCACGTTGCCATATGTTTTTGTCTTAATGGTATGTTTCATAGATTATTTTTCTATCCCACAGCTACATTTGGCAGGTTTCCTTTCTAGCATTTGGTAATGGTTCTTTATAAATGCAAAAAGAGAAACATGCCAAATGCATCTTTTAAAACCAGAAGAACTGACAAAATAATGGTTTGCTCTGAGGCTGGTCCCAAAGCAGAGCTCAAGCTATCAGTAAGGAGAACTCTAACACTGAAGTACATCCTTGTGCAAGTACCCTCTGTTACACCCCCAAATGGTGAGGGTTCCACTGACAGACTGCCAGTTTATTGTAGAGGAGAATGCAGTGACACAGGCACAATTTTCCTTTTCTTGGGACCACCTCCTTCCTCTTGCTACTGCTCAAAGCACCCTTCCTACCTTTTTGTCCATCCCAGCTTGACTGCTCTCCTTTAGGTTTCCTCTGAGACAAAAGCACTTGGAGCCCAGCATAGAGCTGTAAAGAATAAGCTTGCGTATCGGGGGAAGGATCACATCAAATTTCCCTATTTCCTTTCTATACTATTCCCTAAATACCTGCTGTTGTCCATTGCAGAAGACAAGAACCTGGGTTGGTTGCAGCAGGCCTCTGGCAAGACCCCTTACAGCAGATTGTGTTTTCACACTGCAACGTATGATAAATATATCAGTATGCCATTCCTCTCCCTTCTTTCCAAGAGGGGAAAAAAAAAGCAGCCCAGAAACCTAGTTGGAAATTCTCACATCAGATGCTAGCAAGTATTTGGGGGCTTCATCCTGCTCAAGTATAGTTATTTCTTACCGTGGCAAAGCAGACATACACATGGTGTATGGCTATAAAAGACTGAACAATCAGAGAAACTAGAGTCAGAAAACACTTCAAAAGGTCATTCAAAGGCGGCACACACTTCAGACATTCTTCACTGACACTCATCTAGGCTGTTAAAAGGCTTTCTAAGTAACCTATTCCATCCCTGAGATGCTTACACAATGAGAACCATTCTCCTAATATACATCATCTAAATCTGCTGTAGAATTTGAAGCCTGTTGCCTCATGTTCTTTTCTCGATAGACTGGGAGAGCCCAGCTTACTATTTTCAGCTTTGCAGCAGCACACACTTAACAATTACTTCAGGCATTCTTCTCTTCCTGTAGTTGTAATAAACTGAACTTTTCTATCCTTCCTTACACTTGTGTTCTGGACTTCTACCCATCCTTGCCTGCTTCCTCTGGACACTCTTCACAGTGGAGATCCATCCCACACCTGTAGTATGGAGCACATCAAAATCCAGGTTCCTAGGGGCTACCGTTGGCAGCACAACCTTGAATCTGAACAGCATTGCAACCTATCAATCATTAAGTATCATAAGCCTACTTGATGTACACTGCTAGCATTGCTACTAAATAATGCCAAAACTTTTAGTATGATAGCAGCACCCACCAGCAGGTCAGAGGAGGTTTACGTTTGTGATGCTTATTGAAAATGGCTAAATTTCTCCTTAACTCTCATATTCTATGGTACTCATCTCCACCAGTACTGTAACGTACTCTATCAGGAAATCTTGAATGGTACGAATGCCACTACTAACATAACCATATTGATGCAAGCTTCAAGACACTCATGTAAAGAAGGTATGCATTATTGTTTTAATTTCCCAAATGGACAGGCTACAGGGGTACAGAGAAGTGACTGCTCATGGTAAACTACAAGTCAGGAGCAAAGCAGGAATAGAACTGAGGAGTCCTGATGACTTGCAGACCAGACACTTCAATTCAAATTTAAGTTCTAATTATCTTCAGGTCATGTAACTGATGTCACAACTGTTTACCCTAGATAGCATGAAATTAAGTTTTATTCACCTGGAACTAAACTACTCTGTTTCCCCACTTCTGCAAGTAAAAAAGGCACACCATGACAACAGATACACAACTGTAGCACATCCCAAATTCTAGGTCTATGAAGCTAATTTATGCAACAAGTTGAAATAAGCAAGCTGTAGCTTAACATGGGAAACAAATGTGACAATTTTAATTGAACCTGAAGTGAAATTTATAGAAGCAGAATTTATTTATAAAGGTTGCCTTTATCCAGAACTACTGTGCTAGTCTTTCATTCTACCCTATCATTTTAGATATTTAACAGATAGAAGAGACTGGCAGCCCATTCAAGTATATATGATATCCAGAGTAAGGAAGAAATTGTACTGGAAACACATGTTCAATTGGGTAGGAATTTAAGGCAGGCTAATACAAAAATCAGACAGTAGGCAGGGAAAAAAATTAGTTGGTTTTTTTCTACTGGCCCATTTTTGGTCATTTTCCAGTCTGTCTTGCTTCTAAGGGATACTGCTTAGAGCAAGAAGTTGGATGTACTTATACTAGCTGTCCACTTCAGCTTGTGGATATAAAAAATGGAGGAGGTCTCCATTAATGGCATTTTTTCCACCACCGTCTACCTTGTGCCAGCTCAGGGAACACAGCAGCCCAATGAGACTAATCCAAATTCTGGCATGACTTTTCATCTGCTCTGTTCCAGGTTAATGTACTGAGCAAGCAGAAGACCAATTCTTGACTATTTTGCTGAAAATTAAATCCTCCATGAGCACATTTGCTTAATCAGATAGCAAGAAGAAAATAATCTGCACTACCTTTCAATTGCTTTTAGAGCTTTACTAACTTCTGCAGCATTCCACTCAGAAATATTTCCCCAATAAGACTTGTAGTTTGACAAAGTGATAAGGATTATTAACATCTGGCCAACGGTAAGTACTAGTAATAATAAAAAAAACCCTCCCATCTGCACCATCACCAACCCCACACACACCACAACCCACCCCCCAAACCCCCAAAAAAACCAAAACCACACCCAACAAAAACTAATAAAAAAACCAAAACAAACCAACAAAAAAAAGAGATAAACAGGGAAAGTCCCTGTAAAAGATGCCACAGTCACTCTGTCTGAAACAGAATTCCTTTCCAGAAGCCAGGAAGTAGAGTCTAGGAAGGGATCTGGCTGCAATGAGACCCAGTCCTCCCTTGGGACACGGAGCCGATGAACCACATCAAAATACAGGGACAAAACAGTACCAGCTGTTCTGACTTGCCCTTACTCTATGCTGTTGCAGGAGGCCCAGGAAGAGGACCGACTCCGTGTCATGGGGGGGCAGTCACGCCCTGCCAAGCCCTGGAAACAAACAGCACAGTGGCTACATAGCTGGTATGCCAGACAGAAGGGGCAGAGATACTCCAAGATAACAAGGTAAGTGCACCCAGGAAAAGTGTCTTTTGGGATCATGGTGAGAGGCTGTGTCTTGGCATGGGTCTCCAAGCACTTGGTCAGTTCATTCTGCGGGCATATTTGTTCAAGTAAGCAGATGTTTGCCCATGAAACATCAGGAGACAGACAGTTATCACCATGTTAACTCACACAGCCAGCTGGGCTTCCATACACCAGTCACAGCTTACAGCTAATGGCCATCAGTACAAATTCAAACCACTGAGCGAGATGTAAAATAACTTACGTCCTCTTACTAATCTTCAGAGCTTTCCTGTTTTCTTCCTCTTCAGTATTTTTTCTCTTTCACTTTAATTAAATGAGTTAACAAGAAGTAAAAGAAGCCACTTATTAGAAAATATAAAGGCAAATCATCTCAAACTTCAGTACTTACGAATTGTAGTTCCATTCACTTGATAGGTACAAGTAACACCATCGGTTCTCCCACCAAGGGTTAAGCCATTTCCTCTAAGAACCACCTGGAACTCCTCTGGAGAGAAAAGAAAAAAAACAAAATCACCTATTTTTAGTGCACTGCAGTAAGACAAGGACAATTCCAATTTCAATATAGCATACAATAAATGAACTACAATAAGCAATGCCTCAAACGTAACTCAGGTCTCCCTTTTAATTGACCCCTGGTACTGCAATCTTCTGTTAGGTCACTACAGGAAAAATAAAGATTTGTCCCCAAATCATTATCACTGACACAGACCTATTAAAATGAAAGTTAATTCTGACTATCAATAGGATCTGGGGTTCAGTTGCACAGTAAGTAACAGTTTCTCACTGAATACTTTGATAAATGAGAAATCTGGGTCTCATAACAAGTAGACTCCCCAAACCTGGATCAGGGCCATTTAAAGTGCCAGATAAAGAAAACATTTCTCGTTAGTATGATTTCTCTGGAAGCAGCATAAGGGCCATGCTATTTGTGAATTGTGCAGAGGAGGAGTGAAAATGGTTTATTTACCAAGGCCACTGATTTCATTAAGATGATGCATGTTTTTATAAAAACATCAAAATAAGGAGATTTTGCAACTACCTTATTTTGATTGGTCTCAAACTAGGCATGGATCGTGAAACCCCACAAAGACGACAAGCCCTTAAAATTTTGTGCAATTCTTCTACTTAATAAATGTATTGCCACTTGATGCACAAAAATGCAGTCAAATGCTTAACTGCTTACGCTCCACAGATTTGGGACAAGGCACTAGAAATATTGTCAGGAATTTACATGAACATAACGTTATCAGGACTCTCAGAACTTAACTACATGACCACAGGTAAAATGGTATGCAAGTGTCACAGAAAAAATATCACTGCTTTGAATACCAAGGGCAACTGCAGAGCGTTAGTGATGGGATAGGGCCAGATAAATGCATCCCAAATTTTTACATGCATTACCTAAATTATGAAAGTAGGCTCTGGAAGACTGCTCCTCTGAGGAGAAAAATGAATCAACAGTGAAGGATCTGATCTTTCTTAAACTCCTTGATGATTTCTTTATAGAGGTGTGTTATTTTAGAGACCTGTGGAGTTTTCCTTTGAGTAAAATAGGGACATCACAGCCCTGTAACAACTGAGTATTATTTAAAAATTACAAAAATTTACCTCCCACACAGACGCTGGATGGCTCCAAATATAAAATCTCGGTGCATGATTGCTTCAAAACCTATTGCAAAGGAGGAAACTAGTCATAAATAGGTTTGAGTGCTATTTCAGTGAAAAATATTATTTGCAAACAAACACTTGTGTCTAGAAGATACACATGTATAGCTACAGGTTTGATTTGATTAAGTATGACTTTGTAGGACACTGCCTTGACCATGTAAAACTTCTGCATGCCTGCACAGTGAAGTCTCCTCAAAGTTCATAAGACATGGATTGGTTGGTTAAATCCAGCACAGTCTTCAAAACATAATGATGTCTGACTTCAGTCTTTAAATTTCTATCCTGAACCCTAAGCTAATCTTCCATGAACCCCAATCCTAACGTTTAAGCCAAAAATTAGTCACAAGGACCCTGATCCAAAACCTAATCCAGGCAAAAGCAGTCTTCCAACAATCTGTGGGTCAAGCCAAGTGCATGTTATTCCAAGTGCTGGCATCCTGCCCTGAGCAAAGCAGAGGAAGAATGCATGGTGTTCTTGACTACACTGCCTTCTGTTGGATGGGGTTTCCTCACTGCTGTACCCGACGGCCTGCTTCAACTCTCCAACAAGTCAGGGAATATTCTTCCAGAAGGCTGAGACAAAACAATACTCCCTACAGATGACTTAGAAATACAAGGGATGGAATGTAAGAGAAAGGAGGAACTAGACACCTTTGATGGATTTGTACTTATAAAGGTACTAGAAGCTACCCTTAGCTTCAGCCAAGTCACATTTTACCATTTACAAATACATCAAGTGATCAAGTTACCCACAGTCACTCGAGCAGAGGCATAAATAGCACCCAGGTGTTGATTACTGCAGACCACTTCATTTTCCATTTGAAAATGGTGCATCTCAGAGGAATGCATCAAACTTGTCGGACTACAGCTGTTGCTAGAATCAAACCTTGAGACCACACTCTGCTCCCACTGCCATGATCTCAGTCCCACAGCAGAGCCCCATCTCTTAATCCCCACCTCTAAGCAGGTAACAGAATGTCTGTTAACCCTGGGAGAGTAAGTCTCTTGAAGCTTGCAGGATTAAGCACACACAAGCAATCCATAATTTATAATAAAACCACATGGTAATATGTGGCAGTTTTCTTCCAAAAGGTTTTTAATTTTTCTCTCAGGAAACTTTCATGACATCTTTATATAGCTTTCCCTGTAATAAGTGGCATATTTTTAGCTGGCATTCATATATAATACTACATGGAATCAATTCAGGTCCCTATAATCACATGCATAGTTGAAAGTCCTGTTACTGTTCTCTCTCTACCTCCATTTGCCAAAACTGTGCATGCTCCTGAGCTGGCCTAACTGTCAGTAAATGTAACTCCTAAGTAGTCCTTTATTTACTCTGCCTACTCTTACTTGCTAGTGATCTTTGTTGCCACATATCCAGGGCCCCATAGAAATAATAACGTATTTGTCATTGTTATGACAAAAAGCATGCCAAGCTCTTTGAAAAAGAATAGCCTGCCTCATTTAACACTTTCCATATCACCTGTCTCCCCACAAAATGTTGTGCACAAATTATCTTTTTAGTGCTTCAAACCACATTTATAAACACCAAGTAGTATTTTAAAAAATAAGAGACTTTGCATGCACATACATTTGGATGAGACACAGCAACAGAGATCTTTGGAAAGAATGTAGCTTGACATTCAGTGCAAGTAGACCAGTTTACATTATCTGTGGACCTCATCTCGCTTCCAAAAAAGGACTTAACTTTTTGATTTCTATTTCAGTGTAGAGAGAGTGTCATGTAGTTCATTGAGAGGGGGCACGGGTGGGATATTTTGCACAGAATAAAACACAGGAAGAATAAAGCATTTTATTTCTTTACTGTAAAAACACATTCTGGGTTTTTTTTTTTCCTCTGAAGAGACTGAGCCATATCAATAGTACAATTTAAGCTAATGAGACTATAGACTTGCTTTAATATTAAGTACAGATCTAGTAGTTGGCACTACCGAAGCCCACTGAATTCCTTCCTTTTGTAGAGCAGCACTTTACAGACAGAGAAATTTTCCACCTCCTATCCAGTCATCATGTGCCCGCTGTTCAATGAAGTAGGGCACCATTATGAATTGGGGGGTTGGAGAGGGGAAGACAATGACGGACATAATCTGCCTTTTCTTGGCAAGTAGTATTTCTATTAATTGCACTGAATCTGATAGTGATTTTTCTAACACTGTATTTCCAAATATAATATAAACAGGAAACTATTTGGACATGCTTAATTCCCTTTGGATTTAAGAATAAACGTGTGTGTGTGTCCCCCAAAGAACCCCAACCATGATAAAATACAGCCTAGATTAATTGAACCCAATTCATGAACAAAAGCAAATTTCAATATAGGGTTCAAGATACACCGATTTCCCACACGTCATCATCAATTTCATATTTATACATGTAGATGTGCTGGTCTTGACATAAAGCAGGAAAATATTGTGGTTTAATACCCTTCCTAGAAATAAACAATTGCTTTGACACTAATTTTTCACCATTTTAATTACTACCATTCTCCACTTGGCTTGAAAAAGCTGTACTGTTCAGAGATCCTCAGTCTCTTTGCTAGGATGGTGAACTAAGACTGTCATTTTCACCTAAACAAAGCTTACACTAGAGGAAAAACTCCCACTGTGTGCAAATACTAAAATTTGTTTATCTAAGTTTAACTAGTTCCTTTTCTGCCACTCAGAAAGCTTCTTGATAGTCCATGCTTTAAAAAAATAATAATGGTATAGAAATCAGCCTTGTCCCTGAAAATCCTTCCCATTAACAATGATCATCAAGTGATTATTAAGAAGCAGAAGTAAAAGAAACCTTCCAAAGAATTGAACCGTATCAGGTGGAACTAACCTAACACCATATAGAGAGCTCTTCGCTCAACCTGTTACATTCTGGCTTCTTCTCAATGCACCCTCCAAGCAACATTGAAACACTATACAGAACTGAATTTTCCATCAATGAAGTGAAAATCAGAGCATCCTTGCAAAGGGTCAAATCCCATTGACTGTACTAAGCACAATTATTTTGAATGGTTCGGCTCACAAGGATAAAGTAACCAGCATTTAGCTGTCACAATGGAAAACCTGAAAATATTTTCCAAGATGGCAACTGCCACTTGTTCTTTCACATGTGGGAGAGGAGAACATATTTTCGCATCTTAAAAGGATATATAGAAAATCGTGGCCTTCATTTACTCTTTTCTTGCTCTGGCTCACACTCTTCTATCAGTTTTAATCTTTTTTTTTTCTCACTCTTTCCATGCAAGCTGTTCCTTCCAAGCTAGCACAGCACACTCCAATAAAAAGCTTATCTCTTTTCTTTAGGAGGAATGATGTGAAGGCATCTTACCCAAGTTGCCTTATGATCCATGTTCATTATTTAATATGTCTTCCTGTCTCTAGATCAGTTCTGTTTCACCCTTACCAGCACCCCTGGGGCGTGCTCATTCAGCAGCAGCTGATGAGGGATTTTCCAAAGTGCATATTAATTGCCAAAGTTCCCCTTTTCAAGATGTTGCTGCTTTACATGCAGCTGAAAGGGGTAAACACTGGGCTTGTGCAGAGTGTGGGAGCTCTTGCACACAGCTGAAATCCAGCATCCTTACCACTTCTGCAGCCTGAGAGGAGCGATCTGACCACCCTCAACAGTAACAGCTTTTAATGGAGCTATCTCAACAGCACCATGCATGCATATAATGTCACCTCACCCCCCACCCTCCCTTTTAGAAATGTAAAGCTAACTTTAAACTATCTTGCTGTGGAAACCTGGGCTGCAAATTCAGCAAGGTTGAAATGAACTCCCCAAAAATCTGTACTACACTCCCTCTTCCCCAGTTCAAGATAATCAAAAAGTGACCTGGCATTGCAAATTCATTATTTAGAAACTTACTGCCCACAAGAAAAGTTGAAATAATCACTATATAAGGCCATCCTTGGATAGGACAGTTAAACACTCTGCTGACATAAAATAAATTCAAATCAGACTATAAATTGCCTTGGTTTAACAGCATGCAGGGAAAGATTCAGAGAGCTTATGTCATCCATTTCATTGCCAAAACTTTGCACCAAATATAGGGCTCTCTTCTCCCTTCTCCCAGGCTTGCAAAGGCTTTCTTTCTAGTCACCTCCCTAAATGCTAGCTGTCCCCGAAAGAAACATTTCCCCACAAACCAAAGTGCAAAACAGAGTTGAAACCTGTCAGCCTGTTTCCCATCATCTTACAGCTTCAGAAACAGAGAACTGTGGAAGAACTACACTGGTTACAGCTGGAAAAACACAGAGGCTAATCAAAATGGGAGGATCACATGAAAATCACAGCTGTGAGCTTGTGATTTAAACACTTGTTAGGAAGCACATGTGGCTGCTGGAAAAAGAGAAGGCAGTAGAGTTCTGGTCTTCAAGGTAGTCAGTTTCTTGTACTTGAAGAAACTGGCACATGAAATTCAGGCCCTGAACATCCTCCTATTGAACAACAAAACAACAGTCCGCTATGGACACCCTATTCTGTAGCTCCCCCATACACAGAATTTGTTACATTGCTGCCATATTGCAACAGCAGCAGCGGAGCATCGAAGATTAAAAAAATGTTGTTATCCCATTTTCTAAGAAGAGTTATTACAACAGCTACCTCAGTAACAAGCAGCATGAAATGTATGTAGCTTATGCTCAGCACTGAAAGACCACCTGGCACAGCTTCTGAGGGTTGGCTGAAGGCAGAGGAGCTTCTAAAGCTTTTAGTGAAATCTTATCTTACAGCTATTAAGTGAAAAAATACTGTACACTTTCCATAGCACTTCTCAGTAATGCAAGTTAGTAACTTCAGAATACTTTGGAGAGCAGAAGTTACCAGAATAAAGGCATCTGAGATAGCCCGTGGGCACTCAAAAGCAAATTCACCCTTCGTGTAAACCCACTGACATACACTGGGATTCTATTTGGCCAAACAGGCTGTTCTTTTCTGAAAGGGTCACTCATAAATCAACTGCTGGACTGCCAGTTCTGTCTGCGAGCCATCCATCTTGTTCCTTATCTGCATGTGTAACTTTAGGCATATGAATACTCTGTTCAATATGGTGGGATGGGATCCTGACTTACAGTTAAAGATGGTCCTTGCCAGATCGAGGCTTTGATGTCCCATACTGAAAATCAGATTCAACTTCCCTGCACAACAGTCCTGTAGAATCTGGCATGCACACAGCTCTTGGAGGCCCTGTCCTTTAGAAGCATCTCTATGTACTCTTACTGTCAAACACGTTCTATCAGCTCACTAACAACAGTGAAGCATACAGCAATCAGAAACAGAACTGTTTAGCTCCTGAACCACCTAACTAGCTTTCAGATTTTCTCATTCAGTTCTACATAGTTCGATTGTCACCTATCTCCATCTTTCAAGGTATTTCAGAGGCTTACAAGCCACAGTTTTGTGTTCAATGTAAGTTTAATCTTACTCAGGCACAAATAAATACACATGTAAATTAAAACAGTTGTAGAAAGTCTGTTCCGTCCACTTCATCAGCTTTCCCATTTGGGACCGCTTCTCACCTAGAACATTTTTTTTCTGAACAACCTGATTGTTAATCTGTACTTAAAACCAATATCAAACCATATCAGTAGCATGGATTTCTATGCACTTCCCACTCAAAGGTTCCCAAAGGTTCACATAAACTTCACAGCCCACTTCCTAAATCAGTGGTTTAGCATTCTTGTCATTAAAAAAACATACAATTCAATTAGAGATGTTTTACAGAAACATTGTCAGTTTTTGACATGTAGGTGTCTGAACTGAAAAACAGAATCATGTTTTGTTAGATTTAAGCTGCAGAAACAATACATCTACGCAAATAATTACATTAGCATAGAAAAGGCAGATGTTCCTGCAAAAAATTGCAAAAAGGCATCCAAATAACAAGACAACATAAGGCCCACTAGTGCTTACAGTCTTTGTGAACTCCACCTCTGTTTATAAATTCTGCGTTATCATAGATCTTATCCCTACTTTATGCAAACATTTCTTCCCATAGAAAATGCAACTACTGCATCTTCCAGTACATCTTTAACTTGTCACATACTGGGCCTGGCTCTGCTTTGATTCACTTTTTCACCCTTGCTACTTCCTCTTAAAAATTTTCAGAATTTAAAGAGTAAAGCAGTACAGCTCCTGCAGCTTTTTAAGTATTTTGACTACCATACACTCGGAACATACTGTGGAACAGAGCTGTACCATGCGGTACAGTGTTACACACGGGCTAAAACAACAACCTTCCCTTCCAGCACTTTAATGAATTTCACGTTCCAAGAAATTGTGAGAACAATGCAGTAGTAACGAGCCATGAGCAACCCAACTGTACATCCACAATTAACAAAATACACTAAGTGTCAATTTATTTCACAGCACCGTTCGATTTCGCTTAGCCCCGGTATGCAGTTCAAAAGTTTTTGGCAGCAGTCAGCACCATAAATCAAAAATCGCACAGCATCTGTTCTTCCCCAGAACTGTAAGCCAAGTTAAGGATTTGAGGCAGGTCGTCAGCACAGCTGGATTCTTTATTGAATAACCATTCACAATTTTTAAGTCTACTGTTCTGAAACTAGAAAAGGATGTACGGATGTGTAAGGTGTTTGCTTCTCAGTAAAAAACTGTGAACTGCCAGAGGAAGAGAGCTCTTTGACCCATTTTGGTCAGACTTGGCACACTAATGATTTTGAACAACTCAGGATTTCCAGAGTCATCCACAGCCTTTGCTCCCTACGGTTCAATTTCAAACATGCACCTCTTTGTTTACATCACTGCTCACTGGAAGCCAATCCCAAATCAGGTTGGCTTGACTCTCTACAGGGGCAGGCAATATGGTTCCCTGAACAAAAGCTATGTGTTGTAATAAAACAAATGCATCTAACTTCCTATTTCCAGAACCAAGTTTTAAAAAGCAAAAAAATGTTCACCTTTAAAAAATAATCTTATTTGCTGTACTAATGTATGGCAAGACATGTGCAAAGCATGCTGACAGTGCAATATAACCACCTCCACAGTCTGTGTGCAAAAATGTATTTACAGCAGTATTAGCTTCTGCTCACTGCACTCCGAGCTTGCGCCTGGAGCACTGCCCATCGATACGCCGCTAGCCAGCCATGTGTACACTCACTGCAAAATGTGTGCTGCACAATTCAGAAAGATGGCAAAACAGCACTAAAAAAAAACCTTAAAAGCTAGTCTAACAGCAAACTGAAGACAGTGGCTTTCCTGTGGAGATTTCCATCCCCTTTTCTTTCCTCTCTGCCTTCCAATGTGGGGCTCATCATTTTCTCTAGGGATACTGTAAGCATAACACCTAGTAAGCAAAATATAACAAAACATAAGGAAAGCAGATGAAGGCACTACAGTAAACTGCAAACATAATTAAAACTGGAGAAGCTATGCTCATAGCATGACACACAAAAAGGATGCACTTTTCCTCACATACTGTGCCAAGTGCCCTGTGAAACCTGCATCACAAAGAGGTGCATCTCCTTTAGTTCCACCCTCAATCAAGCTGTAGTGGTAAACATGCTCAAGTTAGCCACTACAACCTTGTAATTGTTACTGCAAAACACAGATACTTAATTTGATAAAACATACTGAAAGAACAGAAGTAGGAAGGGAAGATAGCACACACTACAGCTAATGCACAAAACAGTATCTGAGAGAGTCCTGATGACGTAAGAGCATCTAAAACCACATTTAGCATTACTAGTCTCAGTTGGATCGGTGTACCTACACGAAGTGTCTTTGATTGTCAGCTATAACACTCAATTTCTTGGGCTGTTTCCTGATTAGGGATTCCCCACACCTTTTGGCTCCCACTGAATGCTGATCAAGGAATGCCACACACCTGGATAACTGGGACTCAGGGAGCTGACACTTAAGCAGTCAGCACTAACAGAACTGTTTGGGTGCACAGGGGTAGTAGTGCCTGTAAGTGGGGTCTAGGAACCCTGGGCTGGAGCTGTACAAAGCTGTCTGAACCCGTGGAACACTGCTCTGGAGTTACTCTCTTCTTGAGCTTTGTCCCAGCTTGGGGCTGTCGAACTCCTCAGAAGAATGTGTAATGAAAACAGCACTGTACTCCCGTTTGGTTTAGTTGTTTTGAGTTAGGTTGGGCTAGCAGCCTGTACAGCTGGAGTGAGTCAGGCAGAACCTATCAAAACTGAGTTCATGCAGTACTTAGGTTTTTTAAGAGCTAACTCTTAAAAAATTATTCGTGCTGATTGGCTGAATTAGGACTGGGCTCAACCCACGTTTCCATGTATTTTTCTATGAGTCATCTGGAATTACTACTAGAAGCTTTATACCTTCTTTTTTTTTCCTGTAACTTAGAACTTTTTTTTTTTTCCCACTATTACTGTGGCAGTTAAAAGGAAACGAAAGTAAAGAAAGAGGTGTTTAATTGGTGTAATAGACTCGCTGGCTAGTGGGGGTTTTTTAGACAATGAAATGCTGACTGTCTACACATCATTATTTTTCACACTGAATTCATTGAATCTTACAGCATGTAAAAGAGAACATGTGTGAAATCGGGGTGGTGAAAATCTCAGGCTGTAAGTATGCTGGTATCATTACAGGTTTCTCTCATTCATGAGTTACTGCTTTTTTTGCCTGCATAGGAGTTGCATCCCTTATACTGTGGTGGACTTAGGCTTTAAAGATAAAGACCTGGAATAGGTTACAAGAGAAAGTTAAGTGCAGCCCTTGATTTCAGTGATGACACCTGAGTAACCTTAATCACACCTGGGATCTTTACACCAGAAGCACCTTCACAGCACACCTTAGGCTCTAGAAAGACCAGCTTCTCCATATGCCAACCAATATTTAAACTCCCTAAAGTTAATTGCTTGTTTCCAAAGTGAAATCTTCTATTCTTTCAGATAGCGTCACAAGGCGTTACATTATAATCTGAACTTAATGGAAAAAGAAGAGTATTAAAAAAAACCAACCCATAGGATCCATAGGCAAAATGAAATGCCATATTATATGGGTCAGTCCCACATCATGTGTCTCTACTGTGTCAAAGCAAGCCCTACCCTTTCCCATTTTTTTTCCCCAGCACTAATCTGGGTGGAAACCAATGAGGCAACAGGGCTGCCTCACACTAGACAGAAGACAATCCATTCAAAGTAACTTGGAATGAAATGCATGCTTTCACAGGGAAAACCATTTTGATGCTTCTCCCCAACTAAGTCACAGCAAAGGAACTATAGCAGTTAATATCTAATGAGATCTACCTCTATCTGCTGCCAAACATCTGTGTTCTTAACTACAACTCTCTGCTAATGTCAGCATACTTCCTGACACTGCACAGCAATGCCTTAGACAAAGAGCAAGGGTAAAGGGGGTAGAGGGAAGGTTGCTATCCTGTCCCCTAAATGGGGGGTGGGAAAAATCCCTGAGACATATGGTCTTGCATAAAATAACCATCAGAGAGAAGCCTGGTGCAGTGTCAGGTTAGTGAGAATATTCTAATTACACAATGTCTAAGCAGTACCTCATTTGCAGTCACTGAGTAAACCAAATGTAGAATGCAAAACACTAGGTCATGAGAGATGCGTATTTTAGCAGTATCAGAACTCTTTACCCCCAAATGACAAAAACAACGCTAAACCCACTACTTATCAAGTAATGTAAGAATCAAGACAAACTGTTACTTTCTATAACAAGAAAAAAGTTGTTTGGGCTATTAATTTTTAATTAGTAAGGAAAATCTGGCTCAAAACAACTTACCACTAAGGAAACACTACATTTCACTTGGACTTGCAAGCGCTTCACTCCAAGTGAGTTTTACAGCCTCCCTTATGTAACAGAACTGATAGCCATGCCAGGATAGCTGACAAGTCAAATTCAAATCACAAGGCACACGCATGCTCATGCAAACTGGAATCATGTCAGTTATGTTGCTGGCTTATCAAGCTCTCTGTTCTCTAGAAGAACATTATATGGTTTGTAATATGTCAGAGAATGTCAAATTAAAGGCTGCACAGCAGTGAAGGGTAGAGCAGAAAGCATTCTATTCCAGGCCATTGATTCCTTTTAACAACTACATGCAGTAATTCCCAAAACTATCTACTCAGTCTCAATCACATGGAAAACATAGCACAACGTTAGTTCTAAACCTTGCACCCGGTGCAGCTTGCATATCAGACCATCCAAAGCGACTGATGAAAATGAATGATTTAATCAGAATAATTCTTTTAATGGTAACTTGTTGCATTTCTCCTGCCCCCACCTCCTTTAAATGTTTAATAGTTTGCTTCCTGGATTCCCAGTGCATAAATCGAACATATTTTCTTCCTACAGGAAATGATCCAATTAAGTTGATATATAATTGATAATGAACCGTTTAGGCTGATTTTGCTCTTGAAAAATCTTAACAGCATGTGGTCAGTTGGTTGACCCTCCTCCCCTCATCTGCGCCCATTTAAGGAATAAGGAGGGGGGGGAGGAGGTGTCAGACTCTGCATACTCTAAGCAAGGCGGACTATGGAGGAATTTCAGCTCTAGTGAGATGAACTAGCTCATGGCATAAGTATCAGCTACTTCAAAATAATGTAGTCCCCGATTGCTACTCAATGGCCACCAAGATACAAGCAGTTTAGACAGAACTCAGTGAACATTCACATTAGAGGTACTGTACATTTACCAGAACATCTAACCTTGGAGCACTAACTGTTGTGGTTGTTAAATTTCCCACTATACATGAAATGTGAACTCCGCTAACCTGTCCTATTGCCTTACAGCAGGTAACAGTGGCAGATGTTGATTGACTTGTATGAGGTTAATCATTCACTATCACCTCAGTGCAAAAGCCAGGTCAGAACAAGGAAGTGCTGCTGATAGCTTATCTAGTGCAGAAGGTGTCAGATTCACAGAGACCAGAGCACATTTTTGTAAAGTCCTTGCAGTAAGTTTTACAAACCTAAAGGCTAAAATTGTTCTTTGCTCTGGCCTACCTCAGCATAACTGGCTACCACTTGCTAGACTTTGTTCCTTCCATCTGGCATCAACTCACTGTTCAACATGGGTCACTTAGCTCTCTCCCTGACGACTTTTTTTAAGACTCTAAGGCACACAGGTCTGCTTTCCACCAAGCCTTGCCAACAGCCTGTGTGGCCCCTCTCTCTGCTGAGGCACTGTGATGACAACTGTTGCCACATTCAGGGTGATAAGTGACTCATCATGTACTGAGAACTGTTGAGTGCACCACTGCAATGTATGTTTTCTGCAGCAGTTCCCCCTGGGCCCTGCTGATCTGGCTGTCACCAGTTCACCTAACTTAAAAGTAGGAATGCACTGTCATGCACAGTGATTGATACAGTGACCATCTAACTGACATGGAACCCACCCCCACCCCACCCCCAGATATTCAATAGATAGCCTTCACTGTTGCTCAAATGAACGTGAATGCTAGAAGGATTTTGCTGACTGTTCTTTATGACCAGAGCAGAGTTCCCTCTATCATCAAGAGTTTTGCTGGAAAGAATTCTGCAATTAGGCAGTAGGATTTTTTTATAGCACTACCTGCTTACACCACTCTAGCAAGAGCCTGCCCCTAGGCGTGTGATGCATATTTTTTTAAAGGACTCTGGATGCATTTAATCCTTTGTCCAATTTTACTGTTCCTAGGTGGTGATGGGTTCTAAGTAACTATACTTTAGCCTCAGAGTTTTATATCCTACAAACACCAAGGTCCCCTCTCCCCCAAGCTACCCTTTCACTGAGAGGTGCATACTTGATTAGATACTGAAAAACGTCACCACATGGGGTAAGGCACCACGTAGCAAGTGGTACTACTCATTTCAGTGCAGGCTCTTTCACAAGAAAAAGCTCTGCCTGAGCAAAGAACTACTGATGTATATATATCATGCTGTTCTTTCATGAATCATTCCTTCCTGTGGCACTGTCCCTTTCCCCTCATGCTTACACTGTTAGCTAACCTTCCAGTTTTTGTTAGTATCATTCCTGCAGCAACATTGGTACTGGCAAACACAGCAGTCAAGGCACAGCTGCAGCAGGGCCATCCACAAGCTGTGCAGTGTCTCATTTTTCCATACCCACACTAATGTTCAAGACTTAACAAGTCTCTTATTCTGTGGCAGTATTACCTATAAATCTGTAACTTTTCTTGGACAAACTTAAAACTTCATGCATAAAGGTTAGAGGGTTTTCCTGAGAGGCTCAGCCACCCTGGAGACAATTTAGCTTCAATTTACAATGTTCTAGGTAGTGTAACTGCTCAGCTTACATGTCTTGGCCAATTTCTTTATGCCCAGTATGTCTAAGGGTGGTTTTCCCACATAAAATGAACAATTTGAAACTGACCACCTGCAAAATGAACAAGCAAATGACAGCTTAACAATTCTATTCCTAATCCTTCTCAGGCAGATTTCTAAAAAATCTTATAACAAAGATAAGACAATTTTAGACTGAACTTTTCTTCAACTGACTACTTCCTCTTAAGTTCTGCATGTATCAGTTCCTGTATCAGTTCCTATCTGATTACACTTTAATGGGGTTTCTTAAGTACAAAATATATTTTACCTTCCTGTATGAAGTGCTGCCAACTCACTTCAGTATAAAAATGTGTTTAAGTTGACTTAGAACTGTCACCCACCCTAACGTTACTAAAGTGAGTTCCACTAATGTAACTTTGAGAGGCTGTAGCCTTGTCCAATTCTGCCTGCAGAGACAACCAATTTCCACTCACAAATCAGTAGGACTTGTGTTTAACAGAAAGAGGAAGCAAGGATCTTTCACTGTTTGTCTGGGTTTTTTTCAGAATGTGGCACATAAAAGTGATTCAGATTTGTCGAGCTGTGCAAACCACATGCACAGAAATGTGCCACACAAGCAGGCAAAACTTGGAAAAATTGCAGGGGAAAATTGGAAATAAAACATACTGGTTTACAGCAGAGCATTACAGGAACATTACAGAAACTTCAGCCTCTTGAAGGATACTGTCTTGTTGAAAGACTCCACGTGTTTAATTCAAGCTGTATGGCACCTTGGCTCCCAGCTCCTTGATTTAATTGCTTCTTACCACTATTCATCCATTTATCATTTTGTTAGTGAGCAGTTAAAACAACCAGTGTTCAGAACAGCAAAATTTCCTGCTTCTAGGAACACAAACATCTTCTGCTCCCCTCTGTGACAGGCAGTCCAATACTGGTTTTTACATTACAGAGAAGAGTTTAGCCAATGCCTGAGAGATTATCCAGTGCTCTCAAGGCTGTCAGCCCCACAGCCTCTAGTCACCTTGCAGAAACTCACCTCTCAGGGAACTTGCAAGTCTGACTGAGCCATCTCATAGGCATGAAGTCTCCACAGTTTCACCTGGTGCAAGTGCTGGTTCGTAACTGTATCTGGCAAGTGCAAGTGAGGCACTCTTGAGCTACCTTCCTTACAGACTGCTTGCTTACAACTCAGCACCCTTGGATCAAGAGATGTGCAGCCTCACTAACACACCCCCAAAAGCCAGGTAGGAAGGTGCTATTTTGGTTATGACAGATGGACTAAGACCTAACAATGTAAATGATAAATTCTCAAGTGGTTCTTTATCAAATGGGTAAAAAAAAATAATAATATATAAGAAAGGAAGAGAAAGAAGAATGGATTTCATTTTCTTATATAGTACTGAACTGCCACACGGTGATATAAATTGTGCTCTCCCAAACCCTTACAGTTCACGCTGCTATGGCTTGCTCATGAGGCCATACTCCATGTAATTACCAGCCAAACTACATCAGTAAACTGCTCCTGATAGCATAATAACTTGCCTTCAGCATTTTTCTTTTAAGCTCTAGACTCTTCCTTAGATTTATTTACCCTGACAATGCTGTTTAGTTACTACTTTGTAAAGTTAGATATTAGCAGCATCAGAAGAGCTGGAAAATTCATAAAATGGTCGGCTCTTCACAGAAACCTGCACAGGGTTTTGAATCGCTAGTTGGTATTATTCATCAGAAACCAAACACAGCATGGTGGTGCTTAAATCCTTACTCACTTCACTGGGATTTTATCTTAACTAATAAGAAGGTCAAAACACAATGCAAGCTATTCAACATCTGAGCTAGGTTTTCTCTAAATGCTCATCTCTACTGTCTTGAATGTTAATCCCTTGCCACAATTAAACATATTTTGTGTATCTGTGCAAAGAAAATAAATTGGAATTACTTAGGCTTCAAACAACTACAGAAGCAGGTACTAACAGATACTCTATGATCAAACACATCGCCCTTTTTTTTCTTTTTTTTTTTTTTTTATCAACAAATGAAGATTAACTACTCAGCTCTCCTGGAATTTGCTATAACAATGTAGCAGCCAAAAAAATTCACAGCTGAGTCTGGTAGACAAATGTAGTAGAGGCTTTGAGAAGCTCCTCCAATCATTCCTACTGAACAGTTCTGTGCTGCAGTTTTGCTTGAGGGTTTTAATTCCTGGGTTGCTGCCATTTCTGTAAACAGTATATTTTTGCTAAACGAGAAGTGTTCAACAATGTTCATGGAGGGTTTCACAACTGCACCTTTGACACCACACTTTGAGCAATACTTCTGCATGTTTGTGATGTGGGTATTTCACTTTCATCTGTTTTGAAATTAGCTTTCCCTTTTATGACAGTGTCTCTTCGAGCCCGTATTCTCTACCTAACTTGCAAACTAAAATAGATTTATAATTATAAATAAAAAGGAAAACTGTGACTATTCTATGTTCAATTAGATCTGCATATCAACTTTATAATGCAATGAGAATGAATTAGCAGAATCGGTCAGTCAAAACTCCTTCAAAGAAAACTGAGTTATAACTATAGTGTACCAAAAAGTCATATTAATACAGCCACCACACATGCATTCAAAAAAAATGCATTTAAAAAAAAAATCCTAAGCCAACAAACAAAAATCGCTATCTATGAATACTTCCATCCATGTTCTGTGGTGAAACTGGGATACTGGCAGAGTACCATTCTCCCACTGCTTCTAATAAACACATTTAACATCTTTACTAGAGAAGAGGAAAGTTTCAAATGCCTTGACCACTCAATAAAACTCTGGTTAGATTCAGTGACTTTCAGAAATCTGTAAACAATATTTAAGCCTCTAAAAGCTCTCAGGAGCTATGAAATCACTAGCATTAACTTGTTTTGGTGGATCCTTTATCCCAACAAACAAGACTGATGCAGGTAAGACTGAAGTCAGTTGATTTGTTTTCTATCAGAAAGGCCTTATGCTCCTTTATTTATGTGCAAAAACATTTTCCACTGCCCTGACAACCACAACATAGGAGTCTTTTTATGGACAGAAATGTGCAGTAAGCCAAGTGTTGAAAAGTCTACTCCAGCTGCAGTCTGTTAAAACCCTATACAATTCAGGAGTTCAGTCACAGTTTAAAGGAGCAGACAATACATTTAGGCTGTGGAACAGCATACCTGAAGTTTGCTTTTTCTGCACAGTCCCTGTCAATGCTTAGCTGTCATCTTAAAACAAGCTGATACTGTTATGTGCGTTTTCTCTTGCTCTACAGCTATGATATTGTACAAATGAGGGATTTTCATGCTGGAGGTTTTCATAAGTGCCAGAAGAACCTGGACTGAGGTTTGTTTAAGAACCATCTGCCTAATCTTATCAGAAAAGCTTCCCTCCTCTGTCCACAAAAAAGTGAAGGTGCTTGAAAGCTCCTGGGAGGTATAGAAGAGGCAATGGGCACTGCTATTAGGCAGAGACTGCCTAAAAATACCTTGGCCGCAAATGGGGATAATGGGACAACCTACGGGTTACATCAGTCTTGTGCATGTCTGAAGAGCTGAACTCTTCAAAAAACTCAAGTGATCCTACTCCTGCTGCTTCAGAGCAAGAAGCACAGAGAAACCTGACTCATTGGAATGATCCACTATGCAGGTCAGTGACCCTTGCTGGAGGGGAAACTCCAGGTGTGAATGTCTTTAACCCCTTATCTAGTTCTATCTTGACATACACAGTTTGAAATGCAGTATCCTTTGAAATGCAGTATCCGTGGAAACTTAATGGAATCAACTGGGGTTAAACATTCAGCTCATGAATAAGTATCACTAGTGGCTTCAATGTTGCATCACTTTGCACTAGCAGAATAACTGATTCTTCTAAGTATTTAAAATGGCATAAAATGAGATTCTTAAAAAAAACCAGCAGTACTGCATGGGGTGTAATGCCTTTTCAGGAATATAAATGTCACTGCAAGAAAAGGTTGATTATATCTCTTTAGAAGATGCAAGGAAGATTCTGAAATTACGCTTATTTTTTAAGCATCAAGAAGGAAAATAAGTTGTTTCATTATGACATCAACTTCCACAAAAAAACACACTATTCAAGGGAAGTGATAAATTCATGACTGCATAATATCCTGAATGTGAGCAGTATCCTTTGTTTATTAAAAAAGAAAAGCAGGAAAGGAAAATGAGTTATAGCGGGATCTCTCTCAGTAAAAGGATTTCATTATTGGTTTTGACTTGACTTTTAACAGTAGGCTTTTTTCATTGTGCTTCCTACATGCAGCAGCAGCACTGTTAACCTTGCATAAAACACACAGCTTTTAGTTTAAGATGAGGCATATAAATTAGGCCCCCACAACCAAAGATGTCTTCTTGACACACAGCTAAAATACTGTCAAGCCACTGATCACAAGCAAAATGTTCCTCTTACTTTGATCCCTTCTTGCAAATCAAAGTAATCAGTTGAATGGCCTCATCTCATTGATGGGAGTTTCTCATGGAATACTAAAAAAAAAAGGAACTGAAAGTCTTACTGCTTACCGGGGAAAAATGCGGTTAAAGTCAAAGCATGTATTTGGAATCCTTTTCTGTATACAAAGATTTAAGCAATTCCTCATTATTTTAACCAGTTGTTCTCAACTCTCCCAGAGGAAATGTCCCATTTTTCAGGCTAAACCTATAGCAGCCATTCCTCAGTGCATCCTCCTCAAACTCACTACACTTGTACGGAGTCCTCCAACTCCACATCAGATCTGAGCATGAGTAATTCCAAGAGTGGCAGGCAATGTTAATTTACAGAACTGCATCTCTAAGAAAAGGAGGAAAAAACTTAGTATTTTGCAATTACTGATTTAGGACTCAATTTTGCCTGGAAAAGTAAGTGGGACCAGAGAGTATACCGTAATCTTGAGGAAATATTAAGCTTATTGCCTGATACTCACAGAATTGATTATCCCCTTAAGTGCTTGGAATCCTCCAGTGACAGGGAAGACTTGCTCTTTTGTGTCAGCAATTTTTTCAAGCTTTAGAGAGAAAATGCATACAAACACGTGAATTGTTTGGCAAACTAAATCTGTCACACTGCTCTTCACCCTTAAAACATACATGGATATCTAAAAACAACTCACATCAACTCTGCAAAGAGAAGGAACATTTTGAGTTCCCTCACAGCTAACTATAGCTTTCCTAAACAGAAGGACTTACTACAACCTACTACAGCTAACAAGATGGTATGATGGCTAGCCATCATGTCAAACCACCACACTAAAGAAACCTTTCAGGGCCTGGATCTTGGCAGTAATTTCACAACTCTTTCCAAAATTACCCTCTGTTTGCTCTGCTTTCTATTGAAAAGGCTTTCTATGTACCTGCTATAGTGAAGAGCCTTTTGTATACTTCTCCATTATCACAGCACTCTCAAGGTCTTTTACCATCACATACCAACACGCTCTTCATGCCAGTCCCTCTGCTGCCTTCTCCTAGTCTCCCCTCAACCAGGACACACACTCTCTACTCCTTCCTCATATCTATCTCTCTCTCTCTCTCTCTCCCTTGGCTGCTCCCTCTTCATTGGCTGCCCAACCCGTCAACAGAACGAGCCACAGCTGCACCTTATCTACATCAGCCAACCCAACACCCTGAAGCCAGCCCACAGCTGTATGTTATCAACATTAACTAACCCAGCTTCATTCTGTTACACTCTGTTTAAGTCACTTCCACTGTACAAGAGTAGCTACAGCCTTCACTAGGACATGGTAACTGTAGAAGAGCTTTCAGTCAACGAAGGACATTTTTCTTTTTTCTTCTTTTTTTTTCTTATTCCAAGGCTGTTGTAAACACTGCTTGAAGCTTGTCTGTAGCTACTCTGTTGATGCGACCTGTAGCTTAATCAGGTTGCCATCTTAATGACAGGGGTTCTACCTGTATCATTTCCTGCTGGCAGCCACCAGTTAGCAAGGGTATTTCTGACAGGTCTTCTCAGTAATGAAAGCAACACCCACGCATTCTATGTCTATGTACACATCTAGTAAGTGTCTGCTTCCTGAGCCAGAAGAATTTACTACCTAAGGTAAGTAAAATCAATTTCTGTACTACTTAACTGTATAAAACCCTGCAACAAGGTACTGCCTAGTAATCTAGAACAGTAACATTCTTACCTGCTCTTGTACAAAATCAAGGACACCAACACAGTAAACTCTAGCTCCCAGCTCTCTGGATTTCTTTGCCTGTCTCAGAAAAGAACAAAGGAATAAGCATTTTTTCATTCAACAGGCAATACCCAAACTTTTCAGAATATAATATGCATTTTGACCTAGTGCTCACCTCTTTCTCTGCATGCAAGGGAATCAGACCATCTAGCTTGCCATCTGTCAATGCAATGATGATACTAGAAAACCTTGAGGCTCCTTGCTTCGCAATTTGCACGTTGGCCTGAAAACAAAAAATATTTATCCAGCTGAAAAATACACCTTAACTTTTAACCAAGGTGCATCTTCTAAGTGACTATAGCATCTGACATAACATTAATCTTCATCTTCAAACCCATCTCTCGTGACAATCCTCTGCCTCCCTTTAACTCACTATAACAAGGATATCATTCATCAGTATTTTCAGTCACTGGTGAGTCTATCTCCAAAAGGCTGGGGTCACTAACTGATCAACCCTTTGAAACATTTGATTCTTTCAGGACAGATACTCTCGAAGTTGTGAAGCTCACTTCTCTTTAAATCCACTACAAGGTTTCCCTTGCTACTACCCAGATTTCAAATGCCAGTCTGTAGGTTCCAAGATACAAAGACAATGGCTTAAAACTGAGGGTTTTTTTTTAAATGCTAACAAAACAAACTTCTGTTTGTCTAGCTTTTCAGCCTTGTAGATCACAATACAAACTTGCCTTCACAGGCATAAAGGAAGAAACTGAATTTCTATCCTAACAGTGAAAGCTTAGATCTTCATTTTATCCCTCATTTTCAGGGCCTGAATCCTTCAGCAAAATTGCAAACAAAAATGTATGTCTCAAGAAAATATAGGGAGTTGGGAACTCCACAATTAAGACCATTTATCTTGAAAATGCTGATCTGTGCAGTAAACTCTCATAAGCATGTGTTCTAGAAGGCACTGTTAAGACTTGCAGCCCTACAAAGTTGCATGTGACTGTTTACCATGTAGTTGGTATGCTGTGTTAGCTGTTAAATTCACGACAAAGAACCACCCTCTCCTGCAAAGGATCAAGTCAAAGAAATTCCATATGGCAATTTTCTGTGATGGCTAATCTTCTGCATGGGATTTGCATAGTATCTGAGCAATCTTGGAACTACTTAGGAAACCAAAAAGATTTGAGTGTTAACAGTCTGAGGCACATGATCAACCCATTTATGTTACAGGTTGCTGATTTTCTTATCCAAAGGGTGAGAACAGAGGATATTTTGATTGCAGGAAGATGAGTAAAACCTACCTGTTTCAACCCTTCATGTATATATGTGTCACCTGCTGGTTTAACCTCCTCCAAATCCTTAAGACCTTTCTTGATTTTCTCTCTGAAAACAAAAGGGTAAAAGACTGTTGTCATGCTGTGAAGTGGGGAAAGGGGTTAGTTTATTGATGGAAAAATTTGTATTTGCCATAAAGAAGATCTGAAATTAAAATCTGTAAAATACAGCATTTAGCAGAGATACCATGTGGAGGAGGATTTTGTATTTGCAACGGAAGCAGCACTGCGGTAACAGATCTCTTAGACCTAAATAACACAATATGCCTCAGTGAGTCAAAGACCTAGAATCTAGTAAAATGCTTCAGACAGAGTGGATATTACAAAGAAGTGGCAACGCCTCAGCATTAAACAGCCCCATGGAAATTCTGTTATATTAAGTCTACTTTGCTCATTTAAACCAACTTCACTTCTAATCATGCTGCAATTAAAAAAGAAACCCCCTAAAACAGCAGCTCTATTTCTAGAGAAACCTTCCAGGTCAAAATGCAGATATTTAATGGGGTAGGACAGAATTGCAATAATTAACATCATCTCCTTTAAAGAGTAAGTATCAGTAGGCAAATGCAGCATTTGCAAGACACCTCTCATATCAAAGAAAAGGGACTACAATTAAGGATAGTTTTTTTAAATTTTTGGCTGTCTCTACCTCTCTATGTGACCTTTGACAAGACATCACACTGGCACACAGATCACAGTTATCTAACAGGAGGATAAGGTTGTGCCATGGTTTCTCATGGGCTAATAAATCCATCTTTGACTGGGAGATGCTAACTATGAGGATAAGACTGGAGTAGCTCCTAGTTAACACAAAAGGAACCTTCCCCAGTGAACTCAAAATGAGGGGGGAAAAAAAGACAGAGAGACTTTACCGAAATAATCACATCTGGGAGTTCTTAACTCTTATGCAAGTAAAATTCCAGTGAAGGCCATAGAAAGTTGTGGGAGGAAAGGACAAGTAAAAACTAAGTAGGGGCAAAATTTGGGCCAGAATATATAGAATGCTGTAGCAAACATAGGTCACAAAGAGGAAAGCAGCAGAGGTGAGGAGATGGAAGGAAAACACATCGCATGATGGATGAAAGCTTTCCTTAGGGCAAACAAAATGAGAAAGAATGCATATGCTGCTCTGCCTGAATGCCACCCGCTAGTCATTTGTGCTACTGATGGGCTTCCTCTATGTTTAGAAGCTCTGTTCCAAAGTACAATCCATAGCTGTAATAAGCTCCCAATCACAGGATCAACCAATACAATCAGGAAGGGGGGTGGGGGGGTGGGGGGAAGAGAGAAATGTGGCATTTAATGTATGGAAGATAATAAGTTATGTAAGCTAATACAATCTGTTTGATCCAAATATTTTACATTCAGCATCTATAGAAACAACTTAAAACTGATTATGTATGAACGCAGATTAGAAACCACATACTTAGTGCTTGCCAGAAATGAGTGGCAGCGCATCACAGGCGTTAAGTGTTCTGCTGCCAAGAAACAAGCAGCAACTGAAGTCCCAGTTTTTCTGAAACAGATTTAATTTTGCAAAAATAGCTTTTGTACAATCAGTTCAGTTTTATTTATCTAAAATGTCTTGTGACCCGGTCACACAGAAATCTCTGGTGTTTCCAGGCCTCTGCCTACAAGGGGTTCCAGGAAAATCTTTGGCAGCGTGAGCATTTTTAGCTGCACTTAATCAGTCACCATCTCTTTCCCTCAGGGCACATCTGTACTAGATAGGCCCTGCCAGATGTGAACAAGCTCCACCTGTACTCCAAGATGGTCAGGTACAAGTGAGTCCTAGTCTAGGTGTCACAAGGCCAATGTGGGTGCAGAACTCAGGGCCGTAGCAAATGAGCCCCACCAGACAGCAGGTTAGTTCAACCACACTAGAGCTCACAACCAGCTGGTTTGGAAGGTGGGCACAAGAGCTTGCATCTGCCTGAATCATTCTGATAATGCGACTCTCCTTAGTCAATCAGCCATAGATAGCACTCTGAAGCCCTCATTCCCACTCTTCAGTGGTCTCAAAATTCTCCTTTCTTTAGTTTCTGTAACAATTTTTTTAGCCACAATAATCCACAGAAGTGGTCTGGTTTTAAAAGTCATCAGTACTGCAGTAACAGAGCCATGACCTCAGTCTGGGTGTCTGGACACTGCTGCAATACAGTTCGGTAACAGCGATAAAGGCTGAAGGGCCACTGGCTTCATGGTGTAAGTCAGACAAGGAACAGAGGCAAAAGAAGCAAAACAAAATCAGCAACTTGCAGCCTGTTTGTGTTTGGGCTGAGTGAGTACACATGTAAAATCTTTTCCCCGTTCAGCATATGCACTGCATCACATCTCTCTTTTTTTAGAAAATGCACAACTAATTTTTAATAGCTACCCTGTCTATTCTCTCTTTTAAGCTTTGTAACAACTTCAGATAATTCTTCTAGCAGCAGCCAGCCAAACACAACCACAGCTACAAGCATTCTGTCATTTTGCTCCGTGGACTCTTTAGCTAGTACATGAACAGGGGCTGCAGCTGTAATCCCAGGCTGGCTGAGGTCAAGAATGCTTCTGGCAGCAGATTCAGCAGCATCCACTGCTCTTACATCCCTGGGGAGCTCTGCTGTGCTCTGCCTCGGGGAGTGGGACCTTGCATCAGCACTAGACACCACGGTTGCAGAGGGTTTGTGTGCTGTGCCATGTGGGCCTACCTACAAATACTGCTCCCTGCACAGGCCAAAGTCCATGCTGAGCTTGTCTTGTACTCTCAGTGCCTCCCCAAGGCAAGAAACTGCACAAGTGAATTTAGAACTGAAAACAGACATTTAGTGAAGAGAGATTACAAAGCAGCCCAGCTTTGCAAACATCTGAAGAAATCAATTTAACATAAATTGAAATGTAGCAACCTCTCCTTACCTGAGCACACTCCACAATTGAGATTTACTTTCAGGTCTATGATGTAACTGTTTGCCTTTCTAAGTTCAAATTATGCCAAGGTAACTACCACCAGTTTACAGAAGAGGTTTCTCTGCATTAGCTCTGTTGTGCCAAGCTGCAAGCTTTTATTTAAGCAACCCAACTGGTATCGTCTTCATCGCTGTTCAGTATTATGTCTTGCTTTAAGTAAGTTTAATTGACACAATGCTAAAAATGCTGTCAGCAGCCAAGTGGTCAGACTACCGGTGTTAAGGCACTGCCTTCTTTCCTTGCATAGACAGGGCCACAGCCAGCACTTGCTGGCAGTGGAAGACAGGTAATACTTCCTTCTACTGCAGCAGGATGGAGATCACACCCCCGTTTGAGAGGACCAACGATAAAGCTACAGACTAGTTACGAAACACAAGACAGTTTAGTTTCTCAGAGACTCAATACTGTTTAGAACACTTAACAGAAAGGGACAATAATTTGCCTTAAAGCAAATAAATGCATCTTCAACACGTACAAAGGCAGGCTTATTACTTACTTGAAAGCAAAGCATGCTTGAGGACTGAATCTTAAAAACCATTCCAATCCCTGATTTTTTTAGGAAGAAAATTCTGTGCTTATACATCAGTGCTGCAGAGGTCAGAACCAGCTAAAATTGCCACACAAGCCTCAGGTCGTCCCAATTCAGCTGGGCAAGGGGCTAGCCTTGTACAAAATCCAAGTCTCTATTAACATCTATGCAGTTTTAAGAAGCAGTATTCTTAGCTCTTCTGGGTGGGGAGCGGTATCTCCTATTTCTTTTCCATGTTGCATTCTACCTATTGAAGTGCTGGAATCCTGAATCATTTTTCAGTGTGTTAAAAAGAGTATGAGCACCGGCAGGGAAATTGTGATTCCTAATAAGCGTATATGCATCGTCAGGAAGGAGGCTATGTGCTGTGAGGCTACTTTATCTCTAACAAATAAAGGCAAACAAAACAGGTACGGTTTTGCTGCAGAAGTATAAGAAGGAAGTATAGTAACAGGAACACACCATTAGTCAGTGAAACAAGGGCGGGGGGGAGGGGGGAGGAAGT
>JAVJGJ010000001.1:25901740-25918580 GCA_035590215.1 Microhierax caerulescens
ACTGCAAAGCCAAGCCTCAGTATGATGCCAGTTGGAAATTTCACAGAAGTCCACAGACCAACAGTGATTTGTGTCAGCAAAAGATCTGGCTCATCAAGTTCTTAACGTCTTTAAGCTAGCAAGGCCAAAGGGTAGGTAAGCAGTATTTTACAGTCCCTATGGATGCACAAATTGCAGAAGATTAAGGACCAAACAGAACTGCTGCTTTGCCAAAGACCCAGCAAAAGCAAATGCTGATAATCCCTTACATCTCAGAAACACTGTGCAGTGCCGCCTCTCCATCTCTCCTCAGAGGCATGCAGTACGGCAGAGCAGGCTTTCTGAGGGTTTCCAAAACAAGCTGCACTTCAGCTTTCAGAGCTGCACGAGTCAGCCCCAAGCCCTAGGAGTGCTTGGCTTGCCTGGGAGTA
Source organism: Microhierax caerulescens (assembly GCA_035590215.1). Lineage (NCBI taxonomy): Eukaryota > Metazoa > Chordata > Aves > Falconiformes > Falconidae > Microhierax > Microhierax caerulescens. Next base: position 25,902,151 of record JAVJGJ010000001.1, read on the forward strand.
CGTGTCATGTTATCCAGCTGTTGGAAATTTTACTTCAAGCACATGTGACCAACTGTGTTTGGAACAAGCTACCCCTGACAGTTTGGGATCTGTGGTAGCCAGGGTTTGCTCTTTTCTTGTTTCCAAGTGTGTGAATTCCTCTTTTATCCTGTGGTTTCTGCTGAAGTAGCAGATAAATCATGCCTGTTTTGCTGGAACGGTTGGATGAGAAGGAGATAGGCACGGAGGAAGTACCAGGCAGTAGCTCGTGGCTATTCACACGTGTTTGGCTTCATGCACAAGGGCCCGGGGGCCTTTTTTCCCAGTTCTCAGAACTCATTAGACGATGCTCTTCTCTTTCCTTTCCTCCCCCACTGCCACAGTGCTGAGTAAAACCTGGACTGCAGTGCCCAGCCCCAGCGGGATGGGTGTTTTTCACTATGCACACACCAGCGCGGGAAGTACAGCACAGAGAGATGTAACTGCCCTGACGACTGTTTGTATACAAACTGACAGAAAAACAGACTCGGGGAGATGAGCGGAGAAATGCTGCAAGATGTTCCTTAAATTGGACCCTCATGCTGCTCCCTCCAGTGCCCGTGGAGATACTTGCTTATATCCAAGGACCTGGACGGGGTGTCAGTAGCTTGCCAGCACAGAGGAAAAGATAATGTTGCAGCAGCAGGAGGGGATTCCTCATGCTCTTGCCTGTATTGAGGGACCAAGACCAGCTGCAGACCTCTGCCCTGACACTGGGAGACTTGTCTCCTGCTGGCTCTGAGTACTGCTTTCACACCTGCGGTAGCAACAGCTTCCCCACACTCACCATCCCACTGGTCTCGAGTGGAGCTCACTTGTGCTAGGACCTCCTTTACGCTGGTTTCTTGCACCACGGTATTCACCGGCTTCTGGGACAGCAGGAAAAACAGGGGAACCTAGGATAAACCATCCTCAGATGCACTTGGCATGTATAAGGCTAACAGAGTTTGGAGAAGCCATGTAAAAGAAACATCTCCTAAAACGTGGGTGTATCTAAAACTTCTTGAAGTCCCTAATGACAGTTGGCCCCTTTCAGACTTTTCTTACCTCTCAGAAACACTTTTTTGTGTTAAAGTTTTGTTTCATTTCTGTCCACTGTTCAATCTGGGGAAAGAAAAGTGGGTCTGGCACCATTTGTCCCACGGACACATAATGCAGACAGACCTCCACACCGCACGAAGAGCCTGCAGTGATGAGTCCATGCCCCTGCTGCCACAGGACTCTCAGGTCATGCACGTCCTGGCTTTGGACAACCGATCTACTTAAGCCAGCAGGTTTGCACTTTATACCACCACTTGTCTCATAGTTGCACAGCATTTCTCATCTTCAGGTCATGGCCAGCTCAGACCTGGTGGATTATGATACCCATCATAAGATGTGAGACTATGCTGTACTTATGTGCTTGGATAAATGAGTAGAGACCTACAACTCAGGTGGTAGTTTTTTGGGGTTGGGGTTGTTCACCTGGTACTGAGAAGTCATATTTTGGCTATGACAAATTCACAAGGCAGAAAAAGACTTTGTGCTTCTTCTGAGGATCCTTTTTATTCCGCATGCAGCAAATACACATAGTGAAAGAAAGTTAAGCTATGCTAGAACAGAGAAAACCACGGTCATCTAAAACAGGACTCAAATACAACTTAAAAATCATGCAATAGAAGCAGAAGGTTTTGCATGGAAGGTTGATGTGCAGATGAACATAAGTTTACTGCCAAAATTTACTGCAGAGAAAGTAGTAAACAGTACAGGTTTACAACATGTATGGGGTTATACAGCTTCGTTCTTTTTTTTTGTGTGTGTGCTTGCAGATAATTCCCCCACGTGTTGTCCCTTAAGATCCACCCACTTCCACATTCTTTTTGCATCAGACTGGTTGGGAAGACCTTAGGCGCATGGGCCAAACCAAACTTGGTGTATTTCAGAGGTTAGTAGTTTGAGCAAAAAGTTGACCTGCACCTTCAATGTAACCTAGCTGTAAGCCTGGCCCTGCCCTTGGATACTTGTTAGTGCTGCAGCAGGAGGATGATTCTTGGTGGTGGGAAATACATCACTGATGTGGTGAGGTGACCTCAGCAGATGGAGAAAAAACCTTCAGGCTTAACCAGTGTCAAACAGTGGGTTGGCGATGGCACCAGCCACCTTTTCTATGGATTACAAAGGGCCGGGAGGTCTTTGTTGCTTGTTAAATTCAGTTCTGGTCCAGGATACCTCTGTACAGCAATGGTGAGACAGACTGCTTTCTACAGGATTGTGTAGATTGCCAAATGATTGCCAAAATTTTGTCTGGGAAAAATTAAACTTTTGGTGGGTGTGTGTGCACACAGCTGCAGTTCTGATTAATTAAATATACTTTCTGATTAAGGTCTGAATTTGTCATTCTGCCACATGCTACAGAAGCAGAGTGAAACAGGAGAGCTGAAGGTGTCCTGGTCTGTTTCAGAACTCCAACAATGCTTGCTGCGAGTACAGCATGCTACCTGGCTACTCCAAGGCAACGGCTGCTGATAACGTGGTGGCAGGCACCAGCCAGTACTTTGAGACGCTCAGAGCTGTATGAACTGAAGGACAGGGGTGATGCTGATGTGAACCCTTGAGCCATTCCAGCTTGAAACAGAGTTTGACTCAAGGCAGCTCATAGGAGAATATTTTTCTTCTCTCACCACAGGATATAAACAACACGTGGAAGTCTCATGGTTTGCAAAAGAAAAGAGAAACCAGAGTGACTCCAGGAGTTACACAATTTGCAGTAGTTATTCAGGAGCTGCCTCCTGGAGGGTTAGCCACACAGATCCTTTTTCCCCTTTACAGATGTGGCCTCATGGTCTGTGCTCCTTCTGTAAATTTGTGTATAAATGAATAAATAAGAAGGATAGCATTAAGTAACACAGGAACTCTCATGTTAGTGTGGTGTTGCCATGTATCATCCAGATGGAAAGTATCTGTCTAGACATATCAGAGAATTATGCAAGCTCAGAATTCCTGAGTAACCATTCCTTTCCAACATCATTAAACAGTTTGCAATGCCTGCTGAAAATACACACAAAAATACAAGAAAAAAACCCAAAACCTCCCAACTCCGAAAACTAGGAAACCTAATGTTAGCAATATGTTGGATGAGAGAAGCTGTAAACCTTAAGACTACAGAACGATGTCACTAATATATGCACATTGGACCATTAGTTGCCCAGAAAAGCCAGGGATGATAATGGGTACTTATTCCTGGTCTCAACAAAGGTGGAGAAGTCTCCCTTATTCTCTGGTGTGATTATCTGCTGGCCGAATCCCTGCACAGGGCACAGAGCTGTTTGTTTCCACTTTTTCAGATCTGTTTGTTTCCACTGTGCTCAGATGAGCAGAAGGAATGAAAACAGAGAAGGAAAGATGGGCTGTCATGGTGCAAACCATCACAGAATAAAAATAAATCCAACTTGGCCCAGGAGAGAAAAAAAAAAAGCACGATAGAAAACATTGAACTCCCACTCTGCCCTGGGAGCCGCTGCTGGCTCAGAGCAGCACTGAAGGATAACACTTAGGCTGGGATTTTAGCACAACTTTAGAGTTGTAGTGACCCTTTTTGGTCTTCTCAGGAAACAACGGCCCAACCAGAGGAGACAGAGGAATGAAGCAAGCAAGAACTCTCCCTGAAGAACAGGGATGCCATAAAAAAGGAAATGCCATAAAAAGGAAAACATATTTCTAAGTAACATATGAAGGGGGAAAAAAAAGGCATAAGCAGGTACAAAATGGCTCATGATCCCACAGACACCCAGTATGTGGTAGTTTTATAATTGACTCAGGGGGAAAATGATCAAGCCCCTTCTAGGGTGCATCCAAACAAAAGTGCAACTTTTGTTTTATTTGGAGTTACACTGGTTGAAAAGTGACTGATGTTTATCTGTCTAGCCTGACCTTTGAGGCTGGAAAGGAGAAAGCAAATGTTATGCAGTTATGAAGTCAGTTCTGTCTTCCTAGGCCTAGGAGAGAGAGCAAAGAACAATTGGGAGGATAAATGATAAAACAACTGCTTATACTGTTGTTTGGGGGAAATTATGTAAATATTTGTACAGAGACAGCTTTGCAGGGCCAGCAAGCTGCAGCAGGACTCCCCCTGACAGCCTACACGAGCCACTGTTGGATCAAGAGCCTGAAAAGCAGATGTGCCAATTTCCTGTATTTGATGATGATGGGTCCTAATTATTCCAGAGCTTTGGCAATGTCCTTTCTTATGTATGACTCTTAATTTTGTTTTATGAAGTAATCTGTGCAACGTTCTTCCGGCATGCAATCATGGTCAAGTGACAGTCACAAAGAGCTTTGAGCTTAGCAACAGCAGCAGGCAGTGCCTGAAACCTGTGAGCCTTGTTTGCACCAGGGGGTTTGGGCACCACCAAACAGCCTGCAGATCACACACAGCCCCCGTTCGCCGTCGGCATCATACTCATGATAGAGTGTGAAATTCATTCCCATACGAGCCGTATACACTGCCAAAGTCCCATGTATCTCCTTAAAAACATGGTTCAGCAGACACTAAGGTTTTGCCAGACCTGTAGCCAGGGACACATCACACTTGCAGGCAGTTACCTACAGCTCCTTGTTGGAACACAACACTCTGAAACACCTTGCCCATGCTTGGACCAAACATAACTCATCTAGGGCCCAGCCAAAAGCCTGCTGGATTTGGGTCTGTTCCTTACTTCTCTTTACACTTTGTAGGTTATTGTTCCTGCTGACGAGGGAAGGGATCCGCTGGGGGCACAATTCAGCTGGGAAGTGGGAGCTCAGCAGAGGCTGACACTTGGGGAGGCTGGGGCGCGGAGGGATTTCCACTGTGGTTTTTCACCAGGGGGGATTTCCTTGGTGATACTATTGCTGGTGCTTCTTTCAACAACTTTTCATGGTTCCCCTTTCTTGGGGTGGGTGGTCTCATTCCTTTCCATGGTTTACTTTTCATGGTTCCCCTTTCTTGGTGTGGGTGGTCTCATTCCTTCCCATGGTTTTTGCTAATTTATTTGGATCTTTTTCTTTCTCTTTTTTTTCCTCTTTTTTTTCATCCATAATTTGAGAGGTTCTCCAGTTTTGGAGTTTATTGATGGAGCATTTATCTATCTTATTTATTTAGTTAGGGGCTTTTATAAGCTTGGGAGAGGCTTTTGGGCTGGGTTTTCTGTGTTTTCTTTGCAGCTTTTTTTCATGCATGATGTTTTGAGGAAGCATGTTGGCTTTTTGGCATTCCTTTTTTTCAGTTTTCTTTTCCCTTCCTTCTCCCCAACAGCAATTTTTGGGATTTAGTCACCTGGCTTTTCAAGCAAGTTCTCTTTTCCATAGGTCAGGGGCACTGCTCTGGGTTGCTTCTGGGGCCACCTGCAGTTGACAGCAGTTGTTTTATGTTCCCTGATAGTGGTTCTGTGATTATAAGGGCTGAACCCTGAGGGTCCTTTCCCTTTTGCCGGGTACACCCTGGGCAGTATGCTGCTGCTCCTGAGAGGGAGTCATGCTCCTGGAGCTCCGTGCAAAGAGAATTTGGAGGTTTGTAGGGCAAGGAGAGGTGGACATACTACTTCCAGAAGGTCAGGGCTGCACAGCTGGGCTGTCTGGGGGCTTGGTGACCAGCTGGCACCTGGCTGTCCTTGTGCCTGGGGGAGCGAGAGCTGCTGGTGGGGCCCTGAGGAAGATCCAGTGCTGGCACAGGGGCGGCTATGATGGTCTGGTCTGTGGGACCCTTGTGGAGGAAAGAGCTGGAGGATGAAGACTTGGGGCTGCCTAGCACAAGGAGGAGCAGGCAAAGAAATGCCAGACATTTTGTGGAGGTTTGTGCAGGTACCTGCCTGCAGATAAGCACCAGGGCATGTGGGAGGAGGGATGGCTGGAGGTGGTGGTGCCATGAGAGGTGGATGGAGGCTCCAATGTGGCACAGGTTGGCAGCCTGTGCTACTTGACAGCTGCAGAAGGGCTCCTTCCCTGCTTCTGTTTTTCATGTCTGCTACGCTGAGAGCAAGGGAGGGAAGAATCATTGTGGATTGAGGTTGTGGGTGCTGAGCATGCAAAGTAGGGTGTTGTCTGCTGCAGAGCCCTCAGAAGGAGTAAAACAGCTCAGATGGGTGCTCACCTTAAAGCCTACATCCTTGTGGCATGGGAAGTGTGGGAGGAGCACAGCCTCCACATGTCCCCGCTGGTCCAGGATTCCATGTGGGCACCTGAGAAGTGGAAGGAATGCTGCTGTGGGCAGATATGGGGTTACACAGTTACATAGGGGACTGGGTGCCGGTCTGGCTGCTTGCCTTAGATTGGGATGGGAAGGCAGCACAGTGCTGGGCAGTGGCAGCAGGATAGAGGGAAACCTTGTCACCATAAAGCCAGCTGAGCACTGGGGCAAGGCATCCCAGATGGTGCACCCTGCACCCTTGAGGAGTTTTAAGGCCTAACTGGTCAAAGCCCTGAGCTTTGGTCTGGACTTGGTGTTTACCATGCTTTGAGCAGGAGGTTGGATTGTCTGATGTGCTTTACAATCTCATTGACTGGGGATTTTTTCTTCTTTGGCTTGAAGGTATGATATGCTTTGGATATGCAGGTCTTAAATTTGATTGCAGTCTTCTGCTGCCTTGTGTGATTTTGGGTTACTGAAAACTTTTCAACAAAAATGCAAACTCTAGTCAAACCTTCTAGAGGATGTGCTTGGTAAAAACACAAATTTACAAAGTAGTCTGGGATTTCTATCACAGTCAGTCTTATAATTCTGTCTGCTGTCAGAGACTGCTGGGCAGAGAGAGTGCTTGTTGTGGGAGTGTTTGCCAGCTGAGTCACGGCCATGCCAGTTTACTTACCAGCTGAGCCACACCAGTAATTCTGGCATATATCAGTCTTACTTGCCCTATTCATGTGAGCAGTTTCCCCAGCTGCCTGGATGAGAAGCAGGTTTTTGTGCATCGGTGTGTCTGTACGGACCTTCGGACAGAAGTGAGATAGTTGTGATGTATCTTAACTGACTGGTATTTACATTTGTGTGACTCTGGATTACCCTTTCCTCAGTTTCTCAACACTTGAAAAGTTAAACTTGTACCATACAGCAAGCAGTACTCATGTCCTGTTTTCTGTCATTCAGGGGATCTTTTTTTTCTTCCTGTGGTTGCGTAGTTAAGATAGAGGCAGAGCAGTGTTGTCTGGGATTGCAGATTTCATTTCAAGCGTGGTGTTGGCAGAGCAGTGAATGCAGTTATCTACCATAGACAGGGAGGATAGTGTGTCTTCACCCAGAGATGAGCAGATGAAACAGTTTTATAAGGGCTTCATGTTTTCAGTGCCTTGGAAATCATAACTCTGTTAACATAGGCTAGTACTGAATGTACCTCCATGGACCAGCTTATCAGGATGTAGAAGGTGACATACTTAGCAATGGGTTTGGGGAACACTTACAGTTGCCATACATAACAGTCCCAGGAAACGAGCTAGGGCACTAAACCATCATCCTAATGTGCAGTATTTTAGTATTCATGCTGAATTCTTGTGGTCCCTTGGCTGAAAAAAAAAAGCATTATGAAGTAAAGGTTTTGTTGAGCAAAACTCAACAAGGAGCCAAATAGCTCACTGTACTGACGATGGCCCTCTCAGAATGACTCTCCAGCGGTTTTGGAAAAGTAAGGCTGGCCTTGTGCTTAAGGCTCAAAAGTTGATTGTAGAGGAAGACTTGATAATGTGAAACCTGCCACTATTTCCTAGACAATACCCAGTAGGTATCCCATCGCTTGATTATCAGCTTTCTGTCTGTGACATGGTGACTTGGTTTCTGCTATTCCTATGCTGCCTGGAATGTTTAGAAAACAGTGCCCAATGAAGCCTGATCACAGAATTGTTAGGGTCTGCAGCGGTTCTGCAGACAAGTTAGCTGACTTCAAACTTAGTCGTGTACCTTTAAGACAGCCACAAATTGTCAGGTATGTGAACAGGATGTGAAGAACCGGAACTTAGAACCGCAGCATACGGGCACCTACAGCAACAGCAAATAGCAAGCAAGAAGAAGAACACAAAAACCTATCAGGGTCTGACACATGTACTGTCCAAGATATATAAACAATTTGTATAAACAATAAAGGCCATTTTGCCATTTTGTCCTAACCCAGCCACACAGACATAGTGTTTTTTTAGTCTGCCTCGACTTACATCGGCACACAGAATCACAAAATGGTTGCGGTTGGAAGGGACTTTTGGAGGTCATCTAGTCCAACCCTCTGCTAAAGCAGGTCCTCCTAGAGCAGCTTGCACAGACAGGTTTTGAATGTCTCCAGAGAAGTAGACTACACAAACTTTCTGGGCAAAACAGTTCTCTGATCTCCCTAGGATGTCTGTAGTGCTAGGGAATGGACACCTTTGTTACTGTATGTGTATTTCCTTGGGGATGTCCTGCATGCAATTCCTGCATGCATTTGTCTTATCCAGCATCTTAGCACAAGCATCTCTTCTCATACAGACTCCAGCAGGCACCTGCCCAACTCTCCCTCTGACAGCAGAGAGGCTTATTGTACCTATCTGCATGTCCCTGGCTAGTTTAAGAAGTGCCACACACTTGAGAAGAATTACAGTTTCTGCACAAAAACATCCTTTTCCCCTGATTACAAGATCATCAAAGCAAAAGATACCTGTAGTGAAGCACATTCAGAGTGGGATTTGCTTCAGTCCCTGCTGAGGATGTGCAAATAAGATATAGTTTAATTCACTGGCTAACTCATTTCCTGAGTCGGAGGCAATGATGAGTCAATGTGAATTCACCTGGACAACTCACAGACACCTCACCTAGATGTAAGCAGAGATGCCTTGTGGCGCAGACAAGCTATGGTACGTATGCCCTGTAGCAGTTCCCTGCCAGTACTGTGCTGTCCCATCTCCCCCTGCTCAGCAATATTTACTTGGTTTTCTGTTTGTTCATTTAGGCTTTCGTGCTCCTGACCTCGCGAGAACCATTGGAACCAACTGCACCTCAGGGAGTGAGTCAGAGTCATTGTGAGCCTGGAGAGGCACTTGGTGCACACAGAGCAAAAGGAATGGGAGATGCTGTCAGTAGGGGCAAGAGCAGGCAGATGTTGCAGTTGAACAGGGTTCATTTGGGACAGTCTATGCTCCACAGTTAGGGTTGTCCCCTTGCTTTTTCCTATTGTGCCCTTAGAAATACAGTTTGCATGGAAATACATTGCCAGTTAGATGGGTGCCGGCAATATTTCTTCCTTCCAGGAATGCATTGCAATCTGCAGATGTTTTCAGCATGTTGTTATCTGCCTAGCACTCGAGCACTTGCTAAGGCTGAAAAGATGTTAAAAGCCCATCAGTTCTCCAGTGTTTGACTAGGAGAGGTGAATCGTGTGTACCTCTCTGTGTGCAGAGGAGGTCAAGCGTGGCTTATGGTAACATCTTGTTGAACTTGTCCTAGATGGTGAACATCCACAGTGAGTTAGTCTTTCCAGGTGATGGAGAAGATGGAGAGAAAGTTCACGTGGATGGGTTGAATTGCTTCTGTGGACAGTAGTGCCTAGGATGCAGGGCTTGTGTTCAGACACTAGCAAAAAAGATTGTGTTCAGCGGGTTGACTGCCACCTGTAGAAGTCATACAGCCTGTCATTAGTCCTGACAGCCACAAAGTCAGACTTGGTGTCTGCAGGCTGCAGCTTTCTTGCCTGCGAAGGCACTCTGCTGCAGTGTTTAGGAGCCCAGCTGCACCAGGAGTGGTGCAGCAGTGGCAGTAGTTATTCCTGTGCTTACTGTGCGCAGCACATGGCATCCCACTAGAGTCAAAGTTGCTTTGCAGACACAAAGCAGAAGGCTGGCCGTAGACAGGAGTTGCAAGGCAAGGAAATGTGGAAACTGCTTATCATCACTGCACGTCCTTATCTGCAGGAAGTGAGGAATAACCCCCATAAATCCAACTAGACTGCTAGAAATCCAACCCTACAATCTCTACTCTCATGAGCCTTGTCACAAGAACTGCAGTGAAAGACATGGCTGACTCATCAGCAGAGAGTCATCACCTTGCTACCTACCTCATGGAAAATTACTTGTGCGCTCTGTGGAAAAAAATCAGTCTTCTCCCATCCTTTTCCTAAGGCAGGACTGGCTGAGCACACAGTATCCCCCTTTCCAGACAGGGCAAGTGACAGTCATGTGAGATATGACTCCGGGTGGGCATGTTGGGAGCAAGTTCTAGCAAGGCAGTGGAGCAGGGCTGCTGTTGTACTACAGGTTGTCTCAGAAATTAACAGGAACATAGATCTGAGAGATCAAAGTCATCCAGGGATTGCCAGCCAGAGTGGGGATATATTTGCAGGGCTGTGTGATCACAGCTGTGAACCTAGTTCCTTATAACCGAGGTATCAGACCTTGTTTGTTCATATTAACTTTTACAGTTTTGCCAATACCAAAATCTCCCAGTGTGGTCATTAGGGAAAAAAGAGTGCGTGTGTGCACGTCTGGGTGTGGAGGTGTGGAGCATAATGCTGGATCCTGGCAGCGTGAGGGAACTGAGTCAGTACAGCACCCCAAGTACTTAGGTAAATCACACAAACTAACCTTCATTTTTAACTTGAAATCAAAACAAAAATAATGTTAAGTCTCTCTGGGACCTTGTCTTATGCTTTTTTCCACTGTCCTACCACCTTACAGATGTCCCATCACATGCCATTACAACACACATGCTACTGTGCATGAAGAGAAAAGACCCCCTCCTTCACATGAAGATCTTCAATGTGTGAAGTAGGTAGGCTCAAATCTCTGTCTCTTGTTCTTAAAGTTTCTGTTTTTCCTTGAATAAAGTATGTTTAAAACAACAACAACAAAAACATAAACACCACCCCACAGTTTCTCGCCTTTTGTGCTGTGGGAATTGAGAGCATTCAGCTTCTTGTAGGAAGCGTTTCACATCTTGCAGGATGAAACACTTAGTTACTGAATGTAGCTCATCAATGCAGAATGCCATGATATAATTTAGAAGCTCATTAGGGATCATAATCATAGTGACAGATGTTGATGAGAAGTAGGAGACAAAGAAAAGAAAACCAGGGAGCTATCTGTCACAAGCATGTTTCTTACAGAAAAATTGGGGGACAAAATTATCTGAAATAGCTAAGGATTTTGATTTGAAAGTTTCTATCTAGGTTTCTTAGTGCATTAATCACTTGGGAAAATAAGACTGAAGTACTCAATACTGAAAGGACTTTTCAAGAAATTTCCGTTGCTTCTAACAGTCATAACTTCAAATCATGTCTACCAAAACATGTTAAAGTTGGGCATGCCTTTCTCATCAACAAGTTGTAAGATAGTGGCTTTGTGTGTTGAATGCAGTGGGGATGGGACCTTTGCTGCAAGGTGGGCAAGCTGTGCCTGTGTAAGCGAGAAATTAGAGCAAGCTGGTTGCAGACTTAGCTTGAACGTAGGTTAGTGGCACATGTTCCTAGTAGCAGAACTATTAATGACTGCCAGAATGGTGTTACTTGGCCAGTTACCGGAATAAGCATGAAATCATTAAAAGACAGATTTGGAGATGTACGCTCTTCCTTTGTGCTACCTACTTCCTTTTGGTTGCATCATCAAGATTGAGACAGATTTCGCAGTAACGCATCGTTGCCCGGACAGGATTTGGCTCTTGGCTGGTTACTACACCTCTCCCTCAAGCAGCAGATAATGACTGTGTTTGGCAAGGGGTGTATCCTGACTTGCGTATGTCACACACGGTTTGAGGAAGAAGGAAGAGCAGCACTACTGTAGTGTGAACAGCTATACAGAAGTCTCAAAACTGGCATGCAGTCCTTCAGTGCATTGTAACGCCATGCACAGTGGAATCTAACTCCCCTGCCAACTGGCCTCTCTGAGTTTCTCCAAAATAGCCACTGGAGTGATCGGGTTTAGCTCAGGCTGTTTGAGCATCCTGCAAAGGCTGGTCCCACTTTGTCCTTGCACACTGGGAAGGGCAGCACCTTGCTTCTGAGGCAGCTGTGCCAGCTGCTGCTGCTCAGGGTGTGGACTGCCTGCGGCAGAGATCCAACTGATCCTGTGCGTGAAGAGTGGCCCCGATTTGAAAGCCAAGATGAGAGGCTCGTGTGTGAGCGGCTGTTCAGGGATGGAGCAGTCATCTGCAGGAATGCTTTCTGGGTGACAGAGCTGGCAGTACTTTGGCTGTCACTGGGGGTGTGAGCCTGACCTTTGCTGCTTTCAGGTGCTCACTGTGCCAGGCAGTTTGGGAGTGCAGAGATTGTAAAGTGACCCGGGGCTGTTGGCTAGATGTGAAAAGTAAACCTGTAGGGTTTCAATAATGGAAGTAGGTTAACAAAATCATTATTAGACTGTCCTGGCATGTGAGCTCACTGGGATGTGAAGTCACCTGATGAAAACATTGCCCAATAACAAAAATTTCCTAGCAGAAAAATGAGCTTTCAGTTGCTGCAGTGCTGTTCTTCTGAGGTTTTCCATCTGCTTTACAAACAATATCTGACTGAGCCTAGCAACGCTTCTGTGAGAACAGCATCTCTAGTGACAGTTTCCAGCTGTCTAGCAGACAAGAGCACCCAGGTGCCATGGTAAAGCAGGGAGTGAATAATAACCATTCCCATTTTACAGAGTGAGGGATGCTGTTGCAAGACTGGAAGGGACCACCTAGTTGGACTGTTTTACAGCTGAACATCCCTATGTAGGCACTAAAGATGTGAGCAGGGAGTGTGATATAAGATCATATAAGCAAATAGAAGAAATCCAAACAGTTCCATTAACTTCACTTTTGGACACATGGGTGAAGCAATTTCAGCCAGTTGCTCCTAATGATCTCAATCATGTCTGTTTTGAAAAGTTAGCATGGCCTTGTAAACAGGGTAGTCCACCAGGACCAGGCTTGGGGCTCAGTGTGGCTATTTTCAGGTCTGCAACCCAGTGCCAGCCGTCCCAGCTCTTGGTGGCCCTGCCTTGCCCTTCTGGGAGGGCAGGAGGGACTGCAGCATGCCACGGGGCGCTGAATGCAGTCAAAGCCTCGAGCTGATACTGTGGCACAGATGATCTCCATAAACTGTGATGACATTAATCTAATGTATGCGTTCTCCTACAAATGTGAATACCAACAAATAAAAATCCTATGCAAATAAGGCAATCGCGCAGTATGTGCAAATGGTTGAACATCTGAGGACTCAAATATTATATCAAAAGTTTTTCACATACATGCCTGTTCCAAAATTTTCTGTTACAGAGCCCTTCTGTGTTCCCATGGGAACTCTCAGGTAAGGCAGAGAGACAGGCCAGCCGCTCCCCTTCAGTGAAAAGGAGCTCCTGAAGCAGGAACCATCTCCTTGCTGGATTCCTCCTCCTTGCCTGAACCTACAGCTCCTGCAGACATCTGGCTGCTCCAAAAGACTTGCACCAGCCTCCGTGGCACCCCTCAGTGGGGAGAAAGGTGGATGTTAAGCGTTCCTCGGAAAAGCAAGCGGTACCCTCTGCCAACTGGCAAAGAGCAAGTGCTGGCACTAGCTGCAGAAGGGAAATTATTCATTCATTCTGCAGGAGCACATATTGGGAATCCCTCTCCCAGTCCTTACACGGCTCTCCCAGCTGCTCTCACCCAGGTGCCCAAAGGGATTTGGGTGTGTAAGTGTCCCAGGCCACTGGGGAAGCTTGTTCTGGCCTCCACGAGGTGAGAAAACTCTGCCTCCCTTCACAAAAGGGAGAAGGAAGCAGAGGACAGCCAAGTCGCTTGCCTGAGACAGCAGGAAGGAAAGCAGGGCAGAGAATGTAGTTCCCCGGTGCTAAATTCCCCAGCACCATGGGGAATATGGGTTGCAACAGGAAAAGGTAGAAGCAAGCATGAAGCGTGCAAGAGCCATAAGTATAAAACCAGGATGTGGAGTCCATTTTTTTTTCTTTTTTTTCCACTGCCAGTGAAAGCTCAGGGGTCTAAGAGGGTTTCAAAATTGAGGTGGATCTTGTAAAAAAAGAAAAAAAAGTATGCTGGGTATGGCAGGGCTGATAGGAACCTCCTTGAAATATTGGGAAAAAATAACCCAGTAGTTCACATACAGGCAGCCAGAGGCAATGCTCCAGATGGAGGAACCAGGAGCACAGAGGTGAGGACTTCAGTGGAAATTACTGGTAGAAGAGATGCAAGGATGTGGTTTTGTAAATACAGAACTGTTCAGATTGCTCTTCCTGTGTTAAGCCACTGTTGCTGTGCAATTGAGGGGGTTATATCCCACATAAGGACTCTTCTCTCTTAAAAACAGGCCAGCTTGTGTGGTGCTAAGAGGAAGACGGAATCACCCTCTGGAGCTGTCCATCTTTGCATCAGCTGTGGGTTCCTCACCTCGCTCAAGAAATAGGGTTCCTACAGGGAAAGGGAAGAGTACCTGCCGTGTCCCTTTTTAGCGGTGTTTGGGGGGTTCTCTGCTGATGTTGAGCTCACAGATGTGAGAAAACAAACAATGCAGATGTACCAGCAACTATGTGACAGACCTTCCAGCTTTCCTCTCACTCTCCCCTCCGTGCCCTCAACTGTTCAGATGGTTTCAAGTGAGGAAGCTTTCTGTTAACTTTTGTGCTTAAAGAAAAAAAGCAGACTGATACGCAGAAGCAAGCTCTGTGGGATGAGATCACATTTACTTTTAACATAAGCAAGTAACTATCACATGTATATCACCACCTCCCTTTAATAAAAAATAAACCCTCTGCCAGCAGGTTAAGAGTTAGGGCCAGCAACCCATGGTATGTCAATAAATCTTCATTCTTAGCCCATTAAATCACCAGCCTGATCATTCAAGAGGGATTCACAAGAGATAATACAAGAGTGACCTTTGCTCTGCCATAAATGCCGGTGTACATGAACCAGTTCAATCACCACGCTCTTTTTTTGGCTCCCTTCCCTTTGTGCAGTTTGTCTTACCGCGTGGCTGCGTGGCTACTGCAATGTCTTATCAGCGGCCACCCGGTGCGAGCCGCTCAGCCTTTCTTGTTACTTCCTTTCATGCAGCAGCTTGGCATGGTCCCGGATTGCAGCACAGCCCCTTTCGCTTATTCAGATAGTTTTCTTGGGGTTTGTCTGTGGCTTTACCTTTTTGACTGTAGCAGACTGCTGTGTTTTTTCCTGTCCTCATAGACTCCATTCAAAATACTCTGTGATTGCTGCATTGTTGTTTTTTATTGCAGTAAGGGAAAAAATGCAGCTTTTCTAATCGCCAGATTGTATGTTTGTTCTTTTATTTTTGGCTTCTTAGGAGCTTGTTGCCACTTTTCATTTTCTAATTGTCTCTTTTTCTAATCCAGGCACCACTTATGCTCAGAGCCAACATTTCTTATGGCAACTTTTTATCACCTGCTGGCTAGAAAAGAACAGAAAAAAACAGGGTCTGGCTTAAGGATCTGTGAAAGTAGGAAAACATAAAGGCTAATTTTAAGAATTGCTTTTGTGTTAGAATACGAAAAAAGTGAGTGTTTAGAAGTGAAAGACCTGGCTGCATGCAGAGTTCCAGCTTTATAACAGGGTATTTTTTTTTAACTTCTGAGGAGGAAGGCAGGATTCTGGTTAACATTGTGAGGGAGAAAAAACCTACCATAAAGGGATTGCTTGGGCACCCAGACAGTTTTCAGCTCAGAATAATATAGTGGGGACTTGACAGGAGATTTTAGTTAATGAGCAAGTCTGCAATGTGTGTAGGAAGTAAGCTGAGCAGAGGCTGTGGTGGGCATGAGACCCCATTGAGGAAGGTTGTGCTTACTGGAATGGGATGCTGTAGTTCAAGATGGGCAAAGAAAGGAAAAGCAGTCCTTGATCCCTTGGAGGAAAGGCATCTGTGTGTCTCAGATAATGTCATGTCTGGAGACGGCTGAAATTTTTCAAGAACTTGTAGCATGACAGTATTTTGCTGAGAATGTGCACAGGGGAGTCATGGTTAGGTTGGTTAATTTTAACAATGTAAGTAACAAAAGCAATGACTGAAAATGCAAGTGTTTCTCAGAGGCATTGCTGTATTTTTTTCCCTCCTCTGATTCCCCAGGCAGCTCCAGGTTTGCCTGGTTCGCTGGTGTCACCCATAGCTGGAGGGGTACCGAGCAGGCTCTGACAGTGATTTACAGCAGCCTTGCTTCAGACGAGGCCAGAGTGAGCCACAGAACAACTTGCTAACATGTTTGATCACTCCCATAATTTCAGTCTCCGTGTACACTGATAAACCGAAAGACAGAGGCAATCATGGCGACAAGGAATTTTAAAATGTTTGTTGTGAATGGTGAGGATGAATGTTAAATAGCAACTTTCTGAAATACTTCATCATAGCAAAGTGACGGGTGCTCTCTGCAGATTAGAGCAGCATCATGAAGTAGCGCTGCCAGAGATGGTTAATGGGAATCAGGTGTTGATCCTTGTTTACCTGCCTGTGCTGGCTCTGGAAGGAGTGCTCCTGCCTTCT
>JAVJGJ010000001.1:25959047-25990161 GCA_035590215.1 Microhierax caerulescens
CAGCGGCGGGCTGGGGGCGAACGGCAGCGCCCGCCGTGCCGCCAGGTGGCGACCTCGGCCCGCGGGAGCGGCGGCGGGCCGCGGCGCGTCCCCTGTGTGCCGGCGCTAACCGGGTGCCCCGTCCGCCCTTCCCCTCCCGCGGAGCCAGGCGGGCGGGGCAGCTGCTGCCGGAGCGGGGCTTCCGCGGCTCCGGGGACGTGCTGCGGCGGGAGGAGTTCGCGGCCCGGGCGGCGACCCCCCCAGAAGTAAGTGCCTGCCTGCCAGCCCGCGGCCCCCGGCGCCTTCGGGCGCACCTCGCTGGGCAGCGGCCCTGCGGCTGCCGGGAGCGGGGACCGGGTCAGCACCACGACCCGGTAGCCCCTGCAGAGCCCGGCAGGCTGTAACGCCAGCTACCCGTCCCCGAAAGCCGCGTCCTGGCTCTCGGGCTGCCTGGTGGCGGGGTGTGCCCGCCTACGTGCGCTGCTCTCTCGTGTCACCTTTCCCCCGGGCTCAAACACCAGCGTAAGGGAAATGGAGAGACAATGCTTCTTAGGTGGTAGATGGGTTTGGGACACCTGAGAACTGCAGCTTGGTTATGAAATCATGCACTCTTAATATCTGGATCATACTTACAAAGCTGTAGCCCAGTAACGTCTGGTTTTTAACACGTTTAACTTCTGGGACTGATAGTTAACAAGATGGGGACCGTACTGATGGAAAAGGGATGGCACATGCGAAGGGAAAATACCCTTTCTTAGCTGATCAGTTGCTAGGCTTCAAGGAGCGAGTGTTATTGAGTAACATAGCCTGCAGCTTCTTTCCTGTGGGTACCCTCGTCTTGGTTCCTTGCAAGTGTTTTTCCTGGGTCAGGGGAGGCTGGGATTGCTGCGGGAGTGCTCTGTTTACCTGGGGTTGCTGAAGCATATCATGCAAAAGTCTATGGGAACTAGCACTTGGGAAGAGATTTAAATGGCTTGGATTGGATGAGGATCTCTGGCTATCGTTAAAAGGTGTCTGCTCTTTTGTGTGGGCTATTTTACTTCCATTTCCAAAAGCCTTTGAGGGGAGAGCTGATTTACTCTCCAGAAGTCTCTGACAAAGGCAGTTCAAGCAGTGCATATGCAATTTTCATGCGTTTTTTAGGCTTTGGTTCTGTCTTGGATTAATGTCTCATGCTTGTTACAGCATGTATAGCTACAACGTGCGCTTTCCATGAAAACTCACGTTGCACTGAGAATTCAGTGCTTTGCGATGAAGCTTTATTGTATCCTATGTCTGGTTCTCCCTACCTTTTTATTTGGCCCCTTCCTTGCTCCGTTTAACCAGTCCACAAATCTTAAAACATTTAGCTGTTTACTTTTCTGGTTTCTTATTTTCTTTGCCTTTTAAGAAAAATAAATGATTCACCCCTGTATATAGTGAATTTTTTTTTTTGGTGCCTTGTTACAATTATACTGCTTCTTGTAACAAGCTAAATAACATTATTACAATACTTTGTCAACAAGGTTGGTGAACAGTAGAGCCACTGAGCAGCCTTATTCTCTTGTGCTTTTCTCTCTTTGTGCTATGGTGAAATTATCATTTAATAATTTAACAGCATGCATCAAGTGCCTTTCATAGCATTTGTGGGCTGAGAACATGTGTGCTGTGTAGTTAAACTATTGCCATACTTCACGTGCAATCCTCTATCAAACTTCTATTCCTGGCATAAGGTGACTTTTTTTTTTTTCATTTAAAAAATTAACTGTTTATGTCACTGTATGGAGAAATTAATTTTGCAAAACCAAAGGCTTAATAATTTGAATAAAGACAAAAAGGATTATTTTTTTTTTTTTACTTACATGTTTAGACTTTAAACACTGTTGTGGCTCATGCCCAGATGTGCTGTGCAGCCAGATGAAGCTGATGGTGACAGTGCTGATGACATCAAGAGAGTGAGAACTGAACTCAAATGACTGACAGTTTGGTCTTGTAATGTTCATAATGTTTCTAAACCACTGGTAATTATTAATTACTCTTCTAGTGATTCCATCTGAGAAGATGAGTACAAATGAACTAAAACCAGAGTTCTCAGTGCAGTTGTGTCTCTCCTTCATGGCTTGAGTGGTTATTCTGTCCTTTTCAATTTGGTTGTTCTTTGTGTAGTTACATTAGTGTGTAGGTGGAATGTCAGGGCTGACTCACAGGGTTAAGTGGCCTTTTTTTGGTTGAACAGATTATCCACATGTCTGTGTCAGGAGATGCTTGTCCTTGGGATAGAGTTAGTTTTCTTCTTAGTAGCTGGTGCAGTGCAGTGTTTTGGCTCTGATGTGAGAACAGTGTTGATAGGACACTGATGTTTTAGTTGTTACTGGATAA
This sequence comes from Microhierax caerulescens, assembly GCA_035590215.1. Classification (NCBI taxonomy): domain Eukaryota; kingdom Metazoa; phylum Chordata; class Aves; order Falconiformes; family Falconidae; genus Microhierax; species Microhierax caerulescens. The sequence continues at coordinate 25,961,385 of JAVJGJ010000001.1, forward strand.
TGTTTATACTAGGTCAAGGACTTTCAGTATCTCAGGCCCTGCCAGTGAGAGGGCTGGAGGGGCACAAGAAATTAGAAGGGGATGTGGCCAGGACAGCTGACTCAAACTAGCCAAAGGGATACTCCAGACCATATGATGTTATGCTGAGTATATATAAGTTGGGGGAAGAAGGAGGAAGGGGGAGGACACATTTGGCATTGTGGCGTTTGTCTTCCCAAGTAACGGTTTAATGGAGCCCTGCCTTCCTGGAAATGGCTGAGCACCTGCCTGCTGATGTGAAATAGTGAATTAATTCCTTGTTTTGCTTTGCTCATGTGTGTGGCTTTTGTTTTACCTGTTAAACTGTCTTTATCTCAACCCACAAGTTTTCTCACTTTTACTCTTTGGATACTCTCCCCCATCCCACTGTGAGGGAAGTGGGTGTGCAGCTCTGTGGTACTTGGTTGCCAGCTATGGTTAAGCCACGACAGGGCTTCTGAATTGCCCGCTTGCAAAAATTTACCTGTGGTTTTCTCTGAACAGAAAAAAAATTCCTCGAGTTGGACGTGGCTGTACAGGTCTCAGAAACTGTCACTGTTAATTCTGGCTGCTCAGATTATTTTTGCATATGACAGAAAGCTCCTTAGGAAGGTGCCTTCAGGATTTCTGCTTTGATGCCCCTCTCCATCCCCCACCTACAGCCATGATACTGCTGTCCTATACAGAAGGGTTGACAGGGAAATAGCATCCACAACAATCTTCCCCATTGAGGAAAAACAACGTGAGTCTTTTCATGCAGTGAGGAGTTAGCTGGTAAAAAAAAAAAAGTGTTCTCGGGGAAAAAAAACCTTGTGTTAATGGTTTTGGAAATATCCGCAAGTGGCTGATATTCATAGCAAGGGAGTTCCCGCAGCCAGAGTGCTTCCTGTGTGCCTTATTGATAGAAACACACTGAGCTCTAAGGAATTGTGTATACCCTTGATATTGCTCAACAACAGCTTTAAGCTCCAGTTGCTAAAAAGTAATAAAGCCAGCAGCCATAATATATATTGCCTCTGTTGCATTTCAGCTCCATGGTGTGCCACTGGGTATTATGCATAGCTGCTTTGTTTGCTGTAGGCTTCCATAATTCCATTGTATTTTTACAGCTTGTCTGTCAGAGGTTGTAAACACTTAATTTACACAATTTACTTTATTAGTTAGGAACCTCTTACTGCCGTGGCTTCTACTGCTGCAACTGTATTGCAGAAGACTGTAATTTGTTGGAAATGCAAAGCCTTACACAAAGATTAGTAACTGAGTAGAGTCCTTTTAGCCACAACAAAATACTTCCAAATATAGTCCTGTGGAGTAACAACAAATAAGCATGGCAGAATTCAATAGATGATTTAGAGTGGTAATAAAGGTGAGCACAAAGAAGGGTGGTCATTCTTAGGATGCTTCTCTAGTTTTGTACTTCTTGCTTAAGTATAGTGGTCAGGGTTTGCTTGAGAACTAAGTAATCTTCTTCAAGTGTAGGAAGGCTCATCTGGACTAATTTGAAAAAATTAGCTTCAGAGTAGCTACTTATTACACCATATTGCAAAGCTGCTTCTGATCAGAAGGGCCAATATTTCCTCTCAAACATCTAGAATGGTAGTGTGGTTTTCCTCTGAATCCTTACCTCTGCTTTCTGAATGCCTCTTGCTTAGTTAAATAGCATTATCAGTTAAGGCATGTACTTGGTAGGATTGCTGGGACTTCCTTTACAAATGGTAAAAATAAGTTGACTACATGTTGCAGAAAACAGATTTCGATGGGCTGGAGACAGTGCATTTATTTCCTCCTTTGGACTCTTTGTGAAGCAGTCTTAAACTTTTCTGGGTTTAGCATCACATTTGAAGTCAAGTGATGATTGGTAGGGGAAAGTAAATAGAAATAAGACTAGTTCTTTTAAAGTACTTGCTGCTTTCCCACAGAAAAGGGGCACCGTCAGAGAGCTTTGGGCTTTTTTTGATAAGAACAAAGAAATGGGTTAATAGAAAACAGTGAACCGCAAACTTTGAGAGGCAGATAGAAACACAACACGCCGTCTGTTCTTTGCGACAGGGATGTACGTGAGTTTGTTTGGGATATGGAATGAAGGGGCTTGAGCCCAGGGTTGTGTTGGGAAAAATCTCGTATTCCTCAAAAGCATCCTGTAACTTCTGTAGCATTGATGCTTGAAGAGCTGCGTTTTTTCAGCTGAGTGTGCACAGAATAAATAAAACTGGTTGACAGGAAACAACTTAGTGTCAGTTGTCTCAACTGGAAATACAGTATTGCCATATGATGCCTTAAGCTCCAATCTGAGGTGGCAGCAGGTTGTAACTGCTTTTGTATTTCAGAGCCTGGAGCCAGGCTGTGTGGACTTCCTGATGTTTATATGGCACCTATACTCATGTCTTACTGCCAGATTACCGTGGCCTCTGCTTACCAGGCAGCTATGTTACTCTGACATGGATCTGAAGTCACTTCTGAGTGGCACCTGAGTATTTGCTACCCACAAGATTGAGTACTAAGCAACACCAATAAAACTGTAAATCACTTCCATTTCAGCTCCTCCTCTGCTTATGTCCAGGTTGAAGAGGTGCCTCTGGTACTGCCCTGGTCATTGGCATGGTTTCTGTAGCTGTGAGTTGTCTCTATTCCCTGTGCTCTGCGTAGGGAAATTGCTAAAGCCTGCGGTCGAGGGAGCAGCGGCTGAAATGGGGAGCAGCTTTAGGACAGGGAACTTGTACTTTCTCTGCTTCAGGTTTTTGGTGCCTTACTTGATGTAACCAGGAGAGGCCTCCCTCTACTTAAGATTCACAGCCCTTGCGCTCGTCTGTTTGCTCAGTGGTGTGAGTAGGCAACGGTAAGGGGTGGGGGGGGGGGTGTCTGGGTGGGGAACCCGAGTAAAAGAACCGGAGCCTTCCATGTTAAAACTTTCCTCTGGAGGTAAGGCTGCTACTTCCATTTAGAGTATCAGGGCTGTATCACTCGGGCAAGTGTTAGAAATGCTGTGCAGCAACCTCTGTGCAGGGATATTTATAGCTGTGTTCCAGGAATGTAGGAATAATGTCCAGCTATGGGCTGCTCTGGAATGAAGTGTTGGGGCCTTGTCCTCTGAACTGGGTCCATTTCATGTGTAATTTTTTTTTCTTTTTTTTTTTTTTTTTTCTAGAAGTATGAGTGTGACTAGTTAGCCCATCTGCCAGGATGTGTGCCTGAGAAGGTGAGGGTGTCCTGGGTTCTGGCGTTACTCCCGGGGCTGCTTTTCTGTGGATTAATACACCAGCACTGGCCTTTGGAGCAGGGACAGGAACCCAGAAATATTTCTTCCATACAAGTGCGAGTGGGAGTGGAACCCCAAATGGCAAAGCTGGGCTTTGCTCCTGGGTGGTAGAAAACCTGGATTTAAGTTTCATCAGGCAGAGAAGGGAATGAAACCCTCGTGCCAGCCATCCTGGGAGCATGTTTTAAGCCATTGGACAGATGTTACAACGTTCTCTTTTCTTTTGTACAAAGTGATTTGGGAGGTACCTTACAGACTGCCCCTGTCAGAGAAAGTTGAAAATGAAGCAGAAGGGGGAGCTCATTTCATTTCTGCAAACTCTAGGCTTGTGATAGTTGCAGAGCAGTTGGCTTTCAAATGTTCTATGAGTGTCCTACCAAACACAGTTTTAAAGTTAACTTCTCTCTTTGGCACCTGATGCTCTTGTGCTATTCCTCTTCTGATCCTTTACTTGGAAGCATGAGCTTAAACACTTCTGTGTTTTCATGCGTATGTTTCTCTTGGGAAAGGAATCGGGTCTAAGTAAAATGTATTCCTTTTACAAACAGTATGGAAATCAGGTATTTTGGTACATGGGTCAATAGTAGGTCTTTGGCTGTCCTCTCTTTCTTTAACATGTTCTTAAGCAAGCCATTAAAACGGGACAATAAAAATGATGGAGGGAGTGTTGCCTTTTTTTTTAAGTGTTGTTGATTTTGGTATTGCAAGTGATCCCACTGAAATACAATCGAAAGAATGGAACTTCATTACTGCACTTAATGGTAACCTAATTCTTCTAATGTATATCAGTGATTGGGGATACCGGAAATGCCAAATGCCAAAGCAGATGTATATTTATAATGTTAAGTGCAACATTTTTAAAATAAAATTATTGGTTAGGGGTTTTCACATATGTGTACATGTGATCTAAAGCCTTTTCTTGTGTACAGGAAGAAAACAAGAAATCTGCCGAAAGCAAGCCTTCATTCATTTTCTAGGATCTGAATATGCAGTTTGATTCTTCCTTCAAATCTTATCTCTGGTTCTTTTGCTAGAATGGCTGTGTACCCAGTGCAGGCCTCACGGACTCTGCTGTAATTCTCAACAGCCATGCGATAACCTATGGGTTGAAATTTCTTTGAGGGTACTTCCTTTCTATGAATCAAATTGTGGTTGAGTATTTCATGGCTACTCCTTGAGAGGGAGGATGCAGGAAGGATGAATCTGTTTGTTCTTGAAGGAGAATTAACCTTCTCTTAATACACCTAAGGATCTTGGGGGGAAGTGGCATGATTTCAATACCTACCTTTCTCATTTTATCTAATAAATTAATTTCATATTTGGCATGGCCTATACCTTTACTGAGGAGGAAAGGGGGAAAGGTACAGTCCCTACCAGCAAGTGCATCAGACTACTTCAGCAGAAGGATGTGGGGAGTGTGTGATTCTCTCAGTTTGCTGGGTGGGCCAGTGTTTTACAGCCAAGGTTAGATTGAGGGATAGCTGTTTTAAACACTTGTGGCTTTTTAGGTAGCATTAAAAATATGGAGCAAACCTACTGGTTCCTAGGCTGAAATGCTGTAAGGTGCTGAAGGCAGGGGGGCACCCAGTGAGTGACCTGCTAACTTCCTCTGAGAAGAAGGAACCGACTTTGAAGAACCGAGTTCATGCGAATGCGGTAGAGCCACTGCTGTTCTTGTCCTCTGCCAAATCTCCCCCAGAGCTATTGCTAAGCTCTGATAGAGGTTTTTTTTTCTGTGATGTTATGGAAAAAATATAGTTAATTATATTCCATATCAACGTGCCTCTGTGCTATTAGCACTTGCTGGGACTGGAGGCCAAACAGCTTGAGTCATGTGGCTGACAGTCTGCTTTTTGGCTCCACCAGAATGAGTAAGAATTGGAGAATGTGCAAGAACATCCACAGCAGGAGTATCTTAGAGATCTTATTTTCTTCCCCCTTTTTATAAGCCCATAATGTATAGATAACATTTAGATTGGTATCAATGTTGGAAGGCTTCTCTGAGCTGAATTTTTTGAAGCTTGCGCATGTCTTGGTAATTCAAGATTGGTAAACAGAGCAAACTGGAACAGCCTTAAGAATGTTTTATGGTGGCCTTTCTGGCCCAGCAAAATAGCTTTTTTGGACATTTGTTCTATGTGCGTTTCTCTCCTTCTCCACATCTTCCCTTGCAGTCTTTTAAACCAGTACCTTAGTGGGAAGGGAAGGATGACCCATTCTTGACCCTAAACTTAACAGGATTGAGACCAAGTTTTTTTTCCCCCCTCTTTGAATTTGTATGGCTTGTTCTACTGTTAAAATAGCGGCATGTCTTCCTCCACAATTCAGTGTGAAGTCATGCTTTCTCAGACTAATGAGGGAAGGAGACAAATGCAACTCCCACTCTTGCTGGAAGACCGACTCTTTGACAGTCGTTTGATGAAGATCTAGAGGTCGGTAGTTCTTTCTGCTTCTGTCATGATTTGAAACTCTTTGAGATCCAGCTATAGAAAGGAGTGGGCTTGAGAATTGCTTCTTACCCATAAAGTGGTATTTTGCAGAAAGTGCTAGGAGATAGATTGGTTGGTTGTTTTAGAATGTACTAGTTGGAAGCGTCAGCGCTTGGTGCTGATAACCTTGGACTCTTTCCCTTCTGATACTGAAAACTTTTCTGCGTTTGCTGTTATATCTTGCTGCCTACATCTGTGTCTTTGTTAGCTTTTTTCCATGCTCTTAGCAACCCAGTCTCTCTAGGAAAATAAAACCTCTTTTACCTACTCCGGTCTTTGTTTCTGTGCAAATAGCAACTCTACATGTGTAAATTGTCATGTAACCATTATGCCACTTTTTTCTTTTCTTATGTGTTCTGGTAAGGAAAGAAATAATTGCTGACGCTTTATTGACTGTCCTTATTTTGGTTTAATTAGCCATAAGTTGAGTGGAATAGGGCAGGTGTCTGTAAGCTTCTTGGGGATTCCACAGACATAAGTGGAACTTAACTCCAGTTGTTCTTTCTGGGCTTTCCCCAAACTTGTGATGGCTATGTGCTCAAAGGAAAAAGATGTAGAAGGCAATCTGCGACTGCACAAATCTGTTTAGTGACTTTTTTTTCTGCTTCCTCTTATATGCCTAACACCATAGGAAATCGGTGTGCCAAGTGGTGTCTTCAGCATAAGGCTCTTGGAACAGATAAAGCAATAACTTGTTTCTTGAGGGTGGGCCTAGGAGGCATTGAAAATGGCAAGAAAATGATGAATTTTTGTTTCCCTCAGTGGACTTCTCCTAATTGTGTATGATGTATGGTTGGGTGTCTTGAGAAATGTAAATGAAATTTCCTAAACTTGGCAGGGAAGCAAACCCATCCACATAGATATGTTTGGCTGAAGATATAACATTAAGATGTACATACTAATACTGGGTGTGTGAGTACTGATGTTTTTGGGTTGCTTAGTGCCTTTGGTCCTTTAGAAGCCAGGTGGCAAGGCTGAAGGAAGGAGAAAAGCCTCCATGGCTGCAGGCAAGCGCACCATGTCTGTTTTAAATGGTATGCTCCAGAACTGGGAAAACTGGAAGAACCAGATTTCTCCATCTTGCTGTCTGTCATTGAGCAGAATTTTAAGATGGTACTGCAAGTAAGCTCTTTGTGTTGTGGTTTGGGTTTTTTTTCTGTTGTGGTGGGGTTTTTTTACCCCCTGAATTTATTTTTAAGTGGTACAATGAGTTGATAGGTCATGTGATTTCTGACTGATGTTTCATAGAAATAAGTCCATGTATGTGCTTTCCAGCAAACAAAATATGATGTGGAAAGAATAAGTAAGGATTGCCAGCCTTGACTATACAAGGTATGACATAGGTTTCTGAAAAAGCTAAGCAGCCGAACAAATACCTAATACAAAGTTTGAGTGATATGTATCTATCTCTGGGGACCGTTCAGCTCACTGTGCATGAAAGTTGTCCCCCAAGTAGTGCACAAACCTGAGCAGTTTTGGTAATTCAAAGTTTTTAATCCTTAATGTTCTTAATATGATATTAAATGTTTTTTGAAGAGGTCCAGGTGTGTTTGGGTAGCTTTCTACTCTAGGCAGTGAATTTGTTACACTAGCAGAAATATTTTTTCACCTGGAAATAAGTTGCAGTAGTCAACGTTCTTTCCTTAAGAATGAATTGGTCCTTATCTTTTTACTTCTCTTTTTTTTCTTTATAAATTGGGGATGATTTGACAAAAATATTTGGAATAAATAAATGAAATGTGTTTAAGTAGGTGCTGAAAAGTTTCCTTTCTAGAGGGATTGTTTGTTATTTTGCTAGCAATCTTCAAGCAAATGTAACCCAAGTCTGGGAAATAGATTTGCCTGTGAATTCCTGCAGTTCATAATTTGCTGGTTCAGATTTCTTTTGGACAAGATAGGTGTTACAAAAGTGCAAACTCCAGCTAAGATTAGCTAAATACCTAGAGAAGAGAAATGGTTTAAAAAGAATTTTATATCTGTTACCTTTTGGTATAACTTTGCCTAAGGCAGGGATGCTAAAAGTCTGCACCTTCTTCTAGTTTCTTCCCACTAATATGAACACACATCTTCAAAGTGCTGAAATTCGGGTGTTCTGTGTTAAATGGAAAGCAAAGCAGCCTTCCTGCTCTGAAGTATGTCAGGGATTGTGATCTTTTGCAAAACAGTAGTTCTGAGCTGAAATTCTTCTCTGCACCAAAGTAAAGTGAGAACTGCAGGCCCACACTAAGGACTAGGTAGAATTTTCTGCCTGGCCACCTCCAACGCGGAGAGTGTCAAGTCTTGAAAAAGGTCTTGTCAGGAGCTCTGTTGCAGTGAGGAAGTAGCTTCCACAAATACACGTACAGAAGCTAAAGATCTGCTGAGGCTACTTGCTTAAACATTTCAATGTCGAGCTGCTTTGGCTACACAAACCCCAAATTTCTGTGGAATGCAAATCCGCTTAAGGCTAGTGGGGATCTCAGTGTGTCATTCTGAAAAGTTTTGGTGTGTAAAGCTTGATGGTATCTTTGCATTAGGGAGCTGGTATCCACTCAGGGCACTTCCTTGCAAAATTATAGTAGCCAGCGTCACTTGCTTTGTACTGAACAGATGCAGCACCGGGGTTGGATGGTGCTTCCTCACCTGAGAACTTGGTGTGTTGGTTAGTGCTGCCTGCTGGAAGAGGAATTGAATCATGTTTTCATGTGTCTTCTAGACATAGAAAGCAGCTTGTAATGCAGCTATGCATGCTTTTGGGAATGTTGTTGAGTAACATGTTTGTGTAGTTTTATCTTCTAGGATCTAGTTCTGCTCAGAGGCATTCTGGTGTGTTTCTTTAAGCTGTATGTATGCGTGTAAGTGGTGCACTAACAAGGCCAATTTTTTCTCTGGCTTATGCTCCTGTAGAGGATTGCAGAGTTGGTGGGAACAGCGTGAACTGTCAGCTGCAGTAACTCATCTGTGGGAGATGTGTGTACCAAATGATACAGTAACTTCAAAATGAAGACAGTTTGTACTAGTCTCTGTAGGAACTTGAGGCACACCGTGTTCCACAAATACACCCTATTTTCATATAGTATCGTTTGCTACACTCCAACTGAAGCACCTGAATCGTCATGGAATTCAGTATGTTAGCTTCTAAAAGGAGCGTTATAATAATTATCTGCTTATCCAAGATTTAGCTGTGTGCAAGTTTCTCTTAAGCAAGCATCAGGTTTGGCACCAGCATGTGGATCCTTACCTTTAAGCTCAGTAAAAGAACAGGGGTACCGTAACAAATGATTTCAAAAAGAAACCCAAAACTTGCTGTTACAGCTGTTTGGGATAAAAACAAACAGGTAAAGAGCAGCTAGGGTATGGGTGTGAAACCACCGAACCGTAGTAGGCAGCTGGTAGCAGATGATTTAGGAGCACTGTTGATCTTTAGTTTTGTGTGGTTTTCCACACGGAAGAACACGAGGAGATTTTTCCTCCAGTGCTTCACTGGCTAGATTCCTCCTGCTTTTTAAATTGTGCTGTACAGAGATTCTCTGTAATGCCCTTGCAGGGCATTTGCTGCTGTTTGAGTGCTAGCACACTTACCATCTCATGCCGAACAGTGGTAATGGCCGCTGCCTTCCTCCCAAGTTGAGGGAGAGGGCTCAGCAGCAGGATGCTTCTTACAGCTGGATTCTTCCTCCTCACGTATTTACATGCCCCAACTGAATTTGGCTAGTCATGTTGCTTTCAGTTGTCACTATGGTTGTTCTTCTCTTTGAATCCAGGCAGGGACTGTGTTATAAAGACAGTTTCTGTTGGGTGTTGCATTAAAAGCCTGGGATCTCAAAGTATTCTTTTCAATGAAGACAGGAGGTAATTGAGAGTTTTAAGTCTCTGGGGTTTAGGGAACAAATCTGTCATTTCCAAACACTTCAGATTTTTCTTTGAATCTTGTAACAAAAGATTGATATAGAAAAGCAATGTTCTCAGTTAGCTTTTTTTCCTAAAGACAGGAAGGTGTCTGTAGTATTAATGCTGTGCTTCTCTTCTAGCAAGACAAATTTGAAAACTCACTTAGCTTATATCTTCTATGTTCATAACATTTTTTTAGTTATGGTGTTTGCAGGCTAAAATTGTAATTTTTTTTTAATTACAGTTCAGTTTGGTAACTGGAAAGCAATGAGGCCTGAATGTCTATGTTACATCAGGATAATAAATTTGTACGTAGCAGAGCTGCACATTCTTTGGACTCTTAAGGGTATGATGCAGCAGCCAGAGAGTTCTTTGTTTTAGGTTGGCTTTGAAATAACAATCTAAAACTTGCATGAAAACAATAAAAACAAACAAACAGGACTGACTTGGAAGTAGTTGCAACAGCCCAGACTGTATCATAATGTAGAGATTTCTTTCCTGAATGATAATAGTCAGTTTAAACTTACTATTTCTGATGTAATGGTAGGATTTTTTAATTAATTATTATTATTTTTTGGCCATAGACATCTGTTTAAATTTTTCTGCATTGATTGTCCTTTAGTCTTCTATTATCCAGTCACAAAGTTTCATGAGGTCATTCTGTAGCTTGTTGTTAGGGTGTTTGGCTCATCCCCATGCTGCTGAATAATTTCTGATCATCAAGCTTAGCCTCCTAGTTGCCCTTTCCCTTTTCCCTAGTTTTAACAGCACACTTCCCATGAGCAGTCTCCTATTGTCCCTTTGTTTCAAAGACAGAAAATAGAGGTAGAATTAAATGATCGGTTTCTGCAACATTTATCCTAGAAAGGGCCTTTCCTCATACTCTGCTGCTAGTTTGTTTCCTTAGAAGTTTTCAGTGATGAGGTTTCAAAAATCTAAGTAGACAGTGTCAGTCAGATCATCTTTACGCATATGCTTGTCGGTGAGGCAGGATTCCTCTCACAGAAGCTGTGTTGACTCTTTTCAAATAGATCATATTCATGCACTTGTTCACCAATTTTTTACTGGAGTCTGTACTGATCTGACTCTTCGCTAGAGGTCTTTGCCTGCTTCTCTGTGGTGTGGCACTTGGCTATAAATGCTTGCTTTTTGTCACCTTTATTGCTACGTCTGCTTAATCCTGGTTTTAAAATAGTACAATTTCTAAAAGTGCTTGTCACGTGCTTTACTTTTGCTTGTGTGGGTTTTCAAAACCTGAGGAAGTACTTGTTAGCCTGAAACTTCTAGCAATGCTTAGGAGAGGAGGCCTTTATATTATTTTTTTTCTTTCTGGTATTTGGTGAGAGTGGTTTATTAATAGGAGCCTTGTATGCAATGGAGCAAGAGGCATCCATCTTCAGGCTTTTTGCTAAGTATCTTCCTTAGAGGTAGCTTTTACAGATAGCATTCATCTGTTAAATAATCACCTGATGAAAGCAAGAGACTTTTTAATACAAACAGTGTGTGTGTGTTTTTGTATTTTTGTATTTTTGTTTTTAGCTGCTAGTTCTTAGTGCAGAGCGGTGTACGAGAGGTAGTTGAACTTGGATGTCTTTATATCTTTCTGCCTTTGATCTGCAAGCTGACAGGATTGCTGACTTCTGCTTCTCCTTAGTCACAACTCTAGTGCTTGGCCAGTATCTGAGGAGTGTAAAGGAATTACTGGGATGCTGTAAATTCTGTACAAGTACTTCCTTGGGGAATATATTTGATTACAGGAAACAAGCTGAACAGCTTTTGTCTGTAGCTTAGCTAATGATGCTCCCAGGCCTGGAAGGCCATAAACCTCAGGAGCTTCTTAATGCTTAGCCTACTTGGTGACAGGATTGCCAGCACTTTGTGAACCCTGAACAAGGTAAGGACTGTATGCAGACTTACCTGCATGTCAGTGTGAGACAGCCCAAATGAGATGACTGAGATACCAGAGGTTAGCTTTGAAAGGATGCTGGGGTTTGTGAAGAGACTGGGAGTTGAGTTGGTGTGGGCAGGTGGCCTGGCTTCATGCTCATTTCTGGATGGCTTTATGTGGAGCATAGCCCTTGGCACACGCTGCTTTGTTCCCCCTGGCTCCCCATGCAAACAGGTACACTCTTTTGTCCTGCCAAGTTTTGTATTGCTGTTACCTACCAGTCACACCTGAATTTCAGTCAGCTTTCCACTGTGATGTGGAATCGAAATCAGGGGCACTAGCAAGAATCTCGTCTTTTCTGCAGCGCAGTGTTTGCGTGCCCTGAATTCTGTTGTATGGCGATATCTTCAAATGTTTTTCTTTCTCTTAGCGCCTGATGGTATTTCTTTGCAAGTGCTAGATAATCCTATGAGCTATGTATAATGACTAAGAGAGGTCCTATGCCAAAGTCAGTGAGGTACTCTTACTATGGCTAATTTATATGAAAGTCAGTTCATGGACCTCATCTTTCAGTGTTGGGAAAAGCTATCTATTCCCATTCAAGATTGCTGCTCGTTGAGGGAGATGTCAGTCTGTGTATGTATTACTACATACTGTCTGCTGTTCATGAGAAGTCATGTAAATTTTACATACTACTTGCAATTCTCTGATGTTGCTCCTCTTCCGCTGTGATTGAAACAGCAGCACTGGAAATGTTTGCCTGAGGGAACTAGTCAGTGGCTAGCTAGCTGCAGTAGCTCCCCACTCCCCCTGCCCACCCCCCCACCCTTTTTTTTTTTTCCACCCCCCCTGCCCAATGTCCTGAAATGCAGATTTGTGTCCCAAAAAACACAATATGAATGGACCACGTGGGGTGCTGGCTGTCTTTCCCAGTGGTCTGGAAGCTAACAGTCGACGCCGCTGGTATTAGTAATGAAATATTTCCTTTTAAACAGCAGGAGTATTGTCATGGCAATATTGCTTAGTATAGATCATCCTTGTATAAACACAGTGCAGCAAGCTCATATTTTATGCCACGTAGTCAAGTATTTCAGTAGCTTCCTAGGTATGTGTCTTCATATTAAATGCCATGAGAACGCTTTTGAGTATTTTTACAAGTTCACTGAATTTGTATGGTAACAGCCAACTTAGAAATGAGTACTTAAGCATGTCTTTACAGCAGGTATCAGAAGCATCATTGGCCTTTTTGCCAAGAGAAATCTACTCCAGTTACCTGCAATAGCCTACCTTTGGATTGTCCTTGAAAGTGAGAAGTTGCGGAAACCTGGAGAATATTTGGAAACACTCTGCTCTTTCACTTTGGGATCCTGGGAATTGTCAGTAGTACATGTAGCAGCTAGAGAAGATCCTGGACTTGCTTAAATCCTCTTGCAGTGTTCTGGCTTGAAGTGTCTGCAAAATTGCCTTATTTTGTTTTCTGAGGGCTTTTTCAATATACGGAGAATCATCTGAATTTGGATGAGTAAAGCTGGTGAGTGGAAGCTTTAATTCTAGTATTCGGTATGTCAGAGGAAGGCTGATACAGCTTATAAGAGAATAGCCAAAGGCAAAGATGAAAACAATGTATTTTATTAGTATATGGAGAAAAAAAAAGTAGTAAGTCTATAGAAGAGTACACCTTGAGTAATGACATAAATTCATAAATTTCAGATGCCAGGTGATGTTTTTCCTTGATGTTTCATTAGAGAATACAGTGGGAAAGATGTGTGCTTTTTTTTGGGAGTGAAGATGGGCAATGACATTGAAAACTGTGCTGGAAAAAAGTGACAAATGTTAACAAGCAGTATCACGAAGTCCGGTCTGTGTACTCCCTGGAGTCCCAGAGTAGTTAGTAATGAAGTGATGGAGCTTATGGCATCCATTGTTAAAAGCTGCTTTTACCCTGCCTCCATGGAGGAATAGTAAATGGTGCATTTTTTAGAAATACTTTAAGGGAGAGGCAGATTAGTGAGTGTTTACACAGAAATGCCTTTAATTGGTCACGAAATAAACAATAAAACACCTGGAAAATCATGGTAACTTGGTTTGGGCAAAGGGCAAGTTGTGTTTGAAGGGTGGCAAGAGATTAAGAAAACACATTACTAAGAGGAAAAGAAGAGAAATGGTCTGACGCAGTGTGCTTAACCTTTCTGAATGTCTTTGACAATAATTCTCCCCAGGGTTAGTAAAGTAAACAACTGTCTTGGTGTGCATTAAACCAGCTTAAAACAACCCTAAGGTGTAAGAATATTTCACGTCGGCAAAAACTGAATAGCATGGTGGCTCAGTCTTTCTTCCTCGCATCAATGTTATTTAAATCCGTTCATTTCTGTGAAGGTTAAAATACTTCTGAGCATATGGATTTGACAGGTGAAATTCAGTGCTGAAAAATGCCAAGTTGCGGGCAGCAGCAGAAATATTTCTGAAGTCCTGAAAGAAAAAGAAAATGAGGAGGCTAAAAATGTAAGATACTTCTAATTGCCGTATGTATCCATTAGTCCTTGCTGAAGGAGCAAGTTGTCACTAGATCTACTAGATGGTGCAATCAGCTGTATTGTATGAGGTACAGATACTATTTATAGATTTAAGTTTCTTAATATGCTATTCAGGCACTGACTAAAATCATTGAATGATGTGTTGTTGCTGCAGAAATGACAGGAGTAAAAAGATCATTTGGGAGAGTGTTTGTGTGCTTAAGGTGATGATTTTCTATATTATGGAGTTACACAATGGGCCGTACATTACATGCCCTTAAAAGGATTATTAAATTTGATAATTATTAATTAATTATCAAATTATTAATTATTATTAAATTAAAATAATTAAAATTGATTTGTTGATTAAAAATAATGATAATAATGATAATAAAGCTTACAGCCTTTGTTGATAAATTGAGTTAGTTTTGCTATGCTGTGTCGAAGTTAACCTTAAAGCTTCTAGGGTGTAGTTTGGTCTAAAGAGTACGTGCAGAGCAGCATTAAGTCTTTTGTATGAAGGGAAGGTTAACTGTCATGGTAGCAGCTAACTAAGAGTTATTTTAGTAGACGTATATGAAAAGATTTGATCATGTTTGGAAATAAGTAAACAATAGTCACGTGTATGCTGTCCTGGGAAATAATTAGAAAAACCGTAAGGGCAAGAGTGACTGTCAGAATGAAGAACCTGGTTGGATGTACTTGATACTGTATTTTGTGATCCCTCTTAACATGTTGGGCTGATCACTGATTGGCACTTCTGATGAAGGTGTTCTCACCATTTTGTGGCCTTGCATCATATCCAGAGTGAACTGAATAGGGAAGAATAGGTCTCGCTTTTGTTGTCACAAAGTATCACACATCACTTGTATCTAGTGAAGCCTTAAAACTGGAGAAGTTTCCCATTTTCTGATAAATGCAAGGTTGTAGTAAATCATTGGGAACTATTTCTATACCACCATTAGACCTATTGGGAGATATCATTGGTAGCTTCAGTCCCACACAAATCGGTGTTAATAAAGCAGGCTGGTAGTGTGGTAGTTTTGTGGTTCCCCCCTGCCCCCCTTTTTTTCCTTCTTTTTTTTTTTTTTTTTTTTCCCCCTCTTTCTTTCTCTCCAAATTGCCATCTTGCTATAGAGGTAAAAAGAGTTGCTTCTGAGAAACATGTTCTTTAGTGTCTTTCATCATTATCACCTGAGTAATTGAGTTGGGAATGAATGCATTTGCTTTGACTTGACACCTGGATTATGTGGGTTTGTCTCTACCAATTTGTTTCTGTAATCTCTTCCTATTATGTTTGCCATCTCCTGGAGTTTTTGCTTTCATTGCTGCCAGTATGCATTGTCCTTTTTGACTTACGCTCATTTTTAACGTGCTTTCCCAGTTGTTAACTTTGGGTTTGCCTCTTCTGAAGCCCTCAGTGGAGGATATAAGGTACACTATAAATCCAAGAGCGTTGTTGTTAGCCATTTTTTCCTGCCAACTGTATTTTGGCAAAAGTGCAAGGGAGTGGATGGCGATAGGTTGTCCTTGTGCATGGGGATAGAAGCACATGCCTGTGAACATGCCTCTTTGCTTACCATACTTTGTAGTGAGTGGCATGTGTCCTTCAAGGACTGCTGTCCAAATAGATTGTTCTGGTCAAACAGCTCTTTTATTTTTGTATTTCTGACCCAAGTTATTAAAGAGAAAGCCCTTTCAAGGGCTGTTGTAGGTTTGGAAGTGACACTACTTTTACCAGTTGTTATTACAGTGGAGGAGGATGTGAGACACAAGGACCTTACCAGAATCATGTTCCATTTGGCCCTGTAATGGTTGAAGAGGATACCGATTCTTGTACAATGTGGCTGCTGTTTATGGCATTCTGGTCTCACAAGCATTATAAATCTCGTTTGGGTTCTTTTGCCATGATTCTTCTTCAGTGCATATGCAAAGTTCTGTGTGAATCCATTTGAGGATGAACAACTTGTACCTGCTCCACTGTACACCTGAAGGGAAACAAGAGAAGCACAGTGTGTTTCATTTTACACTCTGGTTTGCAGGTTATCTAGACAGAAGAGTAATACCTAAAGGTCCTTGTTTTGTGGCACTGAAGAAATAAAATGTGATGTTGGAAGTTACTCTTGATTATCTTCATGTGCAGGCTGTTGGTAATAACATTTTCTTTTGCTGTTGGGGAGCCAGCACTAGATCTGCTCCGATCCCATCCTGCTATCCCAGTCAATAAAGTTGCCAGAGCATGACAAAATCAGCTGTACCATTCCTCAGGGGTACGCTGAGGTTCGGTAAGTGAACCGAGAAACTGACAGGATGTGTGGAGCTTGGGATCTCTGTTACATATGGCCAGAGGCAAAAGTGTATTCTTCTTTTCTCCTGCACTTTGTTTTCAGTGAAGGCCTCTAGTGCACACTCCCATTTCCTTAAACTGAGTCCATGTATTGGAAAAAAAAAAAAGTGCTTGACAGAAAGGGGGAGGTAATTTAGAAGAAATACCTTTAAAGCCAGTGTACAGTTTCCTTCTGGACACGTTCTTTGAGGCTGCATGTCTGTGCAGCAGCACAGGCTGTCTCCCTGAATATGCAAGCAAGCAGGACTGAAATTTCTCATTGTTTTTCTGGGACATCTTGCCATTAATGTGCCTCTTAATTTTGTTTTTTTCTGCACACTAATTGTTTTCATTTTAACTTCTCTGTTGAACTGTGAAACATTTTGGGCTACAAAGTAATACCACATTACAATGTGACTAGAGTTTTTAAACCACCCCAGCTCCCTTCCCCTTGCAAGGGCTCATGAAAAAATGTCCTGTTATTATGTTAGCCGCTTAAGAAAAATACCAGCTGCTAGCAAGCTGCTTTTCTCCACTTTAGTCACTATAACCAAATTGTGTGAACTGTAATATAATTCCCCAGGCTATTCATACTTAATTGGTTGCACCCTTTTACAAACAGCTCAGGAGTAGAGGAAATGTTTTTAAACAGTCTTAATATGTAACACAGCAACATGGGAGTAAAATTCAGTGCATTATCTCTCTTGGTATTTTATTACTGCAGGTGCACAACAGCCACTGGTCAGACATATGCTCTGGGCAACATTGCAATTAATCGAAGCTATTCTGTTTATACACCTGCACTCACAAAAGATCCTGCATGTATATAGAGGATGCCAGAGAGAAGAATCAAGGAGAAGACTGATGGAGCCGACATGATTGTAAATTAATCGCTTGCTTAGGGGAAATATTGCAGAAGGGTACAAGCAATTCTTAAAACCACTTGATTGTTACCCCAAGGCTGCAGGTGTTGGTGGTATTTAAAGAATGTTTACAGATAAACTTCCACAGCAGCAGAGGTTGATTCAGCTCTAGCTGAACTCAAGGGGCTGTTTTGATTGTAGTGATCAGACAGTACTCCTTAATGAAGAGAGAGCAGAAGTGTTGCACATGGCATTAATGTTGATTATTTTGCAAGTCTCAGTGGCTGGCATGGGGAAGTTCTCCTGTCTGCTTCTGTTGTTGAGTTGTGCTACAGCCACAGCAATACCCAGTGTGCAGAAGAGACTGATCCCTCTTCTGTTGTGCACGGTTGGAAGTCATGGTGATGCTGAAGCATGGAAGTTGCTGACGGTTGCTTCCTTGGCCAGACTTTCTTGTGATGTGTTAGAGGGAAGCACATGGTGAGTCTTACTTTGCTGTTTGTCAGGAGCAAGCAGTGTGAGCCCTCTGCTATGTGCAGTTTTTTGCAGAGATGGCATTGGCTGCGTTGATCCGGTCTGAACACTCTGCTCTTTTTAGGGCTGTGATGCGTGGGTTTGGGCAGGAGCTGTATTGTGCCCTTAGTACCTACCCTCCTGCGTTCCAAGGAAAGGGTGTTTTATTGTATTTCCAAGAACTACCCTAACAGCTGTAGACTTTTTTTCTTTTTTCTCTTTTTTCCTGGAAAGATTAAGGATGTGGTGAGAGAAAGCAGATAAATAATGGGATTTGAGGTAACTTGCTGCACTTTTGTCAGATGTGTAACTAGTATAGTGGGTGGGTTTTCTGGAAGAAAACATTCCATAGTAGCATAATGATTTCTGCAGAGACAAAGTGAGATACTGCATGCATGCTACATTATAGCATTACACTTCAGACCCTGTAACTACTCCTACAGACTTAAGTGTTTAAAAGTTAGTTATGTACTTAAATTAAGATGTGTCTGACAAATAGCAGTATTACATGCCCAGACACAGTTTTTAGAGGTAAGGGTATCTTGTCCGAGTGGTACAGGACATGACACTTTGGCTGCCACATTTTGCATGGACAACCATTAATATCTACAGCAGTGGTTCTTGGAACAGTGGTCATTTGTGGCTTAAATGCTTTTGTTTGAGAGGACAGTGATGATATGGTGGTATCCACTGTTGGGCAAATCTAGGAAGATTTTAGATCTAGGAAGCAGCATAGTTGACATGAGCAGGTCTTCAGAAGGTGCTGTTTACAAGAGCCACCACAAGGTGTTAGTTACTAGCTTCTGTGCAGAGGAAAATGGTGTGATGGGCCACATGGATATTTGGCATTTGCTTAAAACTTCAAACGTTCATTATGTTTCCTCATACGATTGAATGAGTATCTTGTAACTTTTGACTTGTGTTGGGTGGTGTTTTTTTGTTGTTTTTGTTTGTTTGTTTTTTTGGGTTTTGTTTGTTTGTTTTGTTTTGTTAAAAGAAAAAACATGGGTGACTTACCACATTAAAGGTTGAAAGAGATTTTAACAACAGTTGGAGAGAGTTGCCTAATTTTTCAATCAGGTCTTCAAAGCTGTATGTTGTCAGTGTAGAAGAATAAAGGCAAGGTGCAGGTTTATTATGTACAAATGGATTAAATAAGGTTTATTTTTGATTGGACACTTTATCATTCTTAAAAACTAATGAAATACTTCTGGAAGACAAAATAGGCCTTGTATCAAATTTATTTTTACAAATCTGCCATCTGGAAGGAATTCAAATATTTTGGATTTAAACCTGCCTTTTTTGTTTAGCTGTGAGAAGCGCAGCAACAGAGAGCTGAACAGGTCCCAGTACTGCAGCGGGGCCTGGGTATTGGCCTGTGCTTAGCTAATTTCATACTGCAGCTTCAAGTACTTCAATGCTCTGGTGGCCAAAACAAAAGTGGATCTACATGTGGAAAATATGAGCTAGCTAAGCTGTTGGTTACTGTACTAGTACTTAGTGTGGATGCGATTGAAGGTTCTGGTTGGCTATTATTTTCAAGCAACATTTGGAATGACTTCTTGGTTTTGTTTTAAAATCTTGCTAATCTTTTGCCTGAAACCTATCCTGAAAAGGATATTCTGTGTCCCACCTCCTTAATATATTGCTCTCTATATCACAAATGTAGACTTTACTTGGTTCACTTTTCAGAGAAGCTAGCAGATTGAACTTGCCTGAATTACAGAAACATATTTAAGACGGTTGAGTTTTTTTTAAAGAAAAAAAAACCCATAAACCCAAACCAAGCCTCAAAGTTTTTATTTATGGACTTTATTGAGTTTGCTTTTTATTTGAGACACACCTTTAAATAATGATATCGAAGCCTTCTAGAAACAGTATTAAATAGATTTTGGGCTCTTTTAATGAGATCTTCAGGCCAAATGTTTTGATTGCTGTGTTAATACAGCACCAGAAATAGAGTTTAATTGCAGGTACAGGTTGACAACAGTCCATCTATCAGTTTTCCATTCCTAGGCACAAAGTTATTCTTTTTGGACAGACAGTGCACCTCAAACCAGGAGGCTTGTTTGAAACTTTGCATTCTGTTCTATAAATATACAGGGTGGTTAAACAATTTATCTTATTATTGCACTACAGAAAGAAATCAATAAATTTACTATAGTATTTACGTTAAAGTTGGAATATTCAAGGCAATTGGTGTGACAGTTCTTAGGGATGAATCTTGATGTGCACATAAATCTGTGGTACTGTAGTGTAGGACACAACAAAGCAATATCTGAGGAACAGTGACTGGTTTCACATGAAGTACTTCTAACCAGAGAGCGCTGTATAACTAGATTAGTTGTGTTGTTTGGGGCTGCTGTCTCCTTCTAGTGGAACAAACCTAAACAGTTCCAGTCTTTGCTGCATTAACTCACTCGGGGCAACTGCAGAAGATCCTTTTGGTAGTCCTCCTTGCTTCTGGAGTGGTGCAGTGGGGTTTATGTTTATCTTGAAGCTGAGTTGAGAGGGCAAATTGAAATTTTGCTTTGTGTGCTGTGGGAGCCCTAAGATTTAAAAGCAGTTTAATGCCTAATGAGGTGGAAACTTTATGGGACATGTGAAAAAAGGCTTTGAAAATCCCACAGGCAGCGAACTGATGTACTGATATTGTATACTTTTGAGAGGTATTATCTTCCTCTACCTTTTGGTGAAATGGCTTGTGGACCTACGAGCTTAGAGTTTTAAACTGACTTATTTTCAAATGCATGGCCCTTGCTCATCAGTGTATGCTATGAGGCAGAGGAGTGAGTTTAAAAAGGAAACACAGGACCGTATATTAGTGCAGGCCCTAGAGCTTTGGAAGAGAGAAGGCTGAAATCCTGTGATGATAGCTTGTGACCAAACTATCTGAAGTATGGGTGTCTGCGCAAAGGTAGGATGTGTTGCTCCGTGACTGGGTGGGTATATCGCTGTGTTGTTGAAAGGACCTTGTTTTCTGGTTTGGACTGGTGTATGAACAGTGAGATCATTTCACACTGGCAGCTTGGTTTGTGTGCTGCTGCCTTTCTAGTTCAGAGCCATTGGGTTTGCAGGTTTATAGCCATGACTTACTATGAGAAGGATGGGCTTGTCAGAGAGATAAAGCATTTTCGGTTGCACAGCCCCAAACCATTTCTGGTGTGCTAGAATATGACCTAAACCTTAAAAGATTTATATTTGTCCTTAGCCTGAAAAATATTCCTGTGCTGTACTTGACTTTTTCCCTTGCACCTGCATTTCACTGTGGAAAATATTTTTTTAGTGAGAAAATGTCATGGCGAATGCACTGAAAAGCAGAACAGTTTCTTATAAAATCTGCCTTAAGACTGTAAGTTCAAGCCAAAATCTTGATGTGTTATGATGCAATACTACTGCAATAGGAAAATAGTGTTGGGTACAAAGTGCTGAGAAACAGTTGTGCAAAATGAGAGGTAAGAGGTAAATAAAAGTAGGGATAATTACTGATTTAAACTGTGATGATTGTCAATGCAGAAACTAGTATTTTTCATTAAAACATCCCCCTAAGTCCTGCAAAATCTGAGCTTGAACTTCAGTGGATTCTGTTTAGTTATGTAATCATAAAATCCAAAACAATAAATTACATTGCTTTCCACTTCTGGAATGTGATGGATTTTTAAATGTGTATGTATTTATGCTGTCCTATTTGTCCACTACAAACTTGATTTTTTTTCTTCTTTTTCAAATGACTGCTGTGTTAGGTGTTACTAGGAGGACCTGATTCTTCACAAGGGGTCATCTTAAAAGTTTGTGATAATTTTTCTTTTTCTGAAAGTGTATCAAGTTGAGCCAATGAAATTGCTATTTCCTCCACTCAAAAGGTTTCCCCTGAGGATTGTCAATACATGTATTTATTTTAATAATGTAGCCAGATGTACTAAGAATTTTATTTTAAAAGAAAACACTTGTAGTAGATTTCTGCCATGTATGTTTCACATATCCAGTGTTTTTTGTGATTCAGTCACTTCAGATGGAGCTGGTAGACAGGACTATTTCCTTGGACTGCGAGTGACTTGTTCTCAGAGGGATCTGCAATTAGAAAAGCCTGGTGTGATACTGTCCTAAAACATTTTTTAATACATAAGACCTATTTGTGAATTTCTAAGAACGTAAGAATTACGAGGACAAATTCTGTCATTTGTTCTTAGAGGTGTATTTTTCTAAATCACAGAATTTAAACTTCGTGTCCAAAAAAAGTATTAACAGAGTAGTATTTTTGAATTACTCCTTGGGGCATGTTGTGCTGTTTTTTCCCATTGTTTTTCTCATTTGAAGAAGACAGCTCTGCTTCTGTTGGATAGAAGGTAAATATCCCTTTCCTAATTTAAAGATTCTGATCATAAGTACATGAAAGAGTTGAATGTTGTAAGTAGGACTAAAGAGAAAAGAAAAAAATCTTGAAATACTTTATTTAGAATTTTAATGCTGAAAATATCGCTTGGATGCTTGCTTGGACAGATACTTGGTTGAAGGTTGAACAGGAACAACAGTATCAAACACTGAAGGGAGAAGACAAAAAGTACTGATTTTTTGCTTTCTGAAGTAGATATTGCACCTGAACTGAGAAACAAAGCCTTTGGTCTGCATGGAACACTAGTAAACACTGAAATATGTGAAGTGGGTCCTCTCACTGAGAATGTCTCACTTGTATTTCCAGGCTTTGCGTTGGCATCATCATAATTTCCAGGTAGTTGTTAAAATCTGCTATGGTGTCCTTCTCTAAGGATGCCAGTGAATGCTGTACAGCAACACTGCAGATAGAGAGTAAGAGATGGTAATGGAGTAATAATCCTGAAGAAACTAACAAATCCAGCTGGAGACACCTAGGGGAAGCTGAGAGATGAACTTCTGCTCTTCCTGTCAGGAAGCAAGGTAGAACATGAACACAAAGCAGCTGTTTTGACTGTGGCAGGAATAGAAGCACTCTACTTGTGTAAAGTATGGAATTAAGTGAGAAAGACCAAGTCAGTTATCAGAAATAGTAATGTATGTGAAAAGTTTTGCATCCTGAAGAGGTACAAAGCTTTTGAAAAACACTGACTTGGATAAGAATGGGGATCATGAGAAGCTGCTGGAACAGTTTTTTGTAGAAAGAAATCTGTCCAGCTCTGTCAAACACAATGTTTATCTAGGCCTTTGGATTCTTAAGGAAAGATCAGACTTTCATTAGGAATGCCATTTCCAACTTCAAAGTTAGGAAAGACCATTGGTAGATACTTTTTTTTTTAAAAAAAAACTAAATAAGGGGAAGAAAGAACTAGCTACGCTGCAGAATAAATCGAAGCAGATCATGAATGTTGGCAGAGAAACAAGACAATGTTTTAGTCAATTTGGCTAGCAAAGAGCAGGGCCATGGGGACATGTGGTCTCCACAAATATACTTGGAAAAAAGAGTAGTACATGTCCTTTCTAGAACGGAATTGAGACAAGCAGCAAAATCTGTTATTCCTGTAGCTTTTGAAGCAAGTGGTATAAAACTATATCCATGAAGATCCCTAGGAACTGGAATATACAGAAAGTGACCTACAAGTGATTTATGTTGGTCTTAAAAGAACACAGACGCCAGAGGAAATAATCCAGGATTGTGAAACTTGACAAGTTGGAGGTTGTCAGGCGTTTATAGAAACTTCAGATTGTGGTTCAAAGTTGGCATGGATCTGTTCCAGATATTCTGAAAAGATGTGCTTGTTTGTTTGGGGTGGTTGTGTCTTCTGTCCACAAATAATATCGTTAGAGAATACAACTGTGGAAAAACTGCTTTTACATCTGAAATCAGTACTTGCTAGCAATGGCATATGGAGATATGAGTAAAACTTGGGAGTCTTTAGTAATAGTATGGGCTTTTTTTTTTTTTTTATTGAACATGATGAATCAAGTGTGAGATATTTGTAGACCTATGCTATTATGGAAAATCATCTTGGAAATCAGCACATGTAAAGGCCCCTGGCCCCTAAATTACAGGCCACTACACCTAGAAGCAGTTGAGTTGTTTAATAGGAAGCTTCGGTGCAATTGTGATTGCTTATTGTTATGAGTAGCATGACAGCAATCAAAAAGATGAGAACTGGACAGGTAAAGCTTTTTTTAACAGTAAGACAGTTCACATGTGCAACAGCAAAAAAAGACTGCAGGAGGCAGTTGTCCTCAGAAAGTTTTTTCTTTCTCACTGGAGGCAATCACTGAAGACATGAAAGGATTGTGGGCAAAATATGAGACTCCACCTTTTGTTTTCTTTCTATTTTCCCCTCTTTTTTTTTTTCAGAATTAAGGGGAAAAGGAGAAGGTTTCTCAGCTTCTAAGGTTAGAAATTTGTGGAAGAATCTGTGGAAGGTTCATATTGATGATGTAGAGGCTAAAGCGTGAGATGGTATAGGAGTCTGTAAGACAGAAGACAAATTTTCTTCAGTTAGAAAGTATTGATAACATATCCATGAGGCGTTAGTTCTTGAAACTTAGTTCTGTATTCATGTGTGTGGCTTGTCACAAGAGATGTATGTGTTCGGAGACTGGATGACCTCATCATGCTTGAGGTCTTGATGTTTGAATGTACAGAATTAAATTCAACTCCTGAGGGAACAGTTCCCTTAAAAACCAGCAGAAGTTGGAAGTGTGTTTCTGACTTCTGTCTCTATAGAATGGTAACCTTAATGAATTCTCTCCCCCCACCTCCCCAGTGTATGTCACAGTACTACAGTTACCTTAAAAAACCCCATAATTTTTGTATAATGATGCATGGAATGAGAGTGTATTGTTGATCCATAGCCTCTGGATAGGTTATGGTAATGTTTTGAATACCTTTGTTTTTAAAATCTTTTGAAAAGTCCTACAGCATTTGAAAGAGGCTGCATTTCTGCCTGTGTGTGTATCTAGGGAGAAGTTAATAAAAAAGTGGCAAACTTTCTGCATCATTACTGTTGTTTAAAATGAATTTTGGTGCAAGTCCATAGATCTAATACCATCTGTGCTTCTCCTTGAGGACATCTTAGGGAAGATACCTGAATAAATAGTATTATCACAAGATTATTTTGGAAGGACACAGGTAAAGAAAGTATGTGCTGAATTTCTGTAGTGAGAAGTTAGTATTTTAACAGTAAAAGAAATTCACATATATGGAAAATATGCTGATTTTCTCAAGTTTACAAATAAATTTGGATTAAAAGCAAAATTGTAAAACAGTAAAGCAGGACAAAGCATGCTCCTCTATTGCAGGAAGTTGCCAGTTTATTTTGTGGCAGGAAATGCAGTAACACTTGATGAAACCTTGCAGGTCTGCAGGTTTCTTTGTGGTTTTGTTTTTATATTTATTTCACAATTACATTAGTGTAATATGTGAGCTGCGAAACATCATCCTCAGAAACATAAACTGAGAAAACAGGACAACTGGAGAATACAGATTTTTCATCTTTAAATTTGAGAGCTTGTAATGGAAAGAAGTAAGATTTTTTTTTTAATGCAAAACCAGAAAATATGGAACAGATTTGAGCCTCACATCCATAAATCAAGGTTAAGAGGTACTGTCAGCTATGCCTATGCAATGTATAACTTGAAGTCTCATTTTTGCAGCAATTGGGCAAAACTGTTCTGGATTTGAGGTGAAAACTCTGTGTATGTTACCTAATGCCAGAATATGTCAATTACGAAAATTAAGTAATGATTACTTGGGGTGGGACAGGACTCTACAGTGTAGTTCTTAAGAGAACTGATCCTTATTGGTTGGTGAGATTGTTTATGTTACTCTGTCAGAATTGCCGTTTTCAGTGGGAGCTATGTGTGCAGGTACTAGAGAGCACAAAAAGCGTGGATCAGGTGGGGCTGCTGGGTGGCAGATTCAGATCCTGCACCTGCCATCTCAAGGTCTGTGGAGCCATGTGGGTGGACAGACAGAGTAGCCCTGGAAGAGATTGCAGAGAAAAGTTTTGATAGAAGAAAAAAAAATCAGAATACAGCTTAGATGTGATCAGTCTTGATATTAGTTTACAGCAGCAAGTATGCAAGAATATGGAGATACCAGGCATGAACTGGGAAGAGAAAAATTAAAGGAAAAACATTCTTCACAGACAAAAATAGAGCAGGAAAAAGATTAGTTTGACAGAAATGCAAAAAAGAGCATGGAGAACCAAGGAAGTCTCAGAAGCAAGCAATGCTTTCAGGAGGGTTTTTTCACAGGGTAAAAAAACGTAGAAGGAGGATATCGCAAGGGCTGAAAAATAAATGATCTTCCAGCCACTTAAAGAGGTGAGAGGGGAAAAACTCAACCAAACCACCCCAGTATTCTATAAGCAATGTTGAAATGAGAGGAGCTTTCTTTAGAATAGAGAAAAGAAAAAAACCCCACAAACCAAGCAAAAAACTTCACTGGACTGGAAAGCAGAGTGTGATGGAACAGCCAGTCTTGAGCAGCGAGGAGGAGACAGCAGAAGTTAGCATGGGAGGTATGTTGCAGAGGATGGTAATGAGTGGCATGCTGGAGAGAAAAGGAAGAGTTACTGCTGTTCTCTGAAAGCATGTAAGAAGAAGTTTGTGGACTAAGCAGAGTGCTGAAGTTGGCAAAAACCCCGTTGCTGTTGATTAAGTCATTGAAGATGCAAAGTCCTGGTTGCGAGTGACTGATGTGTAAAGTTCCTCTGTCCAGTGATAAAAATTCTACTCTGACAGATGCTGTTTTCCCATCTGAAAACAGAAGATGAACAGAGTCAGATGACAACTAAGTAAAGCAAAGTCATCATTCCAGCAATTCCTGTTTATGTTGGGGAGCAAGGGGAAGCAATCAACCTAAACTATGAGAGAGAGCTGAAAAAGAAACTGTCAGTGACAGGAAGAATGAGTGAGCTGGCCTTTTAGCCAGGTTGGTTTGGATTTTATCATAGCTCTGTGGAGAATTTTGGTGCATTTGTAAGATAAATAGCATGGGCTACTAAGGAGCATAATGTAGGCAGGTGTTGGGCAGTGCTTCCCCATGCATACCAATGTTGCTGATACCGAAAAAAAAACTTCCAAGAGCACTTCCAGGGATTTAGTATTTAAGATTACTGAAATGTGTCTTCCCTTGGGCAAGGATGTTCTTTGTGTTACTTACCTAAGGCTGAAACCTCAGTCACTCTTCATGACTTCCTGTAGCTTTATACCTTGATAAAACAATCCCTTTGTGACAGGAATAGACTAAATTTGTGACTGAATAAATCTGGTATGATGACTGGGATAGCGGGTCTATGAAGATTCTGTTTGTATATAATTCAATAAAATTGAAATATTCAATAAAATTGAAAAGCTCTTATTAGTGGGTGAAGAAAGATAGAGATCTTCCTTTTAGAGATGCCTTTGTCAATAATCCTCTTCATGTCCTTTTTCCTGTAGCAGGCTGTATCATCTGGATCTGATGATTTAATACTTATCAGTTTAAAATAGTGGGTCGGGGCCATAACTGGCAGATGCCAGCATGATTTCTTCAGGACTGATTTAGAGGTCAGTGTTCCTAGAAATTTCTTTAAGTGTTTTGCTATAGAGGATGAAAGACTTACATGAGACCTGAACTTGGCAGCAAGACCCAGTCCTTTCCACTGTAGAGCATTATTATGTTCTACAGAATATTCAGTAATGGTTAACAACAAGTTCACTAGTTAACAGGTATTAAAAACAATTTATTAACATCTGAAATAACGTTGGGTTTTCTTTAAATAATTGCACCATTTATCAAAATATGCTGATTTAATAAAGAAATAAATAAATAAGCCCTGAGGGTTGCTCAAAAGGTTGCAGGGTAGGTCCTCTAGTCTTTACACAGAAGCTCAAATTATTATTAAAAAAAAAAAACAACCCCCCAAAAAAAACCAACAAAAAACTTTCTAGGCTTGTTATTGTCTACAAGGCAGATAGAAGCACAGATAATGTTCCCAACTTACCTCTCTGGCTCAACCCTGTACAAAAGAAAAATGGGTTGTCAAATGCTTGTTTCTTTAAGGATAACTGCACTTCCAATTCCATTTATAGATTTCTGTAGCATTAAATTCTGTGAACCATTGTCATTAACAATCCTATAAAGAGCTGCAAGGAATTATTTTTCTTCTCTTGTACTGATACAAACCAAGGATTTTTCTGAAGGAAATATTTTAAAGCCTCCTACTCTAGCCAAAATGATTATTACAAATGGATTTGCTTCTTGGAGACAGATGAAGTATACAAGAAAATTTTCCACTTTTCAGGGAGATCCAGCCTAGGCTGGTTAAATAGAAAACCTCTTTCACACCATAACAGATAGCCTCAACAGAAGCAAATGCTATAGTGGGTGTTCTCCTGTATATAAATTTATTAAACCTATCTCAATGCACTTCCTTGGCTTTTTCTTTCGTTGCCTCTCCAGATTCAGCTGTTGTTCTGCTTCAACTTGTGCACGTGGTTACATTCCTTCGTTTCCCGTTGTGTCTTTTTTACCCCTTTTCACAGGGAAGGGGTAAATACTGGAGGCTGCTGCCCAAAAGACTCTTTCTTACTTGTATCATTGTAACCTTCTGGGTTTTTCATCTTCTTTCCTTTTCTTCAGTCAGGTTGATGGTTACCCGCTTTTCTAGTGAGTTGATTCAGCATTGCTGTGTTGATTCCTTCTCCCGTTCAGCTAACTCTACTTCAGCATTGAGTTTTGCTCATACTGACATAGCAGCATTAGGAATAAGACCCATTATCCCTGAGGAGCTTAGACAACAAAAAAGGAGATGGAGTCAAACTGGCCCTTAGTCTTAAATATGTAACAAAGCTCAAGTTAGGTCCAGCTTGTCTCTCTCTTCTTGATATTACCTGTTACGATGTTTTTTCTATCTATTGCATTCTTAATTATTCCTACGTGAAAGAATTAATGAATAAAAACATCCACCTACATCCAAAACTTTATGCATATGGTTACTCTGTGCTGCATCTCGTAGGGTGATCTTTGGATGTGGTGATGGGGGGCATGAGTTAAGTGTTGTGACAGTTCAACCTTGCAGATGGCCTGTTCTGGGGACTTGGA
>JAVJGJ010000001.1:25990185-26001217 GCA_035590215.1 Microhierax caerulescens
ACCTGTAAGTTGACATGTATTTTCAGATGTTAGTGATCATACACACAAACACACACATTTTCTCTTCTCTCTTGCACAGATACAGTAGAGTCATGTCAAAATCAGTTTGCTTGTTGTTAAAGAAAATGTATTTTGAATTAAGAAATTTAAAGTGCTGAAGCTACTAAATGACAGAACCAGGCCTTGCCCCTTGTATAGCCCTAACCCAAGGGTGGTTTAAAACTTAAGTTAATCAGTAGGTGAATAGAGAAACAATAGATGGTCAATTTGTATACACAAGTGCTCTCAGAAATGCATGTGTTTTTAGAAAAATTAGCATATGTGAATAGGAATTGCATGTTCAAAGCCTAGGTGTGCTTGAAGGAGCGTATGAGTTAAAGCAGGCAGAAGGATCGTGATCTGAGGAGGAGCCTGGAACTGAGGCAGAGGCTGGAACCAAATAGATGAATCAACTGGGACAGAGTCAGGTGATGGATTCGCAGAACTGGCAAGACTAAAGGCAACTTAAGAACTTCAGACATTGACTAATGATTTGATAAGTGTGTATAAGCTGTGCTGCATCCCTTTATTCTGTGCCACACACTGAGGTGGTGGCTCAACTCTGCGTTGTGGTTAAAGCAAGCCTAGTGGTACTCATGTCTGTGTGAATTTTTCCTCGAACACTTGTGATGTGAATGGAGCTGAAATCAACAGTTATCTGGCTGGAACTGGGTGGGGATTTTTTTGTGCTTCTCTAATTAAAGAAGTGTGTTGCTCTCAGTGGTGGGTTTTTTTTTGATTGGTTTTTTTTTTTTAGATCATTTCTGTATAATAAAGCCTGGAGTTTCTTAGATATCTTTTATATATTGATGGAATAGAGTTTAAATGTTGTAACCTAATCAAAGCTCTGTTCAAATACTAAAGCAACTGGAACACGCCATGGCTTGTAACTGTGGGTGCAAAGGGATAAATACAGGACTACAAAATATACCATCTTTTTATTTCTTCATTCCACTCTGCATTTTACTTTTAGTGAAATCCATTCTGAAAGATGCAGATGTCAGTGAAACTTGGGTTGGTTTTGGTGGTTCAAGGTTTTGTCTGAATCCAGTCAGAAACATTGGCCACAGAAAAGGGAGGGTCAAGGTTGATACTTTGGAGGCAATAAAAAATCCCAAACCACAAGGTTTCCTGTTTTGGGGTTTTTCTTTTTTTCTATCTTTGGATTGCATCTTTTTTTCTGATTTTGTAACCTGTCTTTAATAGGGATGCCAACTTTTGCCTGCTTAGCTTTATCTTCCAATAAAATGAAACCAGGATTGACTGTAGCTCTCAGTTACTGCCCATTTCAGCTGTATTTACTGATTGAACAAGTACCATATGTGCCTAAGCTGTGGTGCTTATCTGTGGAGATGAAAGAGATTTACATCACCTCTTTTGCCTACAAGGCGAGCAGGCCTGTCACTTGGAGAGCCCGTTGCTCATCAGGGCTTGCAAAGTTAGAGACAGTGCTTGCTGTGTGGGGAAAGGTGCAGTTAGCAGGCTGCCGTGACCCCCAAAACTTTGATACGATAACACAGGTTTATTCCTGCTAAAGGTCTGGAATACTTTGGAGCAAAAACCATGAACAACTGTTGATGCATGCACACTAATAATAAAATTGACAACGGCTTATTATGCTGTTTCAGTTGGTTAAGGTGTGTAGAATTTTCCCCACAGGTTCTTGCATGTGACAATTGTAAGGTCTGTATGTATGTATTTAGAATATGCCTTTTCAAGGTTTAAGTCTTCTTGTTTAGCCGATTTTCCTATATATTAGAAGGAGACACAAGTTTCCTTTCCCAGAGGAAACGAGAGTCCTTATTAAATTCCACTGACTGACAGGTGGTAGCTGCATGAAAAGCAGTTGGTGGAAGAAAAGCTTTTAACTTGATTTCTTCTTCCCTGACTGTACCTCTTGCCTCTTCCTTTTGTTCATGAACACTCAGAAAGTGAGATACAGAACATGAACAAACTGCTACTGAAATAAAAGATCATTAAATGATTTGTATTGAATGTATATTAAAAGGTGAATTTCCATCAGTGTTTCTCCCAGTCCATTGGTCTCCCTTCTTCTAGCTGAATGTAAAAAGCACGGTTGACTGTCTTAAGTTACTGCAAGGGAGCAGAGCGCGGTGTGTGCCTTCCTGTGACACCTGTGTTTACCTGGAGTCCTTGGCATAACATGTTGCAGGCATCCTTCACACACTCTTCTTGTTTTTCTTTCAGCCATCACAAGAAACGCTCTGCCCACATTTTTACTAGTAAACTCAGTTAAACTAGTGACTTAGGAGTTTTTTGGTTTGGAAGGTAACAGATTAACTTGCTGAACACTCACTTATACTGGAGGCATGGTATAGCCGCCTCTTGAAATCATGACCCAGAATCATTTATGCCTTAGGACTAGTGTTAAAATTTTTCCTTCTTTTCAAATGTGTCTTTCTGTTTGTAATTCCTTTAGACAGCCTTTGTGTTTTGTGGGTTTTTTGTTTTTTTTTTCCCCAACATTTGTTGGGTTGGTGTGGAGAGAAAGATAAATTTGAAAGCTGTTATAAAAGGTCAGTAGAAGAAATATGGACCAGTCAAATCTTTCTCATCAGTCAAAAAAAAAAAGAGGTGTGTGTGTAAAGAAAAAGAACAGGTAACTGAAATAGGGGACTCTGGTGGCCAGGCTGCCCTGTGTTCAGCTCTCCTTGCGTTTGTGTGTTGGGGGGGTACTGACTTCATCAACAGCAGTAGGACAAGGTAGGGTTTTCAGAGGTGGTGGGCTGTGCAGCCCTGTAAGAAAAGAAACTACCTTTAGGTAAAACAAGTAGTGGCTATATTTATCCTCATTTTCCATAATCAGTGTTTTTACTTTACTGTTTGTACTATTTCAGGGTCTTGTTCCTTTGGCATTCCAAGGCCTTTGGACAGGACACCCATGTTTGTCTTTTTGACTTGGCTGGCTGGCTGGCTGGCTCTGAGGTTTTAATGTTCTTAGTCCCTGTTTTTGTGTTGCTCCCATGTTGAGCTTGATAGGTAAGACAAACCATACAAAAATTACTTGATGTGTAGCTATTTTGTGAGCTGTGTAGCTTTTTCCTTTCACTTGGTCACTAACAGAGTAGGGGTTTAAGAATGTAAAAATCTGTCTGTGCCCTTCCCTCCCAAATACAGTGCCATGAAAAAGCTTGGATATGTTTATGAGGCACTGGTTTGCTGTTGCTGCAGGGCATTGTGTGAGCAGGCAGTCAGAGAGATGTTTGGGAGCCTGGATCTCTGCAGATGTTCTGGCAGAATGGATCGGAATTGAAGTGCACAGCTCATCGTTGTAGAACCTAGCTGTGGCTTCAGTAGAAATAGCCCTTCAATTGGCCCATCTAATGTAGATGTTGGACTGTCAGTGGTATGCACACTATTGACATGAGCAAATTGGGAAGGGCCATGGGCAGTGGTGGGCAGCCTGTAAGCAGAAGCCTGTGTGGGCTGTGGGTCTTTGCCAACCATCTGTCAGTGGTCATTTCCAGGCACTTTCCTATTGCAGCTCCAGCCAGCTGTGCCAGTCTATTTGTATTTACGGTCTACCCGCAGATGGAAACCAGTTGATTTTTTTCTAACAATTGCCACTTAGGGACAAGCTGCAGACAAAATGAACACACAGAGAATGATTGTATATTATTTTTTCCCTGTTCTCTTATCAAGATTTCTAGGTTTCTCTTACACTCAAGAGAAGCAAACTACATCAACCTGCCATAGTGTTTAGATGAACTGGCCTAGGGGCATCCTTGCTTAAGCTGAGCTGGGTCCTGCTGTGTTGTCAGGAGGGGCTCTGGCAGACTTGTAGTACTGACAATGATTTTCCCTCTGCCCCCCGCCCCCCCCAACACACATGCTGTGCTGCTAAGCAGGCAGTGAGTCTGCATGAGCCTGCAGCAAACTGAAAATGGCAACTTGTTACTGCTGCACGATGCCAGGCTTATGCCTTGTGCAATGCAGCCGGCCAGAGGCATTATCGCATTTGGCGGCGTTCACCAAATGTAGCTCTTGTGGGTATGGAACGTCTGGACAGGAATACAAAACCATTGTCCCAGCTGCCCGATGGTTACGTGGAATGAGCTACTGCAGATGCAGTTCTTGGCTCTTGAGTAGTTTCCAAAAATAGTGCAAACATCCTTTCTGAGGGCACAGATGGTGGTGGTGTGGCTTTATCCACTGTTGTACTGTATGAATTATAGAAGAATGTTGTTGTCACTATATATATAAACAAGGAAAATGGAAGAGAAGTCTTTTTCTGCTGTTTGATTTTTGTCATACATCTACCGGAGAGGGTTTTTGATATCTGTAAAACTCCTTCAAGTCTGATTATTTTCCGTTTTACAATCCAAAGACATGTTTCCTCCCAGTACCTTAACAGAGCACAGCAGTTCTCACCTGAAGGACTTGAAGGCTGAGTCTGCTTCACTGCTCTTCATGGAAAAAGTCATGTTTCGGTCTGCATCCATGAGAAATATGAGTTTTGTCTATGACTTGTTCATAATTTGTTAGAATTGACCTGTTTCTTCTCATTTTACTGATTTAGTGATCTCTGAATGTCTCACTCAGAGCAAGGTTCACCCTTATGGATGTCATTGTTCAAGATCTTTTCAGGTCAGTAAGGATAAGCTTCTTGCATAGTCTTCAGGAAAAATTCGAAATAGGAAAATGACTTTTTAGAAGGCCCTAAATTCCTTTTTAGGAAACAGTGTATAGGTATGAGCCCTTGTCACATGCAAAGTCAACACCATACAGATTCTTTAAGCTTACAAATCACCTCCATCTTCTTTGAAGAAATGATTGCAAATTATTTTTACTTGATCCCCCCCCCCCCCCCCAGCTGTACAGTAAGATCCTGAGAACAGCTGATGTGACAGTTTGGTAAGCAGTCTTTTTTTTCTGCAGTGAGTGTGCATTTTTGTTAGTGTCCACATAGTTTCTTGAAGTCTGTCTTGTATACTGTTATTGTAGTCCTCACTAACTTTCTCCTCACATGACGCTGACTCAGCTTTTAGGAATGAATCATTGAAATCAGTTTTAAATTTCTGGAGTGAATTGATGACCTTGTTGGTTTTCACTGAGGTTGGATTTCACTTGATGATGTGAACTTCACATTTGCTTCAGGTGAATCCCATTTTGTTTACTCCCTGTGTGCAAGGCTGTGAGTTGAGACAGCTCAGTAGATGGTTGATGAAAAGTCCACAAACTAATCCAGAGGTGACCAAAGTGGAGTGGTGGTGTGGAGTCCTATGCAGAAGAGATCTTCCAGGGATCTTGAGAGATGCTGACTAAAAGAAAACCAGTTCCAGCTGCTGTCAGAGTGAACTAGGGTACTGGTGCAAAATGCTGACTAACATCTGTGGCAATGCGTGGAACAGCAGCCCCATGTACAGTTCTGTGGGCAATTTGTGCATGTTAAGCTATAGACAAGAAGAAGGGTAGTGAAGTGCATGGAAATTTAAGAAGTATCTGAATCTAAGAAATGACTTCAGCTTTCCTTACTCCTGACTCAGGCAGCTTTCTCTTGTATGGGAGGTTTTGTAGAGCTCTGAATCTCCTTGTATAATCTCTCTGTATATATGATTATCTAGGAATGGACATGTGAAATAAGACAGCACGGCTGAAGAACAGGTCCCACATTACTTTAGATCTAATGAGTAAGGACAACAATGAAAAAATAAGGAAAAATCGATAGTTATTATCAGTCATGTTAAGACCTTTCTGTCAATTCACTTTTTATAAAACCACGGTGAAAAATGACAAAGATGTTACAGTTTTTTTGCTGTTTCATTAACATTTTCACAAGATAGAAAAAATCAGAATTTTTTAAAATGAAGTTCTTGCCACAGCACTTCAATTAAAGGCAAGTTGAAGTGGATCTAGTATCGTGTCTGCAGCTGAGACTGGCATCTAATGAGGCTCTTGGCATTGCATGAACTGTCAATTAAACTTTGCTATGAATGGTAGTTCCTTGAAAGAAAGAGTGAGATTGTTTAGAGTGTTCAAGGCATGTTGTGTTACCACAGGCCTAGGGTTTTTCCAGTCTGCACTGGCTGTTCACACTTGGAGAGCTGCAAATATGATGGATTGGTAAATCTCATCTTGCAGTCAAAGGTTCATCTCAGGGCATTTGAAGTAGACCTCTTGTTGTGGGCTGTTTCTGCTACTCCTGTGAAATCAGCTGAGGCTGTAAGGTGTGTGAGTGTTAGTAGGACCAAAGACAGACGGTGTGACACAGCTTCTCTTTCCTGGGGCCGCAAGAATGTTTTAAAAACTGCTTTGAGATGACAGAGGCTAGCTCTAAACTAGAAAATTTGGTGATGCAGCTTGGGAGTATAGGCTAGAAGTCTTGAACATAGCAGTGTCTGGGAGACTTCTTTTGTAGACACTTCGGTGTGGGGACAGAAATAAGCTTTTAGTGTTAAGGTGGCAGCTCTTCCTCTCTGCCCTAGTGAGCTCTGCTGGCATTGCTACTTTAGCACAGCTGTGTTTGTGGATGATCTCTGGGTGCAAGGGGTGCTGTAGACTCTGAGGTCCCACATATCCCATTTCATTCTTGCAGGATGTTTTGTCTGGGTAGAGGAAGCATGGTGTAAATTCCTTCTTTCCTTCTTGGCAGCTCTGTAGGTGCAGGCTGGTCTTCAAGGTGGGCGATGTGTCCAAAGCATGCAGGAAGCCCCAGGCCAGCTGTGCAAGCTCTGCCCACATGGTTAGGCACAGCGCATGTGTAGCAACAGTAGGACTCATGGAGTATCATTTACTCAGATTTTCCAGGAAATTCACGTGAAAAACGAAACTTTTGTCTTTGCTTTTTTGGGAGGTCAGTGGATGCCCCCAACTCACATTTCCAGCACAGAGCTGAACGTACCCATTTAACTGCTTTGAGTACTAATACTGTGCCTGTGCTACGCTTAGTTTTGCAGGCATGAGTAATTGCGTATGTAGGAAGGTAGGTGCATTAAATATGAACAGCAGAGTAACTTTCCTCTTTGGTATCTATTTTTAGAGTGTGTGTGTGTGTGTGTTTAAAAAATACCTGAAGCTCAGGTACACTGGCATTACTGGAAAAAATAAGGGCTGCACCATGAATAATATTAAAAAAAAACCAAACCCAAAACAAAAGAACAAAAAACCCAGCTGGAGTTCTGTTAACTAATTATAAAGGATTATTTATAAAATTTTGGCATTTTTTACTTCCACCAACTTTTTTTAACCAATGATTTAAGGAACCTTTTGATGTCTTATGAAAACATTGCTCTGCACTTTAGTATACCTTGTTGCTCAAACTACTGCTGCATTGTTTGCTTCTTTCTGTACCAATATCAAAACCTTTTGGCCAGACTAACCTTGATGATTTTCTTACAAACTAGATGGTAAGAGCATCCTTTGCACTTGTGGCGTTAGATGAGACCTGCCTTATTACAGTACCGCAAAAGATGCTAACCTGACAGGCACAAAACCCCTTCTGTGGATCAAGACGTTTTGTTCCATTGACCAGTTTCCTCTCCAGCACCGAGTATTCGCTCCTGTTGTGTTTTTGAAGTGCATCTTTGCTGTTTGCAGTGGCATCCTTTTTGTAGGAGTAGACTGCAGAACTTGCCCATTTTATTTTTTCAGACGTGCTTAGAAGAAATTGAAAGAGTACTAAATGTGTGTAAAAATACCGAAACAATAACATGTTTAGGTAAGTCTTAATAATATCTTAATTTGGCTTCAGGAAGAATTCATGCTTGTTGTTGTGTGATGTGGTTACATGAAGGGGAGCTCCTTTTGGAACGTGTCTGGAACATTCACCCGAGGGTGCAAAAAGTATTAGAAGATTGATTGCCCTCAGGCAGGTGTAATGTGGAAGACAGCCACCTGGGAGTTCACAAATTAAATTCCTGGATTATCTTCTGTCATAGGAAAGGAAGTGTTCGGTGTTTGAATAGCATATTGCAACACATTAGCCCCAAGTTTTGCTGTGGAGATAATTGTGTGGTGCACCCAAATTCTGTAATGCTTCTCAGATGTGCTTTAATTGTTCTGTTTGAAGCTCAAGTAACTGATACAGTACGGTGAACAACTGAAGAAAATATAAACATTAGTAGCTTCTGACTGCTCAAATATCTTGTTCACTTCATTAACCCTTTTTCTGAAATGTGTTTTCACGGTTTTACCTGCTGTGGAGCTGGTTCTTGGACAGAGGTGATTCTCTCTGGCCTGTCACAGTTGTTTCTGATGGCAATTTTCATCAGACAGATTCAGTGACTTTGGGCCATGTGTAGTTTCTGTAGCTTTTGGTGTCCTAGGGCAGTGATGAGTGGCTGCATACTTGCAGTGCTTGATTACAGCAGTCACTCTAAAAATGGTGCCCAGTTTGTGACTCCAATCCTGCTAAGTGAATTGTTACATCCTGTTAGTAGCACAGCTGGGCTAGATGCTATATTGAAATGTAGTATGAGATGGTAGCTGCTTTGAGGAGCTCAGAGGTGAGCAGGTGAGACAAAGCAAGTGAGGTGAAGTCTGTCCCATGTTCTGTGGGTGTCTGGGGTGCTGGTTTGTGGTTGGTTTTTTTCCCCTTCTCTCATCTGAGCCTGTCCATCCTCTCTTTCTTCTTTTTTCTTTTCATTTTTGGAGCTGTGGCTATCACTGTTCACAGACAGTCCTGCAGAGGTTTTGGCACAACTAAGTTTAGAATGTGTTAAGGTCTTAAGTGTTGGTGGCTGGAATTGCAAATGGGGTAGACTTGTGCTGAAGTCGACTGTGTCAGGTACCTCAGCTGAGCTGTGATCTACAGATTTCACTTAGATCCTCTATCTGGAAATTTTTTTCTTTTTTTTCCCCTGGCTTGTGTGGAAATCAGAAACACAGCTGTAACTGAGACACATAAAATCTGTATGCCTGTGCTGCCCTAAGCAGGTTTCCTTTGGAGTAGGACTAGTCCAGAATTGTTTTATTGACACAGGATAATATTAAAAGTGTGCAAGTTCAACGACAATGTCTGTTAAAACCTCCCAGTGAAGTGAACCTGCTAAGATTAGTATCAGGAACAGTCATGGAGAAGTGATGTAGTGCGAAAGCAAAGCTAGTTAAAGGATGAAATTATATGTAAACACAGAGATGAAGTGTTTTCCTCTGAGACCAGATCCTGTGAAGAGGAGGAGTCAACTGGTGTTCAACTGGAGTTTACATGAACTTCATTTGCAGTCAAAAGCTCAACAGAAACCCTAGGAATATCAGCTCCCTAGTAGCTTATGCAAAATAGCCCAGGACTGGGCAGTTTGCTTGGGACCTTGCAAAAGCCTAAACTTGAATTTCACTTAAAATCTAATGGATGGCATCAAAGAAGCATTTCAGATTGTGTTCTGGAGTTTGCTGCAGGCCATTGAGTGGAAAACACAGACCAACATGCTTCCTATTGTATGTTAATGTGAATCAAAAAGCAAAAACTCCGGCACTGTAGCTATTTTACAATCATCAGAAAACTATGATTAATCATACAGCAACAAGCAGGTAGTATCAAAAATATATAAAATGCCGTTTTAAATCTTGTATACATATGGAAGAATATGTAGAGGTTTTGGAAGTAATGATATCTGTGAAGAGACATGAGCCCAGGAATTTATCTCCAGTGTCTGTAAGGATTAAGTATGAATTAACTCTGTTAGTGAAATGGAAGCAGTTGGCATATGGTTTGGAGAGTGTTTCAACAACATTTCCTATATGATAGTTTTTTTGCAGGTATATCAGTTTTTTCCCCTCTGTATTCCCATTATTACTCGCAATTGTTTGCTTTTATGATTGCCTTGGTTTCTGTGGCAGAAATCCATATATTAATATTAAGCAAACCACAAAAATTCCTATCATTT
This sequence comes from Microhierax caerulescens, assembly GCA_035590215.1. NCBI lineage: Eukaryota > Metazoa > Chordata > Aves > Falconiformes > Falconidae > Microhierax > Microhierax caerulescens. Next base: position 26,000,070 of record JAVJGJ010000001.1, read on the forward strand.
CTTCTTTGAAGATGACATCACCACCTTTTCTCTTTTGAAAAATTGATGTGCAGTTGGAAATCATTAGCTTTAAAGCCTTTCAGCCACAATCAAGAAGTACTATAGAACCAGTGTAAGCTGCAAATTAGTAAGTGGGTGAAAGGCACAGTAAGTAGATTATACTTGTAAGTTTGGCAGGGTTTTAGATCATAGGGTGTAGTATGAAATGCATCAATGAGGAGGACGTGACATCAAGTGGATCATTGGTCTGCAGCTCTTGCCTTCTAATGCATATGTTTGTTGAAAGAAAATAATATAGATGATTTTGTGATGCAGAAGTTGATGGTATGGTCACCTGGAGTCCTTGGAAGATGTTGCTGGTTGCAATTTCTTTTAGGACTGTCTGCATGAGAAGAGTGTATGACATGCAAGCAAAGCTACCTGGAAGACAGTTCTACTGCTTGACTTAAATATATCATGATTTAAGGAACAATTTTCTTCTAGCAGCTGCCTTTTCTTTATAAGAAAGTTTTTGAAAGTGTTTATGAGAATCACAGAAATACTGTAAGCCCTGATTAAGTGAAAATTGCTAAGATGAAGCTGTAAAGAAAAGTAGCGAGGTGCAGTCTTAAGACCTGGGGTCTTGATCTCTTTTAATTCATATTCCTTTGGCAAACACAATTGAGGGAAAGGTTGTGGAAGATGCTGTTTGCAAGGCAGAGGGCAAGATTTAGTGAGATGTGTCTAGGGGAGCACAAAGACTTGGAACTTTATTTGGCAATACAATTGATCGTAAAATACCTTTGTGACTCTCCTAGTTAGGAGTTCCTGGCAAGGAATTCCTTGCTGCACTTGGAACATTTGATGCTTACTGTTGACAGGGTGAATAGGTACCGATGTGCATGCACCACTTGAGTCCCATGCGCTAAACTTCCAAAGGCAGAAATTTGCCAGCAATCGCCCTGTCCTGCTCTTGCTTCCTGGCCCTCAGTCATCTGCATTAGTAAATAGGAGATCTGAGATAGCCATGAAATGTTCTGTTGCATGCATGATTTCACTTTGTCAACCATGAGAGAACAGTATGATGCAAATTTACTGGTAAAATTCTGAGTCTGTGAGCACTGCTGTAGCTCATACAAACTTGTAATTACTGTGTAGTTGTTTTTTTT
>JAVJGJ010000001.1:26001317-26027041 GCA_035590215.1 Microhierax caerulescens
TAATTACTGTGTAGTTGTTTTTTTTTTTGCTGAGCTGGCTATAGGCATCAGAAGTATCTTCCATTTAGTCTTGTGTATGTCGTAGGGCCAGCAAAGGATTTGAGCATTGAAGAAGGTGAAGGATTTTCCTTCACTGAGGTAATTTCTGCTTCTAGTTATTGACTAGCTTGTGAAGGGTCAGCATCTGTCCATTTGCTGTTAGCTCTCGTCTCTCTCATCTCCTGTTGAAATTGAATGTGTTGCCTGGTAATGTCAGGTATATGACTGTCTTTGTCATAATGTTTGGTCAACCCTTTTGCTTCTTAGCTCTAGGGAACTGTTGAACTTGCCTTAGCTTATCCTTAGATTGTTCCTTTCTCATTTTTCAGGTGTGTTGCATTGTGCATATAGTTAGCTGATTGTGGGAAGTCAAGCTAAAAGTTACCGATCATGCTACCTGAAAACATCAGGAAATCAAATCTTTCATCTCAAGATTTCACAGTAATAAGAAGAGACAAAATGACAGTCACACATTCCTTAAGCATTTATGTTGTATTTATTAGGAGACAAAGATTAAATATTTGAATTTCAAGAGGTTTGCACTTGCACTTTATAGCCAGGTGGCTTGAATTTGAATTCTTATGATGGCAAATCTCCAAAACTGGATAGATACACTATACTGTGTGGAACTATAGCCACTCAGTGTTGCAGTGTAACCCTCCAAATGGCTTCACTTAATCAGTGATTTCACTCTTTCCTTCATAGAAGATTAAAGTCGATGTAAAAATATTGAATTTTTATTCACATTCTAACATTTGCTTTTAATAGATTTCAGTTCTGATCAAAAGCCACAGTTCCTCTCTACCAAGAAGTCTTATTTCATGACTACAACACCTGATACCTTGTTTAAAGCATTTGTGTTGCTGGGTTTGGCCTGGTTTTTCTAAGCAGGCTATAACATATAAGACAATTTTTATATAAAGCTAAAGTAAGATGTTCCATATGCTTTTTCCAAGTTCAGTTTCAATGGTAGAATGATACCTGCAAAGGTACGCATTGTGCTATACTTGTACTCTTTGGAGATAACTTGATCTTCCAGAACAAGGGACCGTTAAATCTAGGAACACCCAACACAATGATGAGGTTGTTTTAATTATAGACAGCATCTCAGGGCTTGAATCATCTATGTGCTCTACGGGCTTTCACGCTGGTTCCCTGGTGTGACTGGTATAAGATTCCGTCTATGCACCGCTCATATACAGTGCATGACATTCAGCCCATTTAAGAAGGCCCCAGCACATAATGACTCAGCCTTACATGCCCGGGATGCCCATCAGCATCCTTGCATGCAGCTTTCTGGAACCAGGTGCTCTTGGCAAACTTCCTCTTTGTGGGCCAGGCCTTGGTGCCTCTCTGTGCTCCTTCTGAATTCATCGTTGTGGGAGGTATGCCCATAAGATGCAAACAAGAAGGAAGCAAGGGTAGCTTGCTGTGAGATGAAGGGTGAAAGCACTAAGCAAGCCACGCTACCATTAGAGTCTAGTGTTTCCCTGCCCCCCCACCCCCCCATGGTTTAATCTGATATGAGCAGATGACTGAATTGTCTGCTTTCAGGTTATGATAAAACCTCTCCCCAGTTCTGAATTAGCCATCTATGTAAATATCATCATGAATTTTTCAAGAAATTTTTGAGTGTTTCAAAGAGACAGTGGTTTGGATTTCAATTTTTACACTTACATGCTTAGGAAAAGTCCTTGCTCAACTCCTGGTACCTTGTTTGTGATGATTTCCCACTGTATGATTCAGGTTACTCGAGGTGACTGCTTTTCCTTCATGACTTTGCTACAGGAGTCTTCCTTTTTTAATACCAGTCCACTACATTGTGTTGCAAGTGCCACAGTGGGGGATGTATTCATTTAGTTTTCAAGCATTCAGTTAGCACTTAAAGGTGAAAAGTTACTTTTAAAAAGTGAAAAATAACATTCCATAAAGTGTTATTTTGCCTTTTTGACTTTTTCTCATTCTTTTACTAGGAGGAAATAATTAAGGAAAAAAAATCATGAAGGAAATATGGGCCTTTTGCCACTCTTTCTGCACAGACAAAAAAGTCCCACTGAAAATATATGTAACAGAAGCTCCTCTCTCCCCCCGCCCCCCCCCCCAACATTTCAGCTAGAATTATAACCAAAACAGTGACAAAATAAACAGGTTTAGTTTCCTGTGGACCTCCTGTCTATAAACTTGTTGTTTTGATCATTAGACTTGATACATGATTTATTTCTGTCTTTCTGTCAGGTTCTATGGAGAACTGACTGTGTCCCTCTAGCAGAATAAGGGAGAACAGATTTATAGATAAACTACAAGACTGAAGGATGTTTGGACCCATGAATTTTCAGCGTGTACCTTTTGTAGCTTTAGGAATGCATTTGACTCCTTCAGTGATTCAGCAAGTTGCTTTTTAAAGTTTTCAGTTTCATTCAGAGTTGGGAGGGTACTAGTATTTTAAAGGCTGACAAACAAATTTGGTTTCACAGCTGCCTAAGTAAAAATAATAATTCTTATTCACTCATCAGCCTGAGTAATTTGTCACCTAGTATCAACGCTGTTATGTGATAATTGTCTCTCTCACAAACAGTTTCAGTTATTATTGTACCAAATGCAGTATGAACTCAATACTGATGACTGTATGGAGCGACATGTTCATTAATCCTGGAGAAGCTGAACCTTTTTCTGCTTGGTAAGTTCAGGAATTCTTTTCTCTTTTGGTGAAAAATACTTTTGAGTCTTCTGAGGATCAGCTGTGTGCTGTCTTGGTGCAGTGGAACCCTATCCTTCACAGAAGAAAATTTGAGGTTTTTTTAATAGAAAAATGTTGATTTACCCTTTAAAAAAATTAGCTAAATACATTGCATTAGAAACACTGGCTCCGTGTCTAAATTCTGAAATGGAAGCGACATGAGTGGTTTTGGTGAGATGTTGTGCTGGCTGTACTGTTGAAACTCTATTGGCTTTGTCTGGCTTCAGCTGCTAGCCATTGGTTTTGGCTAGGTCTTTCCCTGCTAAATTAATGAGCTTGGTAATATCCGGTATTTTGTCCACATGAAGGTATTTATAACTCCATCACCTCCTCTTCTTTTTGATAAGCGATTCCAACCATACCCATGTACCAGGCTTTGAAGTACATCTTTGAGGCATATGCTTCCTAGTTGAGCAGTGCAGTGAAACACTCTTGACCATTGCTAACTTGTCAGTGGGTTTTATTATGGAGAGAGGAAGTGTGGGGGCTATTGGAGCCCTTCAGCACTCATCCACTACTCGGTAGGGTCATGTAATTAATAATGAGTTCCTGTGGTGTTTCATATGCTTATAAAGGCCCACTTACCACCTTCAGTCCAGATGATTTTACAGTCTTAAATAGTAGTAGAATAGAATATTTACAAGATGTGGAATAAAATGCTAATCCTGATAAATATTATAATATCTGCCCATTGTAATGGTAAATTACTCTTTCTTGTATTGTGGTGTTATGTTCTTGTCTCCATTTGTATCCTCCCTTTCAAAAACCTGAATGAAGTGGCATTTACAGGTTGTTTAGAAAGTTGGGTTCTAACAGACAGGGATGCTTTTACTCAGAAGATGCTGGCAACAGTCTTCCTTGCTGCAAGCCAGGTTCCTTAAGTCAGGCTTATCCCGTGCCTAAGGACCTCAGTGAGGACAATGGTGACCTGACAAAATGCCTGTGTGTGGTTACACAGGAACACGGAAGAATGTGCTTTTTTTTTCCTTTAACAAGCAGTAGGCTTTCAGTAGGCTTTTTTTTCCTCTCTGCAGTAATCTGATTTGTGACCACAGATTTAAGTTTGTGCCCAAAGAAAGTTTGTTTTACTGTCTTTTTCACAGCTCTCACTAATACCTTATTGTATCTTAGCACATAAAGCATTTATAATTAAGGAATAACCTTGGTTTTCTCCAGCTCCTTTCAGTGGGGGTTGATGTTATTCTCTTTCTATTTATAAGAAATTGCTAAAATCTTCCTTTTTGGTGCAAATTGCATTGTATTTGACAGTTTTCATTGGTATGGGGTACTATGCATAAGGAAAGATATGAACAACAATGAGACATGGTCCAATGAGGAATGAGAAGTAAGAAAAGCTGGGGTTATTGCATTGTAAGGCCAGATGTGAAATACTTGACTCTGACAGTAACGCTGGCTGGTCCAGTTAGCAGCTGTGCAATACGGCACAGTCAGTGTGAATGTCAGGCCATCTGAGTTTGAGTATGTTCTGACTGTTCTTTAAGGAAGGAATTAGTGGAAGTGTTTAAAGAAGCCTGAAATGTGGCTTAGTATATACCAATTATTAATATATCTTCCCCAAATTAGTTGGAATAAATGGACATCTGATTGTAAAAAGAAGTTATAAATGACTCAAGTAAAAGAAATTTCTCTGTGGATAAGCTGAATTCCTTCAGTTTGCTAGCATAGCCTGTTATTTTGTTGGAAAGTGCTGTCCCTGCAACAGCAAATTCTTTTCTTCTGGAAACTGTTTGGTTTTTGTGGCATCTGGCAGCATCTTCGATATGAGTCTTCAATTGTGTTTGATGGAAATATAACTGAGTTCCATCTGTTTAACATGTGCTTTCTACTGAAAGTGGGGCACACATGCAAGTGTGTGAAACCCACAGTATCAAGCCAGACTCTTCTGGAATGGATTTTAACATCTTAACCACAGGAAGCAATTGAGACCCCTCCTTACCCCCCCTTTATTTTTCCTGCCAGCCCGCCCACATGCTCATTGTGGTACATTAGGTTTTGGAGCTCCTTTTTAAAGCTGCCTTTAATTTTCCTGAAAAACCAAATGAAAGTGGATCATGGTGACTTTAAAGAAAACAGGAAAATTGCTAATAATACTGCAGCTGTTCAGGTCTGTATGCAGTACACACGTGAGTATTGAAAATGGTGTGCCAAAGAAATGTAGATATTTAGCCCACAGAAATATGGAAGGCAGAGTTAAAAGGCTTGGAGCAGCGGCAGAGTTAACTAGAGCACTAGCAGATTTTGCCCCATCGAGGGAGCACAGCTTGAATGTGCAGTGATGGCATCAGAGAAACCCAGCCTCCAAGATCTCCTGGTGTGCTCCTGCCGACCTCCGTGCCCACATGGAGCGTGCCACCTGCCTCGGCGTCGCTCTGTGCTGGAGGATTGCATCTGCTGGGTCCTCTGCGCTCCTCAGGCTGCCCGTTTGGTGGAAAACCCCCCAGTCTTGAGGAAAACCTGGCCATCTCTGCAACATCAAGGATCTGTAGTGTATGTTTCAAGTAAAGGCTCCCAAGAGTTAAAAAAGCATAGAGTAAGTGGTTCACAGCAGTTCTACAAAAATGTTAGCACTCCATATAGCTATCGTCACTGAAGCTGAAATAAATAATGATGTTACTTCCTAAGGTCAACCCCTTTTCTGTTCAGTGCCTTTGTTGGGATGGGAATGGCCGCTCAAATCAAGTTGGTCAGGTAAGCAGGAGGCAGAACTCAAGTGTGTTACTGGTGTAGAAACAACAGGCATTAACTTCCATAATGGTTTTCTTCTGTTGTTTTCAGTAGCTGATTGGCTGTTTTAATTATTCTGTAATAATAATAATAACAATAATTAATATTTATTAGCTAATGTATCATTAAATATTACATTATGCAGTATATATTATATTAGCATTGTTATAATTGTTATTACTACTACGACTACTATTACTACATTTAATATGAAGGCAGTGGAGAAGCTTGTTTTCTACAGCCTGAACTGGACCTGCTCCCCAGTCTGTGACAAAGTGCTGCTTCACGTTCAAGCTCCTTGCTGTCAAAGGGATGATGCTCAGAACTTTCCAGGGTTCCAAGCAGTTTTGCATAATTCACACATATTAAAGAAATGGTCATTTTTTCTTATCGTACAAAGATTTGGATTGCTCTGTGAAGCAAATAGGCAGTATATTGCCCAGCATTTTGAAGTTGGGTGATAGGTGAGAGTTCTGTAATATAGCAAGTTCCCATCACCATGTCTGCTGATGGAGTAGTCCCTGCCTGGATGCTGGATTTGAGCTGCTGCTCTAGAGGGGTGCAGGTTTCTGGGAGGTTTGTGTCATATCTCACAGCCTCAGCCTCATGTCTCCTAAATGCTCCAGGATCTAAAATGGGACTTTATGCCTGCGTTTAGGTATAATCAAATTTCAAACTGTGAAACTGTAGGATAGTCTAGTGCAGCGAGGCAGTCTGAGACCACGGAGTCTGCCAGAGCTTCTGTGGTTATGAAAAGTCTCATGTGCGGAACTTTCATGCGTTGCAGTGATGACTGTCAGGTAAGTATAGAAACACCTAATTGAGAGATGGGTAGTTTATACATCCAGATAAAAACAGAGGTGATGCTAAACCCAGAATATACACTTGAAAATATTTGTTTTATTCTGTGACGTAGTTCTTATTGTAAAATAATTTCTAAAGCTTGGTTTTGATTTGTGGTGCTTTAGCAAGTGTTACCCTTTTTTTAGTAAAATGGACTACTGCATGTCGTGTGTGGATATTCAGCATTAAGATCTTGCAGTGTGTAGTTAAACGATGCAAGATCAGCTGTGGAATCCTTCCTGCCTAAAGAAACCAAGCCTTGCAAAGCCATGGGGCTTTACTAGTCAAAACATGAAACTGACTGTTGGCTGGGCAAAATGTAGAACAATTAATTTCATTTATTTATGATAAAATTAGATCTCTTTCAGTAACCATTCCATGTACTCAAAAGGAATTTCACATTATAACCATATGGGCTAAAGTATATATGCACAAATACTCTGACAGAGGTACTAATAATTTTTTTATGAGTAAAAATATTTACATAGTAAATTTTTAGCTGTCAGCAATTGCAGAGTGAGTTGGATCAAGAAGTGCATTATTTCGTTGTGCCAAAGAGTCGGGTGAATGATATCACAAAGCAGCTTGGCCTGTGCTTTATGCTGAAGCTCATCATTAACCTTTAACTTGCAAAAAGAGCAGGGGTGGAAAAAAAATAATAATTGAGGTTTATCTTCTTGGCTGATTTATGCAACAAGTTCAGTGGTAGAATTTCTGTGAAAGTCAGAATCAAGCCCTTAAAAGTAGTAGAGGGGAAGCAGAGGCAGCTTTTGGGAATTGCAAATTACTTTGTCAGACTTAAGCTTTCATAACGTGAAGGCATTCATGCAGTCGCTAGATAAGTTTTATGTGTTTGAATGATCAGCATCTTTCTATTAGATGGTCCTCTCCAGCAAATAAATAGAATTCCCTGAATTTAGAGATTTGTTGGGAGTTCCTTTGGCTGCAGTAGGCTGAAATACAAGGATTTGATGCACTTGGTTCTTTCATTACTGTCTTTAGAGAGTTTAGAAAGTGTAGTGTAAATTTTCACTATATTTTTGGGAAAGCAAGCTGACAAAATTGCTTTTTTAATGTGTGGTGAAAAATATGAACTGGCATTTTGTCATTATCAGTAACATCATTCCCTTTTAAAATGTGGAACTTAACATTGGAGAACTTAATCACATCTATCAGAGATTTACCTGTAAGATGAGGTTTGCTTATTCAGTCCTTGTTTTCAAGCGAAGATACTAAGTTTTTATGAATTATTGCTAGGACTTGGGTTCCTTATATAACATTTTAAACCCTAACCACTCTGGGCCTTTACAGAAGTGTTCTGCAGTATAATAACAGTCAGTCACTTCCTGGGACAAATATTTGTTTTAAGCCACTTAATACTTTTTTTGGATACTGATTTAAAGTTATTTCCTTCTGGTCTTGTGATTCTTGGTCATTAACATAATTAAGTACTGCATGTTGTCCTTCAGTTGTGCCAGCTGTGTCCATTCGTGTGCATCTGACTGGTGCTTTGGCCCTGGTTTTGATAGGGCAATGTATTAATAAGCGAGCACGGGCTGCTTGTGAGCGAGTGGCGTGTGGTGGCTGATCTGCTCTTCTCAGCCTGTGTTTGAAGGGGTGTGAGGAAATAAAAGGCAACTCAGGAGAGTGTTCAGTGCCAAGTCCCAAAACCATTCTAGGGATGCTGGATTTCACCAGAGTGTTGCTCCTGAGGCTGCCATGTTATCCTTGCTTGGTCTCAAAGCATGGTTCCTCAGCGGTGCTGAGCCTCATGGTGACAGTCCTGCTGTTAGAAAGGTAGTCCTGTTCTCCTTCCCCCGAGGCAGTGACTTGGTTGTTAAACTTGGAGGAAGCATTTCTTTAAGAAGGGCCTTTGTCAAACTTACTCAGTTTGGCTTTTTTCTCACTTGGTTCCTTATGTTTGCTCTGTGAAGGTTACTCACTATAACTTTCGGTAGCCTGAGTCCTTGAAGCTTCCACCCCCGTTTTTGCAAATTTTACTCTAATTGCCTGGTTTTGGAAATGGCAACAATACAATTCTACAAGAAAGGAGTCTTTTGGTCCTGTGGTGCTGGCTGTTGGTGGTTGCTGAGTGTTCGTATTATCTAATCCCTGGCCCTTTTTAGCAGTAGGGAACTGAAGAGCAGGTTTTGTCATCTCCCATGTGCCATGCAAAGGTGAGAAGCTTCTTACACAGGGAGCAACTGCTTCCTGATGGAGGTGTGCTGGGGAGCGTTCCGCATACTAATGACAGCTGCTTGGTGTACCACTACAACTCCAACTTTTCATCTTTTTAGCCAGTTCATTGAGTGAGATGGCATTTCTTAACACATGGCTCTTGATTTATAAGATTCCTGCCCTGGAATTTTCTTCTCATCTTCTCCTTGCAGAAGAGTTGGTGAAAAGATACATACATTGATACCCTCAGGGTGTCTCAAGTGGCAAAACTTTTATTGTGTTTGCTTTTTTTCCCACCTCTGTATAACTTACAGGCACTAGACCCTAGTTGAGACTTTTTTTTTTTTAATATATGCCTGGGATTCACAGATCTCTGCAGTCTGACTAATGATGTTGCAGTAGTGATCATAATCAGTTCCTTTTGTGATAGGAAGGGATGCAACTCAGCTAATAGAAGTAACGATTGTGTCTGTAGCTAATGTAATACAGAAGCTTCAAAGCCTTTCCTCTCATGTCTGGGGTCTGCTTTTATTTTAGCTTCTCTATGACAGCTTATTGGACTTGTCAGCCTTGACTTTTTAGCCCCATGACTACTCAGAAGACATAGCTGTATGTGACTGTAAGACTGCTGGGAAAATGGTGAGAAGAGGGTAAACAGAGACAGTGGAAAATGCCCGTTAAGAGTTTGCTGCTTCTGCTGCTTCAGCTGCTGAGAAATAGGACAGTCTCTGTGAATTTGCTACTGTATGGGACAGCTCAGTGAAGTTTAATAAAAGTTTAGTTCAATTGAAATGGTGCATGACAATACGCTTATGTAAAGTATATTATGTGTAACTGTTATCGATATCCTTCTGAGCATTGTATCTCAGTGATTAGAATATGGAAGGAACCTTTTTTAATCTGGACAAGTTTTTAACAAGGATAGTTGACCTTTTAGTGGCATAACAATACATATGCATCTAAATTTAAATCAAGCCTAGAAGTTTTACTGATACACAAACTTCCAGTTAGCCACCGAGATGTTGTATTTAGGAGTAATTTCTTATTATCCATGCTAAGTAAGATGCTAGATTTGTTATTAAAAGGGTGAGTCTTTTTCATAAGCCTCTGGAGAGTTTTGAAGGTTTGAAGTCTGGATTCATGAAGTCTGTACCACATCTCTGGTCACCAGTTGGGTGCAGGTGAAGAGGTTTGCCCCTTAATAGGTCTCGTGATGAATCTCACTTGCTGTTAGAAGATGAGGTAATGTCAGGGACCACAGCAGCTTTCCTCTGTTTGCTCTGTTTTGGGGAGCTGTGTGTTTTAATTTCTGGTGTGTTTGAGGCCACTGCGGTCACTTCTGCAAGTTTCAGATGAAAATTTTTCAGGAAATCTTTAACAAAACTGTTAGCTTGCTTATATTGCTGGGAATATTTTTGCTTGAGCTATCTTAGTATCTGAGGACTCCAAGGTATTATGACAACTGTTTAAAAAATGTATTCTAGGGGAGAGTCAGTAAACTAACTGGTAAGGCTGTGACAACTGTGCAAGGCAAACTGTTAGAAAAAGGTAATGAAGGAATGACATGAGAGGGTTTGGATAAGTGTGGTGTGCTGGAGAACAAGCCTGGTGATTGTATGGGGAAATCCTTCAACACGCTTTTGTTGGAGTTCTTGAAGAAAACCACAGTGGCATAAATAAAGGCAACTTGGTTGATGTAGCATGTCTACTGTTTTTATAGTGTTTTCCAAAAAGTGGGGAGAAAAAAGCTATTCCTGGACACTAGTGGAAACTATACATGGATTTTTGCCCTCAGATAGGACATCAGTTCTGTTGATTCTCTTGAATGAGACTATTGGGGGGTGGGGGAGATTTTTTGTCTTACTTTATGCTTTCCTATTATTTTGGTTTTATTTAACTCCTGCTCAGAATTTGAAAACATTTTGTGTACTGAAACGTAATAGGTACAGTGCCTATTTATCTGAGATTTGTATTTTTATCTTAATTTTCAGAAAAGGTTTTTACTTGTATGGTGAGTGTTCCAAATAGTTACATGCAGAAAACATTGTGTAAAAAGCAGTGAATAGTGAACACTTGCAGGGCAATTATGGTTGTTCAGCCAGGGTGAGTGAATCTGGTCCAGAAACACTGCTTTTTGATCAAGTGAGCAAAATAGAAACTGAATTATGTTCTTCCCCACCACAGCTGTGTGCTGCCATGTGTTCCATTATGGCATTTCCAATGGTGCGGTTTCACTTTAGGAAAACAGTTCATTTAGTATGCACTTCAAATATTTTCCTGAGCTGGGTTTCTGATAGTAGTCTCATGAGTAGTTTCTTCATGGTTTTCAGGCTTTCTGTTTTATACATCTCATTACATGAAATTTCATAATGCACTGCAGAACAAAATTGCTGCAATTTTACTGTAAATATGGTTGGGCTAGAACATGGTCTTTATCATCTCTAGAAGTTGTCCCAAAACCAGCATGTGTAGCTTGGCACAGTTTAATACAATTGGCATTCTCTACTCAATAAAGGCACTTAATGGAGCTATTGTGAAACCTTGAGATGCAGAGGGGTTTTTTTGAGTTGGTATGGAGGCCACTGGTGGACCTGCTGACATTGCATCTATCTATTCTGTCGTGGCTGTGTATTGCAATTCAGGTTGAAAACGTCCTGGCAAACCATCCTTGCATTGGTTCTGGCTCCTGTAGTCTGTTTCACACTTCCTCGTGTAAAACTTGATGCCAGGATTAACCTGAACAGTCATGTCACTGGAGGGAATGGGTAACACAAGCACCTTCTGGTGGAGCTAGGGAACACCCTGTGTTAAGCAGGCTCTGTTTTCCTCCGCAGGGAGAGATGGGGAGGGTTTGCTACCGTGCCCTGCTCGTTTACTGATGTGAGACTTCAGGTCATTAGAAGATGCAGCAAAACCTTGCAAGTCAGTGCATGTGCCATGGGGGAAAGAGACCAGCAGGAGAAGCAAGAAGATAATTCAGACCTAATACTGCTCATCTGCGCACATCTAGTGTCCTTAGTCTCTAAGGAAATGCCAATTCAAAAATTCCCGCTTGCCAGTCCGTAGGAAGAACATAGTTGCTCAGTAATGATGGTGAATCGTCAGGTCCAGCATCTGGTGACTGTGCTAATATCAAGTGCCTCTTTTCTGCTTATTCAATTCTAAACGAGTTTCTGAAAACCATTGCAATGGTTAGGAGGGGAGGGAGTCCTCTCTTGACCAGATACATGGGTCTGTATAATCTAGGCATGTGTCAAACTCTTTTCCCACTCAGGACACATAAAGGCTGTGTGTACATGTATTTCACAGCAGTGAGCCCTCTTCCTTTTTTGGTGCAGCTTTTTAATATTTGAGGGTTTGTTGGTTTGTCATAACTTGCAGGGATTAAAGGGTTTAGGTCTGAAATTCTCTTTGAGCAGCTTACTATAAGATGTCTCCTGTTCTTGTAAGTGCAGTGTGCCTCCAAGTAGTAATTCTTTGAACACTGAATACTGTACAAAGCAATTATTCTGATAGCACTTTTCCCTCCCTGGAACCCTGGAACAAACTTTTGTTTGCTTTAAATAAGCAAAACCCCAATAAAGAAAAGCTTTTGCCCTTTTCACTAACTGCGCTCTTGAAAACAACTGCATTGCTTCAAATCTGATGTGCTTAAAAATTAATCTAGAGACAAAACATATATAGCTATCAATGTTGTTTGTGCAATGTTTATGCTGCTCAAAAGAAGGCACATATTTGGAAGTGTTGGGCATAACTAAATACTCTAAGCAGTCACTAGAGTACCTTAAAATATCTGAATGTATAAAAATATTAGGTGGCATTGGGAAATATTATTATTGGGCTTTATTTGTTTATTTAGATTTGTAAAGCTTTGTTTATGGATCTAAAAATGCTGTACAGTTCAGGAGATCTTATTCTTACAATGCCTTTTTTTAATCACTGAAGGTATACCCACATGGATTAAAGGGGAGAAAAAAAAAGGGGGAGGAGGAGTTATGTGTACAAAACCCCTTGTACTGTAACACAAAACTGTTAAAACTATTTTTGTGAACCAGTCCTTCCTGAAGTGTAAGCATTTAGAGTGTGAAAAGCTAGAGTGTGAAAGCTAGAGATGGGCTACAGAAAGAAACTCAGATATTCTCACTCCTTGATGTTTGGCATCAGGGCAGTATTAAAATCCAAATTTAAACCTAGCTCATAATTTTTTAGGCAAATTAATGAAACTCTGGAAGGTCCTGGAATTTGTGGGGGTTTCATTCTAGTTCTGATTGCAAGCTATCTTCTGTCGTAAACAAACTGTACATGCTAGAACTGGCAGACTTTTTTTTCATTTCCTTAAAAATATTTAGTGCTCTGCAGCTGATTTGCTGATATTAACATCTGCCACAGTACTTTTCTAAGGAATGTAATTAATATTATTCCACATAGAATTAAATGTCCCTCCAATTATTTATGACCTGATGAACTGTTTTCTGAACCAATACTCACACTCAAGGGTCAAGGTTCACAACTTGAATTATGTTAGCAACTCCAATTAAAATGCAGACTTTTTGTAGTCATGTGCTTCTAGCTGTATAGCATGTTCTATGAATAAAATACTTGCAAATCTCTGTGGCCTTAAGTCTCATACAACTAAATGCATTAATGCACATGACTTTGCAACATTGTTTTGTGGTATTGCTTGTCTAAAAAATACTATTTCTCCATCAAATAAATATGTTCTCTTGTCTGTCTCTATTTTCTAGATTTTTCAATAAGTCTTCATATTTACCTCTTACTTTAAACTCAAACTTACTTTAAAATACACAGAAAAAAAGCAGTGAATTACCAAAACACTTCGGCACTTATGAAAAGCAAGTAAGAGGCTTATTTCAAAAGCTCTTGAAAGGAAAACCTTAACTGAATTACTTGGGAGCTTCAAAAATTGTTGTTTCCTCATAATTAGTGACCTAATGAAAGTAAACAAAAGAATTGGTTTTGATATAATTTTCAGAAGTGGTTTAGGAAGTAGAAAGTGCTCACAATTATATCGGCGAGATGCAAGAAATTACTTTTTTGCCTTCAAATTACATCTTTTATTTAGGTGATCTTTGTGGGCGGTTTTTCAACTTAAAAGGGAATGAGAGTTTCTACCATACATTGAGATCTAGCGTGAAACTTTCTAGCTCAAACCACTTGTAAAATAGTGAGCTTGTGTCTATGTTTTTACATAGACATTTTTTCTTAGAGAAAAAATAATCTAATGCTGTTCTGGTCTTTGGAAGTTGCCGGGCAGACATTGTATCCTGCTTCAGATGTTACGTGGTGTATAGAACGGTTTGCTTCACGAAATACATGAAAACTATGGGCAGGATTCCAGCCTGTTTTCAATGGGAAATCCAGTAATTATTTATTTGTCAATATCAAGTTCTGATGCACAGGTCAGTAACCTGCTTTGAAGGGCTAATTAATCAGACTGTTACAAGCAGCTGGCATATATACCTGCTTTTTTGGATAGCTTTCAACATGGGAAGGCATAAAGCAGTTGTTCAACTTGTCTTCTCACAGGCAAAAGCTGTAGTGCCTAACCCCAAATCCTACTTCCAGCTACGGTTTTCTGGGCTTAGGCAGTTAAAACTGTCTTTTTTAAACCCCATGCTTAGTGCCCAGGTGCCGTGAGGAGATGTCAGCGTACAAGCTGTGCAATGCTCTTCCCGTTAGCACAGGAGCTGCGTTGTGCTGGGAGAATTTCTTTTGTGCTTGGTTGCAGTCGGCGAGGCCATAGAAGTGTAACTGCCTCCTTGGTTCTTCCTTTAGTCCTGTCACAGCAGACACCTGTCCTTCTTTTTCAACCAGCTCTTTGAGAAGCTCATGGAGATCACGTGAATGAATGGACAGTGGCGACATTTGGATTTGTGTGGCTGCCAGAGCATGCATTTCCCTTGTTTCATCATAAAACTGTGCAATTCCCAATACCAGGTTAGGTTTTGAAAGGAAGAGTACCCTAAGAGTAAAACAAAGCTGAACAGTGTCTGTCTGGGCAATGCTTATTTGTTTGTTTTCTGCTTAAACATTTTAACCTCATTATGATTCTTGTAAATGGGTCCAGGAAGGCTGAAGAACTGTAAACAGGAGCCATATGCTACAAAACCTTGACTTACAACTTTTATTTTCCTTTTTAAAAGTGCTGCAGGTTTTCTAAATTACAGAGCACTTTGCACTACTATTTAGCAATTCAGAACTATGTTCATGGTAAGATGGATGGGGTATGAGGTATGCTACTAGGTCAAGATTTATTTCTTGGCAAAATTTCAGTTTCTTGGATTAACCAATTGCCAGTGAGCTTGTTTGGGGATATGTATGGAAGCTGAGTACTGTGCTACCTTTCATCAAACATAAGAAACCTAATATTTTGTACTTGCAGGCATACATGTAGCAACATGTAAAATCCTAATAATAGAATTTTAGTTTAATGTCTTTGTTTTTTATTGATATATACTTAAAGATGTTGGACCAGACTCACAGCTGTTGTTAGCTGTGTAGCTCTACTGATGTTAATGAAGCTTTATTGAGATGCATGGTATCTCTAGGTATGTGTGTGTGAGCTAGAAATGTGGTTCACTCTTTTTCTTATTTTCTTTTTTTTTTCTTTTTCTGTGGTTTTTTGTTTGTATTTTTTTGTTTTTCCCCTGTTTGTTTTCTTTTTTTCCCCATAAATGCAGTTCACATATTTCCCTATGTGTGTAGTTAAGACTAAAAGCATTTTAATATTTGTAAGTTGCAACGTGGGTGTTTTCTTTTAATGAAGTAATTACTGTATCTTGAGTTAAATAAACTCAAGTGCCAAAGGTTAAGAAGTTGATTATCCCAGGATAAAAATATTGACATATATAAGAGAATGCTGGTAGTTTATTGAAAAGACAATACTCACACATTCCATCTTCCTCTGTTCTCTTCTGAACAATCTTCATTATGTGTAGGCATATTTTAAAAAGCTGTTCATCCATGTAATGCTCGCATAGCAATGCCACCTTGTCTTCCTACCTTGTCAGTTCAGCTAATAAATTGTGGAGTTAACAGAAAAAAGTGATTTGATAGGTCAGCAGAAGAGAAAATACAAACCCTTACTTTACTGTAAGCAAAGCATTCTCTGGCAATCAAACGAAAACATTTTCTGCAATAAGCTGATTAACTACAGTTGGGCAAAACCTTATTCTCTCAAAGACACGCACAGAAATAGTCTCTTCAATCAAGTTGTGTCAAAAGATTTTTCTTTTGTACCTTGGAATTCAGATCTGAACAAAAAGATTGACAAAAACCCCTCAAGCTGCTCTGAATTCCCTTGTAATGATAGGTATCCTGCCTAGAAATCCACTCTTGAGCATTGCAGAATATGGCATTTGCTTTGGCAGCAGTCTCAAAGCTTTCAGAAATTTCTGGAACATTTGGGCAGCAGCTGTGAGCCTCGAGAAGCATTAGTAATTGTATCAAGTTGTAGCTCACAATTTTCAATTCCTTCTTGGTCTGTTCTCTCAGCAGAAAAGGTCTCAACTGCTTTTTTTTCTTCTCTCTTCCCCCCCTCCCCCTTTTATTTTCCTTTAGCTGTTAACTGATGCATTGCTTGAAAAATCTCTTGTTGCTTGTAGCCTTAAAACGTGAGCATATTATGGAATTATTTGTATCTAAGGTCAGGATTCATCCCACTATCTGAAATAAATAATCTATTTTGCTGGTATGGTGTTAGGTCCCTCTGATGAGGGTATCCGTGCTTTTTCCATGTGGCAGATTGCAAATAGCTGTGATGTATTCTCTCAAAAGTTTCAGGCATGTATCCCACTCTTCGTAGTGGTCCTGAGTGTTTCTGGACAAGCTCCAGGTGCTTCTACTTGCTACCACCTGACTGCCATAACTTATCTACGTCAGCATGTCCACTGGCCTTAGAAGAAATTGGGTAGGCCAGATTGTGTCAGATGAGCTATTGTCCTTGAAAGTATCCAACGATACAGGAAACCAAGGCTTTTGGGCAGCTTTTGGGCTCTCTCAGCAACCTTGGTGTTTGGAGATGATACCAGCTCATGAGAGGGGTTACAGTATGTTTCGGGGGCCCGCGACCTCTTGGCAAAGGGAATGGACCCTTCTGCTTTGGTCTAGCTCTGCTGCATTTTGGGAGCTTGAATTTGTGTTCACACCCTGATGCTTTTGGATATTCCTTTGGCCCAGTCTGTCTGGTTGTCTCTGTGCTAAGTGATGAATTGGTGCCAGAGCCTGTGTGCTGCACAGAAACTTGGTCACCCAGTAGTGAAGATGTTAGACTGGTCCTTGGCAGCGGTACTTTGGTCCTGGGCCTAAAGACCTGTCAGTTGCAGTTCTGGAGTTGAGCTGATGCTGGAACAAGCCCCAGCGGGCAGCTTGGATGCAGTGACCCCCTCCTTAAAGCTGCACGGATGCAGTGGTGGTATGTGTCGCTGTACCAGCTGACCGCTGAAATGCTTTTGTTTACTACCACGGTTATCACTTTTTGGTCTTTTTTTCCCTCCCCCTGCCTCTGGCTGAGAACTCCAGACAAGGTCCTGGGGCTGTTCCCTGCCGATGCCCCAGCACGCCGCTATCCAGCTCTTCATGTTACAGTTTTAGCTTGCTGCTTCAAGCAGCTTTCTTTATAGCTTATTACAGTGCTGTGTCTCCTTGAGTCACATTCGTATTTAAGCCTCTTAGTGACTAGGCCATTGCATTTTGCATTTGCCTTAAGGGTTTGGATTGAAAATGTGAACATTTTTTTTAATCTGAAAGCTTGAAGAGGGGGAAAAAATCCCCACATGTTGGGAGGAAGGGGGAGAAGGTAGGAGTGGCTCCAGCCCTTTTCTATATTGTCAGCAGTCTCTCATTCTGCTTATATGGACAAGGCTGCTGATGCTGGGAAGCAGACCCACTAAACACTTCCCTATTGTAGGTGGAAGAGAGTCCCTAGAGCTGTATTTTATTGCTAAGACGTTAGGAAATATGTCAGCTACTGATGTAAGTAATAAAAGATCAGGTTTTTTTCTGCCACTTTGGTGGAGAACCAGTTTCCAAATACCATATTATTTTAATGTGGTACAGAGGAGATGTGATGTCTTCTGACCCTTTTCAGTATCTAAGACAGATTTCTTGCAGTGTTGATGGATTAGAGAAATAAGATGGCAGAAGCACAGGGCTTCAGCGCTCAAGTCCAGAGATAACCTAGTAATCTGCACAAACCGCATCCTAAATACCCATTTTGTGAAATAATGAGGATTGACATGTGTGGTGCTGGTTGGAAAAAATTAGCAGCTGCATGTTATCTTCTCGGCTATGTTTTTAGGTTGTATGGAACTTGGCCTTGAGAAGCTGTGGAGATGGATGTGTTGAATGTGATTCTATGAACAGGCATGGCAACTGAAATGCTTCTAAAAATGACCAAAACCTTTTCATTGCCTGGGCCATGGGTTTTGATTTTCCCATGGTGGATGCTCAGCACTTACTGAAAATCAGGGTCACTTGAAAAGAAACAACTTGAGTTAACAATCTGTAGTCACTTTGAGAAATACATACTGCTATGTTGTCTGCTGTAGCTTTAAAACCAAGCGTGTTGTCAAAAGGTAACTAGATGCATTGTTTTTAAGTGCAATATTATCTAGGTTTTAAAGTGTGCTTATGCATAGCAGACTTGTTATGTGAAAACATTTTCTTGTACAGAGTGCTTTCCATTTTCTCAATTGCTATCAGAAATATCTCTGTACTGGCCCAGAGGGACTTCCTGTAATTGGGTCTTTGAGTCACAGTTGAGTAGCATGGGGCTGAAACAAAGGCTAGATTATCTGAAACAAAATCATGTATTTTGCTTTAGGCATGTAGGCTGCTGATGGCTAGTGTCTTAAAGTGAGATTTCTGCTTTTGCTTTTGTCTTATTTCCTATCATTAGGTCAGAAATGAAGGATGTTTAACAGTGCCTTCTCCGTTCTGTAGCTTCTGAGAGTGTTTATTTTTAGCCTTTGCTTAAGGAATAGCTTGGAGAGTTGGAGATAATGTGCAAAATCAGCTTATTAATTGACTATGACAGTTTCTGTGGTCATTTTTCTTGGAGGCAGTAAGTCTCCAAAAGGATCACAAAATTAATCTAGTTTAGAGCTGCATAAAAAGGTTATCTAGATTTTTAATTTTAAAAAAACACTAATAGGACACCATAATACTGTATAAAAAGAATGGCACATGCAAATGGTTATGAAGCAAGGTAGTAAAAATAGCAAAAGTATTATCAATTACATGAGAATCTGTAAGCTCATTGCAAATCCTGCTGGATTTCACTAAACAGAACTTTAGCCCAAGTGAGGCAAAATTGTATAATTTACCATTTTAGAAAGTATATGTATGGAATATCTTGCTTTTTTTCAGACTTCTTTTCAGTCTCTTTTTAACAGTATAGTTGCTAAGACTTTACAAATAACTGATTATATCATTGTGATCCAATAAAAGTATGCTATGGTGCCTCCTGTCCTTGGAATACTTGGGGTTTGCTTCCATTTACTTGCCTCACTTTCTGTGGGTCCATGTAAAGGTAGTATTTCTGTTATTGTTTATTTTTACTTCTGTTAATTCAGTTTGCTAGAGGGAGATACCTACAGCAAGGTATTAAGTACAAATATTTTCATACAACTTTTTTTGTTTAATTTACATGAGTCTCAGCATTTCAAAATGAAACTGTCATCTTTTCTCTCAAAGGTAATTTTAACCTACACTGCAAAATGACACTCTTCCCCCCCCCAATCTCTGTCAAGGTGATTTTAGTCCCAAGAAAAGCACAGGACAGTTCATATAGGCACATAATCTTTGAAAAACCTGAGCAAAACATGATCTAAGTCTTTAACATAGGGGAAATTTATTTCGTTGACTATTACTTCCACTTTTGTCTGTTATCTTGGAGAGAGGAAGAACGTGTACATACATGTACATACACCAAGCACCACAGAATTTCAAGCCATATATTCCTGGGCAAGGAAAGCCCAAGCATGTGAGGTCACCGCGTAGGCAATGCCATCCTCCCGCGGAGGGTTGGCGGGTGCTGCTGGGGCTTGGGGGGGGCAGCGCTGCTGCATGCAAGGTGCCTGCAGAGCTGCCTATGCCAGGCTGCTTTACTGCCTCCCTGCAGTAACGTGGAGAGGTGCCCTGGCGCAAGAGAGTTGGTTAAGGGCCCAGGTATGCTTGATGTATGGGTGACTTCGCAACATCTTCCTTTAGGCTGGACATCTTGGTTGTCCTTTCTTAGTGCTCATGGTTTCAGTGGTTGTAACAGAACCTCATCAGGGGGCAGATGTACTGCAGACAGCTGAAAACAAATTCTGTCAAGGTTTGTTACTGCTTCAGGCATCTCTGAAATCTGGCAGCAGCTGTGGAAGAGCAGTGTGGTGGCTTTATATATTAGGTCAGGATGGAACTGGGCTCTCAGGGATGCTCAGAGGGTTAAGTTATATTTAGGAGACCCCCAAACTGCTTTAATTTTAGTCAGACACATGCAGAAGGTGCTTGGTTTTCTCACATACTGGTGTAAGAGTGTTGATAAAGATGTAACCATAGTACTACCTTAAAAGTATTGTTTTCCACAAGAGTGTTGCTGGAAAACTTGGTGTTGTAATAGCTGAGAGAGCCTTCAGTCGGCAGGTTCTGGCATTGCCCTTGTTCATTCATTACAATCCATACAAGAAATGGAGAATGCTTTCTAAAGGAAAAGGGTTTCTGTCTATGATATGCAGTTAAGATAGAGCGAGGCACTAGGATAAATGCAGGTACTCTGTGGGTAATCCTGGGTTATACAGAAGGATGGGGAATATTAGGTGCAGTGCAGGTAATGCTGGTCCCGACTGGCTTTGCATCTATGAGACTTGCAGTACAGGTGACTGCATCCCCTTGTCTGTTTTCTCTGGGGCAGTTCCCCTGGGAGTTTTTTATTTCCTTTGATGACCTAGAAAGTCTGTCTTATTCATCAGGTACTAAGTCCTTTAAAATTATTTTGTTCTGTGCTACCCATAATGAAACGTCTTTATCTGTAAAGAAACACACCTGTGACTTTCTCTCCCCAGCTTCAAGTCAGCCCATTATATATTTTTCAGAAGAACAACTAGATTAACACTTTCAAACAAACATGCTATTCTTTAGGGAACAACTTTCTTACGTCAGCATCGCTGTGGTCTGGGCATAACTCACTTCTTAAGCGGTTGCATTGTACTGTGTTGCTAACATGTGGTGCATTAATGATTATTTCTTTGATTGTTAAATATCTGTGGTTAAATGCCACTATGTTCTGTGCATTGCTGTCACTTGATGTGAGTTACGCTTCGGCCCTCGTGCTTAGGCGGTGATCCCGTGTACATGTTAGGACAAGAGAGGCTTTGCTGTTGGCCAGCAACTAGTTGTGGCTTACCAAGGTGGCTTCCAAGTAATTACCTGTAGTTTCCTGCTGACTGTGTGGTCTGTAGAGCACAGGAGTAACTAGTGGCATGTGCCATTTTTAGCAGGGATCGTATGCCAAGGTTAGATGGCAGAGGAGAGCTGCTCTGTTGCTGGAGCAGCCCAGCCTTTGCTGGCCGTGCCCGGGCTGTGACCCGCTGCCTGCTGTGGAGCAGCCCAGTGCCCTGCCGGGACTGACTGGAGACCGTGGGCATGTGTGGCCGGCTGCAGCAGGGCTGTCGTACTGATCAGCACCACTGTAGTTGCCAACAGCCAGCCTCTGGTGGAGCTGATGGAGTCTTGATGTCCCAGAGGAAAGGACAGGGTGTGCATTGTTGCAGCTAAGCTGCAGGTTTTTTGAGATGTAATGCAAGGAAGCTGTGATTGCAAACGCTGGGTTTGGTAATACCCTTCAGCTTTATCTGTTTTGCCAGGGTTTGCAATCATTCATGTAAGAAAGGCCAGAGAGAAACAGCAAAGATGTTTGGGCATTACCTCTAAAATACCGAGCAAAGGTCACTAGAAAATTTTGTGTACCATCTGTCTGCAATGGATTCGGTTTAAGCCAGCTCTGTTGGTTCCCCATGCTGAGAGTTAAAATAGCTCTAAAAGTATTCCTGTCAGAAGTGAGGAGGAAAAGGAGGGAATTGACATCTGTTATTATTACTGATTTGAAATTTTCATTTGTTTTTTCCTACCGTAAACGTGATGAGACAATATTCCCTCCCAATTCCCACACATAAAATATATAGTAATTACAGTTTTGTGGAGTGTTTTTTTTGGCAGAAATGTGGAAAAATTCTGTTCTATTATATGAAAAAGAACAGAAAACAAGAGAAAGGGATGGCTTCCAGCTCTCCAGACAATAAACCTCGTAATAACTTTGATACATTTAATATCAAATTTATAAATCCCTAGGTGCTGGTGAGGTAGTTTCAGTGCATCAGGGACATTAGCTGGACTTGGACCGGTGACTTTACCGAGTCTAGAAACTGTTTGCTTTCCTTGGCAAATTGGAAGTGAGGAGGGGGGGAGCTTTCTTTAAAAGGTCAGGGGTTTTGTTTTTTCAGTACGCAACAGTGTTTCACTACTATGTTTATTTTTTATCCCGTATGTTAGTGGTTTCTTTTTTTCTTAATAGTACCAATAACAAAATATCAATTCACCAGTAAATCAGTGCAACAGTATGTATACTGTTAATTAGTGTTGACAGCTTAAATCTTCTCCAGTGAAATGGTTATGGAATCAAGTTGTCTTGATAAAAGCATCAGTGAGCTCCTGAGAAATAAAATTGTTCAGAGCAATGGAAGTTTGAATTTACAAGTAAATAAGGTCCCGTGAAATGTTCTCAATGCTTGGTTCATATGTGTCCTAGTCTTGGTTAACAGATGCTTGCCCATGTTTGAGAAGGTTTTACCAAAGTTTGGGCTAAAGCCCATTCCTTTCCTGCTCTCTCCAGAGGCCCCTTCATCTCTTTCTCTGTTGCTAGACTTCAAGAAAACTTCTAATCATCAGGTTCACAGCCAAACAATTGCGCACAGGTGAAAGTTGACACAACATATCAATAATTTAGAGGTAAGAATTCCTCCAGGAATGAAATGTTTTAGTGAAGTTCAAAGGACAACAAACAGCTAAAGGAATACAGCTAAAGGGATGTCAGCTAGTAGAAAAAGGAGTACATGTCCATCTAAACTCTGCCCTGGTACCAGATCTCAGAGAAAATCACTCCGCAGTTCTGTAGCCAAGCAGAACTGTCAAACCTCCTGAGTGCCCAGGAAAGCTGAAGTGCTGCCAGTTGGTGGTCATGATTCGGTCTTTTTTTTGCTAGCGAGTTTTCAGGAGATTCCAGACAAAACAGACTGTCTGCTCTACTCTCCCACAACCCCCCCAGTCCTGAGAGTAGCCTAGAGAAATAGCTGATGGGCTGTCAGTTTGCTGGGCATGTACCACTCGGAGCCAACAGGAGTGCCTGCCAGTTGCACCTACCATTTAGGATCTTTCTTTGTGGGCTGGGAGCTTCTTGTAAGACCTGAGTGTGGGATTTTCCTTGGTTGCCAGGGTGTTGCTGATTACCCCAAGACTTTCTGTCAATACTTACTAGCCTTCCAGCAGCACAGCCACAATTTTTTAAAGTTTCTTTGATGTTATCTCAATTTCTTTTTCATGTTATATCATATACCTCTGGTGCACTGGATATTTTGTTTATTCTTGCCTGATCTATTCTAGAAGTAGCAAGTAATCAGTGAACTGTCTTATACTTCCTCACTTAAAGTTGAAGTACTGTTTGATAACACTATTATCTGAATGCTGTCTGGCTTCTGTCTTTCCCAGAAGCCTTTATATTGATGCCTTGGCACAGATAATCTCTAGGGTGTTTTCTCACAAAGGTTTTGTTTTCACCAAGTTGGAGGGTCAGGTTGATGATGTTGCTTTGGAACACCAGCTCTGCTTCCTCCCCCTGCCCCAGATGGTAACTTGTAAAGTTAATTTGTAGATGTACCACTGTTAATTGCTGCTTCAGAAACTAAACTTTCAAATATATGTAATGGTGTATATATACTGCTTGCTGTTTCCTCCAGTCTGGGAAATTATTACTGCAGACTTTAAGCTCTATACAGAATAACTTGTATGCACAGAGCAAAATTGGTGTTTATCGTAAGCCAGGTTCGAATGAAGTGGAAGCTGTTTTTTTAATAACAGTAAATCAGAACAGCTTAGACCTAGCCTTTTGACATCTTTTACAGTCAGTAAGATCTCCCAAAATGCAAGAAGAATTCTCCTCTTGGTGCTATGAACTGTACCAGAAAATGTGTTAAAGCCTTGACACTGCAAACCATATTGCATGCAAGTTTAGTTTAATTTCTGAATTGGACTTGGTTGTTGTGCTTGACAGGTAGGCCTGCTGGGTTCGGACCTTGCTTATTCTTTTTTCACACGTGAAGTATCTGGGTGCATGGTAGTAGCTGTAATATATGCGATGTTTTCAGTAGTATTCAATGTTTTTGTTATTCTTTGCTGCAAGACCAAGCCTAACCACTGTGTTGTCTTGTATTCTTTGTAACCATTGTTTGAACTTGAAAAGCCCTTCACCTGCCCTGCTGTAACCTGAGCTGAATGATTCCGCGTGCCTGGCTATCACATAATAGACTTTAAGGTTTAATAGGAATATTGAATATGGGGCAAACACAGGTGCGTAACTTCTGGCTTCCTTCTCATTTGCATAGTACAGCCAAGGAATTGAAGTGGAGAATGGTCAGGCAGCCAAGCACAAAAAAGATAAAAGCACCTCATGTAAGCGTGGTGCCTTAAATCTTTTTGCTTTAGTTTTTCCCCCTCAGGAAAATTGGACATCAAACATGGAGCATTTGTGGAGTGAGCAGGTGTGTGCTGGCTTTTCCCCTTCCACTTGAACCTGTGTTTGTCAAGTATTTGTGTCTGTCGGCCATTGCTCCAGCCTTATTTCCAGCAGCAGACTCTTTTTGCCAGTTATTTTGAGGAAACTGGGAGCAGCCTCTGGCCATTGCTCATGTTTCTCAAGCCTTTCTCCTCCCTCCTGTATTCTCTTCCCCAGTGTGACATCTGTCTAAAGCAGCTGGTTTTTGGTAAGAAAGTGAAGGAAGAGGTCTTCACGGAGTCGTCAATCCGTGCTGCGTTAAAGCACTGGCTGGGTCTGGTGGGAACTGATTCAACCTGCAAGGCTAGTAACATTTATTTAAAGGCGGCAAATGCAGAGGACCTTATTTAGTCCATGGGAAAAGCTGAGTGATACTTTATTCTCAATTACTAGAGTAGGCATGAAGAAGGAGTACAGTGAAAGAGCATAAATCAGATGAGAGTTGTGCCTCATGTTTGGGTAGTTGTAAGGTGTTAGTACCTGGTAGCAGAAGTTGGACAGAGGGGCCAGGTGTGGAATGGAAGCAGTTTCTTTAAAGATTCATTCTCTGCATTGATTTGTCCAAAAGTAGTTTTTTCATTTCGTTGTTACAGCAGATTGTGTTGTTTTGGAAATAGAAATTATCTGACTTTAACCCACATTGTTGCATCTGTTAGTAAAATGTTAATATATTCTCATGACATCAGTTGTAAGAGCCATCTCTTCTTGGCAAATGGCTAGCAAATATTGACTACTGTGACCCTCACTCATCTGTGCAGTTATGTAACTAATTTTCCAACACCTGGAAGTGTCCCAGAAGCTCCAGTTCTCTGGAGCAGGCAGTGCCATCAAACAAGCAGAGCGATGTGCGTGAGCCAGGAGGTGAGGGAATTCAGTGGCTGTGGCTTTGGTGCTGCGTGGCTCCTGCTGAGTGCCAGTAGCTCTTTTATAGCTCACTTTCCCCACTTAGAAATGAAGGTTTGGACTGTGATACAAAGAGTAGAAAGGGTTATGAGACGGATGTTGTTTCTCAGAGTTGCAAGCAAGAGTTATGTCTAAGAACTGCAACTTTGGGGCAGAGTTTTCCCACATTAAAATAGTTAAATTATTTGGCTTCACAAGAGAAATGCACTTAGAACCTATCTTGTTAAATCTACTTTGTTGGCCTATCCAGTGGACAGCCTCTTGATAAGTATCTTTATTGTCATATGTAAGTTTCTCCGTTACTAATAATATCCCAGTTCCAAGTTCTGCTGGGTTTCCAGAAATGCAGGATTTAGTATGAGAATAATGTTGATAGCACGCTGATATTTTTAGTGGTTGCTGGGTGAGGTTTATACAAAATCAAGGACGTTTCAGTTCCTTAGGCCA
>JAVJGJ010000001.1:26027141-26046226 GCA_035590215.1 Microhierax caerulescens
GGGGTTAAACCATGACACCTTGGAAGTTAATCTGCTATTTTATGGTTTTTTTGTGAAATGATTCTGTTGTTTCTGATTTAAGTAGGAAACAAATCTTTCCTTATAATAGGCAATCTGAATATGCATTGCAAAACTAGGGCTTGTTTCAGTTGTTTCTCTTTCTCCTGATTTTTCTGGATAATTTTAAAATTAATTGATTTTTGGATAGTTGAAAATTAAGTTCAAATCTTCTGTAGCCTCTTTTGTGACTACTAAATTCTACTTTTTGAAGGTTCGGTCTTTATATTCTCCATTATTTATGTGATTTTTTTTTTTTGCAAATAGGGGTGAACATATCAGTTCACCAGCAAAACTTGGCAGCAGCAATCTTAAGTTAAATTCTAATATCTAACTTTTAAAATCAGAAAAATATATTAACTGAAATGCCAAGGAGAACATATGGTGAGGGTTAAATAAAAGATAAATTGAATGTAAGGTATTTTTTCCTTCATTTGATTTACTATAAAACTCCTGAATTTTACAGTACTGTGTGATAGTTATAATGTTGCAGTCTCCTTTTTAGGAACAAGGGATGGCAGAGATCACTTGTCTCCAGCAGTTGACAGTAAATGTCAAAGATACCTACTTATGGAACTGAATGTCTTCATTTGCAAGTGGCATATTCAGTTCTTCCACAGACAAATAGTAAGTTACACCCATTTTGGTTTCTCTGGTGGGAATAAGATTATGTTGTATTCTACATGACCGTCATAGGTTGAAGTTTGACAGTGTTTCATCTTTGCGAGTTCTTGTTGAAAGGTAAAGATTGCTTTCAGAGCATGTTGGAATGTCATGAGGATCATGTATTACCTCTTCATCATCTGAGTGGGTAAACTCATGCATGGCTGTTCTGCCCTGAATGTGCCCACCTCCTGGGACACTATTTCCCTTACTAACTTTTCTCTCATTGCTTAGTGTTCCTTGCTGAGCTGAATCATGAATGTGAAGTAAAACAAAAGTGCCCTGCTCAGCTGCAGAAGCATCTAGTCTTCTTTTCAGAACTCAGAGCTTTTTGGTATCTGTATTACTTGGTCTCCTTCAAAGCCTGAACCTTGTCTTTCATATTCATCTGAAAGTTCTTCTCAGGTTTGATTTAAACAGCAGAGCTATGAGACAGTGGCATATGGCTCAGCATGGGTTGTACATGCTTTATGAAGATGCTGGGGACAACTTCTAGTGGCAGTCCTTGTTGTGTCTTCAGTGTGGTCAGTGCAGATCAGAGCAGGCAGTGATCTCCAGTCTACTGAAGAGGATGCTCCTCCTCCATTATCACCCTGAAGATCTCTCCTCTCCTGAGCTGTGCCTTTTCCCCAGCTCTCTCTGGGAGGAGGTTATTGGGCATCTCTTGATCTCTGAAGAGGAGGCTGGTTGTCAGGGGGCCTGCAGTGTTCTTTAGC
This sequence comes from Microhierax caerulescens, assembly GCA_035590215.1. NCBI lineage: Eukaryota > Metazoa > Chordata > Aves > Falconiformes > Falconidae > Microhierax > Microhierax caerulescens. The sequence continues at coordinate 26,028,578 of JAVJGJ010000001.1, forward strand.
TCAACAGGTCAGGGTTTATGGGTAGGTGGGGAATACTAGTCTCAGCATGCCAGAAAAGGCAGGTGCTGCTTTGTGTTTCTGCAGGCTGAGATGCTGTCATGCAAAGGCATATCTTCAGTTGTCTCATTATACACTTGTTAATAATTATTAAATGACCAGATTTGAAAGTATATGCCTAACAACTGTGGAAATTAGGTTTACAACTTGTTTATTGAGAATGGTGTACTTCACTGCACTTGCTGCCTCCTGGATGTGAATGTTGCACAGTAGTGGAGGATTGCAGTGCTGAAGTACAGACTGCATATTATTAACAGGACACGTGGGACTGGTTTCTCCTTGCTGAAATACTGAAACCTGACAGTCTGCTTCAGGGACCACTCATACATGAGGGAAAGCAAGACCTGGCCTGTAATCAACAGCAGCAATTGATTTTTATTTATTTTTTTTTGTCTGACGGTGGCTATAGAAAGCCAAAAACCAGCAGCAGGAGGAGGTGCAGTCAGGTAGTACTGAGCAAGCAGCAGGAAAGAGGAAAATGGAAGCGTCACCTGGTTAGAGTTTATTTTCTTCCTAGTACCTGCTACAGTGCTGTATTTTGGATTTAATATGAGAACAACGCTGATACACTGATGTTTTTAGTTGTTGCTAAGTAGTGCTTACCCCAAGTCAAGGACTGTTCAGTTTCTCAGGTCCTGCCAGCCAGAACACTGGAAGGGCACAAGAAACAGGGAAGGAACACAGCCAGGTCAGCTGACCTGAACTAGCCAGAGGTATTCCATACTATGGGACAGCAGGCTCAGTATTTATTATAAACTCTGTGTGTGTGTGTATGTGTGTGCACGCGTGTTAGCTAGAGCCTAACAATCGTTGCTCAGGGACTGGCTGGGCATCGATCGGCAGGTGGTGAGCAGTTGTATTGTGTATCACTTGTTGTTTTCCTTTTGAATTTTATTCCTATCTTCCTCTCTCTTTCTCTTCCATTACAGTTGTTGTTATTATTATTATTGTATTTATTTCAATTATTAAATTGTTCTTAACTCACGAGTTTTACCTTTTTTTCAATTTTGAGAGGTCCAGAGGCACCCGTTTGCTGACCAGACAATCTCTAGAGAGGTGTGCTGCTTACTGGGGGCTCATCAGAGATGTCACCAAGAGACTGCCAAGCCTTGTACTGTCCACTATTATCCACTGCTGCCCTCTCATGTGGGGACCAGTGATATGGTCAGGAGCAGTCTGATGAGTATCAAGAAGGATTGCAGAGCCCTGGCAGCAGTGGTAAGGGACTCTGGAGCATAGATAGTTTTTTCATCAATCCTGCTTGTTAAAGGGAAGGGGTTTGAGAGGGCCAGTTGAATCTGGTGAAGCAACAAATGGTTCCAGAACTGGTGCCACATCCTGGGATTCAGCTACTTAGACCACGGGATTTGCTTTGAGAAATCTGGTCTACTGAAGGCTGATGGGGCCCATCTATCAGAGAAGGGGAAGAACGTCTCTGGTCATGGGCTTGCCAAGCTGGTGAAAAGGGCTTTAAATTAAAGTTGCTGAGGGGATGGGAACCTCAATCCATCCCATTTCTACCAGTTTGATGCCAGTGCCAGTAAGAGATGCCCAGAGCCTGAAGGGTGGTCACAGGTCAGTCAGAGAGCATGTAAAGAGCAGCACAAAGGAATTGCAGCCACTTCAGCCAGTAAGTCAGCTTCACTGGGGGCCCAACTTAACTGCCTCTGTGCAAACACACATAATGTGGGGAATAAAGAGGAGTAAGAGATGCGCACGCACCTGCAGGGCTGTGATCTTACTGGCATCACAGAGATTGGGATGGAAGGACAGGCAGGGAGGGCAAGGAGGAGGTGTCACCCCCTATGTCAGTGACCAGCTGGAGTGCATGGAGCTCTACTTGGGGATGGATGAAGGCTGGGAGTTTATGGGTCAGGACTAAAGGAAGGGCAGGGACAGGTGACAGCACAGTAGGGGTCTGTTACAGGCCACCTGATTAGGAAGACTGAGTGGATGAGGCCCAATATAGACAGATCAGAGCAGTCTCACATTCACAAGCCCTCGTCCTCATAGGACCTTCAACCACCCCGATATCTGTTGAAGGGACAACAGAGCAGGGCATAAGCAATCCAGAAGGTTCCTTCAATGTGTTGAAGATAACTTCCTTCTCCAAGTGATACAGGAGCCAATGTGTAGAGGTGCTATGCTGGACCTTGTTCTCACCGACAAGGAGGGGCTGGTGGGGAATGTGAAGCTCAAGGGCAGCCTTGGCTGCAGTGACCATGAAATGGTGGAGTTCAAGTTCCTTAGGGCAGCAAGGATGCACATCAAGCTTGCTACCCTGGACTTCAGGAGAGAAGACTTTGGCCTCTTCCAGGACCTGCTAGGTAGGGTATAATGGAATAGAGCCCTGGAGGGAAGAGGGGTCTAAGAAAGTTGATTAATATTCAAGGATCATCTCCTCCAAGCTCAGGAGAAATGCGTCTCAAGAAAGATGAAGTTGGGCAAGAATGCCAGGAACCCTGCATGGGTGAATGAGGACCTCCTGGACACACTCAAACACAAAAAGGTAGCCTACACAGAGGGTGGAAGCAAGGACAGGTAGCCTGGGAGGATACAGAAAAATTGTCTGAGCAGCCAGGGATCAGGTTAGGAAAGCTAAAGTCCTGATAGAATTAAATCTGGCCAGGGGCATCAGGGGCAACAAGAAAAGCTTTTGTAGGTATGCTGGTGATAAAAGGAAGACTAGGGAAAAATGAGCCCTCTCCAGAAGGAAACGGGAGACCTGGTTACCCAGGGCATGGAGAAGCATGAGTTACTCATGACTCCTTTGCCTTGATCTTCACTGGCAAGTGCTCCAGCTTCATCACCCAAGTTGAAACCTGAGTAAAAGTCTCATGGCTGCTCTGACCTCTGTGAGGAGACTGGCTTGGCCTGCTGCTAGTCCAGCTTCGAATGAGCAAAAAGATATCCCACAGCCCAACTGAAATATGTCTCCTTGTCATGGGCTGTGGCCCACATGTTCAGCATGCCTCCCAGAGTCAGTTGAGCTTTAGTTGCGAGTTAATTGGACTGCAAGTCCAGTTCTTTCATGCAAAAGGCACAATGTATAGGACATATAGTTACCTTTTCTCATAGATGGTGAGCTGTGACAGTGGCACTAGGAAAAATCTCTGGATTTCTTCCCTTCCTTGTTTTGAACAGGCAGCACTGTGTGTATTCCAGGGCCTTAACCAGAGCTGATAAAGGAGAATTATTGTTAATATTTTTTTTTTAAAGTTTGTGAATGTTGGATAAGTGACAGGACCCATGTTACTGGTAGCTTGGACCATTTGGAATATTGGTGCCAGTGTTTTGTCAGGTGTGGACTTCTCAACGCAAGCCAAAACTGTGATAGCTCTGGAAAGTGTTTCAGAGAAGTGCGTAAGCAATGTGAATGTTTTTTTTTAAAAATCATTTATTCCATGGAGTTTCAAATATCATGAAGGAAGTATATTTGTTACAGTTCCTTGTTCATTTTATTAAACAATGAAATGTATGGTATTAAGTCCTTAGAAAGGCATTTCCTGTATGTTCAATTATGTAACCAGCAATCAAAAATTTTATAGCAGATTTTACAAATGTTTATGTGCCTCAAAATGTCCAAATAGTTGGAAACTCAGTCTCCTCCTCCTATGTTCCTAACCGAATTCCTTGATGTCAGGAATGGTTCTTTTTTAAACACAGACACACATGCAGTAAAAATATTTTAAAATTAAGTTGTACAAGTAACTGTGCACCTCAATGTCAGTGTGCTCTGACCTGTTCTTATCAAGATCTGGGGGTTCGGAAGCTCAGTGGGAGCTTTGCAGAGGGCTTTTACAGGAGTACTTTCAGTCTGCAGACACCTCCAAAACTGTTCCTAGGACTTTGTGCAATGGGGTACAGTCACACTGGACCCAGTTCTGCCCATGCATATACTCCCTTCTCTTGAGGCTGGCATTAAGCTCCTTGCTTACTGTGCCCTTGCAGCCAGACCTTGCTCTTGTCGTAACTGAGAAGTTTTGACAGTGTTGTAGAGATGAGACTCTTTTCCAGTACATAGAGTCAGGAACAGAGATACAACAGATTTCAAGTTCATCTGTATTTTGCTCTTAGCCATGCCTTCCTGCTTAGGTTCTCTGCTCTTGTGATGCTACACGCTAAAATTGCAAACTAACAGATGGAGACTTTATAAAAATGCTGTTGCTTAGTGCTGTTTGATGCCATTATTTTAGGTTCATAGAAAGTTAAATAATTGTCTTTTCCTTCATCATTGTCTCTGTAATATATGAGAAAGATCACGTGATGATTTTACTTTTTGGTGTTGCTTAAAGCAGCTCGATGGAAGTACAAGTTAACACAATACATCAAATTGGATGGTAGGGTCATCAGGCTTTATTTTACAAAGCCAAACCAAAAAAAAGCTGTTTTTTTAAAAAATCTAGACCTCCTTTTTATGTAGCCCCATATTATGTTTGTTTAGAAATTAAGTGCTTTCCCTTTATCTCTAGGTAGAGACATCTAGTGCAGTGATCCAAATGCAGCTCGTGGTTGCAGTTGACGTTTTGGATGCCTTTTTTTGTCTTACCACTTCAATACAGTGGAAGTGCTACTGAAGGGTAGAGGACTGGACTCTGAGGGTCAGACTTGGACAGCTCATTTTTACATCAGTGATTGATATTTTTGTTGTTGGTTTTTTTTTTTTTCCTCTTTCATTTTTCCTTTTTAAAAATGGAGGGAAACTTGTAGATGGACTCAGGTAATCATGGTTTAAAGGATCTCACTATGTGGTGTCATTGCAGTTTGAAGAAACTGTATTATTTCATTAAAATTAAAAAAATCATAAAGTAAAAGTCAGCTGTACATATATCCTTGCGTATTGGTCTTGGCAATGCTGATCTACTGCCTTCGTTCTTCCTTTTATCTTACCTTGGCTGCATGTGGTAGGTCAGCCAGAGCCTGCTTTCTTACTTTGCTAATCTTTACGAGGATTTTGATGGAAATCGGCTAATGTTGCATGAGGTTTTTTTGAACCTCACATCCTGCTTGAGGAGAGTTAGTTGAAAGGGGCCAGTATTTGTTCAGTGTTAGTGTTCTCAGGAAGGGAGGAAGGCCTGAGAACATGAATTAGTAAGTCTCGAGCCAGTCTGATACGGCCACAAGGCAGCCTGCAGGACCACAGTGACATTTGATGAAAGTAGTATTTTACTGTGGAGGCGGTGTGCGTTCTCACGCTTGCAGAGAAGACTTGCTAGTGAAAAGTGGGTTGACTAAGCTTCCAGCTCATGTGACTGAACGTAACAAGTGACTATTTGTTCCTGTTAATACAGCATCAGAATAATTCCCGACGCCTTTTTAAGCCTCTTGTGCAGTCACAGGTGACCTTGCTGTGTTTGGGCACATTGAACTGAAGAAGTAGAGTCATCTCAGATTTTCAGAAACTAGGGCACAAGAAAACTGAGCAACTCACCAAGCTTGCACCACATATTTGCGACAGACCGAGATGATGATCTTGGGTCTTTCCAGTTCCAGCCTTACACCCTGGTTGCTGAGGTATAATTTCGTACTGGAGTCCCTCACTTCCTTTTAAAGTGCGCATACCTCATGTAGAGGGAACAACTAGGTGTCTGATGTCTTGGAACAGTGCTCGAGTGATCGTCCTGCCTCAGGACACAATGCTGTAAGTATGTGGTGCTGGGAGGTTGAAACTTTAAATGTTTTAAAATAAAAATTACGTGTCTCGAGATGAGGGAGAAAATTTGGGATTGTGTTCTTACACTTGTCTCCCCAATAATCTTGGGGCAGGTGTTTGCAAAACACAGCTGCTTTGCAAAAGTTAGTCCAGACTGTGCATTCCAGTCTGGCTTTCTGCTCAACTGGAACACGGAGCGTACTTTTGAAAGAATAACAGTGTGACTTTAAGAAGTTCTTCCCATTATCTCATTTTGATAAAAGCATTCTTCAGCTCAGCAGGGCTCTCTAAAAGTTAAACTGCATTGTTCTGTTTCCAACTGTGACTCCACTGCTCTCAGGAAAAGCCCACATGTAGAAGATGTAGGAAAATAAAGTCAATGAAGCCCTAGGGAACCATAACAAAACTGGGGAAAAAAGCAGTGTAGCCTGTCAAAATAAGAATTGAAGAGCCTTAACCCAAGTTCAAAAAGAGCTTTCCTTCTTTCTGCTTCACTAATACCTATCAGTGAAAACCAAAGAAGCATGCTGCGAGCAAAAGGCGACTGAAGTAGGAGTGGGGAAAGGGTGTGTGGGATGGAGGAAGATACTAGGAGCTCTTGGAAGAAGGAGAGCAGATTGGAAGGTTCAGGATAGTGTGGAAATGTACGGTTTCACAAGTGAAACTTTTAGCATCATAAAGTAAGAATTGTATTTATGGAATTAATACCAGCAACCAGCAGTTAATAGTATTAAAGTCACTAGGAGTTTCTGTACCCAAACAAGTTCCTTTAGAAAACTATCCCTTCTATTTTTGCTCAACTGTAATACTCTTTTCAGTATTGCTTCTGTTGAAGGATACTGTAGTGAGGAGTGTTACTCATTGTTAATGCTGCTGCTTCTGTATGTGCAGGAAAAGCCTATCTTCAGAAGGAGAGAAGTTAATATCAAAGTTAATATTCAATACAACTAGTTAGGGAGCATGTGCCAGCAGGTTGGTGACAATAACATGTTTGAAGAAACATTCAGTGTTATCTTTGGATATGCTGCTTAATTTCTGCATGCCTCAGATTCCCATTTGTAAAATGAGAATAGTAACCTTTTGTATTTTAGTTTTTCCACCAGGCTTTTCTGTGTCTGGGTATTTGGTTTCAGAGCTCGCCAAGTCAGGACAGTTGTACAGCACCTAGCACAGTAGCATCCTTCTCTCAAGTATGGGCCTCTACCTATGTGATACAGATAATTAAAAATATCACTCAGAAACGTACAGTGACGAGTACAGGTGACTGCGGTTATCACTGGAGTGTCTTTTGAAGAGACAGTGCTGCCTCTTAAATTGGGCTTTCATTCTAAAGCATCCTTCAGTAAGTGTGCTGAGGCATGAACAGAGTGGTAGAAGTAGTTTGGGGTGGTGCATAGATGTTATGGCTACGTGTGTGATGCTGGAGGTGCATAAATTGATGCTAAAAATGAAATACTTTGTGCTTTCCTTTTCAAGTGCTGTTGTAACCTGCAAACGTGTTTTCAATATGAGCCTGTAATTTGTAATCTTCTAGCTTTGAGAAGTATCTAATACAGATTTTAGGAAGTAACTTTTTTAAAAATTCATTTAAACAGCAATTTTTAGGTCATGGCAAGTTAAGTAATTCTTGTTAGATAAGAGAGTCTTTGGTGGGTGCTATAGTATTCCTCACCATTTCTCCTTGCTCAGAGAACTCCCTCATTTCACCTGGTGGGAAGCTGGAACAAACAGTTACATGGCCTTCATTCTTAACTAGTCACATCCCAAAATTTCAGACTGTTTGGTGGGGGGGGAAACTTCTGCAGAGTGGAATGCCTTGATCTTTTCTTCTCTATCTTCTTGCTGTAATGGTGAACTCAAGCACAGAGCATGTCTGTGCTGCTGTGGCAGGGAGAGAAAAATCTCTTCTTTCTCAATGACTGGCTAGTAACAAGTGCTCATGCAATGTTCCTGTAAATGCTGCATCTTCCTAGTGCATTTGTGGCCTTATTCAGATGAGAATCATGTATAGTTCAAATAGCTATATTCAATATAGTTGCTGGTTTTGTTTTTTTTTTTTTTAAAATACAGTTCGGTGCACACTTATGTCTCTAGAAGCTTGCAGTTTTTAATGTACAGCTAATTAAAGTCAAACTGATTTTTTAACATCAGTTCAATACAAATAAATGTCTGCAGAAACTTGCAATTCCTTGTGGACAGTTGAAGTCAGGCAGGTTGCTAATTGATTACATTTGATACTGAAATGAGCCTGGTTTAAGCCAGTCTTAAGAATATTTGTGTAACTTTTTGTACTGTTTTAACTACCTTAGTTAAAAATCTCCCTTAAGGTAAATGGGTGCACTTTTCCTGTGTGGGCAAGCCCCAAGAGGAAAGATGTATTTCTGAACTGGGATAGCAAGGTGGAGGATGCACATCCCAAGAGGCAAAGAAGTGAAAAACACCAAGGCTCAGAAATAACACGCACATTCATGCAGGAAATGGAGTAAATCATTGCCAGTTAAAAAAATGGGAAGTACCTATTTACCAAGTAGCTTTTTGTACTATTCCTCCCTCAGGAAATACTTGCTTAGGTGTTTGGGAATGCTTCCAGATCCTGGAGTTTTAGAATTCAGGCTTTAAGTGCCAAGTTCCTCATTCTCTCTAGCATCTTTGTTTTCTGAATGTATAAAAGTTTACCTCAGAATAGCCTGAGCCTCTTTCTGCTTGCTTTGTGATTCAAATTAACAGCGATACCTTCTGTTATTCTTTATCCAGTAATAGTGTAGATAGTAATCATATATCTTTGAAACGGGATTTCAAAGAGGTTAAGAGTCCAATACAGAGGACACATCTCATGTTTTGTTTCTGCACCCACTGGTCCCATAAACTTTTTTTTTTCTGATACTTTTGGGCCATTAGGGACATTGTCATGAGGGTAAAATGATGTTGATATATTTCTAAAAATGTTTTTTTAAATGAACAAATGTTTGGTACATTTCTCAGATGTGACTCAAGAATAATTTTCCTGGGGTTTTTTTTGTGTCTCTGCATTTTCTGACCCACCCCCTTCTTTATTACAAAAAGCAGCCAGTTATCACTGGGAGCAGAGCTTTAATATTCTTGTCCCTGTGTCACTTCTGCCATAATGTGTTACATTCCTAATGTTATATTCAGCCATAATATTGTTGTTGATGTTTTTTTTTCTCACGGGCCATAGGAGAATTAATTTATTTTAGTCAAATCCAGAGTTTGGTTTGGTGTGTGTGTTTTTTTTTTTCTTTCTTTCTTTTTATTTTTTTTTTTCCATTTTGTAGATGTTGAAGCATCTTCTACAGAGCAAGGGAGGCTTTGTCACAGACCATAGTGTATACCTATCGGCTGATGCCTTTTCTCATCTTGCATCTTTCAGAAGTTAGAATTCATGAAATAAATTCATGAAGTAGTCCACACAGCAAGTAAGGCACAATAATGCCCTTTTCGAATTAGCTCAAGGATTGTGAAAAGCTGCTGCCTTACACCTGTGACATACCTGCGGAATTTAGGTCTGTGTTTTTTACACTGATTTTTGATGTAGACAGGGCCAGCCAACGATACCTCGTATTTTTCAGGAACAGTGCAGCTTGATGACATGGCTCAGTATGTTCTAATGTGGAAGTAATGACATTTACTAAAAAAAAGAAGTTTTATACATCCTAGGGTTCTGCAAGTGGGTTAGTGATTATTGTGATGGTGGTTGAAGGATGGGAGAAAGACAAGGCTTTTAAAGAAAGGTGAGATCTCTTACTGGAACATAAGATTTAAGTGGCTAAAAACAAAAGCGTCAATGCACCCACACCCTTCATCTGGTCCAAGATAGAAGCCACAGACTTGGCTAGAATGGTTATTAAATGTGGATTTACTGTTGATTTAGTAGTAGCCTCTGCCAGAGAAAGGAATAATTTGGGAATCTAGAATTCTTAACTGAACAGAAAAAGGAAAATTTGATGCTCCATTTCTTATGTCTTTTACGTGTACTTAATTAAGGTGTTTTAATCCATGTGTTAGTCTTTCATTTTTTATTTTTACAGTGCAGGAGATGCACTTCTGAAACAGCTTCGAACTGTATTTCTGGATAACGACTGGTAAAGTGGCCAGATATTGATCTGATAGCTCTACATCAGAGTTTTGAAGCTTATATGCAGGTTTTTCACTCAGTTTAAGGACATAACCATGCATGTATCTATAAAAACTTATCAAAGAGATTTTTTTCTGCTTCTGTGGCACTCTTTAATTTGAAACTTCATACATTATACACTTGATAGAAAGATCTTTACTGGTGCTGTATTCTGTCTACTCAGATTGACAAATGCTGCTGCTTTTTGTTGCAAGGTTCACATTGAGATAATGGGGAGATGTAATAATTCTTCCCCTTTCAGGTAGATCTGTGCTGAACTGGGAGGCACTGGTTTGCCTTGGATTGCCTGAGAGAGCACATTCCGGTTAGCATTCACTACTTTAGACGTTAAAAGGAGAAAAGTTCCCAGTGAAGCCATTTCAGTGCAGGGTTTAGGAAGTCTCCACTTTCTTCTCATGTGTGCGAAGTACCCAGTGAGTGCAATGATCCCTGCAGATGGAGAAGGGCTTTAGATTAGGCTAAGGGACTTGTAGAAACCATTTTTAAACCTTCAGCTTTTGTTGAAGGGTTTGTCCATTATTCAGGGATTTTGTCCATGTGATGCATTTTGTATTTTTAATGGCTGTTTGAGTTCTAGGGCACTATGTTCAAAGACTAACAAGAACTTTTTAGTATATGGTATCCTTTCTTGTGTGGGTGAGATTTTTTTTTTTATTTTTTACCAGTTTTTGTGGAACAAAATTGGTTTTTCTTTTCGTGCTGTGTACTTAAGGATACAGAAACTATATTGACACTACCCCACCAAGCAGTCCAAGTATGCAGTAGTTCATTTGATTAGTTGCTGGCTGAAGAATAAGGTATTAAATCTGTCGAAGTCTGTATTGGTACACTGTGAAAATCTGGTCTACTTATGTAAACATTAATTTGGCCATAATTCTGGAAATACAAAATAAGTGCTTAGACTACTCCAGTTATATAAATGAAAATTTGTGTGAGAAGAAGTCACCTTTTGATAAACTACCATTATATTGTATACCAGCAGTAGTGATGAATTTTGAAGAGTGGTTTAATGGTTTGTAAAAGCAGAACAGGTAATAGACAAGCTGCAAGAGGGTGAGGACCGTCTCATTATATTTACAGAACACTTAACCCAACAGTGAACCCAAAGCCTTTGGCAATAATTAATAATAATAATTGTTCTTTTTTTTCTCCCCCGAGGTCACTAGCAAGTGTAGGAAAAGAACTTGAAGACAACTTTTTGCAGGCCCTGGCAGAAAGAGAGGAAGCCAATATTACTGGAAAAAATTCTGTGAGTACCTGTGACATTGCAATCTTCTTAAAAGCTTGAAATTGAATCTGAATAGGAAACAAAGTTTTTTTACAGGAACACCTCAGGTGGAGCATTTGGAAAAGATTATTTGATTTAGGAGAGATTTCTTGAAGCCTAGAGTGTTGTTGATTTTTTTTATTTTTTTTTTTTAATTAAACAAGCAAAGCATGTGAAAACACTGCCCAGAAATCTACAAAAGATAAGTGATGAGCTGGAGGATACAAGAAGAAAAACATCCAGTGAAGTGTATTTTGATTTCTTGTAGATTCCTGCCTTAAAAAAAATCATTCCCGTGTGTGCTTTACCTAGAGGAAGGTGCAGCCTGTTGCTGGGAGACTCGCTTTGAAGCTCATTCACATAGGTGCTATTGGAGTCTCCCTGCTGAGCTTTGGTGGGGTGCTTGATTTGTTGGGTCCGATGTAGCAAAGCATTATGAACATGGCCGTGTGCCACTTGACTCAGCCAGCTCATATGCGCTAGCAAAGCTGTCGGTGCGCTGTGCTTGCCAGTGCTTTACTGACCAGGATAACGCTGGCAGACGCTGCCTGGGAGTCTCTCCTGCTTGGTCTGTCACTCCCTCATGTGGGTGTGTTCTGGTGACAGTGTTGCTGAAGGTTAAATTGCCACTTGCAAATATAGCTAGATCAATATCCTTTGGTTTCAAGGGGTGGTGGTCCTATATCTTTGGCTTTTTAATAACTTTAGTTTTGCACGAAGAAGAGTTTGTGCCCGACTGCTTTACAAGGAGGGAAGTTTTGAATTTCACAATTGTAAGTTCAGTCTGCTTCTGTTTAAACTTCATAACACAACTGAAAATGGGCCCAGAATGGTCATCCTGGCCTTACTGCTGTGTTTAGTTAGAATATTGTTGTTTCTTTCCTTATTTATGGGGTAGCAGGAGCCCAGATTTCTGTCTGTTAGATTGAGCCACATGTTAAAGAAAAACAATACAAGTGACTGCAAAGGCAGTGCTGGGCGTTCTGGAAGTCAAAAGTGATTGTGATCTTATTTCCTGGTTCTGCTTGCTTAGGAAGTTGATGAGGCATATGCTAATGATTTTTTTGCTTTCCATCCTATTGAAGCACAAGCCTAACTCCCCTCCCTCCCTCCTGTAATTCTAGGGTCAATATTTATTCTTTTATGGCTAGCTAATTAATCTTTAGAATTTGCAGAGGAAATGCTTCCTGAAAGTGTGGTTCCACAACATATGTGAGCAGGCTTTCTCAAGAAGCTTCAAACACCTTGTGGTTTCAGCTGCCTGACAAATATCCTGGGAACTGTGCTTCTTGGGATATTTAGGGATTTCTGTGGGAGAAATAGGACACAAAAGGTTAAATGTATGGTTTAGCTGTGCAAATGGAACCACATGTTTACCGTAATGTTGTTTGGTTTTTTTTTAAAAAAAAAAAACCAACAAAAAAAAAAGCGCATTTGCTCATTTTAGTACCTTACTCCTGCAGTTCCTTTTCTGGTTGTAGTTTTCAGAGCATCCTATAAAGGAAATGTAATTTCTTTATTTTACAGATGGGGGTACTGCTGAGTCATGCAGAACTGTTTGAGCGCAGAGAAGGACTGTCCATTTATACCAACAGATATTTCTGGCTTTAAGTAAAAGCAGCAGGGCCAAGCCCAGCATTTTGGGCTGGTGGAGACCTCTCTATGGATTGATTCCAGTCCCCTAATTGTGCTGACCGGGGTGCTGCGTGGGGCTGGAGGTGGGAAATGAAATGTGCTTTTCTGTTCTCTGAGGAGGGCACTGGCAAGAGTTGAGGTCAGTAACAGGCTTCTCAGTCTTGGGGACACAGTGCAGCAGCATTCATTGAGCACCTGAAACTGGATCCAGAGCAGTCTTGGGGACTCCTGGAACCTTCTGCTACAGGTTCCCCTCCTTGGGTGAAACTCAGCCCTGAGAAACCTGGACAGAAAAAGGTAGAGTAGGTTCATATGCTTAAAATGATTATTTTTTTTCTTAAACTGCTTGTGTTTACTAAACCAAAAGAGGTTTTGGGTGATTTTTTTGTTTGTTTGTTTCCTGATGTTCTGAGGCATGTCCTTATATGTTGGCGCTAGTTTGGTTCTCCTCTGTGCTCTTGTGCTGTGCATCCTTATAGTGCTGTCACAGAGGATATTGAACCAAGCAGACAGGAGCCACCACAGCTGTGCTAAGCAGAGCTTGGGTTCAGAAAGCACTGGTAAAGTTTCAGAGCTCTGCCTGGTGAGTTATATGTGGGTCTCTAAAAAACCAAGGTAGATAAATTATGGGCTAGCCTTTAAAATGAAAATAAAAAATAAATAGTGTCCCATCAAAATGAAGACAGCTGGTCTCAATTCCCAATTTCCCAGGCCTCCTGCAGTGATACAATTTCTAGGCCCCCAAAACAGCCTCTGGTTATGTATGAAAAGTTTTTGGAACAGTGAGTATTATTACAAGCTATTCAGTACATACCTAGATATAATGAAATATATCAAGTGTGCAATTTCAGCCTCAGCTCTAATTTTCCTGCAGTTTGCTGGTTTACAGGAGACCCCATAATGTTTTCTTAATACAATTCAGTGTGGGAACGCATTTCAAATAGTGATGCAGAATGTAAACCTGTTGGCTGCACACACATAAATGCACACAGACATTTTTGGTTTTTACTGTTGCGTACATAATGAACCAACAGCACGGAGGTATTCCCTTATGAAACCATGTTTGGGTTGGTTTTTTTTGTCTTGACAGTGCCACCTGTATTATTACTTGCTTTACAGGTGATTCTGTACATTTTTAGGGGTCGCACTTGGGCTCTAAGACCGTGTATGGTGGTTGCTGAGAAGACGGGCCTACCCAAAGAAAACGCTGCCTCCTTGGAAAGCTAAAGCAGCTACCAAGCAATGCTTACGTTGCAGGACCCTGTCTGTGCTCAGTGAGACACTTGCATGGTGTCTGTGCTTCTCTGTCCAGTATGTGATATCTAAAACCTGCACCATCTTTTGAGATGAAGGCAGTGCAAGCTGTGGGATTTGCTTCCAAGTCATGCGAGTTGGACTAATAAAAATGAGGCATGTAGCAGGGAGTTACCGCAATTTCTTACCCTCCTTTCAGTGGCATCATGCAACAATAGCAACATGGGCCTCTCTGAGCGAATTATTAAAATCATGGGATTCCTTATAAAAGACTGGTCAGTGGAAGACAAACTTTTCTCAATCCATCCAGGTAATGCTGTGTAAGGCTTTGTCGTCTGTCTGCACACATGTGACACCATTGTCAGGATGAGGTTAACTGCCTTGGTGGTCCTCAGCACAACAGAATTAATGCTGCTTGATGGGGTTACTGGCTTTAGAACTAGACTTCAGGGCTACTGCAGAAATGGGAGATGAAAAAAAAAAAAAGGATCTAAAAAACTTTTCAGAAGCTGAATAAGTGTGATCTTAAAGATTTTTGTAATACTTTGCTCCAACATGATTCACAGCAAGGCTTAGCCTTTTATTTAGGGGTTAGCAGTGCTTTTTCAGCATGTCACAGTGGCAGGGATGTTCCACTTGGGAGATGTAGTGAACAGTGCAAGTGGTCGCACCTGGTGTTGCTGGTGGGAGCTCTGCTGGTATGTTTGGACCCTTAGCAATGAACCTCTGCCAGAAGATGATTTTCTGTTTGTCTTCTCTGGATGTACAGCTAGCCTATCCTATTTGTAAAAAAAAAATCAAACCACTCCCACCACACAATACCAAAAAACACAAAACCAGAACAAAATCCATCAAACCTAATCCAACAAAACCGAAAGAAAAAAAAGCAACAAAAAAGCAGGGTAAAATGTCTCCTCCTTTTCTCACATAGAGTGGGAGCAGGATGATTAAAGAACATCCAGTCTTGAAAACTGCAATTTACTGTGTCTGGGGGAAAAAAATAAATTTCTCTCAGCTGTGCTTGGTCATTCTGTGTGACTTGATTAACTGAGGTTCCTATTTCCTCTCTGTTTCATATTGGCTTTTGTAGGTTGTCCATAGGTCAAGTTGATCTGGGAGGTTAATTCTCTAAAACGAGGCCGTCATGACTGAAGTTGCATGTATTTGCTTTATTAACCAGTTCTGTTTAAAAAACTTGATCCAGAAAAGTGAGAAATAAGATGTATGAGGTAGAAGGTGGTTTTAAAACAATGAGCAGAGGCTGCAGGGTAAGGTAACAATGGGCTGCTGATGGGTTTTGGCAGCACTGGTGCATTCTCCATGTTCTCATAAATGAGAATTCACCTGAAATCCAATGCATGTCTTATGATCAGATGAACTTGGCAGGCAGACAGGTCTTGACTTTACACAGGTGTATGTTTACCTTGTCTAGGCCTCACCTCTACTCTGGTATGCATTAAATATTACTTGTTTATTCAAGGTGATAAAGGGCTCTGTGGATATCATAGTTTGTATTTACAAAAGCTTAGGAAATTATGCAATATTCAGGAACACCTTTTTGTGTCGCAGAGCAAGTCTGCTGGTTACTGTGTGAATACCTTGAGGTTAATCTTTTGGGAGAGGTTTGGTGTGATGGGGCGGAGAGGAAGACTACAGCTACGTTGCTGTGTGTGAAGACATAGGTGCCGTGTAAGCTTGGATTCGGATTTTGTGGCAGTCAGAACAAGTTATAGTTACGTTCTTGTGGGCATTGGTGCCAGCATCAAAATATTTAGGCATTTCAAAGAATTAGGTGGAATCTCTTGCTGGATTTTAGGGACATCAGTAGGCTAAGGATTCATCCTTCCTCCCCCTCCTCCACTGACTGGGGGGAGAAAAAAGGTTTCCACAGGGGGAAAAAAGAAAAAAAAAAAAGCCCCCAACCCTCATGTTCCTGTTCCCAGTCCTGTGAGAGCTACAACCAGGAGGTCAGATGAAATTTATGCCCAGGAGAATGGAACTTCTTGTTTTTTCTGCACTTGGTGTTGGCTGTGAAAGCGGCTAGATGGCTGGGCCTTTTTGGCTTTGAAGTTGTACTGTTGAAGCTGTATAAAAGCAGTGTTTACAGCTTGTTCCTTTAGAGGCATTCAAAGCAACCACTGCAGCTGATTCAGAAAAACTTGTGAATTAGGCACTTTCTGGTATACCCGTTTCCTTGTGTTGAAAACTTGATGAAGCGTAAAATTGCATTGTATATGACCAACAATATTGCGCTGACATGATCTTTTTTCTCTTTACTGTTTCCCAGCATCTATGAAGGGTTCCCTTTCCAGAAAAAGAGGGTATGGATATGTTTATTTCTCTTAACTGAACTTGTGTATGTCTGTTTAATAAACTGCTATGGAAATTGCATGAGTTATGCAGGTAATCACCTTAATTTCAAACAAAGCACTTCTGCTCTTGAAGTAAAAAAATTTCTATCAAATTCCATGTCATTGGAGTGTAGCATGAAAGAAATGAAACTCTGTTTCCTGGAGATAAATGTAATCTTTTTATTTCACCTCTTGAAGGCTTAGTATGCATTTCTTCCCAATTAAAAGGGGATAGGGGTGTGTGGAAATCGTGTTACTTGTTGAGACTTCTTGTGCCAATGACAGGTGAAACTTTTTTTCCTTACATTTTATCTCTAGATATTATAGGCACGATTATCTGCTGCTGTTCATGTACTATATGCTGATGCACGTTTGGCAACAGGTGTAATTGAGTATAAAAGCACTTGGAATGCTCAGAAATGGGGCTGTTGGATCCAGAGTCCTCAGAACCTCAAAACCAGCTGTTAGGGAGCTGGCTGTACATTTACAGTGTAGTTTTATTTCTATTATTTCACTTGTAGGATCATGAAGTACTGACAACAGAAAGGGGATAAGAAAGCAAGCAAAGAACATTACTTAAAATGTTATACAGCATGCTAAGGCAGCTCTTAAGTTCAGTATGATTTTTCTTTGTCAGCTCTGTTCTGGAGAAATTTATCTTCAAAAAGTACAGTTAATATAATTATTCCCCCCCCCAATTCTTTCTCTGTAAGCTGTAGATGCAGTATCATGTAAAAATCATTCTAGTTTAGTTGTAACATGTGGATTGTAGTTTGTTTTAAATGCCTAAAAATCATGTGATTAGATATTCTGTGTAGAAAAGCATGTGGAAAAAGAGAAATGTGGAGCATTTTTTATTTCTTCATTATTTTCTGTAATTTATTGAAAGTGAAACAAGAATTGAGAGCAGAGTACGTTTTATAGAATACATGAACTGTATTACTGTAGTGACATAACGACTGTGAATAACTGCAAATGACTTGTGCTGTGTCAAATGGTTGTGTTTCAGAGCAGCTGACAGCAGAGAATGGGGCATATTATTTGAATGGGTTTAGCTGTTGTCAGAAGGTTCACTTAGAATTCCAATTAAAATGCATAATTTTATTAACCACTATGAATTGAAGACCAATTAGACTTCCCTTAAAGACCTTGTAGCTGGCTTTGTCTCAGCAGGAGTTTTGGGTTCCTTATAAAGATGGTTCAAGATGGACTGATGAGTGATTGCATACATGCATGTGATTCTGTGTCTACATTAAGTGTTTGAGTTGGGATGAGCAGA
>JAVJGJ010000001.1:26046326-26075747 GCA_035590215.1 Microhierax caerulescens
ATTCTGTGTCTACATTAAGTGGTTGAGTTGGGATGAGCAGAGTGATTTTGAAATAATTCTGTCAGTGGGCCCTACTTACCACTCATTGGTCTTAGATTGCAGAGCAATCTTGGAATGTAGTTGTTGACTTTAGCTGGAAAAAAAGAGTTCTTCCTGCAGTAGGGATTGGCAGTGTGGCCACTGCAGGATGAACCGCTGCATTTTTTTGTCTCATATACTTAATGGCTAGTCAGTCTTGTTTCTAAAGTGAACTCTTTTGGTTGCTGCCATTGACTTGCTCACAAATTTGTTTCTCTAACTTGAATTTGCTTTCTGCAGTGGCCCTTTGCTTATTAAGTATTCTGAAAAAAAATAATAAAATCCTTTGTTTATGAAATCAGAAATCAGTTTGAAAACTTTCAATTCAGATCATAAAATTCCAAGTTTACAGTAAAGTTGTGTGTTTATTTTCTGGGATATTTTTCTGTAGGATCCTCATACAAAGCAGAGAACATGTACTAATTGGCTGCTCACCACATATGTAGATGTAGTGTTTTGTCTACTTGGAAATGGAGGTTGAAATCATGTCCCTGCAGAAATCAGTGGCTATTTTGACACCATTGAGCTAAATGGAGCCAGAACCCAATCTCCTTGTATATGCGCTACTAAGTTAGTCTTCCTTGAGGCAGCACTGCTTTATGGGGAAAAAAAAAAAAATTCTTCAGTGTGAATAAGGTTGTCTTGGGTTCCATACTGATCTTGGAATTTCTCTACTGTTGTCAGCTGTGATCCTTCTGCATTGAACTGGAAGGAGCATTTGATATTTAGTTTGCTCCATGTTCTCAGCAGTAGCTTTTTGCAGGTGTAAATGTAAGCCCAGTGGGTATTATAGAAGCTAAAACCAGTTATGCACAAGATCCCAACTGGAAGGTAGTAGATGTGCCTCTGGAGATAGTTCTTTATTGATCCTCAGCATGCACAAAATGAACCGTTGTGAATGCCTTTGTGAAACATGTTGCTGGTTTGCAGTAAATAAGTAATAACATCTGACTTAACTGGAATTTTCTTTAAAAAGTGTGCACATGTTTTAAAAGCCTTTCAGTGTATGTTCTTAGGAATTGTATTTCAGGTTGTATGTGCTTTATAATGTTAATTTAAAACAAATAAGCAGTGTGGTAAAAAGATATCTGGGTAAGCTTAGTGAAATACGATGTACTGATAGAACAATGGTGATATGTTAAAAAAACAATTTTTTGTGGTCACTGACTTTTAAAAGTCATTATGCCCACATGTATGTATTAGTATTTTTCAGCTTTTGAACCCTCACAATAGGAGTATTTCTCTTTTCCTAGCTGTAGAAAAAAAACCCCAACCATCTGGCTGCCTAATGTTACCAAGCACAATGACTTTTCACATTACAAATTATTACCTCTAAAGGAAGCAATAGAGAAAGGCGGAAAGAACTGATGCATGAAAGCTTTTAGTGGAAATGAATGAAATAAACAGCTATTCTGTCAACAGATCATTTCATATGCTCAAATTAACTAATGGTCTGATAAGCGAGACTCGGTGAAAACCAGCTGTAAGAGAAGACATTCAAAGCATTACTAAAAGAAGCACAAGATGACAGCTGGAATGAGGACTAATGGGCTTTAAGGGGGTTCTTGCTGTTCTACGCAATATTCCTAAATATTTCCTTCCTTAGCATTTGAGTGACACTCTTGGCCACCTTGCCAGTTAGTGTGAACAGCTTTGTAGCTATGCTTTGTACATGCTCATGGACTGCTGGATGTTGCTGAGAACAGAGTTTTTTACAAGGGGAGATTGTTGCTTTTCGACAAAGTGATTCTCTGTGATTGAATCTTTACTGAGAGCCACCTGGTACCATGACATTGGATCAATGAGTCATCAGATGGTCATACAGATTCTTTCCAAGTACCCAGTGACCTCCTAATTCAAACGGTTGCAGAGCTAGTCAGTACAGCGTATGCTTTCATTATGTATGTACTCTTTAAGTTGTAGAGTAACAAATGATCCTAGCACATGCATGAAGTATGTCTACAGGTAGTTTCTTGTAGTTCCTTGAGGTTAACTAAGTGCATCAGTTTAAATCCTCCATGAATGTCAGACAACATACATTGTTTGATCTCACAGGAACTTGGAATGTGGTGACACTGCAATACGTGGGAGATGTTCCATTTCCTATGGAGATCACACTGATGCAGTCAGAATAGAATACCTTATAAATAATATGCTGCACATACTCAAGAACTCGCTTGGAATATGACAGGACTGTGTTACACAGTAGCCAACCTTCCTACACAGCCAAAATCTCAGTACAGAGGGCAGTCCTGGCAGAGGGTATTCTGGTGTGGCAGAGCTGATTTTCTAGCAGATTTGCTAACTCTGGAGGTTTCTCAATCCCCGAATAACTCGTAAGGGGTATTTTCTAGGTAGCTGGCTATCTCTGAAGAGCTTTGGACTGTTGTTGTACCTGTTTGGTTCCACTGCTTTTTCCCCCAAAGGAGGCTCTTGCCCCTGTGGCTGCTCTGAGGGTTGACTCGCGCCATCAGAGAATGTGTGTCAGGGCAAAAGCCATAGCGGGACCGTGACATAAGCCATCTTTGATGGAGGTGAAGGTACGCGTTTCATGAAATCTATGGCCCATGTGTGTTTTTCTTGAAACTGAAAACACATGTTAAGGCAGGCAGTCCAGAAAATTCTCTCCAGCAGGCAGGACTATTGTGTGAAAATGAAATGGTTTCAACATCAATAATTTGCAAAAGTACTAAATATATATCTCAACAGGAGTAAAAAAGCAAGGGCAAGAGAGACATTAGCATTTGTGGGTATTTTAGAATTTTATTTTCATCCATGTTTGTTTTGAAGCAAATTTGTGTTGCTTCAAAATAATAAATATTTTTTTACTAGATAGATAAATAATAATATATAGCGCTATATTGGTGTGTTAGGTGTAAGCACCTCAAAAGTGGTGAAGTTAGACCTTTCGTTCTTACTGTTTGAAACTTACCCAAACTGCAGGTCTGGCTAGACGGCAGAGCCTGTTTGTTCACCAGTGTGTAAGTTTTGAACAGTTTCCACAGGGGAGAGGGAAAAAAAGAGGGGGGTGGGGGGAAGGGGAAGTATACTTCTCGCATATCCAGTCTGCTGTCTTTATCGGGGAGACAATTTTTGCTGTGAACAGGAAAATAGTAGAACTACATAGCATCATGAGCTGTCTGGGAGAGAACTATGACAAACATAATCATTTACAGATCTACTTCTAAAGGAAGCTAATCTAAAGTTCAACAAGTGACACTGCTAAAATCTTCTCTTTGTACTTAAAATAGCATTGCAGAATCTAAACAGAAGCCTTTTTTACTAGGTGTTGCACAGTTAGAAGAAACCACAATGATGCTTGACCGGCATCCTTTAAGTAAGGAGAAGGGGGATGCATTTTTCTCTTTGAGATGGAGAAAATTATTTCGCATTGTCCCATAAGCACTTTGCAGCAAATAAACTTTCCTTCAGACATGTTGATCATGGGATCACTGTGGTTCTGCAGTGCTCAAGTAATGGCTGTTGACAGAATATGAGAAACTCTACCCTAGTTTCCTTTTACAGAGCCTGTAGACTGTTTCTTAAATAGAGGTAGCCCTCTCATGCTTAATTGCTTTATTATTGTCTGGATTTTATGATGTTCAGTCAGCATTGTTGTTTAATAACCTTTTTCAGTTTGGCTGTCCTGGATCACAAACTGCAATGTACAAAAACAAACACTTGAGAGTCAGATCTGCCTTACTGAAATTCTTCTCAGTATATGTGTTGGCGTATATACTCCTAACAACTATGTGAGTGTCCCACAAATGCCAAATAAAACAATACAAGAGAAAACAGATTGTTAACCTAAAACACAATGAAATGCCAAAGGTAAAACAGTCCTCCTCCCTCCTCCTTGGCTTGAAAATAAGTCAAAGGAGAGAACCAGATATCAGATCTTTCTCGAGTTGGCTGTTTTTCTTGAGTAGTGTATGCACATTCCTTGACGTTGCCTATTTTTCACATCACTGCAACTGGAAGGGTCACAACTTGCGCTGTGAAGATGCTGTAAGAATTTACTTCTCTGGAAAATGTGTGACAGTGTTTAACGAATATCACCTTGTGGGTTCATAAACATTTGAGCACTTACAGAGTCTTGGATCCAGTCATTGCAGGAAAGGGTATACCAGAAACATACCGTTGGAGATCTTAGTTTACATATTTACATCTTTGCATTTTGTAAATAAAGATGTCTTTTAGTGCTTCTGGTAATAATTACATTCTTAAAATTAGGGATCAGCTCTTCTTTTGTTTTCTGTAATCACCTGTGCAAGGAGACAACTGGCTGTTGACTCATGTTCTGTAACCTGATAATGGGCTTTCTCCAGAAGGTTGAGAAAACAGGCTGGAAGCTGATATGCACAAATGTCTCTGGCACATTTTCTTGCTATGATGATCTACAGCAGTGAGGTGCTTTCAGTGATGTAAGTTTACAGCAATAGATGAACAAATAAACAACTCCAGTCAAAGATAAAAAAAATAATTGAAACAGAGATAACTGTTCTGTTGTTCAGAAACAGAAAAAAAAATAGTAGTGCACGTTCCATAGGTCACAGTGATTTTGTTGTTTAACAGTAAGCAGGGCTCTTAAAGAGTACTTCTTGCTTATATCCCATGTCCAGGGAGTGCAGGCCTGATGCTGTGAACCTGTTATGTTTCCTCTAGAAAGCTGCCTTTCCACTCACCAACACCCCCTGCTGCATCCCCCTAATCTGTCCCTGGGTTCTCTCAATGATGATCATGAGATGTTCCAGCTCTTGTGCTTTGTCTGATAGGGAAAGATGAACACACGGTCTGTGCTGGGTAGCCTTTCTGCTTTCCCTCTCCTGCCCCTACACATTACTATTACCTAATATATTGGTTCTTGCTCCCTCCAGGTTCCCCCCTTGGTGCTTTTCTCCCCTCCTTTTGCTGACCCAGGTTGCCTTCAGTTCTAGGGTGGAAACCTGCCCACATACCTTTGGTTTCTGCCCTTCCCTTCAAATTGGAGATTGACTTTGCTGTGAGGTAACTGTAAAACATCTATAGCATCAGGGCCCTGGCAGGAGCTGGCTGTTGTTACTATACTAACAATAGTTAATAACTAAAAGGCCGTATTCATGGACAGTTGAATTTTGGTGCTATAGAAGTTGGTTGTGAAACTGTTGCTGACCACAGTGGGATCTGGGTTATGCTTGTTGGCATCAGATGAATTAAAAAAGAGTTGTTTAATAGTATTTACTGCTGCTCATGTGAGGGGGGCATGCTGTGGAGTCTTCTGGACATGCCCCATTGTAGTGTTTATTAATGCCCCAATGTGTTCTAGAACCTGTCCAGAGCAGACGAAAATAATTTCGATCAGGTCCTTTAAGACCATGTTGTAAATCAGTATGACTCCTTAGCCAAATGGAAAACCGCATGAACCACATGACTTGGCTCCCCTGAGACCACAAATGTTATTTCTGTCCAGTTGTGTTTTTCCCATCCCCATTCAGCAATTTGAGTCTTTTATCTTCCTTTTAAGCAATGGCCTTTCAAGCAGGGGTGAAATCACACCTGTCAGTAAAGCATGGTTTTATTACTCCATCATTCTGTCATTTTTACAAAACGAATTACATGGAGCTATTATATCCCGCTGTACAAGCCAGCCAGCACTCTCACTTTATTTTAAGCTAAGTTCAGTATCTTCTTTTTCATTATCCATGGCAAAAAGGAGATGTCACCATATCGGCAGACCAGGCAGGAGTGATGCATGCATACCTGTGTAATTAGGTGCAAAGTAATACTTAATCCCTCTGCCAGTGATTGAACATGAAGACAAATTTTTGCATCTGAATCTTTCCCATGCTATTAGATGTGATTTTAGGTCTAAATTCCTGTCAGTCCCAGACTGTCTTTGCTTGTTTTCTGCATGGGTAACACTCTTAAGTGTTCCCCTTTCGAAGAGCGTGGGATGGAGATGCTTAAATGTTTAGTCTTTTCTTTTTATTTTCTTTTTTGTTCATATTTTTTTCTTCCTTTTTTCCTCCCTTTTTTTAATGTTGCACTGATTCCCTAGTAGCACTCCTGCCAAGGTTCTGGCTTTGTTCTTAATGCGGGCTGGGAATACTTACAGCTTTTTCCTCAATTACTTGAGAGACAATAGTTGTTACACTCCACTGGATTTTTAACATGCATCTACTTAATATAAAATGTTGGATTTCTTCTGAAGCGTTTGCATCTTTGGCAGATTTCCATATTTTACCTCTTTATGGTTTAAGGCATAAATAACATTTGAGTTGAAGATTCATAGTTTGGCCTCTTAAGATAGATATTTTACATATTGATATAATATTAATATATATATAAATAACAATATATGTTTTCAGTGATGGATTTTTTTTTTTAATCTGGGAAACACAATCTAAGTCTGTAGAATCATAGAATGTAATCATAGCATAGTTTGGGTATATTTATTTATTATTATTTAAAGGTCTTCTAGTCCAACTCCCCTGCAATGAGCAGGGACATCTGTAGCATTTCTTAGAATCTTCTGAGGTAGTCTTTCTTCCTGTGCATGATAACAAGATACATAAATTCTAGTGCTTGAGGTGGGAGATACGGTTTGCAAGAATGATTAATTCCATCTCTTTGTAGTATGAAATGTGCTTCTGGACTGGATGTGTATGTCATCTGCATGGTCAGGTGGCAGAACTACATCATTGGCAATACCTAGCTGTTGCGATCTGCAGCTGTTCAGCTGTGTGCTGCATGGGTATGTCTCCCACCCCCGGTCTGACGGAGAGGCCATAGAAAACACTAGGAGGAAGTGTCTTTTTTTTTCTTTTTTTTTTTTTTCCTGACTGTAGTGCCTGTGTTACATATATATATATATATATATATATATATATATATATATATGTATATATGCTTGTTCAGAGTGTTTTCACCTTGAGCTGCAATTTATGCAGGTTTTGCTTCTTGAAGAAGACTTAGTAGCCACAAGGTAAATTGTAGCTTTCCAAGAGGAGTCAGCAGACATTACACAAACTGTAGCCCCATCTTCTGTGCATTCTCAGGTCCTCGGAAACTGATCTTAATGTCAGCGCACTACTTATGAAGTCAGTGTATTAAAGAGTATAAGACAAAACCCTGAAAAATTTAAGCTTCAAAAGCATTAGAAAAAATAATTTTAAAAGTCTAATGGATAACACATTACATCAGAGACTGCAAATTGAACTGAGAAGGAGACTTCAGGTGTTGCAAGAAGAAATCCACCACAACAAAGGATAATTGACATGGGAAAATTGGACTATGTTATTTCACTCAACTGCGATACCAGCTGAGAATTTCCCCCTTAGCATAGCTGGTCTTTTTCTTAGGTATACTGCAGTAGTCTTGTGGTGCCAGTAACCTCACACAAACAGGTGCACCCGCGCAGCTCCTGTTTTGTTAACACTGAACAAAGTTAATGCTCTACCAGGTGTGGTTCACACCTGTGCTGGGAGTCAGAAAGATGGTCAAGGTTCAGAAGGGAGCAGTGGGAGGGTGGCAGCCTGAGAGCCGGGCTCTGGCCAGATGCCCTACAGGGCCTGCTTTGGGCCAGTTTCCTGTCCACCCAACCCATCACCTGCTGGGCTGGGGGAGCACAGGCACCCAGAGACTTCAGAGCGTCTTGTTTAGCCCTCCTGTAAGTCTGAAATGTAATGTCTGGCAGTACAGGGACAGATCAAGTCAAGCATGTGTTGCTGGGAAGATGCAACATGTCTCAGTTGGTGCCAATGCATCCTAAGTACTTATCCTATTCTGAAATGTTTGCTTTAATAAACTGAGCTGCCAGGATATAAAGGAGAACACAGGAAACCTGATATAAATGTGCAGGTGTCTATAGGCATACCTATCAGATATCCAAGTGTATCACTTTAACGGAGTCATGTTATATTGCTTTTAAGTTGGTTTGCAAACCAGGCATGCATGAGGAGAACATAACTTAGTCTATAGACCTGGCAAACGTATTTTCTAATCACTGTTTCGGGAAGTTCCTGGAAACATGTATTTGTCAGGTGTTTTCTGAAAGAATGTGTAGCATGCATACTTGGAATGGAAGCAAATGTCAGCTGCTGCGTGGTTGTTGCATGTGGAAAGCACACCAGGTAGGAAGTAGAGCACTGTCACTCCTAAATTAGAAAGAAAACAGGTATCCAGTAGCTCTGAACTAAACCAAAAACCTGAGTTCATAATCATTGCTTCAGTTACCGTGTAGGAATGTATTTGTTTCATTCTCCATGAATTAGTACTCCTAATAACTTTCATTATTGTGTTGTAACAGTCTCTTTTGATAAATACTTTTGTAAGTGGTTGATCAGAAGACAGCAACATTAGTATAGCATTTTCAATGCTCTCTTCAGTTTAGCAACAACATAAAGCAGACAAAAAGGAAAAGGTACCTTGTAAAAATACTGAGAGGCTGCAGTGCAAACCTAGCAAAGAACGCATAAATAAACACATTGCTTTTAACTTAAGATCTTTGATGGTGTCACTTGTGTCTGCAGCCATACACACTTGAATGACTGGCTGGCAGGTTTTTTAGTCTGTGTATAATCATCACTTCGTGGGTTCATTTCACGTTGTTTTGGATTTGGGTTTTTTTTTGAGTGCTTATAGTAGCTGACTTGCAAGGACTGCATAGGACTCTGGCTTCCCTGTGTATGAAGTCTGTGTTAGGAGAATATGTGATCCATGTGACACAATAACTGTACACAGATTTTCATCGGAAAGAGGAAAGAATGGAGACAGAATGGAGAAAACAATTAATGGAGTATGTACATGAATCTGTGTGATGTGAACTTGCGTCAATATGTCTGTGATGTGGTGTTGATATCCCATGCACTGAAGTAGGTATTCAATGAAACAGGGATCTAAAGAGGAAAAAATTGAAAGGCTGGGAAGGAAGTATTAAGTAAAGAACAGAAGTTGCCAAACCATAGGTGCTGGGGGAGATGTAAAAGCTCATTGTAATTTTTACATAGACAAATTCACTTGGGTGCAAAAACTTGGGTACTGTCATCCACAGTAAACCATTGTTTATCAGCCTTTTCTGCCAGAGCACGGCATAATCTTGATGTCTTTTCTGTTGGGCTCTAGCAAAGGAACATACTGAAGACCCCTGCTTCTTCAACAGGAAAATCTCTTTCTTCTCCTCCCCTTGATTTCCCCCTCCCCTTTTCATGTTATAGCTTGATAGGGCTCAGGCTTTAGTCTCCTCACGAGTGGATACAAAGCAGTGTTAAAAATTATTTCTGGTGAAGAGAGACTGATGCGTCTTCAGAAAGCACCTCAAGGACATGTTCTTCCATGTGTCTTCTCACCCTCTCTTTATTCGCCTGCTGATTGTGGAAGTTGTTTGGGGCAAGGAGTGCATCTTGCTCTACTCATACATGCACAAAACAGTTTCTCATGAAAGACTGAGGATGCTCCAGAAGTCAAATTAGTTTATATGTAGCTACATTTTCCTGTTGTCAGCACAATTCCATAGAAAAGGGCAGTGGCAGATAAACAGTGAGCCAAGTTGTAAATTCACCAATGGTCTTGGCAACTTTCAGCAGTCTTACCTCTTGCTGTATTATTTTAATGATTCTCATTTACTCCTGTATTATGCTTCTCCATGATGGTTCTGACTTACCTCAATGCTCACCACTCCTGTGGTTTCCAGGCTCATGCCTGCTTCATTTTTTTGCTTTTCACTTTCTTTGTTTATCTCTCAGCCATGTCTGTAGCATCTCAGTATGCTTCAAGAGGTTGCTTCTCTTCCTGAAAGCTCATCTTTTTTCTTTCAAAGACTTTTTAAATTCTTAGTGGTACTGTGCATAAGACCTGTTTTCAAATAGTGTGTTAGAACACTTGGCTTTTACTGATGTTAGGCTTTTAATCTATAGCTTCTGCTTAATTTTATGCAGAAAAATGCTGTTCAATCTGTAATTCGGTTAGTGGAGAGGATTTTGAATTTTGCTAGAAGAACTTGTTTAAGTAGCTTGTGTGTGTCTCAGCTAAAGTACAGTAACAGGAATTATTGTTCAGTCTAATTGCCATAAAAATTGAAAAAGGAAATTGAAATCAAAATGGTCTTTGTTACACTTCTCTCATGCAGCTGCAAGAGGACCCATCACGCTGTTGATAATGGAGCAAGTGAAATTCTGGTCAGTAAAGAGAGTTCTGTGGATACGTAGCCATTTATGTGGTCGGTATTTTTTTGATTTAACCCCAAGACATTTTCTTAGTGTTGGTGGTGGTAGGAAGAACAAGCTGGATAAAATGTTGGCAGAACTGAACTTTTAATGAAAATATCTACTGTTTGGAAATCTTATCTCTCTTTGGTTTTTTGTTTGTTTTTTTTTTTCCTGCCTGCTTTTTCTTCAGTCGTCTTTGTTTCTTTTGTAAATATTTGCCTTTTTTTCTTTTTTTTAATTGCTGAATCTGAGAGCATCCATCTTGCCATCATGCCTGCTGTTCCTTTGCCAGCAAGCTTGTGCTGAGTCAGCACACCCTAAGGCATCTGCAATCCCAGCAGGCTCACTGAGGGTGCTGTTTCTGGCAGGCCAGCTCAGAGCTTCTGACAGGGAGTCAGATGCAGATGCAGCAGTTACAGAGTTAAAAAAACAACAACTAGTTCTCTTGAATCACTTAATATAGGAAGATAAAACTCTGTGTCAGCAGGCTCTGAAAGCATTCCTCTGGAAGAGGAATAAGGACATACTACTCCTGACTTGCCTTATGTTGACTTGCTTTTCTCTGCGTTTTTATGTTATTTAAGAGTTGTCTTAAGATGCACCATTTGCACAGAAGTGGGTTCCAGAGGAAAATGAGCACAAGTGCCTCCTATGAATTTATATAACCATGAGATCCACTAATTTCCATTTATCTGCCAAAAGTATGCTCAGACAAATGTTCAGACTTTCCGTTGCCTGGTTTATGGGGCTCCAGTCCTGTTTAAAATCATTGATCGAGTATGAGATAGCTCTTGTCAGCAAGAGCTAATAAAGTGATGACTCTGAAGTACCTAAGAATTACGTCTAGTAGAGGGAAATTTTTCAAGAGCTGTCCAAACATCTCCTGCACAATGTGCAGAATACATTGGCAGGTAGGGGCAAATGCAGTTCAAGCAGAGCATGCAAAATTTCAGATCATTGTAGATTTCTTAAAGTCTTTCTAGCAAATAGAAGCACCATTGCATGAGCCATGAGTTCTTACCCGGTGTTTTTGTATTCTGTTGTACTCCTTCTCAAATGCAAGAAGCCAATATATGGGATGTGTTTACAGTATTTGATTTGCTAAATTAGTTAATGTGTCAGAATGAAACAGGCAAAGTTTCACACACACACACACACACACACATACACACACACACACACAAAATAATTCTGGCTTCATCAGAATGGTGGGCTGTCTTCTGTTTCCTGGAACACAGTGGGAAAGCTTCCCCTTCCTTTGATTTAACTCTGAGTGATGTAATTTTTTTTCTTAAGCTTTTCTCTCAGAACCTATCCATTATGCAAAGCAGTGAAGTTTGCTTTTTATGGAAGATATCTATGAACAAAGGAGAAAGGATGAAACCTTAGTACACAAAAAGAATACTGGAAATTCTATAAATAGTAACATTTACCAAAGCATGCTGAATGTCTCTGGTTTAATTTGAGCAAAGCTTTTCCATGTTTAACTTAAGGCACAAATTCAGCGGAGCACCTAGAAGAATGCTTATTGATAAGCATGCACAGATCTTAGAATGCAGCTGGCCCTGTATGTCTGCTTAAAGAAAGGCATGTGCTTAAAGTAGGCAGGTGCATAAGCATCCCACTGATATGTAGATAGGTGACGTGTGTTATCCAATCCCGTTCTCTGGCTGCTGGTCCTTTATCTCCAAGAAAATTCCTGCTATCCCTTTCAGCAAAAAGGACCCAGAAAGTGGTGTAATGGTAACTCTCTGCCTCCTACTCCCCAACAGCTGAAATGTCATGAAAGAGAAGGGGGATGGAGTATAAAAGGCATCCTGCCACGTTTACTGATAGGTACTTAAATTGAAAGGTTTTCCTAGATGGACAAGGTCAAGTTTGGTGGGTTCCTGCCCATTTGGTGGGACTGGTTTGGGGAATGGTAGTAAGTGTGGTTCTTAGAGAGGATTATGTAGCATGGGTAGCTTCTGTAACGTATTAGCTGCTATTCTGATGTCACTTTGCTTGATCCAACTTCATTTAATGTAATTTCTCCCTTCTATAGTCTTGAAAGAAATGGAAACATTTTATCTTTTTGTGTCATTACTTATTCTTTATCCTTCCTTCAAAAGGTGAGGTCTGTCTTCCTTCTTGTTTTTATTGAGATGTCATTGATAATTATTCTGACTAATTTGCTGTTCCTGAAGATTGATGCTGAGGGCATAACAAATGAACGGTATCACAGGCTTTTGAGTTTAATATATGGGGAGATACAATCACACATATAGATTCTTTCCTTCCTGCATTTCCTTCCTCTGTAATGAAGAACAAGTTTCTGCTTGTGGAATAGTTCTGTGTGTTCCTTAGAACAATTACTTAGTCAGAATGCTAAGTAAACTAAAGAGGGAATTAATTATAACAGGGAACATGGATTTTCTTTTGGGTGATTTAATGTTTTCCTTGGTAAATAGGAAATCGTATATCCATCAGTTACGGAAGTGTAGGCCCGGGTTTTGGTCTAGCTCATGAACTTGACCAGAGAAGTAAAAGGGAAATGTAACTTGTGTAGGCCATTCGAGTTAAATGGGGCACATGGAATAAGAGTGTAGGACATGGCTTTGTGCTATGTCTCCTGTCTTGTCTAAAGGGCCAGAAGAGGACTGACTCTTTGCCTGGGCTTCCCAAGCCACTGTGGTGGCATATGTTGTGTGGCCTCATGCTCATGGGACAGCAGCTGTGGGAGAAAGAACATACCAGATTGGGCAGTGGTAGGGATAGAGGGGGGACATAGTTTCTACAGGATAACTGGGTGTTAGAAGTCATATGAGGGAAATCAGATTGCTCTGTAGTTGAGGGAGAAGGCAGGTAGGTGTAGTGGAATGAAGTTAGGTTTGTGTAAGAAATGCAGCTGAAAGGTAAAATGTTGGAAGTTTTGCAGGTCGTTTCTTTCCTGGGAAGGCAGTTTGGCTTCTCTTCTAGTTGCTTCTGTGTTGAAGCTGCCCTTTTGAGTCAGAGGTGAGGGTTTTGATATTGGTAAAACTGTGGTGCCAGCAGTTTTGTACAGCATTAAGGGATGTCAAAATAGATGGACTGTAAGAGTGAAAAAGCCCCTCATTTTAAATACATCACGATGAATGAAAGTGGTGTCCAAAATAGAAATACCAGCAGACATCAGGAGAATCAGATCAGACTCTTACCTGTTTTTTACTTAATCTCAGAAATGTTAAATTCATTGTCAGCAGTTGGTAATAGATATAATGTAATATACAGTAACGAGTTGAATTGATAGACAAATATTTTCTTTCCTTGGCCTTGGAAAGCAATGGTTGTCAATGCCTCTCCAGTTCCTTGGCACACCACACAATGGCTGTGTTTGTCTCTGGTTTGCAGACCCAGGACATTCAGTGTTGAGCAGAGGTAAAAACCTGGTCAGTCGTGCAACTGAAAGATCAAGTTTAAAGTAAAAAATTAAAAAGAATTCCCAGTACTATTGTGTTTCAGCCTCATGTGAAGACTTCCATTGCCCAACCATTTGCCCTTGATATGAGCACCAAAGGCAGGGGGGAGGCTGAGGGGCACCTTCTTAAACCTTGTAAGGTAGCTTTGAAGACAGAGAGAGTGCAGGTTTGCCTTTCTGGTGACCTAAAGCCAAATGTCATGTAATTAAGGATCCGATCTTTCATCATCCCTGTCCCCTGCTTTTCCTTTTCAAAGGTTTGTCTTGAGTCTGAGGTCTGTTGTGAACTTGTAGTTTATCTTCAGTTCTCGTTGCTATGAGCTGCAGTGATGTCACTGGAAAACACGTTTAATAGAGCGTTTTGGGCACTTCTGTTTTTTTCTTGAGATACGTTTTTCAGCATATCCATTTGCAAAATTCAAATTTTTATTCCTAGAGGTTTGAAGGAAAGCCTCACTTCGGGTCTGGCCCTGTGTTATTTTTGTAACTGACTTCTGTGGGAGAAGTCCCTCTGTGAAGGAAGCTTTGCAGTGCTAGGCCTAAATGCGATGCACAGAGTAACTTTGTCACTCTCTGTGTCTGCATTGCCGTGGAGCTTTGTCTGCATCAGCAGCCAGCCTCCTGGAGCTGGGCCACCCCACAGGTGCGATGGTGCCAGGCTGGCAGAACCTGGAGGACAGAGGCTTCCTAGGCCGCAGTGTGCTGGGAGCCTGCAGTGGCACCTGCCTGCTGGTGCTTTACAGGGCTTCCGGAATGCTCCTGGTTTTGTTGGTGCCTGCAATGGAGCATGAAGGCTCTTCTTGGTCTGGTGCCAGGGTAGAGGATTTTGTTATAATGTTTTGGGTGAAACATGGGGATGTAGCAGTTTTTACATCTTGATTCAGGTGCCTTTAAAGCCAATTAAGTCAAATAGGTAAACTGGAACATTTTTCTTGATTTTAATGGATCCTTAGAATATTTTTGAGCCATCATATTGAAATCAAGCTCTTGGGGATCCAGTTCTGAGGTGAAGCTGGGATTAGCTGTCGCACTAGAGGTACTCTAGGCCTTCGAACACGTCCAGTGCATTGGGAGGAGGAAAGCAAGCGTCTTTGCACCTGGGAATTGCCTTTTTATCAGTAAAGCTCTTGTGCAGAAATAGCCAGATTCTGAGCAGACAACTTTTTTCAGTAGAACTTTTATGAGTAACATTACTAGAAAAGTTAACATGAGAGCAGGAAATAGACTTGAGGTTTAAAGGAAGATACTGTTTTATGGGTAGTCACAAGAAATCTTTCTAACCCCAAAGACCTGCACAGAGAAGCTTTTTGAACTTGAAAGTAAAGAAACTGTCACAAAAAGGAAAGGGGAAAAAATAAAAAAGAAAAACAAAAAGGAAAACAAACTAATACAGGCAACATCAGGAAGGAGATGGTTTAAAAAGATGTCCATGTATTCCATTATTCCTGAAAGGTGTGGGAAGCCACTGGGATTTTTGGCGCCTCAGTTGATTAGATTGCACTTCAAAGTTGGTCACATTGCATGCTCGCTGGTCCTTGTACGTATGAAAAACAGAGAGACAGAGGCAAAGATTTCTTTGAGGAGAGTTCTGCACAAAGGGATAGGCCTGAGAGGGGATGGAGGGATTAATATGGGAGAGGCACAGAAGGGGAGGGGCACTGAAAAGTGATAGTTGTTTTCTGGTTTTTAAGTGGTCTGAGTTCCTCTGCCACAGCCTTATCTTACATCTTTTGGCAAGCAGAGCTGCAATTAGACACTTTAGAAAAATCACATGATGAGTCTGCCAATTGCCCTGTTGATAAGATAGAGGTAGGGTATTTCCCATTGCAAAGAGAAATGTATGGAAAAATATGAAGTCTTCACATGCAAAGTGTATCGGGCACAGGGCAGTGGGAACAGATGAAAAGCTCATGCACTGGGTAGAAATAAAATTACTGTATCCAGATCTTTCAGGTCTTTCTTCTGAGGCATAATGGTATTAATTCTAATAAAAAATTGCTAAATAAAAGGAAGTGTGTGTCCATACTTGTGTCTGTGAAACAGAAGTCTTTCACACTTTCCATATTTTTTTCTGCCTTAGCTTGAATGGCCACAGCCATTTTTCTCTATGCAGGTCTTTTTCCCTGGCAAGTTTGTGCTCTTTAGGAGGGTTTATTTCCAGCAGAGCCTGCTGGGGTTTAGACATGTTCACTAGTGTATTGTCAGAGCTGAACCCCTTCTGCTGCCTTTTCTTTATCCCCCCGTTTGGCTCTGGGCAGTGCCTTGTAGCACATCAGGCTGTCTCTGAGCAAGGCAGCATGCCTGGAGTGGCTTGGTGTGCTGCTGCATCAGGCAGAGCTACGAGGGCTGCTGCTGGGAGGAGAGACGTTGTGGTGCCAGTGCTCTGCTGGGTTGAGAAGACCAGTTGGAAGGTCATGCAAACGGGGGAGCAGTTGATTTCCTAACACTGTCATGCAGTTTTGAGGAATTCCTGCTATTAAAAAGAGGGAAGATACCTGAATTATTGACAGTATAAACAGCAATTTTAGAAGTCGCGTCATCTCTTTCCTGGGAGCTATGTGTTGATTCAAAACATATGGGAACAGCAGACTGAAAGGCTATATGAAATATTATGAGTTGCAAACTAAAGAAAGGATATCTGCATTAAAAATAAGATGTCTTAGGAGGAGAAGGATCCCTAGGACAGATGAGAGGGTCAAGGAGTTAAAGTTTCTATGGAAATAGCAACGTAGTGTGGTAGTAATGGAGCTGTGACAAGAGGGGGCAGGAACACTCCACAGTGTTCAAGGTTGGATTGAGGTTCACTTAATGCAGCAGAGTGGAAAAGCCATCAGCCAGAGAGAAAAGGAGACAATTCAGTGCATAAAAAACAGTGTTACAGTACTTACGCTGACATTAACTTGGAATATTTCTGTAGTGAATGTGATTTAAATGCATTACATTCTTTCCATCGGGCTTGTAACAATCCGAAGTATCCCTGCCTTTTGCAACTGCATCTTTCAGGAGCTGGAGACAAATTAATTTTTTCAGAAGTTCAGAACTGTGTTTTTAGTGTATTTTCTGTTCTTCTCTTGATTACGGAAGAGCTACTAACATCAGTAGCGGCTGATGTTTAAAAAATAAACTTTTTCCAAAAGTTGCCTGGCATCCTCTGACAGCATTGCATGCTGTATTTTGAGTATTCATTTTATCCTGTCAGTGATATTGTAGTTTACTGTACTTATTTAAAAAAAAGAAGAGGGGGGGGGGAATATAGCATTTAACAAAAGATGACACCATACTCTAGCCCATGTTTGTATTAAGATTGGTTCTTCTGCAAATTCATAGTACAGATTTTGCCAAGCTTTGAGAGTTTATTCATATGAATTTTGCATAACTGAGTGGGATTAATGGAATGGAAATTGTCAGAGTAGCAAAATAGCAGGCCATGGTATGATTTCATCTTGCATTTTATGTATGTTTCACTTACTGAGTGTGACCTAGTAGGTATTGGGAGTGCAGTATTCTCACTGAAGTTTTGAGAAATGCGTAATGGTGATTTTTTTAATTGCAATTAAAATGCTCCCAAAACTCTTCCATTTTTTCTTAATCCTGTACTGTTTACGTAAGTTTGAGAGCTATACTCATCCCAGCTGCATGAACTCACTGCCCATGTCTGGGTTATTCTGGAGGAGTGTTTTCTGGGGTGTTTGTAGGCTGTATCGAACTACACCTGCCTCCAGGATGCCACGGGCAGCTTCCCCTGGGGTTCTGTTGGCATATTAGCCTTGTAGGCTTGCTACAGCATGCAAGATATGTAGGGGTTATCCCTGCAGTGCATCTGTGCAGGGCCTGAGGATGGTTTCAGACACTCGTAAATGTCATCAGCATTTCACATGAATAGTTTGGGGAAGGTATCTTGTCCTGAGCTAACCTTGGCCTCAGGACTCGGTCATACTTCCCAGTGAAAGACTTGCTTTCTTTAAACATAACAAAGACATAGCTTTCAATGAGGAGCAGATGAAGCAGTACTTCCTATCAAATAAAACTAAGTTTATTGATATTTTGAAAAACATGAAGAAATAAGACCCTTTGCTGGTGTAACTCCTATAGAGTCCTCTTAACTTACAGGTGAGCAGCTGTGCTGCTATGTATATAGGGTTCAGCACTGGTAAGGCAATTGCTTTGACTCTCCAATGGCTCTGGGTACATTTGCTTTGGTTTAAAGAATAATTGCTTGCATGCCTGTAATCTGGCCATGGTAATCATGAGATCACCTTCAGTCCTTGACTGCCTCGTTAAGGTGTCTGGGTTTCATGTGCCAGCTGGGAGACAATGATATGACAGCCTGGGTCGTGGGTCTTTCATACTACCCTCACTAGCAATTAGGATTTTTATTGTTTCATGGATACAATACATAGGAAAACAGTTGATTTTCAAGGTGGTTGAATGTGTAACATCATTCAATAACTTCAGAAGTTCTCCTACTCCTTAAAAAGTAAATTTTTTACTTAGGAAGATTTTGTCATTTTTCATTGCATTACTGAAAAAGGAGCAGGTATCATAACCCAGCTTAAACATGTCACACGTAGTTCCAGGGGTAGTTGCATTTCTGATAGCTTTCCAAAGCTTGTCTGTAAGCTGTTTCTGGTGTTTCCAAACCCAGGTCTTTGAATTTCACATCGCTTTAGGATTTGTCTTTTTTTAGCCTTCTTTACCTCAGTATTTTCTTGCACATATTGTTCATCCTAATACATCAGGTTATCAAGAGTTACATGTGGTTTGAAGAAAGAAATGTATTAGCTGTAGCTACATTAAAGAGAATTCTGTTATAGCACCAAATGAAATGGATAAATGCACATAGAAAAAGGAAAAAAGATAGCAGTTTTTTTAAGTATGTAGTATTTTTAAAAAAGCAAAAGCAAGGTGTCTTGTTTATTCTGAAACATGAAATCGGAGTGGACATGTCAGATTTCCAATTCTCAAATGGCTACTTCTATGGGTTATCATTACAAAAGATAACATTCTCTTAAAATATTTTCTTTAAAAGTTTCAAAGCTAAAGGTGATTTTCTCAAAACTAAAATCACAACATGACACCTTGAATAAAGCAGTTTGTTTTCTTTCCATTCTTAGGTTTGTTATTTGCAGTAAAAATTAATCCTGAAATGATTGATTTTAAAAACAATTGAACAAATCACATTTTAGCAGTAAATTAGCATGAGTTTTACCACCAACAAGAGAAACAGTATTTTAAATACAATGCATAAGCTTTAAAGTATTGGGTAGTTCTGTATTTCTTACTTGAGTCTTTCATTATTATTTTTTTTCCTTCTAATTCAGGATGGACCGAAATATTACCCATCTAGAAACTCACCTTTTTAACCCTGTGTTTAATCATTGTAGGTGGGACTGTTAATATCAGAAAAAATTATTTGGAATAGGGATTTATTAAAAAGACATTATTTATGAGATGGAAATTATTCTAGGTCCTTAACATTCAAAGCTTAATCGCTACAAATTTCAGCAGCAGACTAAGTCAGTTCTTAATTTTACTGCAGCCAACAGCCTGTTGCTGTTAGTAAGAAAAAGTAAACTGGACTTGGTGCAGTCTTATTTCCAGCACTGCGATGGACTTGATCTTAAGGATGAATTGTGTAGAGTTAAGGATTCAATCTCAAGACTCTTAAAAATTGAATTAGTCAAAATTCTTCTTTCTGTGCTCAAGTAGCCCTGTTCAGCATCCAAGTATGGGAGTAAAATAATTTCCTATTGACTAATGATGATCCTGATGAAAGATGTAATGGAACAATTGCTCATTGACTGAGTTGATACCACTTTGACTCAATTGGTCTTGAGCTGAGCCAGGAAGAAATGCACAAGATAAGTAGGAGACAAACTGAGAAAACTGGGAGGTATGGAAAGATCCCCTTGAAGTACACCTGGCAGTGGTCTGCATGTGGTGGGTAATATTCTGTGGGCTTCAGTCACATGCATTTTGAGATTGTTGCTGGTATAACCTGTGGAACTTGCTGAACTTGCTTATGTATAAATTGATTCATTGTGTTATATGGAGTTTGTTGAGTTGCAGTAATTATTTCTTATAGTTTTCCCCCATGAAAATCTGTTCAGTAAGCCTGTCCTGATAGAAGTAATCTTACTCCTGCAAGAGGAAGAAGGTTTTCTAGAGATCATTTGGACATAAGTTAATTAAAATGGAAGATTTCTAGTGCCAAACCACAACTGCTTTCTAGTGTCTGTAATCTTGCTTTAAACTGATGCAAATACATGTGTTCTACATCTGTACTGGAGAGTTCAGCCCTGACATTCCTTCATCCCATGCAATATTTGTGAAATAAAAGAAAAAAAAGAGAGAATTGGATATGCTTCATACAGATGGGATACTTACTCAGCTTGGAAGTACTTCCACCATGGTTTCAGTGCTCAGTAACTGTTCCTAACCACCTGTGTTCAATTTACATTGATAACTAGTTGTGACTTATTCTACTGTCACATCAGTTAATTACTCTGGGTCTACTACAGAGAACAAGATGGAGGGAGAAGTTATTAGTAACACCGCAGCCTTGTGCCCTTGCCTTTGAAAAGCTCTGCACTTAGTCCAGTCACCAGATGGACATTCAAGATCAGTGCTTGCCTTCAGGTGCCTCCCTCTGAGGGCTTTCCCCTTGAGTTTGCTCACAGGGGACTTCCCTAATGTATTCTATGCTTCCTGGTAACTAGTTCCTTTTTGTTTAACAACAGGAATCACTAAACATTGTAAATATGTTGGGAATGTATTCCTGCTTTTAGCCATCAGCAACAGTGAAATAATATGACTGCAAACAAAGCAACTCCTGTTTTCCATGCAGAACTGTAACAGTTGTAGGCTATTTTTTTTTTCTTCAACTGGTGCTTGCAGATGATCAGTATAAAAAAATATTGTTTATCATATGACTCCGAACTAGTGTTGACAACTAGAGTTGTCAAAATAAGGTGGGGTAAAATAAAGCTAATTTTATCTTTTAATTGACACATAAAATGAGCTAGATCTGTTTAAAATATCTCTTGGGCCACTCATTTTTCATCATAATAGCCAATTTTTTTTCTTTTGGCTCTGAACATAGCTGAAACCTAGCAGTTACAAATGAACAGTAGATACTGACAAAGTAAATTGTATTGACTTGGATGTTCTTGATGTATTGACTTGGACTTGACAAGACTGTTAAGCCATGTCCCTTGAATTAGGTTATGCTTATTCCTTCACATTGTACTTGGTTCCTTTCTTTTCTATGCAGTATGTATGAAGCTGGCATCCAGGGCAGATTGAAGTTAAGTACTTCACAAAAACACTGCTGGGTTAAACAATTAAATGCTGTCAGGTGAATGCACTTCAGGAGTATCGCCTGTGGGAATCGCCACCTAATTCAGGTCTCCCATGTTGCCAAATATTGAAGATGATTTGTCTTGATCGCTCAATACCTCGGGTAACAAACTGTAACCAAAACCTGAGGCTCCAGGCAGATCACCCCCTTCTGTTGCAAGGAAAAGCAAGTCAGAGCTGGAGGCTGCATGGATCAAAACACAGATCAGGAGCATGAGCATTAGGGATCAAAATGTGGCCTTGGGTGCTAAGAATTGCTTGTTGCCTTTAGCAGATATTTCTGACGTATCAGGCTTTGTGACTGGCCTTTGCCAGGAGGTTCCTTGAAAACTGCCCATAGAAGGGAGAATAATAAGCTACCAAACAAACACTATTCAAATTTCAGTTCCAAAATAATGTGTACAAGTTGCTAGGGTTTTGTGGTGTTTTTTGTTGTTGTTTTGTTGGGTTTTTTTAAACTTATATAGGTGTGGATGTTAATGTCACACCAAAATTTACAGAGTAAATTTATAGCAACCATTGTCTAAGATGGGAACTAAATGGGGTAAGAATAGAAAAACAGGCAGTGAAATGACAAATTGCCTTTTGTTGCAAGATCCTAAATATCAGTGGGTAGAGTAAATCACTGTAGAAGATGATCATCTCCCCTCCTTCATGGCTAACATTCCAAATGGCCCCAGTCAAGAAGAAATTTGAGAAGGCAGATAGTGTGCTACACCAGGACCCTGTGCTGCCCTGATGTTGTAGTCTTTCCTGTGACGGTATGTAGCCTCAAACTTTGGTGGTGAGTATGTGGGCAGACAATGACCATATGCTTTTTTTAGAAAAACCAAATCCAAATATTTTTTTGAAACATGAAGAGAGGGTAACATGAAACCTTTGACACCTTTCATTTTTAAAAATTAAATAAACCCCAAACCCTAGCCTAGGCTTACCTGAGATCACAAAGATGTATTAGTGATGGTGTTAAGCCACAAAGTGGCTTTTGTAGGGAAGGATTTTACAGTAACACTGTGACTATATAAAATCAAAGCAGTTGAATGATCTAGATCAGTCTCAACTGTTTGTGAATTGTTTCTTGGGCACAGAGTACAGAAGGAGTTTGTCTTGCAAGTGGACCTGCATCAGTTTTCTAAACAATGCCTAGCTATTTATCTGAGCTTGGGTATCCTTACTTCTGTGTTCTTAAGGATATGCTCTGAACACTTTGCCATTTCATGTTTCTTCTTTCTGTTCCTACAGTAGCCAACTGGGCACGTTTAGGTCTGGGCAAA
Source organism: Microhierax caerulescens (assembly GCA_035590215.1). Classification (NCBI taxonomy): domain Eukaryota; kingdom Metazoa; phylum Chordata; class Aves; order Falconiformes; family Falconidae; genus Microhierax; species Microhierax caerulescens. Next base: position 26,068,658 of record JAVJGJ010000001.1, read on the forward strand.
ATACAAGTAATGATCTGCCTCTGATGCAAAACCAAAACCCTCTAAAGAGCTCAAAATCTATGCTAAGTATCTTAGGTCTGATGTACCAGTTGCTTGTGTAGGTTCTTGTAGGATGCAGGCCTGAAGACCTGGGCATTTTTTCTATATAGAAACATATTATACAACAGCTGTTGAACCATAGCTTTATTATCTATAAAATTAACATGGAAACTTTATTTTAGAAGGATACTCCTGATACTGTAAAGCAAAGTCCTCTGAGGAGGAAGAAATGCCAAAAGTAACATTAGTTTCTGCGTTCCTTAAACTCCTTATTATTGTATGCTCCATCGTCTCTTTCTTCCTTGCATCCTTACCTGGATGTGCACTCCAGCCTCAGGAATTTAGCTCATTTCCATCCATGCTGGGTTCATATATATGCTTTCAATGCTTTTGCTGTCTTAACTCTGACAGTTGTAAAAAGGGTCTAGGAACAATCATTGCTAACTGGGCTTTGCATGGGAGGGAGTATTTTTATATTGTTTTCTCATGTTGTTATAACCTTGGTGGGGAAAAGTTCTCAATTCGGTGAGGTCCAGTGTCATTTATTAGACTGAATGATGTATTTGGCATAAGCAAGTAAGCTTTAGGCATGCAGTCTCTTCTTCCTCTGCGTGTTTTGTGGGATGTTAATTATCCAGTTTGCCCTGTAACAAATTCTGGAGCTGCTTTGCTGGTATGACCAAGTGAAGGTGGTACAGGAGCAGTCTGTGCTGTTTGATGCTGACTGAACAGCGCATGGCAGTCCTCCCAGGCTTCCTTCGGCTTCTGTAACCAAGCGCTGACATACTCTGAGCAACATCCTAGGCTGTTACCGGTGTCGCCTTTCCAGTTGCTGCAAGTAATGTCGGACAGTCTCGTGAATGGCGGTCTAGAGTCTGGTGTGTAGGCAAGTATTGCTTGTGTTTCTTCCACTGTGGAGAGGGTTGCTGTTATGGAAGGAAGTCTGTATAATTGTTAAAAGAACAAGTGCTGTGTGAGGAAATTATATCAGTGTGTTGGAATGGACTGTGTATGTAGGCCAGGAGATCTTATGTTTATTAGCTTAAAATAATAATATTTACTTTACAGCAGCTTCTAGAGGTCCTTCCTGGGGTTGGGCTAGGCACTGAAAATACAGAAGTGGAGACCAGGAGCAGCCTGAAGCAAATAAAGAAGAGGAAAATGAGCTATAAATTTATCTGCCCAGGAATTTACAGTAGGAAAGAGAGAAATTTAGGAAAAGAGCCTCTGAGCCCACATGTGTGCTCTCTGTATTGGTCTGTGCCCTTTCTCCAGAGTGTGCCAGTTCTCAATAAACAATGAACAGAAGTGTTTGTGCCAGCCTGGACTCATAGATCGCAAAGACCAAGGCAGGTAAAATAAAGCACCAAAGAGTGTATGAAGGAGGAACAATGAAGGAAGCAGGAAGGACTATGTTAACACAATGTAAATGCATTAACTCCACATTTTGGGGAGAGTTTTGCTGAAACATTGATTTTCAAAGAAAATATTTGGGAATCATTATTACAGGAAATAAATTTCATGGTGTTTTTAACTTGTATCTATAAAAAGCTAGAAAGGATACTGAGTAGACAGTGCCTGGTCTGGTGAGTGGGCCCTGCAGCTGTGTTGGCTTCATAAATGTTTTGCATGTGCTGTTCTTAAAGAGCAAAGGAGAACAAAAGGGGGGGAAAACCCAACACAAAAACCTTTAGTCCCCTCATCTTCCAAACCATGAGAATTTTTCCTCTTTTTTTTGTGCAATAATTGTGTCAAGTGTGGTTTGTATTTTTCCATTAAATGTTTGAAACAATTAGTAAAGACTTAAACTCCAAGAAGCAGCTGTTGAGAAAATCAGGCATAAAAAGAGCCCAACAATATTTGCAAAGTGAAATTGCAATTACGTAAATTCCAGCTACTGGATTTTTAAGCATGGCAACCAGGGAGAACAGAACTGGAAAGCTCTCAATTACGTTGGAGAAAAATACTCATTTGTGTTATAAGTCAAGCCCATGCTTGGCAATTTGCTTGAGAGCATGCAAATTGGGTTATGGACATGTCCATGTATTCTATTTTGGTGTGGAAGTCAAGTGACTGGAAGTTTCTGTCTTTAATGATTTCCTCTTGTCAGCTCTAATGAACAGCTGCACAAAGTTGTCTAACACCATTTAGAGTATTTGCTGGCCAGTGTTCAGCTGAGATGAAAAGGGAGACACTTAATCTAATCTTGGATGTCTCGGTGTTTGCACTTGAAAGATTTGTTTTATGCAGACTTTGAGCAAGTGCAGAGCAAATTAATGTTACAGTTTGACACTGACCCTTTGAGAATGATTATGCAAGGGAACTCTTGAGGCATATTTTAAAGCTCTGCTTGCCTAGACTGAAGTGAGTAGAAAAAAATGGATCATTACTCAGAATCGCATTTAAGTATCAACCTGAGCAGTAGCTGAGGAAATTCACCCCTGTGCATTAAGCTGAGCTGCTTCAACTTTTTGTTGAAACAGTGGTTTAGACCAGAACATCAGCCTCATCAAATACCTGAAAACAAGATCCAAGGTTTTAATGCTAGGTTAATTTTGATAGCTCAGGCCCACATGGAGGCATGAAGGAAGTTTAGTTCTGAGCGGGAGTGAGTTCTCAGTTCAGCATGGGGGCCCAAGTCTAGCTTGTGTCAGCTTGAGATGTGACCCAGCCAGCAGATAATCATTTGGGTTCCTGAAGGTTATTATGACATGGTTCCTTTTAATCTTCTCAATCTCTTTCTGCATGAGGCAGTCACTGCAACATCTTCAGGATGTGAGAAGGGGTCTCTGCACTGGAAATGTACTTTCACAGCTCCGTTTTTGAGAAATAGATCTTGTCTTTAGGGAAATCTGTCTGGCAGTAGCCTACAGCATCCTATTGAAAGATTGGAGAAATGTATGAAAATGAACCAGTATTGACAGGACTAACTAAGAATGCTTTAATAGGCAACTAAATGTATAAATATATACTGCATGGTGATCCTGTATGTTAGTGCCCCAATGATTTCTGCTATATTGAATAAAAAATAGCCAAATACACGCGTTCCCCCCCGCCCCCTCAGTAAAGCCTGTTTTATTGAAGGTCTTTTTCCTAAGGGGCAATTAGTTTTTGACTGGTATTTAAAATGCTGAAGAGGGCTTGACCTATATGGTGCCCAGAGGCAGCACCTGGAGTCTCAGGACACTGGTGAGGAGTGCATCACCTGAAGAAGTTTCCAAGTTCTTGAATCTGCTGACTGTTGTGAGTGAATATGGCTGCATGTTATTAAGCCAAATGTTGTTTGTATACCAGAACAGTAAGAAATCAATGGTTTCATCCACAGTTGGTGCAAGTCCACTGTTTTCATGAGCCCTGGTACACTAGGTTAAGGATAAAATCTAGAGACAGTAGTAAAGCAATTGTGTTGGCTCATGTGGTACACTTGGGAGTGTCAGAAATAGAAACTAGGTCCCCTTAACACCAAGAGACGTGCTTTAACAATAAAACAATCTGTTTTCCACCATCTAAATCCCCATGCACTGTTTTGGAAAAATATCTAGAACAGCAACTTTTCATTTGAAATCCTGCTTGCAAAGCAGGCACCTTAACTTATGTGCAACAAATCAAGATAAAAATTGCTGGTGCGTACATCTTGATGCAGCCATATGCTGCAAGCGGTGGTTTTGACAGATGCATTTTTCCCTAGAGATAGTGTTTAGTTCACCAGACTTAAGTTAAATTTGAAGGATCTGAGGTAAAATTCCAAGTCTCCATCCATTAGCCACCAAGCCCATAGTATCTGCTTTAAAACAATGTGATGGGAAATGTGACCCAATGCTTGGGAATTGAACTAATGCCAATTGTGCTGCAGCGCTACATTCATTATGTCATACCACACACATCTGATAAGGGAAGACATAATGCTGTTGGATAAGTCCTTGTATACAAGAGCTCTACAGGTCATGTAGAAAGAGCTGGTTTTTATTTAATAACTGAGGTATGCAGGTGCTAATTTGTACCATATGTACATGAGGCCAAAGCCAAAGTTTGTTACACCACAGTAAAATGATGGCCTTGCATTTCTGAGGGGCTGGAAGGAGGCTAGTTATAGGTTAACCTTTATTTACTGAAATATTTAGGCAGCCGTGTATTATATTGCTTAAATTCTTTATTTCAGTTTTGCTCAAAAAAATGGTCTTCCTCTATTTCCTCCATCAGTCAGAAGACCTTTTGTAATACTATTTGAGAAAACATTGCAGGGAGAGGTGGAATTGGTACTGAAGTAGCAGCAGGTCATTTGGCTGCACTAGATCTTGCTCTCCCTGGAGTCAACGGCATTTGACTCATGTGTCTCTACAATATTGACTTTCACGCAGAGTGCCCACGTGCAGACTGAGATAGTCCTGGCTCTGCTGCTTAGTCCCCCAAGTGACAAAGGAGTGACTCCATGAGGCACTGCACTGGACCGTGGTGCAATACAGGCATGACCTAGGCAGCTAGTGCACTACTAGTAGGTAGTGCTGCATTATGCGTATACCTTTTGTGTACGTTTAACAAGTTTATATGGAGAGAGCTACCCTATCTGAAATGTGGCTCCTTTATAAATAGCACTATCATAGTGCTTCTTCAGGGAATTTATGTATACATCTACAGAGTTTTCTCTTGCTTCCCTTACTCTTTCTTCAGACAGGAGGAAATAAATCTTAACTGCCTGATTTGCTGTATTTCAGGTTAATGCACGCAAGAGACAGCAGGCTGCATCAGAAAGCCACATATTGCTTTTGGTCTGTAAGGATGCCCAGTCCAGGAGTGTGTTCCAGGTTCACTGAGGTAATGGGGAGAAGGGAGAAGACCAAATTCCACATGTTTGGGTTATGCCACACTGAGGGTCCTATTTCCTGTGTTGCAGTTGGATCTATCAGTGCTGTATCATAAGACAACACTGAGTGATCAATTACTTCTGGTGAACTTGGGCAACTCAGGCGTGAGAGCTTTAAAGGTTTGAGGCCTGGCATCATGATTAATGATTGTGTCAGAGCAGCAGAACAGATTGCAGGCTTCATGATGAAAATGCTTCTTGGTGGCCTCTGAGGCCTTATGCAGATTGGAACTTTTGTTTTGAATCAAGTTTATGGTTTGTTGTGTTTGGTCATTCCCATCCTTCCCTGGTGCAATGGGAGAATTAAAGCATTCAACCTACAGATTGATTGTTGACAGAAATTCTGGAGCAAGACTTCAACATGACTGTTCGGAATGATGTTTTTACCCATGGAGTCTGGGTGGACAGTGCTATGGTTTGGCTTAATGACAGCTTAAGAGGGTTTTTCAAACTCATGAGTTTAAGCCTCATTAGAAGGTTTTTGTACTCTTAATGAATGTTAATCTGTCAAAATCAGTAGATTACTTTCCTTCTCTTTGGTTTCTGCTCATCTTTTCTTTTTTTCCTGCTTCATAATGTTTGTGCATTCTAGGGATGTTCTTTTGCTGTTGCTGCATAGTGTAATAGTAAGAACTACACCAATACTTGCACAAAACTTTGTTGATCCCTTTTCAGTGCTCCTTTGGGAGTCTGTTACGGGACCTGGAATCATTAAAAATAGCAAGGTTGCTTTCCAAAATGGGTCTGAATTGACAAAAGCAGCAGAGTTATAGCAGGTAATATAGTTTGGAACTGAGCTGTTATTAGTGTTTAGCAAAATCATAGACATATGTACAGGACCTGTTTAAAATACTTATGATTTTACTGTATGGTATGAAAATCAGTTTTACCAGGAGATAGCAATACCCTTGCTATGATAATATAAAAATCAGCTTGGAGCTAAAACATGGAAATGCAAAATAGGCCTGCAGAAACAGGTAGCACGAATAGAATGTGTCCTTTAAAATATGAACTGGGGGAATTCATCCTGAAATGTGTGTCAGTAAATCTGAAGGCACTATATAATATCTAAAATTAATGAACATAGTAGATGAAAGTTAAAAAAAAAAAAAAAAAAGTTTAAAAAGGTGTGTGTGTGTGTAGAGAATAAAAAAACCCTCCACATTGGCACTTTGTCTGAAATAAACAGTTATTTTTGATATAAAATTAGTTCAGCAGTATGAAGTACCATATTGGTGGTTGTGAGGATGGGAAAACCTTTCTGCATTTCTTTTTATAGAATGAAGTTGCTACTGTATTCATACCAGTTTTTGACAGAAGTATGAGTTTCACTTGCCTGAATGCACTTTACCTGTCTGGTTCAAGCTCCTTTTTACCTTTGAGAGGGTTTTTTTATTGTCTGTTTGAGCTCTGAGTCACTATGCAATGTCTCAACTTCCTTTCCAAGTTTGGGATCACAAACAATAGTTTGTGGCTGATCCAACAGCCCACCTGTGTTCTAGCCTTTAATTTCCTGGTTGTCCTGTTCAGGCTGTGAGGTGGATGTGTTGTGTTCCACAGTAATATCTTCTTTTTTTATTCATTTAGTTTTAAAATTTTGTATATATTAAAGGCAGAGACAGGTGCTGTGGTTCTGGTAATACTGTAGCTATTGAGTGAGAAATCATTCACCTTTCTGGCTTGTTAGTGCTTTGCCTGCCTTGCATGCTACACTTGTACCAGCTCTCTCCTAACAAATACAGAATTACCATCTCAGCTGTCACCAGGCAGTACCTTCATCTCTCTGCAGAGGCTCAGTTTTTGTCAGGACCAATCAAAGAAGGTATTGAAATCTTGGTTAATATATACATGGAATCATAGAATTGTTTAGGTTGTAAAATACCTTTAAGATCATGGGGTCCAACTGTTAACCCAGCACTGCCAAGTCCACCACTAAACCGTGTCTCTAAGCGCCATATTTACACATCTTTTAAGTATCTCCAGGGATGGTATGACTCCACCACTTCCCAGGGCAGCCTGTTCCAATGCTTGGTGAAGAAATTTTTCCTTATAGCCAATCTAAAGCCATTTCCTTTTGTCCTATCACTCGTTATGTGGGAGAAGAGTCCTACCACTACCTGCCTACAACCTCCTTTCAGGTAGTTGTAGAGAGTGATAAGATCCCTGAGCCTCCCTTTCTCCAGGCTGACC
>JAVJGJ010000001.1:26075884-26172383 GCA_035590215.1 Microhierax caerulescens
TGTGACTCCAGAGTCCTTTCCTTCTATAATGCTATTTGTCATGTATGAGACTTAGTGTGTTAACTCACAGGTAGTCTGGCCTGATTTCTGAAGATTTTTAGTACCTGTGCTATTGTTGCTTTCAGTAGTATTTACGGTTTAGTCAGTCACCCATTAGGTTCCTACTTACGCATGTTGCTATCTCACGTTTGTCATCCAGGATTGTGGCTGCTGTGTCGGTGGGAGGAGTGGTTGTGCAGAAGTCCTGCAGACAACTCTTAACCACCCCTTGTGTATTCAAGGTGGCAGACAGCAAGTAGCAGATGAACGCGTAGAGAGTACGTTCAGACTTGACGTTTGCATGTGTGAAAAGAAAATTCCATTGCTGACAACTCAGTAAATGTTTAATTTGGAGATGTATGCTTCCACATCTGGCTTATATTTAAATACAGCAAATACTACTTCTTACTTTTAATTTTTCTTTTTTTTTCAATTCAAACTTCAATCTCGTAAGAAGATAGTCTTTTAAGAGGAAAGATTGGCTTTTCTCAGCTTTGAACAAACTAACTATACACTTGAAAAAGACAACTGGAAACTACAAATCACTAAATTCTTAGGAGTGAAAAAATTGTAACGTAGGGGAAAGGCTATCTTGCCCTGCTTGTCAGTGCAGCCATATTATCACTGGAAAGAAAAGAACAGTAGGAAAAACCTCTCAAAAAATAGAAAAAGGGCAAGTGCTTATCCAGAATGTGATTTGCGTCAAAGTTTCTGTGTGCAGTTTGAGAATCAGAAATTATTCATGGCTGTTTACGCATGAACACAGTGTTACGGTGCACAGACAGATGTGTAAGGCAACGGAACCTAAACACGGTTGCTCTTTCTCCTCTTGCTGATTCCCTGCAAATAAAGGGAACAATTTTGCAGTACTTACCTGTGTGTTCCCTCATTCCAAGGGAGCTCTTCAGGCCTTGAAATCAAATCCTTTATATCTTGCCTCACCAGATAGCTGTGTAACTTCCCACCAGCCTCAGTTGTCTCTTAATGTGGACCAGAAATAATACTGAATTATTCTTGACACTGTTTGCAATAGATATGTGCTGGTACTGTTGGGCTGGTTTCTATCAAGTTCTTCTAAATCGTCCTGTTGTTTGCATAAGATCTGCTGATCAATGTGCCAAAACCCAGCCACACCTCACACATGGAGAATGTGCCCAACGCTCTCAAGTTGCCTTTTTAAAGACCCTTTTACAGTGCCCACCAGAATGGGCTTCCTGACAGGGCTGCAGTGTAATTAATAATATTAGAAACAATAACAGCTAATGGGTGAGGTCACAAACAAGGGACCTAATTAGGCATTCACTTAACTGCTTCCATATTTAGAGGAACACTTTAAGTGTGTATTTGCATGCTTTTCCAAGCAAGAAAACTGAATAAGGACAGTAGATTGGGGCTTTAATTATGAGATGTGTTCGTACATAAAACGTTAAGAAGCACATAATGTGATGCACCATGATTAGTTGCATTGTTTGTTTAAAAGTTATGTTAGCAAGAATGAGCGTGTGAAGTGCAGAGGGATAGGAGCTGAGGCAGCACCGAGCCCAGCACAGCGTGTCACCCACCTCAGGCAGCAGGCCTGGCCAGCACGGTGCAGCCTGGACACATCTGCCCTGACGTGGCAAACGCACCTTCCGTTTGCATTGTGGGGCTGATCTGAGTATTGCTCATTAGCAGTGGACATCAAAGGGATGTTTATAATGTAGCTACAGCATCCCACAGTTTTGTGAGTACTTTTCCGGAAACTCTGTGCTTTTGGTTTGTTGTCTGGCTGTACAAATGTCAGCCAGAGCGCTGTGTGGTGATCCTGAAGCAGCATGTGATTTCTGCTGCACACGGGTGTCTGAGAAACTGCTCTTTCCTTCTAGTTAGACCAGGAAATAGCTGTGGCTGATGTCGGTATGTCCAGATTTTTTAATAGATGGTTGTATGGAATAACTAGCACTTTCTTCAGTTGCCAGCTATATCCTAGTGAAAATGATGGCAAAATTCTCCTGCAGTGCATTGATAAGTGATGGTATTGCTTTGGTTTTCAGCTGCTATAGGTAAAGCTGTGCATTTGTGGCAGACAGTGTTAAAGTTTAACTGATGAATCACTTCATCTTGCCGTGAACAGAATTCCTCCCTAATGCTCAGCAGGGTGAAGCCCCAGCCACCGTGATAGATAGCTCATACCTGCACCTGGCCTAAGAGACCAGAGGTTGTTTCTTGATGATTAACTCCCAGGAACCAGAATTAATACTGAGGGAGGGGGTCTGTTGAGGGATCTGTTTTAACTCCTTGGAAAAACTTTGCCCTAAAACTTTGAAAACTATTATTTGGCAAAGACCTAGTGTCTTTAAAATGTTCAGGAGGTGGGAAGGAGCAGGGAGAGGCAGAGAACAACCCCTAATGAGCTCAGGATAACTCGGCGACTACTGGCTTTTGTGGCTGCATTTTTCAAGCTCTCCTGTCTAAGCTATGTCAATAATTAAAGATCCAATGAAGGATGGGTATGCAACTGTATTTCCCACATCCTTGGTGAGGTCTGAGCGATCAGAGTCTTGAAATAAACATTTGGTTGAAAAATTCCTCAGTACCCTGAACCGAATCTGTTTATCTCCTGTGCTGCAGCAGAGGTCTGCAAGTAATTTGATAATGTACAAAAAAGTTCCTGTTCAGTATCATTGTGTTTGGCCTTATTTTGGGGTTATTGTGATGCCACATATTGTCTTTTCTCCTGCATGATGCCAGTTAATATTTCTTTGTATGAAAATATCTTATGCTTCCAACCATTTCACTGCTCATCCTTAGATTTCATCAGTGAAAATAAGTATTTTAGAAAAATCAACAGCATCTTATAAGATCATCTTTTCTGGCCACGATAGTTATGTCAAAGATACTTTATCAAAACCAAGTGAATGTAATTGCAGTAATTTTCAGGTGCTTTTTTTTTAAAAAAAAAAAGGGGGGGGTGGGGGCAATCTTTTTTTCTCTGTTGGCACTACAGAGTTAATACTTATGTTTGTGAAAATCTTTATACAGTACACAATAGTGATTTTATTTTCACAATATCCTGAAGGCACCCATGCTTATGGAGAGCAGATGGAATTCTGGTTCGTGAGTCAGTAAGCCTTCAGGAGAAAGCCTGAGGGTTGCATTTCAGCCTCATCTACTTCCAAGACAGGGCAGCTTGCTTAATGCCAACAAGGGGGTATGCCAAGTAGGAGTAACGTGTCTCAGATATAAAATACTGTCAAGTGTTTAAAAGTGTGTCATGTCCTGTTTGACATGGGTTTTTTCCCTCCCTGTCATACAACATATACCTCCCTTCTCTTCCTTCATGAAATAAGTGTATGACTTCCTTTTCCTCATCTGTAGTTTTGTTTGAAATCTTTTCCCAGTTTTCTTGGTCTCTGAATTTCCTTAATTCCCCCTGCCTCATTTTCTCCTCTCACTCACAGATGCTTACAGAGGGCTCACAAAACTGGACATTCCTCTGGGAAGCCTCATAACAATTCTTTGTGTCTGTGTTTTTCATGGAAACGAGAACGTCTCACAGTCAAAGCCACTGCATGTACTCTCTGTTGCCGGACTATGTTGTGGCAGTGCAGTGACACAGCTCTCACCTGGGAGTGCCAAGGTGTCATTTCGGCAGTGTAGGAGCAGCCCTCCCCGGTTTCAGAACTTGCAGCTCGGGCTGCGGTGGCCACTCAGCACGACTCCCGGAGCTTTTTATTTTCCCTTTTATCCCAGGCTTAATGGTTGAGTGGCAGGGAGTTCCCATGCTTTTCCAAGTGAGTCCAGTGGGGCTTGTTCAGCGCAATCCAAGTCTCACAACCCCAGTAAATTCTTCTGGTGGTTTTCCAGGGGCTGAAGTATGAGACCAATTTAAGGAAATAATGTAATGCACTGCAATAGTAAAGATACCATACATCCGCATGTGATGACAACTTAACTGCAGGTACTCTGTGGGTCCCACAGGTTATTTTTATTATGTCTCTGAAAACAACCACAAGCTAGGAAAGTGAATTAATTCCTTGCACTGATGGGGCATTTTTAGAGGGTATGCTGTTCCTCTGCTATGAGTTTTAAATAGGCTATCCCCCCTCCTGCCGGCCCCCTTTCTTGATTAATGCCTGGAGACTATGGATTTAGAATGACATTCCAGGCTGATCTAGTAACGAGGTTTGGATGTGAAAGCTGCGTGTGTCGAGCCAAGCCGGAGTCCTTGCTATGCCAGAAATGCATTGTTTCAGCACTCTGTCTGGGCAGTGCACCTGCACGTATGTGCTTGAGCTGCCACCGAGGAAACCTTCCTGCAATTCTGCTTCTAATTGCATCCCCAGATCAAAATGTTCTCTGTAACAACATGGTATCTGGCTGGCTCCCTCTCCTGTGCTGGTATACCCCGAGGTTTGTGGGATACTGATACCACACTCTCCAAGATGTTCAAAAGCTCGCATAAACATTTGGAAATAATGGATTTATGGCCTCCTGCGCACAGGCAGATCACACATGTTGTAACCACACTGAAAACATTTTCTGAAGAACAGCAGGAGAAAGGGTAGAAGAAGCATGGGCTAGCATTTAAGGTGGGGAAGGAAAGGTCATTCTTCTGTTCTGAATGTTCTTTGAAGCAAATGGTACCATTTAAAGCACTTACTAGAATAAGTGAGGTAAGGAGACACACTTTTTTTTTCCCAATGGAACATTTAAATTATTTCTCATATCATGTAATCCTACATATATCATACAATGTTACAACATATAATCCTAACCTTTCAGCTGTGAACTGATACAGAAGTCAGAATTTTCACAACATTTGACACTTTTAATGAAAACCCCACAACTGGTGAATCGGACCTCTCACATCTGCTAAAATAAACAAGGAAGTAGAAAATGTTTTGATAATAGAGGTCCTATTATTTGTTTAAATAATGCTACACTGAACACCAAAGCAGGGATAAGGGAGTGCTAGCTCTGATCTGTACATTCCTGTGTGGCTGCAGACCTACATGTCTGAGAGGAAGAGTTGCAGTCTCCATTGGAGAATGTGCTATTTGTCTCGCTGGCGTTGCATCAAATGACCCTGTACATGCAGACAGAGAAGGGCGGGAAAGGGATTTTGGTGAAGGCTGTTTGCTATGGAAGCTCCTTCCCTCATCTGCAGGGCAGAGGGACAGTGATGGTCCTTGGCTTCTAGTTGTGCCAGCAGCAGGGTCACAGTGAAAGCTTGGAGCTGTTGTGGGCCATGATTTGCCAGGGTGTCTGCAGTTTTGCCAGAGTATGTTTCCATATGTTTAATAGATGGGTGTTCATAGACTTCCTTCTTTAATTCTACAGTAATTTTCCACTGTGTTCACTGTTCCACTTAAACATTGATACATGCCTGCAAATACCTCTTGATATATGTGTTTCTTGCAAAATTGTAACTTTATGTAAAATACTGAAGTATAATACAAATGATGTTGTGTTCTGCTCTAGTGAAATTTTGTCCTGAAGAAGACAGGTGGTAGATTTTAAAACAAATGTATAGGAGGCAGAAGTTGTGGTAGCATATAGGTATAGTTGGATGCATAGGAACTGGTAAGATTTCTCAACTTTTGGCTGAGAATGCCCCTTTTTCTTACTGTTGGACATGGCAATATTCTGTTCTATATATGTACTCTAAAACATTCAACTACATTAAGCAGATGTGGAAAAACAATGATTACATAGGTTATAAATCTTAATATTTGAGAATTCAGCTTAAAACATTAGGGAGGGGAACAGCTTATCTATGTTTTTTATTTTAAAACTGCTAGAGAGTTATTAATCTGCTTGAAGTCAATTTTTCCTGTTGTTAAACCATTGTGCCATTCCAGTGTTTTGGGAAGCAATTAATCTTCATTTTTTTTCTTGTGTACAACCCACAAACACTGTCTTCAAAGAGATATGTTTCTTGAAAACTTTTTTTATAATTGTTTTGCTAAGTTCTGGCCTCTGTCATTTGTCCATTGCGGTTTGTAACACTGCTGTCTGTGCTGCCTGGTAGGCGGATGTTCCTCATCATTGTCACATCTTTGCTTTTCCTCCCTGTCACTTGATCCCTTTCTGTGTTAGATGACAATTGTTTTTTCTTGAAGTCTTACAATTGTTGTTACCTACATGGTAGTTAAAGTCAGAATAATCTTACTGTAGCTGCCAAGGAACTTTATGGATATGTTCTTTTGCAAAGCATGTAAAAGACACTGCTGTCTCTGTTGTTACTCTGTGAAATGCTGCATATACTGAAATGAGAGTTGTTCGTACATTGCTTCTAAATGAGAGGTAACTTCCTAGGATTTGCAGATGATGATTCTGAATATCCTTCTTTCAAAAAGCAGCAGCGGCTTTGGCCTAACATGGAGCTTTTGCACTCACCTCTCTGGAACAGGGTTTATTCATATGTAATGTGCAGATATGTAAAAGGCACATGTGGCTGCTCTCACTGGAGCTTTGTCCCAGTCCTCCCCCTTGGCTCCAGTGGGACTAAATTTACAGCTTCGACAGGAGCCGTGGCGGTAGTATTGGACTTTGCAGGTTTTGAAGCAGATCACAAAATCTATTTGTTTGATATTATTTATGATAATCTTCTCATGTTATGTCCTGGGGTGAATATCTCATGGAAAAGATGGTCATTTTAAAGCTTGCAGACTGATAGACTCTGTGAGGAAGTTAGTGAAATTAAGCTGTGTAAGATTCTGAAAGTCAGCAAAGTCACTCAGTAAACTCCAGTTAAAACAATCAGACTGGGGCCTCTCAGCCATAGTGCCACTGTTCCTCTTTTTGGATGGGACATTTTAAGTAGTTTCACATTTTGCTGTTACAATATTCTTGATGCTACATGTTCATACATTTTGGTGAACGTATATGCAGAAAGAGTAAAACGCACTCCCTGTTGCAGTCTGTGAGTAGCAAGCAGAAGTCAGCGTAAGCTAGAAAAACATTGCTCCTGAGGTGTAGCTTGCCGAGGATGTTGTTGCAGTTGTTCTTTATTTATAGTATGCAATCATATCCTCTTTGCATCTGCATGTTGAAGACAAACAGGGAGAGCGATTTCCTTAAAAACTGTATTGCTGCTTTAGTTTATTCAATATGTTTGCTCTTTGTAAGGCTATCGATTATGCAGCCATTGAAACTGCCACATTAAGCGTACACCTTCTGGATGTCTGATTCTTTGAATCATACAGAAGGTGTAATGTTCACCTTGTCAGCTGTTTATCTAAACAGTCTTTTATGGAACTGTTGTAGCAACTGCAGTCCCAGTAGTCCTACATATCAGTATATCCTGCTTTGAAGAGATTCAGTCATTCTGCATAAGGACATGTACTTTCTTTGGTTGCTTCCTATGATGGAAATAACCTCTGGTGGTTTGCAGCTGGTGTGAGTAACAGTTACCATGGCCAACTCACTCTGTGCCACTTTATCAGCATCCTCTCTCTGTCACATCAGATCCGTGATCTATGTCCTGACCTGCAAGACCCAGCAAATGCTTTCAAGCCACTTGTCCCGTGTCCTCATGTACGCAGCACCCCTTCAACCATGTAAAGTTCTCCTTCCACTTCTGTCTCTTTTTCCTACTTCTCCTACTGTCTACTGTTAGCACGTACAACCTCTTCCTGTTAATACAGCCCCTTCCTGGAACATTTTTTCTGACCCAAGCATGTACAGCATTTTCAGTGCACTGTGTAGCTCAGTTGTATTCAATGTGTTTCAGGTAGTTTGAGGAACTGGGGCCTCCATCCTTTTTATCCCTCCAGATTTTGAAGAGGTTCTGGTTATAGACTGTTTCTCCTTTTCATGTGCAAGTAGATGACAGTTTGACTATATAGTTAGACATGTGTGTGTCGCATACATAAGCTTTGCAGTCTGATTACAAGCTCTGAATCTATTTTAGAGACAAGGAATGTGAATACCTTTTATGACATTTTGCTTCATTAATATCACAGCTCTGCTGCCTTGTTTGGATTGAAGTAGAAAAGTTGCCTGCCTGATTCCCTGTCATCTCTTTGCTCTGTTGCTAAACATCCATTTAAATTAGGCATGTCAGTCTCCCAGATGGATAGTAAGTTTGTGCTGTGCAAGCATTAAAAAAGCCCAGTCTGTTTTCAGTCGTTATGTTGATTTGAGCCATTGAATCTATACATTGCTGTGCATCATATGGATAGTTGAAATGTGTGTAGTGATGGGTTATATCAGTTTTTTAGCAGCAAAGAGGACAGGCACTGCCTTTTCCTGTTTTGAACATTCAACCATAAGAAACTAATGCATTGTACCAAGGCTGGTGTTTGCAAGATGCAGTGCCTGAAGTTAAACCTACTGCTTTTTAAGAAACTAAGTAAGTTAGTTTTTAAGATTTTGTTTTTACACTAACAGCTGTCAGTAGTTCTCCCCAGACATAGCAGTCTCCTGGGTGCTCTGGTCCCACCAAATTGTAGCAAAACACATCTTTTTTTTTTCAACTAGTATTGGCAAGCTGGAAACTGCAAAGCCCATTTTGCAGTAGTTTTTCTATCCTGAAGCTGGAGTTTGTAATCCAGAGGTTTTATGAGGGTGTGTTTTAAAACAGCCCTTCAGATCTAATAAGCTTAGGAGTGACCATTTTCTTCAAGACAGGGGAGTCCTTTCCTGAAAAGCTGGTACTTTTGCTGCTTGAAGGGAAGTTAAGTTGCTCAAGATGGAAACTTCTGATGCACTGTCATCACTCCTGTTCCTGTGTGTTTAAAAGCTGGGGTCACTGTGATACATATATATAATCCTGAGCATATTGCAGAAAGGTGGGGGGTGGCAGAAAGGAGCTGTGGAGCCATATTTTGAAAATGTGCCTAAATATTTAAGGTTTGTCTTCTAAATGTTTGTATAGTTGACAAAGTTTGGAGGATGTGAGACTTGTTATGCAACAGCTTGCAGAAAGCATCAAGGCAGGCCAGTGCCCCACCTCCACAGTGCCTGAGATCTGGCAACTTCACAGACTTCTGGACTAAGGTTGAAGAGGAACTGAGTTCTTCTCAGGAGCTGAAATGCCATTTTCCAGTTCCAGTAGGAAAGATGCATCTAAATGTCCCCAAGTTGCTTGGAAATTGCAGCCTTATTCATTCAGCCGGCTGGTTGCTCTGAGGGTTCCCTCAATGCCCAAGCCATTAGGATTTCAAAGGATTTGCATTAGTCAGGTCTGGAAAGGAGTAGGAAAGAATCCTTTCCATGCCTTGAAGGTTCACTGTCTCCCCTGGCTTTACCTCGCACCACTGAAGTAAAATACTAGGAAAAAGAAGTGTTCATTTTTCATTAAATTATTTTTCAGCAGTTCAGCTGATAATTAGAAGTTTTAGCACATGGTTTTATAGAGAAATTCTTTCTGGACTCAACTCTTTGCCTAAGGAGATTACAGTTTGAAAGGAAGAAAGACCCCTGGAAAGAAACCACAGGAAGAAAGACAGATACATGCATACATTAAGCATGCTTTGAATACATACCTTCAGAAAATTCATCATTTCATCTCAGA
This sequence comes from Microhierax caerulescens, assembly GCA_035590215.1. Classification (NCBI taxonomy): domain Eukaryota; kingdom Metazoa; phylum Chordata; class Aves; order Falconiformes; family Falconidae; genus Microhierax; species Microhierax caerulescens. The sequence goes on from JAVJGJ010000001.1 coordinate 26,085,426, forward strand.
TGCATAATCAAACTTTGATCAAGAGGCTAATTTATTTATGGATGTTAACCCTGCTTCCTTCAGGAGGGAAGGCATTGGAGAAGCTGGCCCAGCTCCACAAAAACACATATCCAAATTGATATGCAACAATACTTGGACATTTCCTTTACTAGCTCGCCTACCTGTCTAGCTGCCATTTCGTTCCTCCCAGCCTCTTCCTGCTCATCATGTCTAACTATGGCAGAAACAACAAAGCACCTAAGTGTTGTTTTTGATGCAGCTTTGGCACACATCTGAAGGTCATATTTTTAAGTGTAAAAGGTGTAGGCAGGTGTCCAGGGGGATTTTGAAAACCCCACAGAAGCTCCCTGCAATGCCACTCACCTACTACAAGAAATTATAAAGAAATTTCCAGCTTTGGAAATATGTCTTGGCACTTACCTGCATCTTTGGCACCTGAAGCAATGAGTTGAATGATAGTGCAGGGTTGCAGTTGTTCATCATACTCTGGCTTTTCATTAGTGTAAGTGGAAAGCTAGCACATGAGCCTATGTGACAACCGGACAAATGCTCTGCTGCGATGCCTTTCTTCAATTCTAGGTTGGCCTTTGCTAGGAATTCCCCTCAGATAATCGGATAATAAATCTTTCCCTAAGATTTGATTCTTTTCCAAGGAAGATTCAGTGATCTTTTCTCCCATCTCATTACTGATCATTATATACTCCTTTGTCTGCTGTGGTGATGAACTGATTTCAGTAAATCTGTAGTGAATAAACTAGAGGTCCCCTGTTCTCCCAAGACCATTTTACAGACCCTTAGCTGGCCACAGCACTTGGTGTGGAACAGGGACAGAGTGACCGCTCTGTGCACATTTTTGTTGATAGTGCTTGCTTTGTTTATATGGTTTTGTTTTAACACCCAAGGCCTGGCTAGGAGGGAAGCTTTTATGACTGAGATTTTTTATTATTATAGGGTGTTTCTTTTGACTCCCATCTGAAGAAACTTAGAAAAGGCACTTTAGGAAAAAAAGAAATTACTTGATTGCCTGATTGCTATTGCAATCACCATGCACTGATATGCAAAAGAACAAGAACAGGCACTCTGGTTTTGTATGTTGATCTGTCAGCTACATGTAACTTCCAAGAGGCCTTCAGTGATTATTAATTTCACAATATGTATAAGCTATTCATCTTGTTGTTCCTTCAACAATTACATGCCTCTTTTTTATCTTCTTTGTTGTAGCTTCAAGATAAAACTTTTTCTTTTCATTGTCCATAAATCCCAATTTGATGGGTGGTTTTATTCTTTAAAGATGGAGAGAACTAATAAGACAATAGATTCTGAGTGATTACTGCACAACTTCTGGAGCCTGATAGCAGTTTCATAATTTCTTGGAATGAGGCCTGTAACCCCAAGGATTTTTAATTTATTTTCCTTTTATTGCTTTTATTTCTTCTGGTTTTCTTATTAATCTTAGCCTTTATCCTGAAATGCAAAAGGTGTACCCAGCCAAAGTTCAAACAATGCTTTGAGTACTGAGCAGATTACACAAGAACCATCTTGGCAATGAGAAACATTTCTAAATACTCCAGTGCTGAGTCTGCTAACACACACTGAAAGCAAAAGCAGATGAACCTGCAAGTTGAAGCTCTTAGACTACCACTTGTGCTGCCAGCAGTGGAGGGCCAAGGTGAATTGCAGAAAGGAATAGAGTCATAGAGTCATTTAGGTTGACAAAGACCTTTAAGATGATCAAGTCCAACCATTAACACAGGACTGCCAAGTCCACCACTAAACCATGTCCCTAAGCACCAGCCACATCCACTCTTCTTTTAAAGACTTCCAGGGATGGTAATTCCACCATGTCCCTGGGCAGCCTGTTCCACAGCTTGATCACACTTTCAGTGAAGAAATTTTTCCAAGTATCAAGTCTAAACCTCCCTTGGTGTAACTTGAGGCCATTTCCTTCTGTCCCATCAGTTGTTATATGGGAAAACAGACCTACCCCCACCTTGCTACAGCCTCCTTTCAGGTAATTGTAGAGAGCAATAAGGCCCCCCCTGAGCCTTCTTTTCTCCAGGCTAAACAACCCAAGTTCCCTCAGCCGTTCCTCATAGGACTTTTGCTCCAGACCCTTCAGCAGCTCCATTGCCCATCTCTGGACACGCTCCAGCCCCTCAGTATCTTTCTTGCAGTGAGGGGCCCAAAACTGAACACAGTATTCGAGGTGCAGCCCACCAGTGCTGAGTACAGGGTACAGGGGACGATCACTGTCCTGGTCCTGCTGGCCACAATTGTTCAGACACAAGCCAGGATGCCGTTGGCCTTCTTGGCCCCCTGGGCACACTGCTGGCTCACGTTCAGCCAGCCGCCAGACAGCACCCCGCGTCCTTTTTGGCTGGGCAGCTTTCTAGCCACTCTTCCCTAAGCCTGTAGCATTGCGTGGGGTCCTTGTGCCTCAGGCGTGGGACCCGGCACTTCTTCTTGTTGAACTTCATACAGTAGGTCTCAGCCCACCAGTGCAGCCTGTCCAGATCCCTCTGTAGAGCCTGCTGACCCTCAGGCAGTTCAACACTCCCCCCAGCTTGGTGTCACCTGCAAACTTACTGAGGGTGCACCCAATCCCCTCGTTCAGATCGTTGGTAAAGATAATAACCAGGACTGGCCCCAGTGCTGAGCCCTGTGGAATACCACCTGTGACCACCTGCCAGCTGGGGGTATCTCTGTTCATCACCCCTCTTTGGGCTCGGCCGCCCAGCCAGTGTTTCACCCAGTGCAGAGTACACCCATCCAAGCCATGAGCAGCTCGTTTCTCCAGGGGAATGCTGTGGGAGACGGTGTCCAAGACTTTACTAAGGTCCTGGTAGACAACATGCACAGCCTTTCCCTCATCCACTAGGTGGGTCACCTTGTCACAGGAGGAGATCAGCATCGTCAAGTAGGGCTATATTATCCAAGAGGTGGTTTTTAATCACTGCTCAGGGGTGTGTCAGACACCAGCAGATAAGTATGAAACAACACGCTAGAAATGTAAGTTGTATTCTTCTCTAGTTCCTTGGAATAAGACATTCTGCCAAGTCACCTAAATTTGCAAGGAGAAGGCTAAAGACAGCAGTGAAGGCTATTCTGCTAAGAGTAGTTTGCTTTTTTTGTTTTCTTATGGTGAAGAAGATCCACATCACAGAAGCTGTAATTTCTGTAGGCAAAAGGAAGTATTTTTAATAGGTTGGAATCTCAAGTTTTATTTCTATCAAATGCCCTCAGTGTGATTATTGAAAGAACTATAAGCTGAATGATGAGGTGAGAGCTTGCAATGCAAGTGCTTTTAATTTACTGTAATTGGTAACTTATACCTAGGCTGATGAACGTAATGAAGATAGAATATGTGTTCAGCTTGATGTTAGTTGTGCTCATTCAAACCATTAATGGGAAAGTATTTTAGCTTTGTGATTTACCTCTTATTAAGTATCCAGATGTAGTGGAAGCACCTTCTACATGAGCCAGTAGTGCTATGAAGCTATAGTATCCAGTCTTTGAATTTTGCCAGCTCTGTTGCTTTCTTGATATGTATAATTTTCCTCCTAAACACACTAGAGTTGAAAGAAATGAAGTCTAAATGCCTATGTAGTGGGTCAGGTAAATGCTTCTTTACCAGACAGCATTATTAAAATGTCAGTTCTTGAATTCATATCAAACTCTAGTCTTCCCAGAGTCAGTATGATTTACCCAGGGAAATGCGCACATTTTCTTCTTTTTCAAAACCTACTTTGTTGTGGGCTTTTGTAGCAGAGTTTATCCTGGTGAGCACTTGCAGGTTTGTATACACATTTGGTGTTTGAACAATAATTCGATAATGAACATATTTCACATACAGCTGACCGCTGACCATTCATTCTAAATGAAAGAGAAGGTTACGCTTCAGTGTTGATTCTCTGGGTTTTTTTGACCACTATAGAAATCTGAGTTTGGGCTTCTTTCTTCTTTGCCAATGAAAAAAAGCAACAAAACCCAGTTACTGATGTTTTCAAGGAAAGTCTTATTTTATTAGACAGAATTAATTGAAATCAGTCAAAATGCAAGTATATATTGAAACTTGCTATATAATTGCCTGTTACCTTTGCTTTGTTGTTTTAATCTTTAGGATGAAGACATATTTAATGTGATGGCTTAATACAGACTCCAGCAGGGACAGCATAAGTATAATTTTCCTAACCTTCATCATGCCTGAGAAAGACCTCAGGAACATTTGTCACAGAATGCTACCTTTCAAGCCCCATGCTGATGCTACCCATGTTAGTGTTCATGATCTAGACTGAGAGCGGTGTAAGTAAAATCAGGAAACTTCCTGATGGATGAGAGTCATTGATTCTTTGACAAATTCCTTATACTGGATATGAGCAGAGGGGTCCTCTGGGCTTTTCTTCTAATGCCCTTATTTCTGACAGCCATCAACATGAGGTAGGAGAAGGCTAAAGTTTTCTTAAAAGCTTCCAGCTGGGAACATCTGTTCCTAGTACTGAGGCCTCTCGGCTCTGACAAACGAACACCCAGTTCATCTGACAGCTTTTTGACAAGCTCTGTCTCAAAAACTGGATCACGGTGTCCTGCTGTGTCTGATGCCTCTGCACTTTTCTTTCTCATTAGGATAGATGGATGTGTCTGAACTCCACTGTTGTTCAGAAATGTAATGAATCTGTTGCTGAGAGGCAAAATGCAGATTCAAATAGACAAACAGGAAAATGTTTTTTATGAGTATTTTTACATGGATTTTATACCGGTGTTTCTTTTACTCTCTTCTTAAGGATGGCAATTTGACTTTTTTAGTATGGTCCAGGACTGTATGTTCAGGACACTGCTCAAGAGCAAGCTGTATGAAGAGCTGTGTTCAAAATTCCTGTAGCTAATTATGCTGCTTTTCTTTTATTTAATGTTTTCTAACCTGATCTTGAAAGCTGTTGAGTTTTACCCTAGTCCTAAGCAAGCTGGCTGTCATACCCTTTGACTGCAAACTCCTCTCCCTAGCAGCAGGAGACTGGGAGAGTAGGGGACCAGTACTTGCTCTTCTTGAACAGCAGCTATCTTCCAATATACAATTTACCAAGATGCCTTAGTACATGCAAGCTGTTTATAACAGAACTCTGAACTATTGCCAAAATGTTATGAAAACATGGCAGATGTTTTGTATCTGGTATTCATTTTTAAATATAAGGATGGGACAGTCCCATCTATGCATAAACCTTCTATGGCTCTCTGTAATTAAGTGCAATGAAGGCAGAAATAAGAAGCAAGGCAGTCCTTTTCCATCTGGGCTAGTGGGGTAGCTTCATTACCTGGTATATTAGCATGGATTGAAACTGGAACCATGTAGCTTGTCTCCCATGTAGCTTGTCTCCATATTGTCTCCACACATATACAACACTGATCCTGTCTTCCCAGGTACTGCCATCAAAGGCCATTCAAATCTGCAAGCATGCGTATATGGTGAGCTTATAGTTATCTCTCCCGATGGCTACTCAAAAGAATTACAATTTTAATACTATTATATGTCTGTTGCAGTAGTGTTTTTTGAATTTATGTAGTGATCTCAATCCAATCCCTAGTTAACAGGTTAACTGAGAAGAAGCATTTGACTCTCAGAGTTTACATTAGTTGCTGTCTCTGTCATGTCCTTAGCAGTTCCTGGGGGGAAAACCCCTAAAACAACAACAAAAACCCCTCAGTCTAATCCCTACCATACTTCAGTAGTTATTAATATTTATTTTTGCTGAAGAATTAATGGAAAAAAAGCCATTAAGGGATTGTATCCATTTATGCCCCCACAGCTCAAACTAGAAACAAAATAGTAGGGAAAACAGCTTTCTGTTCTACGTTCTGTGGAGACAACCAGAGTTTGGAAATGTAAAACTAAAATACTGGACCTCTGTAATAAAATTAAAAAAAAAAAACAAAAAAACACCAAAAAAAGTTGATCTGTAAAAGGGCCTTGAAATGCCTGGGGTAAATATATAGCGGAACGAAGGTATGCATAACTTATTAGCTTACTCCTTAGCGTTTCTAGAAAAACAGATGCTGGCCAAGGAGCACTGTGTCCAAAAGATCTTGGTGTTGATGTTTGCTGCTGTGTTGCACCAGTGCTGGTTGGTGGATCTGTGCTTTCAGCTGCATATTGGCATTATTGTTAAACTCAAATGGGACAAATGATTTCATGGACTTGAGAAACAGTTTTCTGTTCTGCGTATTTCCCACGTTTAAAACACAATCCCTGTAAAGCAACAACAGAAAAATTTAAGAAATTTTTTGTGGGTTGTCCCCCCGCCCCTCCTCCTTTTCAGAACTACTTGTTCACTTCCTAAATAGTGGTCCATTATCCAAATAGGGATAGCATCCTTCTGTGCCTTCATATCCTTTCTGAGGAAGTGTGCTTACTCGCTCAAGAGCTGTGTTTGACACTGTGCTTAGCTGAGGAGCATGCACAGGGAATCGCAGGATCAGCTCTTTTTTTGCTTTCCATTTGCCTTCAGTTGCAGGAAGTAAAGTCAGAGGTGAAACGACATCTTTTCCTGAGGAGAAGAAAAAGGAGATGCCACTCTCAGCTGGATCTCTCTCCACTGTACTTCAGGCACACAGCTGGAAAAGATGTGGTATAAAGCCTGAGACTGTTGTCTGTTCTTGGAGGGCAGAAGGAGGGTGGATAGTTAACTGGTATTCATTACAGCTGGAAACGGGTAAATATTTGGTCATGTGTAGTCTTTCAGGAGTCTGCTCTGACTAAAAGCTAGCCTGGGATGCTTTTGGCCCAGATTTCTCGCTCTACTGAAAGAGAAGTTGATGTCAGAAAATAGTTCCTGAGGTGTTCCTTCTTTCATCCTCAGAATTTTGAGGTTCACAAGCATTTGCTTCTAACCCTTTAAACAAAAAAAGACTCCCAGTTGAACTTGCCCTTTTTACTTCAAAACTTTGATCTGTTCTTCACCTGAGGATGTCTCTCCATCCTTTTCTTAGCAGCACTGGAAAGAATCAGATACAGTTGACATTTCACGTTTCTTTTGCTGTCTGTGGTTAGATTGAAGAAATTATTGAAGTGACCTCCAAGTTAGGACATGTGTGTACATCCAGAAGAGGAGTGTGAAACATGGAATTCCCCCTTTTTGCTCTGTAAGTAGTGAAGGTTTCCACCAGTAATGAATGTCTTAGATTGACAGTGAGTCTTTCCTGCTCATCTTGGAGATTTTTACTGAGGCTGAGAATCTTATGTAGTGTCATGTTAAAAGCAGGTGACAAGTATTGATGAGGAGGTCTAAGATACTCGGTGAGGCAGAGATGTACGCTGTGTTGGTGGGGGACACTGTGACTGGTGGGGGCCAAGCATCCCGATAGAAAGAGTCAGAAGGAGAGTGGAATATATTGGGAAGCACATGGCTCCTGTGGGAAAAGCTGTGACCTGAAGGAGTCAGGTGTTGCCACTGGCATATCAGAGTTAAGATTAATTGAACCCTGAAGAAAAGTGCTCATCTGCCAGATGGTATCCACAGCTATCAGGGTCAGGGAATAGCAGTGGTAGTGTTTACTGTCTGTATCAATCTTGAATAGTTTCAGATGCTTAGCTGTGAAAGTAAAAGAACCCAGGCATTGCAGGAATGCTGGTATGCTGCGTAGGGGTCCTTTACTGTATACCTTTAATGTACCTTTTTGTTCAGTTTATATCTCCTTTTTCTGAGGTACATAGGTTCTGTTCAATATCTGTCTAGGGTTGTTTCTCTGAACAGTCTGTTACCTCCTTTTTTGATTCCATTATGAGTCTGCTGCAAGGGGTATGAGAAGGTCATGATGCAGGCAAAAAGCAGAAATACCATGCCTGTGGAAAAGTGTGATGCAGTTTTCAGGGCTGGGAATCAAAGCAGAAGGCCCAGAGTTGCGCTCTCCTGCCCCAGGGGTAGGCATGGGTAAGGATACCTGGAGCTGGCTGAAGTTCACCTCATCACTCTCCATGCTCTTGAAATAGGCCAGGTGTAGCGCAACAGCTGATCTGCAACCGGTATATGTCTCTGATCTATTTGTGGAAAAACTGCCTAAGATTACTGAACGTAATTTTCTCTGAAAAGTATCAGTGAGGATTCAGTTTACATACTCCTATAAAACAACCACTGTGTTGTTTGGAAACCACTGGTCCTTTAGGTATTTTCTTTCAAAACCCCTGGGACAAGGATGTTATTCAACATGTGGATGAGGTTAAAATAACTTAATGACACTGTAAACTGCAGTCATTTGGTGGTCAGAAATGCAAGAATGATTGATTACATAAAAGTAGCATCAGGTGTGTGTATGGGGTGAGGTCTCTGTGCATTAAGCTTATGTTGAGACTAATTTTCAGATCTAGGGTATTATTGATGCTGAGGTGTCTGCACTGGTTTCTGTTGTTCATGATGAGAAATATATTTTTGTACATTACTAGAATTCTGATCTCTACGTATGCTTGTAGTGTTTCATATTGAGCATAAATTCTCTGGTCTTAAACACAGTAATTAATGACACAAGCTACGGTCACTGACTGTGTTTGGATGCACACGGTTTCCTGTACTCCAGTAGTGCAGCTAGTTTGTGGAGACAGAAGAAGTGCACATAAATTGCCTTTTATTACCAGCTTGTCCTGTTTATTTTCACATGAAAAGGTTAGGGCAGCTGAAATAAGTGCTTTGGGGAGAAAAAGCCTATCTCCATTGAGTCTCTGAGTTATTCCCCACATCCCACTTATCCTCTGCAGCACCATAAGATTTTTCCATTTTGAAAAGCTGCTCAAGTTTTGCACTCAGCGGCCCCAAACGACAATAATTTTGGTTCTGGCTGTCACTTGATATTGCAAATGCGGTGTGCTTACAGTGGAGCTCGGGAAGTCGCACATGGAGCGCATTCTTTGGAATCCTCTTTGTTTTATCATTGCAGACCAACCCACAAAGATTTGTATTTTTGCACCTGAATAAATAGTGCTCTGCACTTCACCCATTGAGGTCAGTGCACATGGCTTCCAAGGGGGCCATTCTTGGGTTCTTTCCCTGCTGCTCCTGCTGAATAACAAGAGCCTCGGTACCCGTGCCATCTGACCAAATGTCACAAAGTGCGTGTTTTTGATACTTATCTTGAAAGGCCAGCTGCTGGCCACCGGTAGTTTTTTATGCAGCAATATTTTTGTAGCAAGCAGGAACAGCATTCATTTACACAGTTCACAGTTACAACTACCAGCATAGTTTCAGCGGTGTAGACTTGCCAAATTTTCTAAATATTTTAATTTAATTGTAATGCATAATAACAGGTGTACAGTGTAGTTGCCAGTTTCTGCTTGCTGGCTGGGAGACTAAACTATCCTTTGCAAAATGAGAATGATATTTAATTGATATTTTAAGGTAGAAATGGCTAATAGCAAGTGCACGAGCTTCAGCTCATAACAGTTTTAGTTTTGTTGCTGTCATTTCCATGTGGCCAAAAGACAGAGGAAAATGCTTGGAAGTTATTCTCAGATACCTAGAATGATAAGAAATGTGTTACTTCAGAAATATGATTTCTATATAATTCCTAATGTCTTGACTACAGATATCTCTCTTTTTTTTTATTTTACAACTTTTTTTTTCTTTTCTGAAGTAACTTACTATTTGGGTGAAAACCACTCCTTGTGTAGTTCTACTATGGCTGCTCTGCAAATACATTCTTTAATTTAGAAGTCTGAGCAGACACAAAAGCCAGATTTCCATGGTCTTGGCTGTGGAGCCTTTTGGGGCTTACATGATTTGACTACTGCTGAGCTGAAGTCTGATTTAGGAGCCAAACTTTTTTTTTTTTTCTTCCTCACTGTTCTCATGGAGACCAGACATTTGTACTAGGTAGGATATATTGCCAAAATATGAAATTGCACCTCCTGGGCACTAGTAATATAGAAGAAGTTGTGGAAGAATATCAAAATCGCTGACCTTCAACCAGGTCAAGTGCTTGTGTGTAGACAGTAAGATATTATTGTAAACATGTTCTCAGACCTATACCTTACTGTTTATAGGTTTGGTCTAGCAGAAGAGGATGTGGTAGCTACAAGAGGAAGGGGAGGCATCATCCCTTACCTTGGGTCAGTCTTAGTTCCTCTGAGACAAAGGAGTTTTTTGCGATGTCTCTGTGGGATAAAAACATTCTTGGTAATGGTCCTTCAAAGGAACAGTATGGGTTTCCTCAGGCACCTGCTGCATGCTGCCATGCGCTGGAAAGGGCGTCCCACATCTTAACAAGCCTGCAGCTAAGTGACAGTCAGTTTGTTTGGACTTCTTAAATAACTGCATAAAGTGCAGCCTAAGAGAACATAATCTCAAACTCGGACCACTTCTTGCAGGGTGATCACAGGGCTTATGTGCTAGTACTTTTCCTTACAGCCTGCATGTCTTCCTGGTTCTGCCTCACTCTCATGATGTCACTTTTTTAAGACTTGTTGAATATCATGAGTTGGTTTTATTTATGTATTTATTTAAGACTTGTTGAATATCACAAATTTTTTAGGCATAAGCAAAGTCCTAAAGGATTTCATGGTCACCAAGTAAAAAGCAGAGAGCTCATTAACATGGAAAGATTTGTTCAGCAAAGCCCAGAATTCTGGTGAACAGATTGCTGCAGCCCAGCAGCAGAATGTTTTATCTTCCTGCATTGATTGTCAATGGCAAGACTTGGGACATGCAGCCCTGTTGTTTTCAGTGATGATCTCACTAATGTGAAACCTCAGAAGGAGAGCAATGTAGCCTCCAAGTCCACACTTGCAATCGTGACTAGTGGTACACAATGAAGACCTTTTATAGTGCCAGATGAAGTTGTTATACTGCAAGGTACAGGAGACCGTTCTCACGCTGTGGGATAGATTTTGAATTCCTGAGCCCAGGTTGAGCTCTCACTGAAGTTAATGCAGCTTTTGCTGGAGAGAGGAATTCATTTTGGTCCCATGTTTCTCTCTGAGAATTATCTTTGAAGCCTGTTTCTTTCTGGAATGCTGTAGGTCACCTCCTTTTGCCGCATGCTGGAAATAGAATTGATCTGCAAGGACAGCAAACTTTACCTAATCCCTTTTAATCAGCAGCTCTTTTAAGCTGCCACATAATCTACATGGAAATTATATTTACCTGGCTATTTAGATCAGGCTAAGTCTGCTAGCGCAAGTATACCTGCCCATATGATCTGTGCATTCAGATGCACACTGGTGATGCAGGTACCTGTCCAGCTGGATGTTACTGTCCACTTCTGAGAACAATTTCCAGTCAGGATAACCATATGCACAGTTTTGGAGTTTGGGTCTGTGCACATGTTTCTTTCAGCCGCATATCAAGAAATCAGGTTAAAATCTGCAGATATATTTAAAATGGAAGCTGTTGCCCAGAAACTATGCTGATTTATATTGTCTGAGGATGTGGTTCCCTTACCTGTTACTTGCCAAGGTGTGAGCTTTAGATTCCATTTTTTTTAGCCTGAATATATTGCTATCTTATGCTTTGGAGCAGCATGAACATAAGCATCTCCTCGATCAAAAATGCAGTTTACAGAGTTTTCAGCAATTCTTTCACCAGAGGGAGAGTCCAGGATTTCTCTGACATGCTATCCAGCATTTGTACTTGGGTCTTTAATACTCAGTTTCTGAGAGCTCTTTCAGGTTTCCTGAATAATCCCTTTTATATGCAGTATTTCAGAATGAATGTGTTGGGAGCTGGACTGGGAACTGCAGCTAGGGTTTGCTTCCAAACAGTCTTAGAAAGGTGCTTGTGAAATGCATGTGGTCAGCATTGCATGTGGGTAGCACTGAGATTAAGTGATAGGACTTTTGTAAGGCTACAGGGCAGCTTATTGTCCTGGCTTCTAACCTGCACATGTCCCAAAACAGACAGACAACTCCACTATGCAGGTGAGAACAGGCCATTAGTATTGCCAGAACATCTGAAGAAATGCTTGCCGAAAATGTCACTGAACTGTCTTGGAGGTCAGGGAAGTCTGACAGAGGGGTTAATGGCTCTGAATATCCTGCAGGCATATCTAGGGAGTTTGTACTTGGCTTTGGTATGTCTTCAACAAAACATGGGACTTTACCTTTAATAGCTAGGGATAACTCTTTTGTTTACATAGCATAGTATTTCATCAAATGCTAAATTCCTCTAAAATAAAAAAGTAAAAACTACAGGTTTAAAAGGTGCTTACGCTGGAATTCCTGGCTGAGGGGGAGTGAGAAAGGAGATTAATTTCTAGCAAGATGGCTGCCATCAGCTGTAAATTAAGAAGGGTTTGGACTGTTTGGTTTCATTGCTTGCTTAGGAACCCGGCGAGGCAGTGAGTTCTTCCCGAGAGTCTGAAACACTCTCCATCTGCAGGGCAGGGCTCATTTGCAGCCTCACTGAGGGACACCACACTGTGAGCTGCGTGAGGTCCAACACTCCACTGTCCAATCTGTATCCCTCTCTTGTAGCCCTTGGGATTCCTCATCTGGCAGGTTATCGCTTCATGTCACGTCTGGTGTGAAGGGAAAGGAAAAAAATGCTCATCTAACACTAGCAACACTCAGTTCCCCTGGAAGCAGGAGGAGTGTGTAAACCAGAGCCCTGAGCATTACGTGGTGTTTTGCTGAGCTCCCCTTACCTCTGTCCATCCCCTTTTGGCAATACACAGACCCCCAGGCACTGTATCTTTGACTCACCTCAACACAAGCAATTGGGTTTTATAGTGAGCAGCCTTATGTCAGATAATTTGAAGTTTACTGAAAGGGACAATGTGCCACGCTTTGCATCATCTCTGAGCAGTTCTTGCAGATTTTTCTCATTACAGTCCAAAGGGGAGGGGAGAAAACTTGCTGTGTAGTGGCTAACGTGTCTGTATACTCACAGTAAGTCTCTCTTGGGTGTGAATTTGGGTGCAGATTGCGAAATAGACTTGTTTCTGGAGTGCCCATCTGAATATGCAGCGTGCTTCTGCTTGCTGCCTATTTTGAAGCTTAATTTAGTTTTGAGAGGTTTAAGTGGTGGGATTTGTTAAGTGCAAATGGTAGCTTACAGTTTACCTTCAATTACTTAGAAGTTTCTTGTTGAAATCCTTTCTCTTAAAGAACTATATAAACTGTTGCTGAGACAAACAGGTGGTATCAGATTGAATGATGTTTACTGTTGGAAGGACATAATCTACACAATTGTTTAAGGAATTTGTAAACTATACTGTATTTACACATCATGCATAGAGAACTTGTACCAAAAAAAAGAAAGAAAAAAAGCACAATAAAATACACAAATCATGTTCCAATCCACAGTCTCAAATCAAATGAAACTGTTTTGTAATCGAGTAATTATCCCTGGTGAGTTTGCAGCCATGAAGACTGCTGTGGTTTTGAACATCTGGCAGCTCTGCGGGCTTTGGGGTGATGTCATGAAGAGCAGAGACTTGCAAGGTGGGGAGATGAGCCTGGGAGGGCAGAAGGGGATGTGTTAGAGCTTGAGATGTAAAACTTCAGATTTGGTTTTCCTGTTCGGCCACAGGTATCACTTGTTAACTTGAGCAAACCACTTAAAGCTCTTTAAAACTTTAAATCTTTAAAACTGTGTTACTTCCAAGCTTAGTAAGCCCCCCTTGTGTGAGTTTCCCTAGGTGTTAGGGGGCAGCAGAAGTTGGGAGAATCTCTGCCAAGGCAAGGAGCCTGGAGCTGATGCTGGCACCACAGCAGGCAGGGCAGAGACCTCACCAATACCTGAGCAAAAGCAGCAGTACAGGTCTGGTGATGATAACCAGGGTCAGCCACAAGCCTGTGGTCACCAGAGCAGCTCACAGGGACAAGGTAGGTCTGAAGGTCAGTAGTAGGGTACTGGGCCAAGCACCATGCAAATGCAAGCATAGCCTGGGCCAGGGCATGGCCTGAGCTTCTGGGGCCGTTGCACAGAAGGTGAGTGGAGGAGGGCCAGGTATCTCTGTTCAAGGTGATGAGGGTCTGTGGGTACCCTGACACTGGGCTCTTGGCTCACAAAGGTGGCTGCGTTCTGGGGATTTTCTGTTTTAATGCCCATTTAGTTTTTATTAATTTTTTTTTGGGGGGGGGGGTTGGAGATCAGTGTAGAATCCTTTATTTTGAACAGTGTAGGCGCTTAGGTGAGTGGGTTCAGCAACATGAATGAAATAACAAGGAAACCAATTCCTCATTGATAGGGTTCCCAGGACTGTGTGCAAAGCAGAGAGGAGCTTCCAAGGGAGGAAGCTGCTACTGGGGCTCTGTAGGCAGGAGGGGGATGCTGTGGCTCTGACAGGCCACTGATACCTGCAGAGCATGTCCGAGTGCTTGGCTGCTTAATGCAGTATTACAGAGCTGCGAAACTTGGCAATCTTCCATCTTTACTGAAAGAGGTGTGTTTTTGTGGAAATAAAGATAAAATTCACTTTTTGATTAAGAGAGCATGAGACCTTCAGGTTCTGCATGCTGGCTTCTGTTAGCAGCACGTGCTGGGGAAGCTGCACTGGAGCTGAGTGCAGTCTGAATACTGGCTGCATTCCTGTGCCCAGGGCAAGGGCTCCTGATTCCAAGAGCTATGGAAACTCAGGGAACAGCTGGTCAGTTGTTTAGGTGGCTTCAGTCAATAGTGTCTTTATAGATAAATGGGTATAGTGCTCATGTTCTTGAGAGGGAACTGATATGTAGAACTGTTACTAGGTATGTGATTTATTACCTGTTCCTGTGTGTATGTATATGTCTGTCCTGTACGTAAAAGTCCCCCGGAGGTTTGCTGAGGGAAGTTTTCTTTCCCCTTGGTTACAATGGCAGTACACCTATACAGTGGCCTGTGTACATAGGTGGCCTGGGCTTTGTCTTGGACTTTGGCCCTATTATCATGTCTTTGCAGTCAGTGTGCTCTGCATATTCTTTTCCCCTGTCATTCCTGAGCTGTGGCTTTCCCTGTGCATTGACACAGGTAAAGTTCTCTTTCCGACCTGTGTATCGTACCTTGGTCACTCCAGCATCCTTTCCCCTGCACCGATGTTCAGTTAAAGATGTGTGCAAAAGCCTGTTATCTTACATCTGCCCCAATATCCTGCCTTCCTCTGATGGTCATACTAGCGAGACTTATTTTGACTTTCAGGATCACTATGCCCCCAGTCATATCCAATTAACTTTGTCAGTTTTCTGGCAGGCACCACCTTTCTGATACTTCTTTGCTCCTTATAAAGTGCAATGACTTCTGTTAGTTAGGAGCTCTCCATGGATGCTATGGCAACACAAAGACATAGTGGGAGGCTTTGCCCTGGCAAATTTTATTTTTCCTGATATAACAGATGTATAAAATCTTACTGTATTGGCCCTGAAAGTGGCACAAATACACACAAATATACTATGTTTCCACCTGAATATTGCCTATATGCATGCAGGACTAGTCATTGTTGCTTTGACTGACCGTCACTGGCTACTTTATTCATGTATTTGTAGGCTTTAACACTGGCTTTTGGTTCCCACTGCATATGAAGATCTAGGACAGAAAAGCAACCTGTCCCTTGAGCCAGCAGTGATGTCCAGTCTCTGACCAGAAGGCGTGGTTTAGTGATAGACTTGGCAGTTTGGACCTGATGATCTTGAAGGTCTTTTCCAACCTATGTGATTCTATGATCAGTGTTAATACTGCAGCCCACAGAGCATGTGGTGTAAAGTACATGCATACTTTCCAAAGGAGCTGCAGTTCCCAGGTTGCTCTCGCTTCTCAGAAAGCCTTTCTGTGAACCGACAGGCCCCCTTGAGATGTCCTCAGAGTATGTCTGGCATTGCCATTCCCAGCTGACAGCTGTGTGAATTTCTGCTTTGCATCTTCATTAATCTAAACTCACTTAGAATAAAAGGCAATGATGTTAATTGACCTGCTGCTGAGAAGTTTCCCTGGCACAGTAGATAGTCTTTTCTCCTCCTGAGATACCTTGTTTTCATTTGAATTAGTATGAAAGCACTGGATACCACTAAACAGTCTTCATAAAAAATATGATTTTATTTTGTGTAAGTTCTGGTGTAGCTGTATTTTTATATGTGAGCTGCTAGTAGACAAAAAAAGCTGCAAAACCCTGATCTTTAAGGAGATATCCTGATGTGAGCCAGGGCAGAGAGGGAATGAGAGGCCAGGTCTGACAGTATATGACACAGTGTGCTTTGTAATTTGTTTTTTAGCATTGGCACTGCTGAGTGAAGAGAGTATCCTGTTGAAATCCACTGTATGGGAGATGTTTTGCAAGCAGGTTTTGAGACATCTGCCAGTGTTGATTTAAATGCATATCTAGGGAAAACTTGCCAGAAAATGTGTGCTTTCCAAAAGCAGCAAGGGCAATTGAACAGAACATGGGGACAGCTGTCTCAGGTTCTTTTCTGGAACCAAAGACCAAGAACAAAAAGTGACCATTGTCACTAAAATCAGATGTGCATATTATGAAAAGCACTAGATTCTTCAGCCTGAAGGTGCCCCCTGATCAACATTTCTAGAACTTCAGCTTGAAAAATTGATTTGGCTTGAAAAGTGCTACACTTAAAGTGAATTATATGTTTTAAAATGCTCGTGTTACAGACTATTAAAAATAATCACTCAACTTTCAAATGCTGGCTTTGATCTAATCCTACTTTGTCTCCCCTTATCTTAAGACAAGGGCTTGTTATTCTGAATTTACATCCTTAAAAGCTTACAAATCTGCTATATGTTTTATGAACTTCCTGTAATTGAGGAGAGTTGCTAATTTACTTCTTGTGTATATGTGGACTTCAGTTCTGCTGTCACCGGTTGCAGTAATTCAGGGATCCATCTTGATCCTATTAATTTCAATTGAAGATTGGGTTTCCATGTTGATCTTTTATTTTTTAACTTGAAATAGGGCTAGAAAAATTTTGAAAATTGCTTTTAATTGGCTAGATGCACTTCAGAAAGAATATAGCTGCACTTAGGAAAAGCAGAGCTTTCCCTTTACCCCCAGCCACTACAGACCCAAGTGCTTGGGGTCAGGGAGATTTCAGCATTAGTCTCCCATCTATAAATACAGATTGTGTTATGATTGTGGCTTCCCTGTTGATGATCACAGATATTGATGATGGTGGAGGAAACATTACCTGGTCTTTATAAGTCTCCATGCAGCCAGCACATGGTCTGAACATGCTGGAAATACCCTTGGTCTCCCCTGGTCTCCCCTGGTCTCCTTGGGTGGTATGCTGTGAATGCATCTTTTGAACTAGGCATCTCAATGGCTGCATCAAAACTGGAAGACCTGGGGTTGCATCTGAAGTTCCAGTCTAGGTCAGTTCCCAGGTATGTGTAGCCTCTGCTTTGAGGTGTGACCACAGCACTCCCCAGCCTGTTTCCACCCTGTCTTAAGGGGAGGCAGCTATGGTTGCGTGTGCTGGAGAGCAGGCATGCCGCACACAGCCCCAGGCCCCGAGCTGCAGCGTTTGGGAACAGAGCAATAAGATTCCTGGCATTGGCCTCTCTGTTCTGTCAGGCTGTATGTGGCCAGAGTTGGTGAGGTGGTGGTGGCATAGGGAACAGTAGTGTACTTCCCAGTGTGTTCGTGCACAGTTGTCAGCCCTCCTGTCTCTGCCAGGTGCAGGGGACAGTCTTCACAGAGCCTGGAGCCATGAAACTCAGCAGTGCTGAGGGCTGCTGGAGGAGTGAGTGTGTGATGGTTCCGCTGGCAAGGACATGACTCCACAGGGGAAAGGCTGTCATGGAGCTTGACCCCCCAGGCAGCCTGGGAGGTCAAACGTGGCAGCTTCTGCTGGCTTAATTGCAGTTGCAGCTGGAGATGGATATTTCCCTGCAGAAGCCAAGAGATTTAGTGGGCACCCATATGTCCCAGCTTCAGCAAGGCAGCTGCCCTGGAAGCACTCAGACTGTGGTTGACTCGGCCATGGGTTGTCCTGTCTTACCCACCCTGTCTTCATCCCAAGTCCCAAGGGACTGGACCTGGTGGCCAAGGTGATTTCCCCCTAGTCCTTTTCTCAGTTTTTTAGTTGTCATTCTCAGGCTCAAGAGAAATCTTAACAGCTAAGCATTTCAAAGGACTTAAAAATAGCCTTGGATTTACAGGCATACTGCTGCTTAAAATTCACACACAAATATTACTTTCCTGGCTTTATCCCTGGGCACAGTGATGCACAGAGAGCTCAAGTGATTTCACGGCCTGAAGCTGATGAAAAAGATGAGAATATAAACAGTCTGCTGCCTGTTAGATAACACTGTAATCCAACAGAAGTACAGTTCAGTGGAAAAGTAACTCCAAAGTCAGTCCTTTAAGGAAAAAAAGGCTACTGTTCTTTTTATTAAACATAAAAATTATACAGTCTGTTGGACCTTGTGCACAGTTCTAATGGTAAATAAGTTCATTGGTCCACGCATGCAAATAGTGTTTCCAAACAAGTTGAAGCAGTACAGTCTAGCAGATAGGATATTTAGCTGGGGATTGGGAGACCAAGATTTTATTACTGACTTGTTTGCTCAGCTGCTCTGTGATTTCTGGGGAAGTTGCTTCACACGTTTTTGCTTCTGCTCCTCTTCCACCCTTTGCTTGTCTTATCAATACAGTTGGTAAGCTCACTGGAGTAAAACCCATCTATTAGGATGTATTTGTACATACACACACACACACTATGCCTCAAATAACATGAATGCCACTTCCCATACTATCTATTTAGAATGGTTTTGGTTTTAAAAAACAATGCCAAAAGCCATTGCACAGAGGCACCCAGGCTAGTTTAGGTATTCTTGCTTAATAATCATGATGTCTGTAGAAACTGGTAATTTTGGAAGCGGTCTCTGTTGTTTAGACTGTACATGTAAAATGCCTGGACCCCTGAGTGGTTCACTGAGAGTGTGGGGGGGACACACTGCAGCTCTCCATTATCCCCATTAGCATCACTTGCTAGTAATTTACCTGTTCCTGTGGGAGAGCTTCCTATGGATGAGCGCAGCCATCACCTCCTCCCTCTCTCCCTATTCCTCCCAGCATCGTATCGCTGCTGTGGCTGGCCCAAAAGCTGTCAGTTAAATGTACTCTCTGTCACTGGCAGATTGCTAATCCCTTTAGAGGAGTAAAAAGAGGTACTTAGCTCTTGAAGCTGTGTGAGCTGACTGTGTCTTTTGTCAACCTCAGAAGAAGGAACCTTGCTGCTGGTCGTAAAATGCCAAGTGGTATGCTACTACTTGTAGGCCTGTTTGTTCAGCATGGAGTTAAGCCAGGAAACATGAGATTTGCTGATACGGCTTCCTTTTGTCCACAAAAAACAATATGGAGTGAATAATTGTTAGCAGAAACCTCAATTTATAACGGTGTTGGTGGGCTTGAAAGCCTCTGTAATTCCAATACACGCCTCTTCTCTTGCACCTTCTTTTTGACTAGGCTATGTTTTGGTGGGAGGTACACATGAAGTCCTGCTGAGTTCCCCATGCACCCAGCCTGGGCTGCAGCTTTTACAAGTCCATGATATGTAATGACAATAAACAGCATACTCATGTATGACACTGCTCTAATCAGTGTGTTTAAACCGGGCTGTCACTTTGTGTGCCTGATACCTGCTGCCTTTGGGGAGAAAACCTTTTCCCTTCTTGTTGTATGACCAGTATCTGTTTCCCTAAAGATGTGCTGTTCTGCAGCTGGAATGTATGTAGACAGACATAGCTGGACTGAGATGTGCTGTGACAGAAGCACATCTAAACAGGTGGGAAAAGGACATGCAGGTGGAAATGGTTGTCTGTCTTCGTTACTCCTTACCATGCTCAGAACAAGCAGAGCTTGCTTGCAGGAGCAGCACCATTGTGGGGAACTTGTGATCTGTTTCCCTGTGTTACATCATGTTACATCTATTGTTTTCTTAGCCTGAGTTTTATTCTAGCTTGCTAGCCCTTTTTTTTTTTTTTTTTTTTCCTTTAAGATTTTTTCAGTCTAAGAGATCTGTTCTCATTCTTCTGGAGAGGCTTTCTGAACAGCAATCATTGTCCTCTTCAAAGTACTCTGGGTTGCCAGTCAGAGCTGTCTGTTTTCACTAGGGGAAATTGCGCTTCCCTCTGATTCACTTGTCTCAAGAGCCTGCAATTCTGAATCCTCCCTCTAACATCAGAGATCCTTCTTTCCTGTATTGACTGCTGCAGCATTAGTTGCTTCATGTAGCCCCTATGAAGTACAGCTGAGTTCATCTGGGTTTCGATATGTTATTGACCACCAGCAGTGAGTCTGTGGAAGCTGAGAGCCTGCAGCAGAGCACAGCCAGAGCAATGTAGTAGAGCTGGAGATGCTTTAGCTGCTCTTTTGACTTGCTGTGGTTCTTGGCACGTTTATGTAGCAAACATGAAGCACAGATTTGGTGACTGAGACTAGCATTCCTTCTTTGCAAAGCAGATGCCTGTGAGTTCCTGTGGAGCAGCCCTCTGCTCTCCAGAACAACTGGACTGAAGCACCCCACAATATGGCCAGTGGGGCTTAATAAACTGCAGGGAGTTGTTATTGCTGCCAAGTGCCATTCATTTTCAGATAGCAGCAAAGAAGGACCCTTTTTATAGTGATTTACCTGTCTTTCTGGCAGCGTTCCATACGTAAAACAGAAAGTAGGTTGTATTTACTCTGTTGTGCTGTAAGTCCTAGTAATGAGTTTTTCTCACCACTTTGTCTTCAGCTTCATGTTGTGAAAAATTAAATAGAAAAGTTTAGCCTGTTAGAGAAAATGTTTGTCCAAGCTCACATGGCTGAGTGTGGAGCTTTCCTGGGAAATCTGCCCAGGGCTGTGACCGCTGGGATTGGGGCACTTGTAGCTTCTTGAAAAATCAAGCCTCAGGTGATACACATACCCAAGATAGCACACTTGGTATGTCGCTGCACTGGGATCCTGCTTCTCATACCAAGCATCAATTCAGAAAGTGTTAGATGTTTGGTAATGATGTAAACTAATTGAAATGATCCCAGGCAGTAAACCTCAATAGCATGCAACACTGTTTTAGAGCCAGCTGTAATATTTGATTACTTCTACAGAAGTTTTGTATCTTGAGCTTTCCTCAGATTCCAGTGCTGTGCATATTGGGGGAAAAAAAATGTAATTGAAAGTGTGATTTATCAGCAATTTTAAACAATTTGACATCCCCAAAGACTTCATACTTTTTCAAAATTCCATATTTGCAAGTACACAAAAGACTTTTCCAGATGTTTTTCTTCCCTTTAGGTTTAATTGATAATTGAAAAAATATTTTCATCTATCACAAATAATTGGTATACATGAATTACATGTCTAAAATACTCTGCATAAGGTCAAGATGTAGGTTTATTTCTTCGTGCCCCAGTATATCACCATGTATGCGGCAACAGGACAGAACACAGAGAGTGGCACAGATTTCCAGGAGAAAGCTCCCCCCATTTTTAACCCACAGTTGAACTGCAGGTGGGATTTTCGGCAAGTGAACGTCAGTCAAACTACAGGCTTGTATTCTAGAGATGGACAAGTACTCTGTTTTGTATCTGGAATTAATTTTCTGTATGCAAAATTGCACCTGCAGAAGGGGAATCCAGTTCTCCCCTGACCCACTGTGCTGCTAGCTTTAGGAGTTTAACAAGATGAGTGACAAGTCTTTGAAAAGTTGCTCGGGCCCTGTTGGTAATTATGCTCATTCAGAGCTCTTCATTTACCTCTGCTCTCCTGTTGTGGAATAAGCATTGTTTTGCACTGTGATACAGTTTTTTTGGGAGTGGTTTCCTCTGCCCTCACTCTGGCTGACAAAATGTTTTCCTGGCAACTGATTTACTTTTAGTGTAATGTATGGCTGAGGCAGTGTGGGCCCTAACTTTTGCTTGCTCTTCCTCTGGTTTCATCCTACTTGTTTGCTGACTTCTATGACTAAAAATCTCAAATTTTCTTTGCCTCCTCATCTCCCACACCAGAAAGTTCCTGTGAATCATTCTGTTCATTAGAAAAATGAAATGCTCAAAGATTTTTTCAGTTCATAGCTTGGTGCAGGCTTGAGTAACATAGTAACATGGTGTTTCACAATGATTTCCAAAACTTCTCTGCTTCTCTGCTGTTCCTTTTGCAAGTATACCCTTGGCTCAGGAGCTGATGGCAATTACTGCTCTCCAAAGGTGCTGAAACAGGGGAAAGGCGATGCAACAGAAGCAGGACTTAGAAAGCTATCTGAGGAGAGGAGATCATCTCAGAAGGGTGCTATGGGGCTCGCTCCAGCTGTGTCTCCCTGTCTTATGAGTTTCCAGACTTTTGGATGTCACAGAATTTTTGGCACCTATATTCCAATCAAGTAACAACAATCCCTCCCTCACTAGTGTGTTATTAGAGCAGAGACATGTGGATCTGTATCACTTGGGAGAAGTGCTAGGAGAGACACTTATGCAGTGCTAGGTTTTTAGGGGTGTCCTGTTTTGAGGTGGCCCCTTGAGAGATTGCAGCTCAGCAGTGCCTGTATCTGCAGCTCACTCTGATTTGGAGCCAGGTGTGTGTGTTCTTGGCACTTGAAAGTCAGTCAAACTGGGTACCAAACAGGCAAATATATCCAAGAGGATATTCTTGTTTCTTCAGAAGTTGCTCCTTCTCTGCAAGAGCTTATGGGTTTTGGTGGCTTTTCTTCCCACCCCCCGGATAGCATTATTGGATGACTACATTAACGTTTGTGAAAGAACTTTCAAACCTCATGAGAAAAGCATGATTTGGGTGCAGCTTCTGTATCTCTCTTTTGTCCTGTCTGTAACTTATTTCCTTCAAATTGTTTATTTCTAAAGACTAGCCTCGCCTCCCATGTACAGCGTGTTCAGGACTGATGTAGCTGCTAATGAGCAGAGTTATGTCACTTGGCGCTATGCTGGGAACGAATCAAACATTCCTGAGATGGTGAAAGCAGCATGCCTCTTCCCAAGCCTCTAATATCAGGGAAAAGTAGTTATCAGTTACTAAAACATTATAGTGGATTGCTAACTCTTGGTATTTTATGCAGTATTTTCCAAAGACACTTAACCTTGCTGGAGACTTCCAATTTCTCTTGGGCTAACGATGTTATGACGATGACTCATGGAAGTTGAGGTCAATGATTTTCTCTTCAGAATCATTGTTCTGCACTAACCACTGGTGATAGCTACTTGTAGGCAGTAAATGTCAGACTTCTCTATATAATTAACTAATTACCATTTTCTAATTGCTGAAGTCCAGAGACTCAGAACATAAAAATATCAGAAATTCTGGCCTGGCTTTATAAAAAATCTCAACAGGACAGTGTTTTACATTTAGTATGGGGAGGGTAGTAACGCTGTCTATTTATCCAGTTTTAGGAAAAGCATTATAGATAAAACCGTGTGGTTCCTATCAACTCTTGGACGTGTTGCTTTGCTCTTCTCTGCTCAGTGCCCCACTCTCTCAGTCACTTCATGGACATGGCAGGTGGAGGTCCTGCGGCATCGTCTGCTTTACTCTGGGAAGAGTACTTCATGTAGGAAATGACAGAGAAAATGCTAGCAATGGATGCAGTGTTTGTGAGGCAGGCTTGGAGTCAGTGGGTATAGTTTTAGGAAATGGGTGATATGAAATGGTAGTGTATAAAAAGGTGAGTATGTAGCCACGTTGTTTTGAATCTCTCTCCAGTGTGAAGACCAACTGAGGGGGGGGAGGGTGTTTCCATGGAGAAAACTCCCCACCTTGGCACCCCACATTGCCACTTGGCATCATTAAATCTGCTTATTTTTGTAACAATGGGAAAGGAAGAATTTCAGTTGTGGCAGACTGAAAAAGGGCCGGCCTGTGAAAGTTGTAGTTGACACCTACACCTGACTGAGAGGTATCAAAAACTGTGGGTAGACAAGTATAAGACAAGTGTAAGAACTGTGAGCTATCGATGAATAATTGTGATCAGTTTTGACCTAGTCAGTAATAAAAAATGAAGTAAGGAATGGATGATTAGATGGTTCTGTTGGTTAAAATAGGTACATTTTGATGTTGTGAAAGCATACAAGATACCTAAATTAGTGCCCCAAACTGTTCACTAAAATGAGGAAAATTGCTGCCTTTAGGTCATGAAGTGAAGCACAGGTATGACTCCCTTCACAGTGGCAGCCCAGTGCTGTGCTTGTAGAGCCAGCAGCACGAGGAAATGCAGTGACCTCCAAATTACACCTCTGTGACATACACCTACTAAAAAGTGTACCCTACTGCCTGTACTGTTAAATGTAAAGGTTAGTGTGCTGCATAAAGAGACTGAAACATATCTGTGTTAGAAAACTACCTGAAAGGAGATGAGTTTCGAAACTCTCTTTCTGAAAATTTTACTTTCCCCAGTGATTTTGTATGACACTGTTTTAATTTGACAAAATGTGTATGTATTGACATTAAACCCTCTAACAGAAACGGCTACCTCTTACACACAAAGAGTTACTGCCAGGAAAGGTGCTGCCTATATATCTGTGAAATACTTCAAACATTAGGCTTGAGGTGGGAACTTAAGGGCAGTGCAGAAGTGCTACTGTGGAAAGTAAGATGTGCGAGGAGCCCAACTGAGTCCAGAGGTCAAGTCCAATACCACATTTGAGTTCCTGAAGTGCTCTAAAAAGAGCAAAACTTCTTTTTACAGTTCAGAGAAAGAAACTCGGGGTTCCATTCAAGTCATAACTAAAGTAAGTTTTAAATAGCATTTATTTGTAATCCTCCAAAGGCATTTTGTGAGAAAATGATTTGGAAAATATTCCGTATCTTGGATCTCCATCTCGACTGTTAACGAAATTATGTTTCGAAGACAAATTGCTGCTCTCTGTCCCAGCCACCCATTCAAAATGGTTGAAATTGCACAGAGCAAAGTTTGGCTGCTTAATTTTTGTTGTTGGTGATCAATGAAACAGGCCCAGTTTGATGTTCAGATCCCACCAGACACACACAGGGTTAGCAAACTGTTTGTTTTACAGGTGCCCACCAAAAAATGGAAAATGCTGGTTGTGAGAGCAAGAATTCACTTTGAAGTTGCCGTATCCGTTGCTGCATGAGAAGAGGTTTGCTTTTACTATTACATTTTTTTACTTGAATAAATGATTAGCAGATAGGATTTAGCAGAAGACCAGTGTGATCTTTTCTGTAATACTTATAAAAACAGATATTTGAAAGATTGCATTCTTGATGGGTTTTTTTTTTTTTTGGTAATGTTTAATAGTATAGGAGAGATTTTTCTCACTGAACCATAGTGACTCTGTGTTTAGAATTCAGTCATGTATTTCTCTTAAATATGCAAACACAAAGAAAATCCACAAATAATCCCATTACAACTTTATCTATCACTGTGATTGCAAGAACCAGTTTCCCAGCACACAATCACAAAGTGTATTTAGAACTGACTCTTAAATGCTTATCTGCATGTTTCATGTGTGTTCTCTGTTTGTGGTTTCCAGTTCCGTATGCCACCAGCAAGTCAGTAAGACAGACCAACTGTCCTCTATGTGTTTATAGCCCTCTGGCTGTATCGCCATTAGCCTTCAGAATTTGAGATAGGAAATCTATGCAAACATCAGAACATAGAGTAGCTGTTGGGCAGGGATACGAAGTGCGACAACCACAGCAATCAAAGCTTTTGTTAAACATATTTTTTAAATGCAAAGAACTGTTTTTTAAGTATGTTCTAATAGCATAAAGGGGGCATAGTTAATAGGAGGCTTATTGTTATGATGTCCTTATATGTCATGGGCAAAGACAAGGCCCTGGCTCAAAAGTGAAAAGGCTGAAAGACTGGTTGCCACTGTTCTTGGCTCAGCTATTGGGGTGTGTGTCTGTCACAGCTCTGTGCCAGCAGTGACGCTGGAAGAACAGCCTACGGGTGTGAGGCGTCATGCTGGTAGAGCACTGATCGCATCAGTCACCATGGTCATCGGTTTGGTTTGGCTGAGACCTCAGGGTGATGTCTGCAAACAAGATAATGGGAATGAAAACCAGTTTATGAGTGTAAGTGAATTTGCTATCTCCTATGGAGAATTTTTTAGATGCTCAGAAATGGAAAAAGTTGAAAAAATTAGTGCCTTGGAGACCACAGGTCTAAGTTTCTGAGTTTCTGTGTAATGGCATAAAATTGTGGTAATATAAGGCTGATTGACACTTTTGACAGAACATTATTGCATTTGGGTGGCACAGTGCGGGACCACTGTATATAAAGACCCTGAGCACTGCAACCCACAGACAGGTATGGTTTTGTTCACCGTAACATGACCTCCCTGCATGTTCTGCTCCAAGCCTAAACAGATATATTGCCTCTAGAGAAGGACAGAGAGCCATCACGCTTGCTGTACATGGGGCAATGTAGTTATTGCAAGGCCTCTGTGCTCACTGGGGAGGTTTTCTCTCCCCCTGCTTCAGGCAGAAACCCTGCATGTGGAAGCACATTCTTTCAAACAGTACGTTTTTGAGCGAGTATGTAGCAGGCTAAGTATGTGCTCCCAGTCACCAGATGTGGAGATCTAGTACCTACTGTGCTTCAGCAGCCAATTACTCAAACCCATAATATTTTTGCTTCTGAAATTAACCACTTTATGAATTATACAAAAGGAAAAGATCAGTGTTGACAGCTGATCCTTTTAAATAGAGTGTAATCAAAAACATCATTAAAAATACGCCTGAAGTTCACCATTCCACAGTGCTGACTCTCATCAAGTTTTGAAATGCTATTAGCAATAGCATATCTTTCCTAAGATTCATAATTTTCCAGGTATTGCCCTGTCTTACTCAATAAATCTCAATTTCTCCACCTCAGAAACAATTATGATTCCTGGGCACTGCACCAAAATTTGCAGATGTTCTGAAGATGTCCTGATCAGCCGAGATTAGAACATGAGTGTTTTAAACTTTATTCTATAGGTGTGGCACCCCTGAAACTTGACTATATTAACTGGTTAGACGGTCCAGTACAAGGAAGCACAAATTACTGCCTGTTAATGAACAACTTTGTTTCATCGCTTTGAAGAAAAATAAAAATAATCAACCTTGATCACTTCAGAGAAATCTGTGCTGCTGCTGGAAACTAAACATAATAGAGGTATTGCTTACCTCTGGTTTTAGGTTTACTGCAATGAGAATTTTTCGCTTGCAGTGGTAAAAACTCTTTTAAATCTTCAGTAAGCGTGACCCAGTTCATTTTGATATTGCTTTTTCTGTGTTTTCTTAGTACTTGAGAATAGAACAGGATCCAATGTACATTCTTTTGGGTCTGTTGTTAAGTTAGTCCCTTGCCATGCTCTTCAATTGCATTTTGTACTGCACATTCAAACTGCAAATTGTACTGCATGTGCTGCCCTTTTCTATGACTTTTTCAGAGCTTTCCTTAAGCTTTCATTTTCCTTGAAGATTGTGTAGGTGTCATTGAACCAATGTATCAGCATTGTTTGAGGACTCTCTAGAAATGAATTTTCATAATCTTTTTCAGGGTTCTTTCCCCTTGCTCTGTCTCTGAATGTTTACTTTCAGCAATGTTAAGTCATGTTTTATTTATTTGCTTTTCCATAAATGGCAAAGAATCAGTTTTGCTCAAGAATACAGAAAAAGTACTCCCTGTCTCAAAAAACCCTACAAGCATAGAAAAGGAACATAAAGCAAGGATGAATGCTGGAAGATGAGAGTGCCTGGGAATGCAGTCATCACCAACTCTGTGTTAGTGGCAGGAGTCATCAACACAGCTTCCGCTTTCCACTAGAAACATTTAGAAATGTTTCTAAACATTGCAAAATGTTGAGTTTTGTAAGGGGGACATGTGAGAACAGAGGGTGTCCCAGGCATGAGGAAGAGTTTAGGATAAACATGACCGTTTGCTTGAGCATTACCTGTAGATAACGGTGCCTTGCTACTAGAATGTAAATCCTTCAGTAAAAAAAAAAAAAAAATAAAAAAATTCTTTGCTTCACAGACATTGTCTCCTGATGGTTTTGTTTCTTTTCCATGCTGGGTGTTTTTCTGCCCCTCTTCAAAGTGTGGGAAATCAGTCCTTCCCTGTTTTCGGTCTTGAGCCCAGCCCTCAAGATTGTTTG
Organism: Microhierax caerulescens; assembly: GCA_035590215.1. Lineage (NCBI taxonomy): Eukaryota > Metazoa > Chordata > Aves > Falconiformes > Falconidae > Microhierax > Microhierax caerulescens. Next base: position 26,113,419 of record JAVJGJ010000001.1, read on the forward strand.
CGTAACCTAAATGCAAATCTGCATATTGGTCCAAATCTGGGATCAGCCAGGTGGTTCCCAGGCAGGGACACAGACCCGAAGGTGGATTGGCTGAGGGCATACTTCTACTCCTACAAGTAATGTGGATGTAATTGGCTTGCCTACTTCTCTGTCAAAATTTTAAGTATAGATACCTAGGAAGTACAGACAGAATTATGGATGCCTTTGACACTCTTCACTCTCAAAATTTACCATCTGCTAAGTTACCTTGATAAGTTGGGTGGGATTCATAGATTTATTTTTTTTATATCATCTTGGCAAAAGCTGGACAAACAAGTGCTAGTGAAAGAAAAGCCACAATCTGCATTGAATCAAGCTGCATTTGAGTTCAGTAGCATGACCAAATGAATGTTAGAAAGGGAGTAAGATAAATGAATGTAGTGAAGAAAAAAGGAAAAAAAAAAAAGTGCTAGTACAGACTCTATCCCAGTCTTTTTCCGAGTTGAGTGGTTAGTGTGTGTGGCTTGTACAATAGGTCCAACCAGGCTCGCATTCCCTTTTGTAATTAACCCTTATTTTTCCACAATGCTGAAACATTTTTAAGGTTAACCATATTACTTATCATTGACTGGACACTGTGAAAGTGGTCAGCTTCTGCAACTAAAAAGCAGAAACTATCCCTCTAAGCACTTCAGAGAATTAACATTGACTGATACCATGCCACCTTCTGTGCAACTTTGTCATTTCTTGGAACCAGAAAACTGGGAACTTTGCATTGTTCTCCAGTCCAACCTCTCCTGTTCAAAGAACACTGAATCTAGACCTGGCTTGCTTAGGGCTCTGCCTGGCTGGGTCTTGCAAACCTCCAAGGATGGAGACTGGACAGACTCTCTGGATGGCTTCTTCCAGTGCTTGGCCAGCTGGTGAAATACGGTGAAATGTGACCACTGACTTGCAAATGTGGCACAAAGAATGTTGAGAGGTGCATGAAGTTTTATTAGGGGGTTTGTTAGTTGAAGGTGTACATGGACTTCTAAGTTGTCTTATTTAAAAAAAAAAAAAAAGGGGGGGGTGAAAGGGAAGAGGGAAACTGAGCATGAGAGAAACCACAGAATTTTAAAGGTAAAACTTTAATGTGCAGGTCTTGCCTGCTGAGTGGTTACTAAGCTTTTGGGCCTGTGTATTGCTGGGTACACCTGTTGGATATTTAGAAGACTAATACTTTCTTTGTTATGCACTATGTTAAGTAAAAACTTACAGGATAAGGGGCAGAAAGAAGAGGTGATTGGTTTCCTCTAAGAACCCTTCATAGCGAAAATACCTGGGCTTAAAAATGCAAGGCCAAGAGAGTAATAATCCAAGAAGACCACAAGTGAGCAATACTGCCACAGAGGCTTGGGAAAAGCCGCTGAAGCAGCTTAGGGGAGAGGCTGCAGCGCTGCAAGTGGGAGGCTGTCTGTGACACAGGTTAAGGTACGTCAGAGGTGGTGCAGCACGCCTTCCCACTATGTGTGTCCACAGAGGATCTGGCTTTGTCTTCTCCCTGTGTTGAGGACACACCATAGCCAGTGGTGTAGAGATGCCTGAGCTCCAGCTATCCAGGTTGGCGTATCCACCGTGTGCAGTGCCATATACACATAAGTACTAGTGAGGCTGTGGGAGCAATAGGGCAGTGTTGCTGCTACAGGACCATATTGCTGTGTCCAGGATAATAGCTCTGTTCATGGACATCAAAGTGCCGTCATTGTGAGATGGCCATCCTTATCCAGTTTTGGAGCTGGTTTGGTTCATGCAGACTCTGTTGCATAGTGTAGACGTGGTGCAGGGACATGAATGTTGCATACTTTTCCGGTATCTGAAGTTTTGTTTGAGGCTTCTTGTAATGACTGAAGTACTTATAGACCTCTCCCTCCCGTGTTGTTAAATTTCTTTTTAATGTAAATATTTCAGTAAACCCTTCATTGATCCTCATTCATCCAACGCTTATAGTGGGCTAAATAAGGGGGCAGCTGGCCCAAAGTAGAGAGCAATGTACTGCTTTAAAAACAGTATCAAATACAGACCTGCTAACTGACTAACCCAGGACTAAATTGCTGGCAAAGTAATATTTAATAGCTGTCGTTGTTAAGGCATCCCACTGCTGGTGTGTTACCAACACTGAAGGGCAAGCAAAGTTATCGGCCTGCACCCCTTGCCATCCAGGTCCCGTTAAGTCTGGCAAGAGCAGAGTCAGTGCAGAGCGCTTCTGGAAATAGTATCCTTGACACAGTGCTGTGGCTGGGTCCCCTTTGGCCTTTACCTGTGGATCTTGTACTGGTGACCAGTGGCAGATAGTTGGCTCCCTGGAAACTATATGTTACGGTTTTCTGCATAAAGTTGGGCCATGTCATGTTTACAATGTTGGCAGTAATAATGTCATTAATCACAATTAACATGAAAAATGTATTCCCTTACATAAAACAACCTGTATGAGGTTAACTGTGAAGTATGTACTGCAGCCTGCAGAACAGTTTTCCGGCTTTGTAATTTCTTTCTCTCTTTATCTTAGTTTGGTCTAATTTTGACTTTACAATCTGCCAGCCTTTCCCCACAACTGTTTGCTTTTTAAAGAGATGCACCCATTTTTATAGGTGTGGAAAAATACCTGAATGACTTTCTGCATGAAAATCAATGTTTGTTGTAACCCTGGGTTTAATAATTAAACTCTGTTTACTGTTCAGTACTTTAAGTAATATTTAATAGCTCTCGTTGTTAAAACCCCTGTCAGATAGTGAAATGCACTTAAGGCAACTGATTAAATGAACATGAGTAATATAAATTCTTAAAAATGTAAACAAAAAAAAGTAAACATAAACTGAATATTTGCTGGCACTTGAATATGTCCCGGGGCAAAAAAGGCATGCGTGTGTATAAGACTTGTGCAATGGTGGCTTTTAAAAAATGGCTTTCAAACTCCAGTGATCCCAGTTCAGTAATGTGTATCATTCCTAAACTTGAAGGCCTTTAGGCTTCAGGTTTTTTTCTGACTACTATTTTTTTTTGTTTGACTTAAAATGTTCAGTACTGGCTTTTCCAGATGCCAGCTCCCTTCACCTGCTCTACCTCATTCTCCCATTCTTTTCACAGCTGCTGTGATAAAAACAATACTCACTGAATCCACAATAAGGAAATAATGATAGGTCATTACGCTGTATTTTTAGGTTGTGTGCTTGGTGATTCAAAAGACACAACTAAGTCTGAGTTCTTGTGTTCTCCATGTAGCGTTTCTCATTTGGTTGGTTTTGGTTTTCTTTTTCTTCTTGGTTTTGTGTTTTGTTTTGTTTTTTTAATTATTTTTTTTAGTACTGTCAACCATATTTCTGTATGTGAGCCAACATCCTTTTGGGTGATGTGTGTGCTAGTGAAATTGATAACATCTGATTGATCTAATTTTGTTTAGACTTTTAAATCTCCCATTTGCAAGCATCTTGCTATATTTATATTGTAAAGAGCCTCCATATTGTGTTTCCTTCTTGTAACATACTCATTAAAAATGCTTTGATTATCCAGGAATGTCTGCGTGTCAGCCCTTTAGAGCCCCGTGTGTGTCTGTGGTGAGTGGTGCACAGACACTTGGAGCAGGAAGTTTTGAAGGATTTTCATCTGATTGGAAAAGGGCCAAAAAAAGGCTGAAAGCTTGGATGAAATGATTCAGTTTCAGGACTTTTCCATATAAATCTTCATGCTGCTTTGGAGAACTGCCGTAGGCACTTGTAGGACTTGGTTAAAGAATGTGACACCTTGGCTGTACTGTTGCATTGCACCCTTAAGAAACACAGGGTGTCTCCTGCCATTTATTCTCTTGGAGCCATAAATCAAGAATTCTTCCTCACAAATTCAGGTAGATAACGATTGTCAGGCCTTTTGCTGGCAGTTAAGTGGTTGGCACTTAAATGGCAGTGTCCGTAGCTGAAATGATCACACTTGGTCCCAGGATGGTTTGTTGATGTTGTAAAAGGACTGAATATTGCAGTTGTCATGAGCGACTTTCTTTGTTTAACTGTGTTACGATTCTCGGTAAGGAAAGTTTTGGGTTTGGTTTCTTTTGTGGCATTTTTTGTTGACTTGTTTTTACAATTTTTAAGGTTCGAATCCTTGCAGGGAAATGTGCAAGTAAAAAGATGTCAGAAGGGAAGATAGGAAGGAATGTATCAGTGGTGGGACTTGAAAGGCAGGTTACTTTTCCAGGCCTCTGGTGCTGTCAAGATAGAGTCCACCATGTTGCTGAGCATCCCTGTGCTTCCTGTAAAATATCATCAGCCTCACATCCTTGTCTCACAGACATCAGATGAAAGGAAGATTATGGTACACTCAGATAATAGTAGGGTGAGATAATACCGATCAGTCTGTCTTAGGTAAATGATCAGGACAGCATGTCAAAGAGACTTTGAGACTCTGGAATTCTCTGTGGTCGATCAGGAGGAAAAAAAGGGTTATATTTTAATTATTGTTATTCAGTATTGCATGGCTGCTCTTGTAATTTCCTTCTTTTTTTGCCTTTTTTTATTGATTTCTGGGTGATACCCTGCGTCTTCACAGACAGGACTTGTCAGGGTGCCATGAGGGCTGGTGATGCTGATGGTTGGGGAGCTGGTGAGCTGGTGGGAGATGCCATGGCGCGTGGGGCAGGGGCTTCACTAGCCAGGGCCTGGCACAGCTTTGAGCCATTTTTCTTCCTGTCCTTGCTCAGCCAACATCTCTGCCTGAGCTGATTGCTTCAGCCAGCGAGATGTGATGTTCCCCACACACTGTGAGGAAAACAGCTTCTGCCAACTTCCAACCTCCATCCACCCAGAGACATGTCCTTGCTGGCCAGAGTGTGTGCTGGAGTGGGATCTGACTCTGGACTAGCAATCATGGCACAGGCTTGCCAGAGGGGAATTGAACAAGTTTTTATCGTCTGTGTGAGTTTCGTATTATCAGTACTGTATTAAATTCTGCAATAGCAAACAAGAAAGTGCTTGGAGTGTTTATCGTCTTACCTGTTGTATGGTAGCAACTGTGATCTGCCTATTGTAATGATAACTAAGAAGGACTTTGTGTCCCATAAAGTTTATGATTTGATATGAATGTTTGTATTAGATGTTGTACTTGAAAATAATTGTAAAGTGTTTCTGGGAGAGTTTGTCTAGATTGTTTTCCAGAACATTCTTGGGTCTTTTTGGATGGAGGTTGCCAAGACTTTTCTTTTAGATAAGTTGCTTTAACTGGAAGTTGTATCCTCACAAAAATCTGGTGATGGCAATGCTTCCCAAAGTGAGGACCCTGGTCCATGTGGGGAAAGTGGCTGGGTGGGTGTCAGAAGGAAAGTTTGCTTCTCCATCAGCCCCGGGTTCTTGCACAGGGTTCAGCACAAATCTTGACTTCCTTGGCTCTCATGGATATTTAATTAATTCTCAACAGTTACACCAGAGAATGGGTGCCATTCATTGAATGCAGCTAAGCAGGATACAGCAAAGCCAGGTGAGGCCATGGAAGAGAAGTGCCAGACCATGTGCCACCATAATCTCAATCATTTTTCACTGATGGATAAGGTACAAGGATAGGTAATGACCTGCAGGGTCTGTTTTATGGCTGTCTGATCACTCTTTAGATGGCTTTTGATGATATAACAAAGGAGTATTTTGTATAAATGATAGAGCTACTCAATGAACTGGTGAATTATTTACTTACCTGCAAGATATGGACTTCCTTGTAAATTATCAGGTTTTTCATATACAAGATGATTGCTTGTCTTGAACAGTGCAGCAGATAATAGCTTCTAATAACATAATAGGACAGTAAGCAATTTGGTCTTTGTATCACACAAAGAAAAGCATTTAACTTTGCTTCCACCATTGCTTTGAGTGACAGAAACATTGAAACTCATATGATTGTTTTAAATGCCATCTCAGACAGAGTACAGCTTGTCTCAGAGGGCTGAACTCCATCTGTGACATGATATGGCATGTTTTCACAGGGATTTGCTTTGAGAATGAGAGAAGACTGTGGCTACATTAAACACCTTTTCAAACACATTTGCAGAAGATTGCCATAATTGGCATCAGCTTCTGCAGGATGAAACTTTGAGACTGTGCTTTCTTGAAGATAGTATTACAACTACTTCCTTGATACAGAGCTCTCTGTCTGTGAAAGACCACGGTCTCTGCAATTGCTATAGCCTATTAAAAAAAATTGACAACTCTTTTTGGTGTGAATAGATGCCATTTGTCGGAGCCAAACTGATTTACAGAAGCACATCAGTTTTGCTGCCAGATACTCAAACCAGTAAGCTGGCACAGAGCAACCAGCCCCAGGCACACCAGCAGATCAAGTTTTTCTGCCAGCCCAGCCCCAGTGGTAACCAGAGCTGCCATTGCCTCGGACTTCCTTGCATTTCAGATTTGTCCCTTAGCTAATAACCCCAGTGAACTCTGACCTGTCTGTTTGCAGCCTTCCCTGTGTCCAACATACTGTCATTACCTGTCACATAGTGGCACTTTCAAAGTGTCCGAAGGTCTCTCCATCACCCTGCAGTGCCATAAAGGAAGCAATTGGGGAAGCTCAGGATGCCTTTTAGTGGGAAACTGCTTTCTTGACAACCTTGTTGACTGTACAGGTGAAGGGAATGGTCTTGAGGGGAATCAGGAGCTGCCTGCTCTCACTTGAGGGGCTGGGCTTCCATGTGTCAGCTTTCAGAAAGTGCTTTTTGTCTTTCAGAGCATCTTTAGGTGTGGAAAACATGTTTTCCATCAGGTTCCTGCTCAGCGATTGCATCTGTAATGTTTGCTTCTCCCTTCTGCACAGTCCTGTCCTTTTCTCCCTTAGTAGCTACCTGGAAAGAACTGATGGAATAATTTACTGACACATCCTTAATTTTTTAAGTTACTCTGAGGTATAAATCTGTTTTGTGACTTTTATTTTGCACTTTTGCATTCGGATCTTATTATTGCCTCTCCACATGTGTGGTAAGAGGTAAATATGGACTGCAAGTTTAGGAATGTTTCATATTTATGGCAGAAAAGTAATCAGTATTTTGAGATGTAAATTTACAGGTCAGAGGTTATGGAGTCAGTGTCTTCAGGAAAAAAATCCCCAAACACCTGTGTTAGAAAAATTGCTGGCTGGTCCAGTATGGCAGTTTGTATATTGTTAGGTGCAAATGTTTTGAAACCTAGAGGCCAGGTTTCCTTTATGGGAAGCATTACAGAAATGTATCTTGAACATGGATGTGTAATATATGTTTACATATATAGAAAAAAATATTATTAATTAAAGATTTTAATACAGATATTACATTTGTTCCATGTTTATAATTTATACCAGAAAATTTATTTTTTACTTGATTTGATGAATAAATTAAGAAACCAATATTTTTTTTAAAAAAATTATTAAAACCATTTAAAATTTAAAGTTTACTTAAAAAAAAGTAATATAATTAATATTTATATGGTAGAGTTTCGTGCTTGAAATCCCTAAGGCAAAAGAAAGTTTATATACCATTAATGAGCTTAGTTTGCAGTGAAAGCAAATGCTGAAGGTGTGCCTAAACAGTATTGCTTTTCTTCAGTAGAAAAAACTTAATGATGATAATACACATGCCTTCATAATTAATTTACCTGATTGTTTGCTTTTGCACCAGGTAGATAACCTCTTTTCAATTAAACATCGCCTTGCAGTCTAAAACAACAAGAGCATATCAAGGAGCTATCGCTTGGATGATCTTCATCTGTGAAAACCCGTATTTCTGAGAAGATGGATTTGAAATACGTGTGACATGACAGGATGAATTTTTCACATAATATTGTGCATATTTGGCATTTCTGAGTTGTCTAATGTGGTTCCTAGGTGATATGTCAGTCATTTAGGAACATTTGAGGATATTGAGAAGATCAAGAAAGTAGAAGAGATTTCCAGAATTAGACTTCCAGTACTTGGCAGCTGACTCCCAGTCTGTATAAACTTGCAGTGGTGAAAAGCTTTGGTTAATTGAAGTTCCATGCTGCTCCGTTATGACTCCATGGTATCAGACAGTTCAGTAAATGAAGTGATGCACCTATGCTCATATGGAACCAAAGCTTCCAGTAAGTCAGTAGGAATTTGCCCGATTAAGCAGTTAAGGTCAGTCCTATACTAGAGCTATCGTATTTCTTTACAATTAATCAATTTTTATTTTTTTTTTAAATAGAACTTTGGAAGATAGAACTATTTCAGGATCATATAGGTGATTTCAAATACAAGAATGCTAGAAAGCCTATAAACAGAAAAACAAGAGATGAACAAACTTTCATACATTCACTTAAAGGCTTATTCAAGATTTATTTGAACCGTGAGACAGAAAAACTCCAGGAGTTACACAACACTCAGCTGCATGGAAGAAATTAAAAAACCTTCTGACTGAGTGTAGAACAGTGTAGAATAACATTTGTTTAAGTATTTCCAGGTGAATCAGACTCGGATGGCTTCTTCTAGGGAAAATGCTTCATAAACATTTCAGTTAATAGAATTGTAGATAAAGTTGACTCAGAATGAGTAATTTATTTTGATTTTTTGGAACTTTTTTCCAGAAAACAGCCATATCATCAGAAGCCAAGTTTTTTTATTAAAGCTGAAGCAAGTGTATAGTTGGTTACAGAGCAAGGAGAAGTACATGCAATCCTTATGGGCGTCGTACTAACTCCAGCATGATGTTTTGAAATCCAGGGAGCTGATTATCCCTCTTAGGAAGACGGTTAATTTTTCAGAGCTGTTGTCTGTAAGAGGACAAGCTGACTCAATGGCAAATGTCAGTATTGCTCTTGGAGTCTTTTTCTTTGGTGCACTTGCACTGAAATGGGAGGAAGACTTCAAGGCCACATGTTTGGTGGTTTTGGAGGAACCGTGGATGGTGCTGCACTTAGAAGCCTCCCTGTGTACTCTGAGGTTGTGAAAAGGAGGCAGCTAGTCTGCCAGGCATTTCTCCTGGGTGGGTGACCATGTGCTGTGCTGGAATGGGGAGAAGAGGTGTCCTGTGCTGCTGCCTCCAAAGTCCCATTCATACCCTTGCAGCTGAGTCAAGGGGAATTGAGCACGGTCAATCCCAGTTTTTCAGATGAGGAATTAGTTCTTACTATTTGTCTTGTTCAGCTTTGTAGGCTGTCTTTTGTGTATGAAGGAGTACTGAAATAGCTGAATGTTTTCAGAGTAGCATCCCAGGATTTTGAATCAATTACTTGGATTTTTGTGAACCATGTGTTTTGCAAACCGACGAACTGGCACAGATCCTGTTGTTTCTTAAAGGCGTGTTTGAGATTGTTTAAACTTTGGCAGCCTCCAGCAACAAGAGTTGGAGTAATTTCTGGGGGGGTACATTGCCTGGGGTTTCTTCAGCTGTGAAAGTTAAGGTACGTTGCTTTTTCTTGGGCAGAAATCTGGTTGCTGCAGAGAGAAGAGTAAGTATAGTAGATATTTCATAGAGATCTCATGAAATTGCTTGTTCAGCATCTGGTATGAGGACTTAATTCCTGGGGGAAAAAAAAAAAGGTATTTTGTGTGAGAATTTTGTCATGTTGTGGGCAGTCATCCATGATGTGAGACAGCATGGGTCTGAGCATCAAAACAGGACAAAGTAATTCTGACTTGTGGAGGTAACAAGATCTCTGGCTTATTCATTAACTCTGACAAGTTCTTTTGCAGGGATAACTGTCTGAAGAGCCACGCATTACCTGAGCAGTTATCACAGGTAGCTGTTTTCTGAATTTCAGCTGCCGTCCTTTTGGGCTGAGCTGTTTTAAGGTGCCGAGTTAAGTTGTTATGCAGGAGTGGATGCGCCTGGCTGATTCAGAGCTCAGGTACATGGAGCATACTGCTTGCGCTCTGAGCTTAGCCTTTGTATCATTTACAACATTCAGCTGGAAACTAATGATTATTGGCACCGCCAGTCCAACTGCATTAACAACCAGCACCAATTTAGTTACTGGGATTCATAAATTGTGAATTAGTTGGATTCCACCTGTGGCTCTGTGTGCTTGGCATCTAGCCACAATTAGTGGGAGTCAGAAAGGGAGCACCTGTCCCATAAGATTAAAAAAACCCTAGTAAACATTAATTATATCCTTTGTTTTCTGCATTCTTTGGGTTTGGAACTGTTAAGCCTAATACAGCTGACTTGCTGCTTTGCCTGCGATTTGTTTGGTCATGTTAAATAGCTGAGACTCCTCTGTGAGTGACATTGGCAAGGGGTTGTGGTTTCATCACTCAGTGGAGCCAAGCGGTGCTAGCGCGGTGCCAGCAGGTTAGAGAAAACACCAGAGGATGTCTAAACAATAGCTCTGCTAAGGCTAATTCTTCAGATAGCCTGATGATAGCTGCCTTTGTGTGCTGACAGTGCAGGGTTGTGCACCAGCTATGTAAGAAATGCTAAACATTGATCAAGCCAATAAAATGTGGCTTTGATCCTGCTGGCAATATAAAAGAAGAGAGCAGACTGTTGACACCACCTTGGACAAACAAAGCCTTCAGCATGTCAGAATGACAGTGTTTGTCAAGAATTGAATTATCCTAAACATTACTTTTTGTGAAAAATGGTTATTAGCGCTCTGTACCTAACAAGGACACCCACAATTACCCTATGAAGTTTCATGACATCTCAGCAAAGCCACTGCGAAGTCCTTCACCTGGTTTCATTGTAGTTTTCATCACTAGTGCTGTGGTGACTCTGTGTCTTACAGTTTTGAGGTAGAAAGCTTTGTGTGCTGTAAAACATGCAGAATATAATTTGCTTTCTTGATGAAGATTTTGGTACCAGGCACTTTGTTTTCTGGGATGACTCTCTCCTGCCACTTTATTCTTAGTCTTCCGTTTCCCTCCTCTTTATGGGGAATAAAAAAGTGACTTTGTATTGTGTTTACACTTCCTTCATATTTAAACGACAAAAGTGTGGTAACTTCTTTTTTACTTCAGTTGTGTTTCATTGTGCTGAAGTGCCAATACCTGCTTTATCAACCCACTCAATAAAGCACCTGTTCCCCTTCTGGCTCACAAACGAGTGCTGCTCTGATTCTGCATGGCAAATGAGCTTTTTCTGCGCTTCTGAGAAATGCTGATCCTGTGCTGCCTTTATGTCAAGAGTTTGTGCATGCTGCAGACCAAGTTCTGAGTCACTTCATGAGGAAATGTGAGGGCAGGTTGTACGTTCTTCCACTGTACCTCTTAGACACTCTCTGAAAAATTGTCTTAACTCCAGGAATCACCTGTGTGTGATCTCCCTCTTTACAGCTATGCCCTCTCAAATGCTAACAAATGTACCAAACTATAACGTCAAGACTAGGGCATTACAGGGAAATGAATTCATTGAAAATTATCCCATAGTTCTTACAAAAAGTAGAAGGAAAGATCAAAGAATTTACTATTAATCTTGTGTTGTATTAATTGGTTGTTTTGCCAACGAAGAAAAAGGCTGTAGTTGAGCATAGTGAAAACGTAGCAAAGCACCAAAGGAAATGAGCAGGAGGCAGGGGCTGGGAGAGGTCTTTTGAACTCTTGCAAAAGGGCTGTTATTGAAGTAATTCATTTCAACCTTTCACCCTCCAGGGCGATAAGTGAGTAACTTAAAATGCCAATTGATCTGGGTGGGAAGTGGAAAGCCACTATAATCCAATTAAGCACAGAGTACTGGATGCCTCTTTGTCAGTGCAAAAGCAAGTCCAACACATGCTCAGCTGTTCCTCTTTCACAATGAGTAGTACAGTTGTCACTCCCAGTCTCCTGCCAGCAAAAACATCCGCTGGGTTCATTTTACCACCAAATATTTTTACACTTCTGCGCTAATAAATATAAACTACCCTGGCTGGAACAGACGTGCAGCCCTACCATTGCTCGCATTGCACCAGAGACAGAAGTTGAGCCACGCCGCCGTCCTGATCAGTGCATATGCTCAGCAGTGCTGATTCCTGCTGTAATGGAAGAGTTCCTTCTCTGGGATTGATTTTAGCCTGTGAAAATAGGAATGAGCAGAGGGGGGAAAAAATATAAAACGAGCCCTTATAATTGTATGCTGTTGACAATCTCTACTGACTTCTCATAAAGGAACCTGTAAGTATTGTGTTCTAGTTGGCTGCTGTTACAGCCATGTCCTCACCCATGCAGAGCACAGGAGGTGGCAGAGGTGCAGGGTCTGCTCATGCACAGTAATTTTGCCCTGGCTGAAAATTCTGCACATGACAGATGTGTATTTTGTTTATGACTGGGTTTTATTCTCTGACACGTGAAAATTTCTAACAGTTAATGCAAGCAATAGAAGAGAAGCAGGTGGTCATGCCTTCTGTGGAGCACATAGGGATAATGCATTAGGTGGTGCCCAAAATCTTCTGACACTGTACCTGCGGTGCCTTCACATATAGTTGCTACTTCTCTGTGTGCCACAGAGCTAACAACTGAGATAGCACAGCTGACAACAGAAGGATTACATGACTGGTGAGATGCTTGTTGTGCTGTGCCTTGGCCTGATGCTCCAGTGTCTTGACATAGGCAGGAACATTGTTCAGCTGAAAGGTTGGTACAGCGGCAACTTCTTGTTTGGAAGGACCTGCCTTTAGGGCTTCGTCTGAAATCTCTTTAAGAACATGCCAAGAATTTAAGTACTGAAAATATACTTTTTTTCAACACTGCAGAAGGCTTACACAGCTGAAGTCTCCAATATTTATGTTTGACGTCAATGGGAACATTGCCTGAATGTGGGATTAGAACCACCGTGCTGCTTTGTGCTCCGAACGTCAGTGAGAAGTTGAGTACGCACCCACCGAACCTCCGTGGTCTCACGCAGGCCTGATGCCATGGCTGCAATATTGCCATCACAGCAGCACTTGATAAATTCAGCTGCAAAACAAGGTGTTTGCTGTGTATTCTCATGACGGTGCCATTTTTTTAGGTTAAAGGCCATTTTTGCTGACACGGAACAAGTACATGAATGTTAGGACAGCGTCACAGGTTGGGTTTCTGTTTAGGATGGGTAATGCTGATGTCTTATTTCTTGTTTGTATTACTGTGGTACTCTGTCAAGGGCCAGGGCTCTTGAGTGCTGTGTGTTGTAAAAACACGGGTTTGTGTGGCCATGAGGAAGAAACTGCTAAAACTGAACAGAGCTGTTAACAGGCTATGCTGGATTAACTAGTTGATAGGCTTACTTTTTAAGACAAGCAAGATAGAAATGTCCAAGGGATTGATGAGGAGAGAGGAGCTGAGTGGAAGAGGAAGGACGCTGAGGCAGAGGTGAATGTCTATGGACAATTCCAGATAAAACCCCTGAAGAGTGAATGAAACCTGCTTTATCAGTCAAGTTTTGTGACTCATCCCTGGCAGTGTTCAAGGCCAGGCTGGATGGGGCTTTGAGCAGCCTGGTCTGGTGGGAGGTGTCCCTGCCTGTGGTGGGGGGATTGGAGCTAGGTGAGCTTGAAGGTCCCTTCCAACCCAAACCATTCTATGATTCTATTAACAGTGTCCTGGTGCTCTTGAGAATTGCTGACCCACTCTGCCATTGATGACTCCATCACTGTAATCTTGGGTAGTACTGAGAAGAGAATGTAGCATTTACCAAAGTGACATTTAATAGAAACTTGGGCGTTCCTTATGAACATATCAGTACGGTTGTTAGGTCATTTCCTCACTTGTAAAAGCACTGAGCTCTCTCTCCGGTGTTTTGTGTCACATAGTGTTAGACTGGGTAAAAAGATTATGAATGTTAATCCAGGCTATATTCTCTTCTCCTGATCTGTAAAATGAGACGTTAGTAACTTGTCTCTGCCTTAAGTAGTTTTTACCAGGGTGATTTTGACAATAAAGAAGTTAAGGAATAAGAAGCTCTCAGCTTCTCTGATGATGGGATGAACAAATTTATCTATGATAGCTCACATCATAGATATCATAGCCTCTCGCCACAGGATAGCTGGGTCCATCTAGTTTCTAACAGCAGATCCTAGTTCTCTACTGCTCTTGTGGCCAGTTGGTGAAGATTATTTTCTCAGGTGATATGATTTGAAAGCACTGCACTTCGGATTTCTGGAAAGAACTGCCCAGTGGATTTTTGTCAGTTGATAGCTATTTCAGCTTAATAGGTATCAATGTGTAACTGCTTTTATCTGTGAAATGGGATGAGCTATTTTTATCTTTTCATTTGAGATGTTAAAAACATTTGTGTATATGAGGTCTTTTCAATACACCACTGTACTACAAACAGTAGGGAAAAACAGTTCCCCAGTCAACAAGAGGAAATCTGTTGTCTTTAATGAAGTAACAGCAATGCACATACAGATTGGTGTAAGGAGATCAGAGTAAGCTACTCTGTAGCTTTTATTTACTTAAAAGCAGATATAGAAAAATACCTTTTATTTCTGTAACATATCTTAGAGGACTTTCCACTTTGAAAAAAAAATTAAAATTTCTCCTTTCTGTTTAAATCTGACTACTATAATTGTAGCTTAATCCAGTGCCTGATTAGCATGATTTCTTTGACACAGATGATCTAGAAATATGCATTTTGTTGACATCAATATTTAATTTTATTTTCTTAAAGCTCAATTTAATTTTGCTGAAGAATTATATAAACAAGAACATGTGTGTAACTAAGCCGTGTTTCTCCCCGCAACCTCTTGGAATTCAGTCCTTCACTTCTGGGTGGTCACTATACTTACTGGGTGTTTTTATACAGTGGGGTATATAGTGGGAGCTGTCTTATATAAATGAGAATACAATGGAATCCTGTTTACAATTAAGACGTTTGAACTATCTTACTGCAGTCATCCACCTCTTCCTGTGGTCAGCACAAGAAAATCAGTGTTATTACAGTGGCAACTTGGGTTATGTTTCAAAACAGCAAAAAAAACTTTACTTTGCGGAAGGGGGAAACATTCATTTTGTGAGGGCTAAGGAGTTTGAGCACGAATGGCAAATGCAATGTATTAAATCCTTTAATACTGAAAGGAAATCCATAAAAGCTGCATAATACTATTTACTTCTCATCAGTCCCTACCCATCTTTGTTCCATCAAGATAAGCAGAGTCAAACTTTGTTTCAGGGTGAAACAGCTGAGGCTGTTGTTGTGCTGTCAGCACTAGCATCCTAAAAGATGCTGCTGCCATATCCCTCCGTGCTTGTTCTTGCCTTGAGCATCCTCACAAATGGAGAGATGCTGTGGTACAAGTTTTTATGAAGAAAATTGTTCTGTTCAAAAAAGGTAGAAGTTGGTGGACAGATAATGGATGCTTCTTCAGAGGTAGTTCTTGGAAAAATCTCAGCCATTTTAAGATGGAATCTGCTATGACAGTGCCCCCAAAACTCAGACACTGGTTTGGGTTAGTGCCATGCAAATGGTTCTAATAAAAATCCAACCTGCCTAAATATTGGTGCTTGAAGTTTGCCAAACCACGTTGCATAATGGCATGTACTGTTTGGGTTTGAAATAGCGGAAGTGTTGATGAGTCCTTCCAGATCCACTCTCACTAGCTTCCCTGAGTGCCATAGCATGAACCCCTCCTTGTCCCCGTTTTGGTATAGGGGTTCTGAATCTCAGAGCTGGACCCGGTAATATCAGTTCCATTTTTGGAGGTGCTACCTGCTTTGAGATGCAGTTGGTCCTGGTACTGGGTTAGAAGAATGGCCGTGGGGGTGATAGGTGTTGCATACTTCTGGGTTCGAGAGATCAAGATCAGTTTGGTCTTAATCCTAGTTTGTGGCATGAAAAAAAACGAATAAATTGTGATCATCTCAGTTCAGGGCACTATTTTAGTTCATTTCCTTCGTGCCTTCAAAGATTAAGGCTTTAACTAATGGCAAATATTAACCAACTCTATTTTTATACTTTACTGCTGCAATAGACTGTATGACACAATGTCTGTGAAGAAAGAAGACTGGACTGCAGCTGGCCTAACTCTCCATCCTGAATGAGTTCAGGCTGGGGAAGCTGAGGAGAGAATGGGTTAGGATTAAACCTCCGCCCTTGACAGAGGATGTGCATTCCCTCTTTTGATGTGCGTTCATGGTCTGAGCTGTTGCTCACCACCAAGTTGCTTATGAAAGGGATCTGCTGAAGCACTTCTGTCTGCACTTTTGGGGAAGATTGGAAATTATTTTCTTTTGATGTGAACTTTCAGCAGTTATTCCTTCATATCTTTCTAAGTAGATGACTGTATCACCTACTAAGATGTGCTCTATGTTGGTGATTTTTTTAAAAAATAGAATAGAGGAGTTTTGCTTATTCACCCATTCTTTATGCTTACGATTAATAACAATTAATTAAACTTGTGAAGTTCCTTCCTGGTGATACAATAATGCAACAGAAAGGTGGTATTATCTGATGTACCAGAAGTGATCCACTGTGGGAGAAAATAAGCAAACAGATGGGCAAAACTCTGCCCTGAAACATCAAATCCAGTTTCTGTTTCTTCTGTATGAATGGAGAACTGAGTGTGAACATTCACACACTGATACTTTTATTTTGTAGCTTGTAAGTTCAGTTTGCTTTGTGATTTTTTGATACAGGTTACCCACTAACCAGCCATTTTACAGCATGTTTGATTTTCTTGAGTGTTAGGAATCTGTTTTTTGTGACAACCCTGGATTACTAACCTATTTGAAAAGTACATGAGACCCAGTAAATGCTGACAGAGAAGGTTTCAGCTGGATCTTTTTTGTCTTGCCAGTAAAGAGGGTGGCAAGAACTACTGCTCAAGCCATCTTTTTTCCATCCTGCTTCCACACAGCCAGATAAGAGGTATTTCTTTCTTAAAGAGTATCCTGTCTTCCACTGTTTCCATTCTTGCCATCCACTCCTTTCAAGTGTAAATGCCAGTCTGCAAGCCTAAGGAGCACCTGTATTTTTTCCCTGGTCTGTGATATTCCATAGTGGCTCCGTATCATGGAGCATTTGAAACCAGGTCTAAACCAAATATTTATTTAGACGATTCTCTTGAAAACTTGTCTCTCTGGTTGTGATCATCAGGACACAAGCAGATTAGTAAGCTGTGAGTTTTCTTCTTTTGCCTCTGGGAAATCACTGCTCATTTCTCTCTTTCAAGACAAAGCAGCTGCTGCCCATGGTATCTCCTCCAGGACAGACTTAGGTTTAAAAATTATCTTGTATGCTTTCACATAACTCATTGAAAAACTTTACCATCAAGTCTGCTGACATTTAGAAACGGCTCTCTGGTCTCAGAGAACAGATGTCCCATGAAAATATATCTGTATATATACAGGCTGGAGAGTGGAGAAGCAGTTTCAGTAAGGTTAAGTAGCTGCACTCCATTCAGGTGAAGAGGACTTATGAAATTGGTGCTAAGCTTGTAGGCAAGTACCTAAAGGGGGCCTACAAGAAAGCTGGAGAAGGAATTTTTACAAGGGCATGTAGTGATGGGACAAGGGGAATGGCTTTAGGCTGGAAGAGGGTAGATTTAGATTAGATAGTAGGAAGAAATTCTTTAACGTGAGGGTGGTGAGACACTGGCATAGGTTACCCAGAGCAGCTGTGGGTGCCCCATCCCTGGCAGTGCTCAAGGCCAGGCTGGATGGGACTGGGAGCAACCAGGTCAAGGGGAAAGTGTCCTTGCCCATGTCAGGGAGTGGGAACTAGATGATCTTGGAGGTCCCTTCCAACCCAAACCATTCTGTGATTCTATGACTCTGAAGAGCTTTTCTTACCAGGCCGGTTGAGGAAAGACTCTGCTTTGTTTCCCTTCTCCTTCAGCTGCTTAGCGCTTTGGCACCGCATTCTGTGAGAGAGATTTTTGGCTTGCCTGTAAGCAGGGGTAGAAGCTATGGTGAATTCTAGTCTGCTAGTGTCTGCTCCTGACAATTAAGCATACTTGTGTGGGTAACTTATTACAAATAAATGTAGAACAATAAGAGGATGTTTGAATGTGCAGGTTTTATTATCTTATACACCAAAATATTCCAGTGAGTGAGCTGATTTGGGAGTTTACAGACACACTGACTCAACAGATTAAATACTACAATTTATGCCACATGAGTGCATTGTCACTCCTATGAAAGAATTTGTGTCTTGTACATGTCGATGGTGGTTCTGGCTGGGAATGCTTTTCTTTACATTTTAATGTTGTAGTCAAAACCATTTCTGCAAGCCCCAAGTTACTTTTGCCAACCATAATACTCAATGACAATATATTAGAAGTCCAAATTGACAAGAAGTACTGCCACATACCTGGAGCTGAGGCCTCAGCATTTCCAAAATCACACTTGAGGTGTTTGACTTGTAGAGTTAGTGCAAACAAAAAACTTTCATAGCATGTACATCTATAACTTGGTGGGCATTGCTTGGCTGGAGTTCAAATAAGGAAATCCACTGATGTGTGTGTATGTAGGAGCTGGTAAAGTTGCCTGAATAGCTGGTCCGCAGGAAGATAAGGGACCTGCTACTGGTGTTTTGGAGAGAGCGCATTTTATTCCTGTTTCTGGGACTAGTGGAGAAAAGGTGTTAACCTAGCTTCTGAAGTATTGTTTTTACCCTGTAGTCATTGTATCAAAGAATTCCTGCCACGGTGCCTTGGCAGGCACTGGCACAGCAATGGTAGAGGCAGGTATCTTGCAGAGGAGAGAGAGTTTTCCTCTTCTTCTCTTCCTACTCTGACGATGTGGTGGTGTTCTCCCATGCGGCCGCAGAAGCTGAGCTGCGCTAGTGCGTCTTGGCTGGATGGAGGCAACACGACGTTGAGGGAGTCATCTTCTGCAAGGTGCCCAGCACCAGCGCCCCTTTCCCATGGCATTAGCTGAGCTGCCTGCTAGCTCCTGTGTGCTCTGCCGGGCCTGTCTCCTCGTCGGGGTGCAAGGCGGAGGAGGCTTGGACGAATGAACATGGGGTTAGGAAAGCAGGGGAGAGAACTGGGGAGATCCTCAGACCTGGAAAGACGCTGATTACGTTAACAAGAACAAATAGTTCAGGGTAAAGAGAGGCGTTTTTTCAAGGAACAAAAGGAATAGAATAGATAAAGGAAAACAGTAGAGAAAGAAACTCCAGGAAAACTTTAAAAGTGTGTTATGGAAGAAAGGGATAATGGTGAGTCAGAGGCAGATGCAAAAGGGGAAAAAGGGGATTAAGAAACAAATGAATAGGCAAGAAAAGATCCAACCTGTGGGATTTGCAGTTTTGGTTTAATTTATGTTTCAAATGTTTTCCTTCATTTAGACACTATCGATACTTTTTGCAGAAAGGGAATACCTCCCAACTGCCTACAAGCTTTTGTCTGCTTTCAAACCAGACCTTGAAAGAGATCTGCATAATGAAAGCCTTCTGGCGTGCTACACAGCACCGTGACTTCTGTGCCAGAGAGCTCTATCTGTACAATCTGCCTTTTCCCATCTTCGTGCTTCACTTACAAGTCAGTGATTTGCATTCATCTGCATTTAGGATGATGACAAGTGACTTACCAACAGCTAACTTGTTCCCCCTCTGCTGCAAGGCACACTTGCTGTTCATGTTGCAGTGGTAGGGACCTAGTTGGTCACCACATCTGTCAGAGGGGTGGGTGGGTGCAGAAGGGGACAGCCGATCCCCATGCTCCCTGTGGGGGGCAACTAGAGGAGAGCGGATGGGTTTTCTTGCTGCTCCTGCTTGTGGTGCCACAAGTGAGTTGGCAGGGAAGTTGAAATGATGAGGTGTTGCTGCTATAGGTGACGTGTAATTCGCCTCCCCTTTAACAAGCAGAAACGGCAGTCAGCAGGGAAGCCATTACCCCAGCCAGCCTCTGTTGCCTCCCTCTTTTGAGCTTCCTGGGCTCTGTTTTCTGCTCTTGCTCTGGGCAGGTGAGAGCTGGTAAGGTGTTCTGCCACGTGCACGATCAGTGACACTTCTTGCGGACTTTGCTATGTCTTCCTGGCCTCCCGGACTTAGAAAATGCTCAGATAGACACAGAGCACGTTTGCTATTATTTGCATAAAGCCCCTTTTTATTTCATGCATCTGTGGAATTCAACAACCCTCAGTCATCTCTGGTGTAGCTACAGTAAAGTCGCTGGAATGATAACAAGGGTGGATTTGGCCCTGCAAATGGCATGTGAAGCTCATTGTAACCACTCTTGCCTTTCCAACATTCACTTCCTGGACTTCCTGGAACCCAACTGGAATCCTTCTAATAGCCCGAGCGTGAAGATGCAATTTCATGCTCAGTAATTGCAAATTCTCAAGTTATTAAAATCCTAAGCATCCTTGAAAACAACAGCTGATCCTGGTGTGACAGGGCTCTCCTAACCCAAAGGAGACCCGTGCCTGCTTCTCCAGATGCCTGTTCTGTATGGTGCACCCATGACGGACACTGTGCTGAGTCACCCCCACAGGCTGGCCATGATGTGTATGTACAGTAAGGTGGGGGATATCAGTCTGAGCTTTTTTGTAGTGAAATCCACACACTAAATCAATTTGGTTTAATTATTATTCAAGTAAATTTCTCATTAGGTTTAGTGGAACTTGATTAAAACTTCAGTACTCAATCCTTAAATATGTTCCTTAAATATAAAATCCTTAAAAACTAATCTGTAGCAGGAATATTGTTGCATATATATGTGCAACAGTTGCAAATTACTGAAGTGAATGGATATCCATTTTAGTGTCAGAAAAAAAAGCCAGCTTTGGTTTAGTGAAAAATGTGGACCAAGATGTAGTTTCTGTTCATCGTGACAACAGGATAGGAAATGTCAGATGGGATCCTGCAGTATTCAGTACTCCATTCCTCTAATCCTGAGCGTCCTGGCTGTGCTGTGGGTGCTCTGTTTCCCCAGAGCACACAGCCTTCATGCTGTCACTTGTAGGGGTGGGGTACTGAATTATGCAAATCCTTTCATTTTCATGCTCGTCTGCTGTATTCACCCATGGAACAAGTCCTGAGGTCTTAAGTTGGAGCAGGTGCTGGTTTCCTGATAGTGTTCCCAGAAGGGATGAAAATCCATCAAGTGCTTTAGACTTTGCCTGTGGTTCAATTTCCATAGGCATGAAATACCTGTAGCTTTAGGGATATGCTAGTAAAAACCCAAGATAAGAATTTATCTTCCTCATTCTAAGACCCCTTTCAGAAGGGGTTTTCAAAAGGAATTTCCCCTTACAATCATGCCTAAGAGCTCCAGGGTTGATCCTGGGAAATGGGTGCCTTCTGCCTTCTCCCCTCCTCCTCTGCAGGGCAGCTGAGTGCTGGGACTGCAAGCACCACAGTGGATGCTCAACAAGTTTGCTTTGGTTTCTCTCGCTGTTGTGGGGCCACCTGGCTGACTCTGCTGCAACTTTGGAAAGGATTGAGAGCTGAGGAAAAACAGGTTAAATCTTTGAGCTCATCTAGTAAAACAGTTAATTATCAAGTGGATGTTCCTGTTAGTACTGCTGTGCTGCAAAGCCCTCCTTGCTGTTTATTGTACTTTTCGGGAGTACATAAGAGGTAGAGATCCAGCTCAATTACTGTTCGACAGTCCACTCAATGTTGTTTTGGGTCAATAATGAAAGGGAGGCCATCCCTGTTTTTCTCTTTTTATTGCTATCAGTGAGCAAGTATATCTTGTCTCCTCCTCACCCCCAAAAGAAAGCTTCTAATTAAAAAGAAAAATATGTGAGCAGTAACAGAAATGTAGCATAATTATCAGGCTACACTCAGAAGATAGACTAATTTGTCATGGGGCTCCAGTTAAAAACCTCCATTATAAAAATTCTATCATTTCTTGCTGTTACCGTTCCTTATGGATAAATGGTTGGATGGTGCCAGTTCATAGGAAAGCTGTGAATGTATAATTTGCCATTTTGAGTGTTGTGCAGTTATGTGTGTATCTGTGTTTTAAAATTAAAGACAAGAAAGTGACTAGCCACAATTAGTTGTCTGAACATATTCCATGTGGAATTCCACTGTCAGAAATGTCCACTGCGTCCACCAGTACGTGATGGTAAACAGATGCTATTCCAACAAAAAGGCATGAGCCTTAGAATTGGTTGGGAACTTTGAAGGGCTTTTCCGGGTTGGTGGCAAACAGCTTGTGACTATCCTGGTACCCATCTGCTGCAGCCAAGCAGATGCTGGCTAGGCATGGCCGCTGCCACCCCGGCCCCTTTGCACCGATCGGGACAGCACTGCATTAATGTACACCAACCACAGGGATGGGCTTGTGTGTCTAAGGGTGGTGGGTGAGTGATATGCACACGGCTATACATGTAATTAACAAGTAGACATGACTAATAGGAACAGGCATATATTTTGTCCTACATTTTACATGCGAGTCTGATGGTTCTGCACTGTTGTGCCCTAGACAGAGACTTACTAGACTGAACACATCCTGTCAATTCATGTTGCTTTTGGACTTTCAGAATTACCCTATGTGAAAGATAACTTGGAGAAGAGGCACAGAAGCAATGCAGCTGGTAAAAAGCGGTGTGTTGCCTTTGAGGCAGCTTTACTTGCGTTTTCCGCTGTTTCTGTCTAAGCAGCAGCAGTGTCAAAATGATCGGTGGCAACTCAGTTAATGTTGTGATCATGTTTGCCTGCAATTTCATGCACAAGAAATAATCATGGTAATTTTGAATGGGAAGGCCTTCTGGCAGCAATGAGGAAGACATCTGAGGCTGCAGGTGTATGTGGTCTTCCTCATGCCTCAGAGAAGCTTGTAATCTCACAGCCTCGAGCTTCTACAAACCAGCCAAGTGATGAGACAGCACATCAGAGAAGTACAAAGCTTCTGCAAGGAAGTTGCTATTGCAGGCATGTATTTACTATGGAAAAAGAGAGTGAAATTGTATCTTATGAGGTAAGCCTAGGCATGTTTTAGATGGGTTTGGAATGTGGGAGTCTATTTGCAATATTTCTGTGACATTTTGCCACAAGACCTCCTCTCAGGATAGACAACATAGGAACTTAGGCTGTCATTTGAAAAAAAAACCCAACAAACAAAAAATCCAAAACTCAAAAAACCCCCAAGCCTGCCAAAAAAAAGTTATGGTCCCCATATTCCTCCTGAAGTGAGAGGCTGCCTGCCTTTTGTCATGTCTTTCTACGAAAATACTGATTTTGTATGTTCGTGTACTACAGCAAGACATAAAAGTTCATGAGTGTCCTTACTGCTGAGAACTTATGAATTACTTTTGAAGCCACCTAACCCAAAACTATATCAGATTTCTAAATACAAGTAATGAGGATATGGAATAGTATTGGCAGAAAGAAATGACTAAGCAAGTGATGTATCCAAATGAAGATCAAAGCCATACCTACTTCACAGCATAGCCTTGATAAATAGGACCACATTTTTGAGTGGTAACAGAGGTATTTGGAACCTTGGTTTAGGTGGGATTCACACTTGCTCTCAAGAAAAAAGCAGTGGTGTATAACAAGCTTTTACTTGATGCATTACTGATTTTCTGTTTTGCCTAGTGAAAGAGTAAGAATAGTTCAGAGGAGCTGAAGCATGACTATAAGGGCTTTTTTTTATGCAGGATAAAAAATAAACTGAAGAAATGGAGGAGAAAATTATCTCATTAAATATGAAGGAAAGATTATTAAAGGGCAGTTGTCAGCATAAAAGTACAACCCTAGAACTGGCAAGGTTGGAGAGTAGTATCATATACAGTGCTCATGTATTGTGTAGGATCAGGCTGAGGTTCAAAGTGGCCGTGGACTGTGTTAAGATGTTTATAGCCCGTTTGGGATAGATTCTTTTGTGTATTGTGTATATTTTCAAGGTTACTCAGGCAACTTGTTTAAATAAATGCACTAGGGAAAAAGAAAACCAACAAAGCGGTACCAGTCACTTGGTGCTGGCTTTCTCAAGTTGTAGATGGATGTTCACTGCCCAGTTCTCTTTCTTCCTGCATTTAGCTTCTTGCCCAGCTATAACAGCTAGGAGATGATATTCAGAGAATTAAAATCTTTGTTATTGGCCATCCCCAGTTTTATCTGAATGGTAAAATAGAGGCTTCTGGGAGACAGAGTGGATTCAACAGCTTCCTGTGGCTTTATTTTCCCTGTCTTTGTCCAGCTGTCTCTTGAATATATGTAAACTTCTGATGTCTATGTGTGGTGACAGGGAATGCTACAGATTCATTGTCTCTTGCATGAGGAGCCTTTCCCTTTGCTGGCTCAAAACTTCTTAGTTTCATGGTCACTAGTTCTTCCTTGGAGTAGTGAAATGTAAATCCCTTTCTGGGTCATTCTATTGTATTATTCCACATAGTCTACTCACATATTCTTTGTATGGAAATGTTTTCATGTCTGTGATTTATTCCCTGATGTTTGATGGAGGGGAGGTGGAGTGGCTGCTGCTGGAGCCCCTCTTGGCCTCAACAACTTGGTCTCATCAGCAGGCTTTATCACTGCTTCACATCACCCCTTTATGCAGGGCACCTGTGTGCTTGTTTAACCCCACAGATCCCTGCAAAACTCCCAGACTTTCCTCTATTACAAGAACCATTTATTTTTCCCCTGTTTCTTCTACCCTAACCACCCAGTCGTCCTTTCCTAGATAAAAAGCCAATACCTATATGCTGGTAACCTTACCTAGCACTCCTTTGCCATATCCATTTCAGGGCTTCCTGCAGAATTTACCATCTGCACATTCTCTATGGCAATGATAAGAGGGGCCTGTTATCAGAGGTGCTGCAATTACAGAGTTTTGGTGAAACTGTTCATTGCACTCTTCGCAGTGTGGATGACCTGGCCCCTGGCCTTTCTTGGGCTTTTCTACAGCATAAGGATTTCTTCCCTCCCTCTGGCCTAGAAATGTACACTTAAAGTGTGTGGGGTCCTAGGCGAATGTAAATCAGGAACCCTTTGTTTAGCAGTCTGAGTAATCAAAGGAAGTATTCTGGGATAGCAGCAGTGGCTGGGATGGTTCAGCAAGTGGCAGGCTCTGTCTGAAGTAAGTGGAGACCAATGCTGATGTTGTGGGATGAGCACTGCAGTTTGGGGTTGAACTTTCATATGAACTTTGCTGTTGCCCATGTGAGAGGGCATCGGTGGGTGGAAGAGCCAGTCAAAATTGCACAGGTACCGAGGCGCAAATTGGTGACCTGAGCAGCTCCAATGTTGGAGAAATAAACCTAGCAAAAAAGAAACCATAGGGGTATAAGCATTGACAGTTAAGAAACAATGATTTGGTGGACTGAACTGGAGGAAGAGAAGACAAAGAGGAGAGCCTGGGTGCAGAAAGGCAGTGTTGCCAATCCTCATGGTTTATCTCTGCTCCTGTCTCTGATAAATGACTCTGATAAATGTGAAAGAATGTCACCTTCACTTTGCATGTGCAGTTCTTCAGAGGCTTATGCTGAAAAGGTCCAAAAAGGAAAGCAGAGGGATTTTAAAAAAGGCAAACTGACCAACCAACCCAAACCAACCCAAAGGTTGAATTTTAAAAGATGAAGTATTTTCACTTTTATTTTTCAAAGCATGAAATTGTGAACAGGAAGTAGAAAGGAACTAGTGTGTTTTCAGCGACATAAAGATAGCAACGGTCCAAAGAGGACAGAAATGTGAGGGAACACAGGAGAAGAAAAGAGGGGAAAGAGAAAGTGTCAGGGGTGAGTCAGGCTTGGAGACTAGGGAAACTGAGAAAGGGGGGAAATACTAAGAAAATCACAACAATAACAAAAACTCATAGCTTTTTTCTCTGGGGGAAGGTGCGAAAAGTTGTAACTGAGTTAGAGTGTAGTTCTTGTCCTGATCCTGGCAAGGCTGAGTATGTCACACCTAAAGAACTACTGAAAAACCAACTGCATTTTAAAACTTTTTTTGTGCCTCCGGTAAAACTTCATAGGACACTGGTGGGCATTTGGCCGAAGAACAAGGTGCAAGACCATGCAGCACAGGGTCAGATTTGCTCCCATATGACCCTTGGCTTCAGCATACTTGTATCAGGGTGTGTTTGGCCAAGGCTTCTGTGAAAGAAGCCCAATTAAACAGAGCTGTCAAAAATGTGCTCAGGGATGTTTTCGGAGCCAGGCTTCTCAGTAACCCCTCAGTAAGTTCTGGCTTTTTTGCATAGTTGCATTGACACAGAGTGTCCGTAAAGGCAGTTAAGCTTTTTTGTGTTACAAGAGCACCACAAACAGCCAGACCCTAACAGGAGATATGCCCTGTTCCCTGTAATTTGTCATGGCCATTGAGGTGGGGAGTTGAAGTCTCTTTTTCACTGAAGTCAACAAAGTGTTGAAAGAGAGTTGGAGGGTAAAAACTTCAGAGCTTCTACCTATAAAGTGTTGCCCTGAAAGGGACATGTGGATACTTGGCTGACTTCGGAAGGAGGTCCCAAATTCTTGCATACTTTGTGAACTGTAGTTACTCTGAGGGTTTGGCTTTCAGAAGCTGTGAAAGGTAAAATAAATTACCACCAACTGTGCTGCTTTCTTTCTTTTAAACCAGCACATTCTTCTCAAATCGAAATATAATTATGGACCTGACGTGCTCTGAACATTTTATATAGTCAAGCTGAAAATTATATTCTCTGCAAGCTGATTTAAAGCCAAAATAATAAAAAAACCTCAACAAACCACCTAATTATAGCAGCAGTGTGGAGGAGGTCTGCTAGTATATTGTATGAGACATTTTGACAGCTGCTTTTTACTGGAAGATTCTCAAGACCCTCGCAAAAATATTTTGAAGTGCTTAAAATGGGCAAATACAAAATTTGTAGCTGTTGTGTAGCCGGCAAAGACAAAAGGATTTATGTGTTTGGTTGGGCTGGGATTATAGCAATGGTTAATAACATATTCTCATCTTAACTCAGTTTCCAAGCTATTTTCAGAAGCTTTGCTGAAGTTTTAAAGGATGGAACTGCACCATTATTTGGCACATAGAAAAACTCTCCAAAACATTCAGCGGGTAAGAGGCATTTCAGATGTTTCTAATTTTAAAGAATTGGCATGGTAGGGTCACTGTTAGACTTATGGTCAAAAGGCCAGTGGCAGATGGGGGCAATTAGAACTGTGAACAAAATCCATCCTTAACGCATATCTGCCTGCCTCCTTCACCCCCCCACCCCCCCCTGCCCCTTGCCATGTATATGCAGAGTCCCCAAACTTTAGTCCTGAAGAGACTAAGGAAGGAGGTTCTACGTACATAGGCTGCACAACTGCCATAAATTCAAAACTGCACCAAGCTAAGTGGGCATGTGGAAGAGCAACAGGACAGGAGGGACAAGAGGGAGAGGTCACTCTGCACTGGGTTTTCAGACATGGAGTTAAAAAATGGCACAGGCAGTTGCTGCAGCTAGATGTAAATGGTGACCGTTTTGGCTCTGCAGTAGCTGGTTCTCTGAAGAAATGCTGTGTGTGTGGAGGAAAATCTTATCCATCTCTCCCTCAGCCCCGCCATTTTTCACCAGTTCTCTTTCCTTTGCCCTTGTACCATACTGACGTGGTGTCCAAGAGCTGCTGCCTCTCACTCCATCAGCCACACGGCTGAGAACAGCCCTGCCATTGCCCCTCAATGCGAACAGGAGGTCATCCTGGCTACGGGCCCCAAGGGAAGCTGGCTCCAAGCAGGGCTGGGCACGGGCTCCCTCCCTCTCAGGCAGCAGCACACCAAGTGAAAGCATACCAAAGGGATGCCTCAGTCTCCTCGCCTTATCTTTTGGGTAAGGCATGGTGTGATGGAGGCCTCCGACTTGCCAGTTCTTGTTATGTTTTCTTTGGGTAAGTGGTGGGAATGGAGGGCTGTGGCAGGCAGCACATTTGCAGCTGGGTCAGCTGATGAATCACACACACTGTCAAGGGAGCAGAAACTGTCAGGACTGCTATCGTTTTATCTCCAGAGTGAATGACCTGAGGAATGGCATGTACGTGGCTGCCTCTGGGGAGGAAAAACAAGCATCTGGCTGCTGGGCCATTCAGTTACCTCCTCTCTGTGTGCAGGAGCACCTGAGCAGGGGATCGCGTGTGCATAGGCAGCACCAGCTTTAGAGATTCTTATCAAGGCATCTTGTCATAATCCTAGGTGTAGTTTCAGACTAGTTGAAAGATAAGGTTAGTTTCTGGAAGATTAAAGAGCCCTGTATACATTTGGTGAATGTATAACTGTTCCCAGTGAGGAAAGCACATGGGTTTGACTTCTTGGGGAATCATGGGGCAAATGGTGCTCTACCTCCATGCTGGAGAGGCATATTTTTGACTTGTAAAACAAACAAACAAATCCCAACCAGAAACAGAAAGGAAGGGAAAGAAATAAACCGCAAGTTCTCTCCATCACATGGAAATGGCAGTCCATACTCGGGGCACGTTGGAATATTTGCTTATTCAACAGGTTTGAGAGAATACTGAAAAGAAGCAAGCTTCTGTGAAGTATGGGTTAAAGGAAAATCAGAGACTATCAAGATAGCAAAAAATCACCTTTCTTTAGAGGGCTGCCAAAACAAAAGGTTGAGCCAACTGAGGACTTCAAGTTAGTTGCATCCTTTCCCAGAAAATCTTTGGTGCCAGATCTTTTGTCTAATGGTGATATATGTCTGGATAAGCAAAATTGGAATGAATTAAATTCTGTATAGTAGCTACTGTCATTTGATAAATAACTTTTCATGGGAGTTTAATAACCTGGCTTATTCTTGCAAACAAGCAGAAAATACTTTCTTCATGACCCATATAGGCAAATTCATGAACAAGTTATACCATGTGTGATTTTGGTACCAAGGCTGAATGCACTTAGGTATTCATTCATTCAGCTAATGCTCATTTGCATCAACTAACACTGAATCAGACCTCAGGGCAATAAAATTTGCCTTGATTTAGCTGAATTGTGGAGTACGTTCAAATTAACTTTTTTTTAAAACTGTCTGCTGGTATGAATTCCAGAAGCTTTTACTAGAATTTCAACAGAGGCACAATAGAACTATCCCAGGTGCCCTTTTATTTGTTATTTTTATTAACATTGTTATTCTAAGAGTATAATTATTTGGAAAATACTGCTAATTGGGATTACCACATTGCTTAGTAGGGACTGAGGAACCCACTTCTTATTTCAAATAAGTAGTTCTGTCATGTCTGTCCTTGCAATTAGTCCTTGGTTTCAAGGTTGAGAATTGTGTTTTGCAAATGGGGCTTAGGGTTTGTCTGCCTGAGAAGTTAGTACGCGAGAAATGAGCGTGAATTCTTTGATGTGAAAATGTATCCTGTCGCACGCTGGTGTTTCATCAAAGTAAATCATTGCATGTAATTCAACAGCAGGCACATCCTCCTGCTATTTAAGAGATTACATTTCTCTGTCATCTTGGTGCAAATGACAGTACTAATGCTAATGAACTTTCAAAGAGCTAATGAGGGTTTTACTAGGAGACTTGCAGCTGATGCTCGACCAAGCTCTGAGTGTAGATGACACTTGTTTTCCTGCGCTGACCTTCAGACTGTTCCTGGCAAAGGGCTGTAGCAAGAACTGGGGGTTGGGATGCTGCACTGTGAAAACGGACTGCTTGCCAGGAAAGCCCACCTGAAGAAGCAGCTTGTGTGTCTGGGGTGGGAAATGCATTCTCCATCTTTCTTCCATATAGCCATTCATAAGGGTCCTGATTTCCCTTGGGTCTTGTGACAAGCGTGACTAATTTGGCATGATGTGAGCAGGAGCATGGAGGGGGAAAGGAGCTGCGTGTGCCCCCCTCCCTAGGCGGCATACCTGCGCAAAGTGCAGCCAGCACAAAACTGCTGCCGGAACCAGAGATCATGCTGGGTTAGGCATTTGGGGGCACCTTTTTTTCACTCCGTAATTGTTTGAGGATGGACATTTGGTGGAATTTTTGGTGACTGTGCATTAATATTTGCGAGTTTCATGGAAGAAATATGTTTTGTGAAGGGAGCTTTTACATTTCAAAGTCTTTTGTACATTACAGAAAATGCTTCTGGATTTATTTTTTTTTTTCAATTTTATTCTTTGCAGACTCGTAGGTACAACATGTAACTGGTACGTGGAAGAAAGGGCCAGCTCAGGTTATATTTAAAGCTTCACTTTGTATCCAAATAATGAACATATAAATACTAGCACTTGCAATTGCTTGTTTAGGTTGCCAGTTTGGTTTCAACTGTCTGAAATCAGTCTCAGAGGTTAAATGAAATTTTGTGAGAAGTATTTCAGCACTGGTTTTACAGTCTTGTTGTGGTCTGTGAGAAGCTAGGCTTCAGTCAGTCATCCAATATTTAGACCTATGCTCTCAATTTAGCCTGGGTGCACTTTGGTTTGGTTCCTGCTTGCTGACTTCATACAGAAACAGTGCATTTGTTTCTGTTTTGACCGAAGAATCATGGTGCAGTTCAGCTATGACAAGTCAGGCAAAGAAGTGGAAAATGTCCAAATGTCCATTTCCACTGAGGTGGCCTGTAGCTCCATTATTTGGGCTGGAGGTTGCTTGCTGCTACAGTCTTAAGACACGTGCAGGCATTGCTGGAAGGCTTCTGCAGAACACAAGTTATATGTGAACTTGAACATGATGCAGCTGCAGTGCTGTCAGCATAGCATGAAGGACCTTCAGAGCTGGACTCTGTGCCAGTGTGTGTGCATCTGCTCGCAGCCAGTTCCCTAATACTGCTGCATTCTGCATAGAGAAAGAAATTGGATAATTTCCATACTCATGAAAACAATAGCTCATGGGTTTTATGTCATGCCATTGATATATATGATCAGTATTTTTGCTTGAAAAAACTAAAGCAAAATAACCAAACCCAGCAAACACTACCTCTTGTTTTTTGTAATTGTAAAACCTTCAGTTCAAACTAATTACTCTTGTGTCAAAGTTTAGTTTATGGACTCTGACAATATGCAGGCAAACTCCACTTTTATGTTAAAATTGGTCTTTTTTGTCTGACCTGCTTCTTGCCTTCTGCTTACACAACTCCTGTAGATTGGCCTGAGACACGGCATGGCACTTACCAGTGCTACAGCCTTAGCTTTGTCACTATAGCTGCAGGAAATGTTCTGCAGTTTTTTTTCTACCCAGCAAAATAGTCCTCTTGGCTTACTTCACCTGACCTTCCTCAATGGGAACATCTCTCCATCTTCCTCTGGCAGTTCCATGCAGGGAAGGACAGCAAGAATGACCCTTCTTTTCCCAACAGGTTTTCCAGTAGGTTTATTGTCTGAGTGGAGCCCAGGATGCGTGCGGGCACCATCAGACATTTCTGCTGTTCTCTTTTACTGTCTCTTTTTCAGTTTGCATTTATTTTAAGATGCTTTTTGGCTGTAACTCAAAGTGTAGTTTTTTGTAGACTGGGTTGCGTTGTTTGCTGCATGACCAGTGGCTTTGATGCTCCATGACAACCTAATCATTTTAGTTCCCCCGGAAAATTAATATTGAAATGAGTGAGCATGGCTAATAGAGTTAGCTAAGAGGAAATCCCCATGCTTCCATTTGTACTGTGTACACATATGCTCAGGTGTACAAATACCTTCTTGATCAAGAGCCCTGCTTGACTTCACTTCAAAGTAAAACAATGGGGGGGTGGTGTGGAATTAATGTGTGGGTGTTTATATTTTTGTGAATTTGAGGACAAGAACTCAATTATATATAGTGCTTTGCTTACCTATTATGGTACTTATGCAAAAAATAGTATATGATTTATTAGAACAGGACTATGGAATTTATACCATGGATGGGCCTGATGAAAATGACATATTTAGATTTGGATTAAGAATGGGTTCAAAATAAAGTTGCATGTTTGTCTAAAACCAGGTGGCCAGTAGGTAAGAAAACAAGAAGGCAGCTGAGTTGTCAGTGAGGCCTTTTTTGCTTTTTCTTTATTTTCTTGTGTGCTTGCTTTTTCTGAAGGGGGAGTTTAACCAGAACTCCTCCAGTAGGGGAGTTTGATGGGTTCTTGCTTTTGGACAGGTACTCCTTTTTAACCACTGTTCATGTTCTAATTGTAACTTTTTTGTGTAATAACCTGATTTCCAGAATCAAAACACTCTTTGCAGAGCTAAGAGTGCACACATATATGTCAGGCTGGGGAAACACCATGCTGGCGCACCTGACCAAGGAAGAAGCGTATGTAGTGCCTTCTCTCTCCATAGCTGCGACAACGATATATTAAAACAAAATGGTTTCCGTCAGCAAATGGGCTTCTGTGCTGATGTGCCCTTGCTCCAGTCAGCTAAATATTTAAAAGTATGAAGTTAATATGTTGCTTGCAAGCACTGAGGAGGATTCATGCACAAAACCAGTCATGGAATATATCATTTAATGGTGGCAGGCCCTCTCCTCCCCAACCTTCATGTGTGTGTCTGTGCTTTCATGTACCATACATACATTGCTGACCATATATAAAGTGGTCGTGACCCAGATTATATCACAACTCTGATACCTACAGTTCTTCTCCCAGAGGTGTTGTAGGGGACAGAACAACATCTACACCTCTGCTTGCAACCTTTCGCAAACTACCTTCTATTACCACAAGCAACTACAACATCGAAAGCTATCAGAAACATAGCTGAGGAAGAAAATCATGGCTTCAACTGCTATAAAAAAAAGGCAACATTGGATAAAAATGTGTGCAGTTATCATGGAGAGGTGGAAGCACAGATATTTGCTTAGTTTCCTTATTTTTGTAGTTGCATTTTAGAAAGTTATGTGTGCCTAGCTGCTTTGCAATGCTCGGTTTTCTTAATAATACACAATTTAGATAAGCATTAGTATTTTTAAGTCACATGCACTAGATTGTAAGGATCTTGTTCAAAGTCGAAGGGCTCTTTTATCTAGTACTACTGTACAGGACTTACGGGAGGGGTGAACTGCTGGGCATTTTGTTCACTAAATTCCTTTTAAAGCAATCCTAGTACTCTTTTTAAAAACTTGAGCAGTACCTCAGCTGGAGCATTACATTGATTTAAGAGTTAGTGATTTAACTAGATTCAGAAAATGTGTTTTGAACTGTGAACTTGGAATTCGGGTGAGTTGGAAGCTGTAGAAGTTGTAGAAGTTGGCCTGATTAGTGATTTATAGATGTTTAGAAGATGTTGAACAACGATTTTGGAGGAGCAAAATAAAAAAAGTATGTTTATATTAGTAATTCTTTGATGTGAAAATCTATTCAGGATATGCCAGGGCACTATCAGAGAACATCATCAAGAACATCCAGATGTCTAATTCCACAGTGTGCTTTTCCTGCTCTTACTCTACAAGATTACACCTTGGCTGTTGTACTGCTGGGAATGCCTGTCAAGGTACGGCAGTTAATGAACTTCTCAAAGATCTAAAGAGGTTCTTACAAGAAGGGAAAATAGGATCAGATAAGTTGCTCTGAGCCAGCTCTGTTAGGATCAACATGGGGCAAATTCTCAAAGAGTCAGAAGTAGTGCCTAAGAAAATTTGACTTCTGCCTAAATAAGACAGTTTTTGAGAAGTGCTCACGATCTGATAGTGCTGTTTTGATATCTTTTGATTTCCGCCCAGCCATTTATTTTGATGCTCCCTGCACTCCCTATAGTACTTGTGATGGCTGCTCAGTTTTGAGCAGCTCCCCTTTACACTGGCCCCAAGCCATTTCAGTGCTTGAATGTGTGCTTGTACCTGGCGTGAACCACCCTAAAGGTCCAAATGCACAGTTATGAGCACATGAAAAAAAACACCAGAAGGGAAGTTTTCTGGCATCTGCATTCCAATTACAACTCTGCAGCAGCTATATGGGCAGACTCTTCTCATTCATGGCAAATCTGAGAAACTTGCTGTGCTCCTATGAAGATCAAGGTTCCTCCCGTTCCCTACAGTTCCCACCCTGGACACCCACACCCTGCCTCGCTTGCTTGTTCAGACTCCGGGGATATCTTATCAACTCAATTATTACATCTGCCCCCATTGAGCCTCCAGTGCAAGGTAGTAAGTGAGGAGTGGGAATTTGTCCGTGTCCTGTCTGTGCACAGACACATCCTCCCAGGACCTAGAGGGCTG
This sequence comes from Microhierax caerulescens, assembly GCA_035590215.1. Taxonomy (NCBI): domain Eukaryota; kingdom Metazoa; phylum Chordata; class Aves; order Falconiformes; family Falconidae; genus Microhierax; species Microhierax caerulescens. The sequence continues at coordinate 26,147,267 of JAVJGJ010000001.1, forward strand.
TCGGAGGGGTTAGCTGTGTGGACCATCAGCCCCCTGAAATGCCAGCGCCTTCTGCAGTGGCCAGCAGCGTCTGGGGACTGCTGGGACACCTGTGGCACTGACCCCAACCTATTCAAACCAAACAGATTTCTCCATCTGGCTATTTCAGCGTTTCCTGTGAATGTTTATATTGCATATCAGGCAACTTGAACCACAAAAAATTTTTTAGTCTTTTTTAACAGAATAACTGCCCTTCTGAAAAACACCAGGCTCAGTATGAGGCTGTACCTGCCTGATTTCCACTTTGTCTTACTTTGTTAATTTTATAATCTCTTGTCTCTTGGATTGCTCAGTGGGATTCCTGACATAAAAAGCAGCTCCTAAAACTTTTAGCATTTTATCTGCTACTGCTGATTCTTCAGATGAGACTTCAAACACTCTGTTTCTCACGTGAAATATCAGCCCCACACTGATCAGCTAGTGGATTATGATTTCAAATGAGAAATAGAAGCAAAGTCAAAGTCAGGAACAATTGGGGTTGATCACATGAGGGGAAAGGAGCATGTGGGAACTGAACTGTATGATCTCAGATATGTTTCTATAAGCTATTGAACATGTGGAAACATTTCTGATTAAAATCAGCTACATTTTAAACTGCAGCTTAGGATGCGTAGGATATCTTTTGCCTGCTCATCTTTTTAGATGTATAGTTTTTGTTTCGAGCTGTATTTCATGCTGATAAAAGGGAGACTGCTGACAGGGAGACTTAAGTGGAGTTACCAGTCAGATTTCATTAGAAATGCAGATAGATAATTTTATCAAGAAGATTTCTGGTCTACTTATGCTTTTCTCTGTATAAGGATTAGACCACACAAAACAACTTAGAAAGATGTCAAATGCATGGAGTTCATGCAGGCTGAATGCATTGTTTCATCCATGCAAGCAGCACAGGGATGAGGCACATTGGTGGAGCTTGGTCAGGACAGGTTTGTAATCACAACTTTACTGTTGATCACTGATAACCTAACATTAGTTCAAGTTTCCAAGCCGTCCTTTCCAGGGCTGGAGGGTATTGGATTCTTTGTATGAAATCTAAGAGTTTTATTAATCAATGTCACAGGTGCTGGGGCAACACAAAGTACCACAGATCTCACCACAAAACTGTGAAGTCCAGCATTGTGATATCTCCTTGCAGGTCTCTGGTGGACTATCAAAAGAACCCAGAAAATTAGTAAAATTAAAGAATTCATCAGAAAATGGGAACAATGTTTTGCACATATCACTACTGAGCCAGGATCCGATTTCCTGTACTCTAGATTATGTGGATAACTAGGAAATGCAAATAAAAGCTACCAGCAGAGAAGGGGAGCCACAGCACAACAGAGAAGCGAGGGGAGAGCAAGGGATTTTCAAATGAGGCAGAGGCATGGAAAAGAGGGATGGATCTGTGAATTTGCTTGAAGAAATCACAGGGGGACATAAAAGTGATGTGGTGTAATTTGTGAGAGGGGGAGGTGTGGGTTGGTTTCTTTGAGTATTTGAAAGCCTGTTTTCCCCTAAGAAGCCTGTCTCTTCGCAGCTAGTAGAGGCTAGACACTTGGTGGGGAGACTTCAATCAATTTAAGATTTCTTGCCGTGTCTTTAAAGGACTAATATAGAGTAACGTCTATCTCTCCTCCTTCCTTTCTTTCTTCCCTCTCCAGTCACACATCTTTTCAGTGGAGAAACAAAAATGTTTCCATAAATAGTCTTAGGTAATTATTTCTTTCCTAATGATACTGATGCTTAATTAACATGAGGCTTTGAGTATTTTGCAGCACTCTGCTGCTCTGATAAAGGAGCCAAACAGAAGCACTGTAGTGTGGTTTCCTCTGGCTTTGATGTTGGAGTACTGCTGTCTTTGGAAGAACCTCTGAGGAAATCATTGAGATGTGAAAGGGAAACCCTCAGAACCAAGTCCTCCAGAGAGGACTTCCTACTGTCTTCCTCACTCTCCTTCCAGGGAGGAATTAGCTTTCCATTTCTGCGTGAAACCAATTGGCAGCACAACACATGCTGCAGTTTTTGATCATAGCTTGTCTAGAAGTCCATCTTCTGGGGAGGTGGAGTGCTAAAATTTGGACAGGGGCAGGAAATATTTGTGGAAGGTATCTGAAAGTAAACAACTTTTAACACTGTGAGATAGATACGATGTTTTTTGTTTCTGGTGCACTTTAGGCTACTCAGCTGGGACAAGTGAGAGGAGGATGGTTCAGCAGCGCTGGTTGCACAGCCTCAGCTGAGCCACAGCATGAAGCCAGGGGTGAGCTGTGGTGCATGTTTCCTAGGAAAAACTCCTTTTCCCTTCCAAGGGCAGCAAGGTGCAATTCTGCTGTGTCAGCAGCTTTGGCTCTGTGTTGCCACCCTGGGCTTTCCCAGCCCAGTGGCAGGGGGGTGCAGGGGGCAGCCAGCAAGGGTTTGGGAAGGAGCTGGTCTGCCACAGGAGAGAAAGTCCCACTGGAGCCCTTGGATGGAAAGGCTGGACTTTGATCACCTGAGCCCTGTGCAAGTCCCAGATGATCTGTGGTCTCTCAAAGAGCCAGTACTGTATCACATATGCTGCAGCACACCGACTGTGGGTTATTGCTGTTGGGCTTACTGACTTGTGCATGGGAAGTAATCCCAGCAGCGCTCTGCTCCTGTGGGTTGTCAGGGAGCTGTGATCGTGCACGTGAGGGCTGGGAGGCCTGCCTTTAAAGGGTAACCTTGCATCGCTTCGTAAGTTGGCAGGTTGACTGAATAGATGCTTACTAGTAAAACTAGAAACACTAGGAAAAAATAGAACACTAGGAAAAATGGTAAGCAGATGGCCTCTCTAAGTCTTCAGGTTTGACAGGCATGAGGATATTGGCATATAGAAGTAGTAGTGGGCCAAAGTGTTGGCTTGAAATTTGCCTTCAGTATAACACTGGCCCTCCTTCAGGGAATGAAATCACAAGAAGTCTTGCCAAAGATGATGAAGCTTTACCCTTCTATTCCAGTGCTCCATCTTTAGCCTAAGGCTGCAACTGTGATAAAAGTCACCTCTCCCACTTCAGCACCCTTCATGATGCCAGTGTTCAGTTTTCTTTGTTTTTCTTTTGCTGGATAAATAGCTTTGGAGGGGAGAAAAGTCTCCAGCCCCATGGGCTGCACGTGTAAGTCATTAAGGATGCAACTGTCAAGAATCTCCTTTGTTTGACAGATCTGGGACCAATTGCGTGTGAGTCCACGGAGCAGGCTTGATTCAGTCAACCAAAATTATAGGTTAGCTTAGTTTTCCCTTTTTTTATTGATGGCAGAGTTTTAATGTGGTCACAGTACATAGTCACATGATTTACAATCAAATGGATTAACTGCTGACTTATGCTTCACATAAGCCTTATAAATCCACGTGCATACCTTCCAGATGCTAGGCAGAGAGCTGTGAGACATCTTTAAGATGTATTAGCAAGGCTATTTTCCAATAGAAAATATACACGTGGGACTAAATCCCACTGACATGATATTTTAGGAGAAATTACAGCAAAGATGTGCTTGACAAGGCCCTATAGTTATTTATAGGCACTTCTGTCAAATTTAGGGTAAACCACTTGTCTTTTTTTTTTTTTTTTTCCCCTTCCAACCACATTTGCTGCAGGATTCTTCTGCTTAATTGTGGGCTGCCAAAGCTTTGCATGAAGACATCTGCACAGTGGCACTACCCTGTAATTACATGGGAAGAGATCTCTGTCCTGTGATTTTGCTGTTAGATGTACTTGCCGGGTGGTGTTCTGAGCGTGGAAGGAGGGAGGCAGCTTTTGCACCAGCTCAGGCTGGAGCAGGAGTTTGGTGAAAGAAATTGACAGACTGAGAAACAGGGGGGTGCTTGCTGCAGGGAAGGGCTGCTCAGATGAGAGCTTTCCCTGGCCCCTGAAGCCTCCATAAGTTAGGCTACACTAGTGAGCCCCTTCAGATTTTTTGCCACGGAGACATTTTTTCAATCAACCATTGATGTTGCAAATGGCACCCACTTTGCTCCTGCCCTAAGTTAACCTGGCTCTCAGCAGCATGTTTTCGTTGCGTAAAGCATCGAGACAGTCTCTGCTGATATTTACACCTTTATGTAATGCTTTACATACCTTTGGATGCTTTACACCTCCCAAGGTTTTATTATCTTTATTCAGCCCATCTGCTTTGCATGACTGTGCCACATCTTGGCTCACATTGTGAACCGGACATGTACATGGATTTGCCATGCTGGCATCGTGCTGGCTGGAGTAAAGCATGTGTTTGAACTGGGAGTAATGGCCCTGCACCAGTCAGAAAGTTTGTGGTGAGGAAATCTTGGTTTGTTTTCACCATATGAGGAGTTGTTCCTAGAGTAATTAAGTCCTTTGTCTAAAAAACCCACAGGTGTGAAATGCAAGTGTGGGTAAAAATGGGGTTCCTGAGGTGCCATTTATGCACTTGACCAGGAGATCTGTGAGTATCTGTGTTTGGGCTGACTTCTGCAGTAGAGAGGAATTTTTCTGGTGATTTCTGGTGAGCCTCACATCAAACCCAGAGAAGATGGGGGTATGAGGTTTTGCTTGTGATATAATTTTCATGGTATGTGGTATTTACAGATACTATGGGTGAGTGGATAAGGAACAGTTCAACCTCAAAATGAAGACTTAACCTAAGAGCTAAGCGTGCTGAGAGACTTCTTCATGTCTGGTGCAGTTTTAATGCCAGTTGCCAAATAGTGCCATGTGCTGTCCTACCTATGTGGTAAAGGGCATCTGCAGAGCTTGACTCAGGCATGTTCAGAAGTCAGTCAAGAAGTCAGACTCACCTTCCAAAGTCAGTAATTAAGTTGTGTTCAGTTTTTTTCCTTGTTTTTTGTGTTCAGTGTGAGCTTTTGGTGTGTTTGGTCAGTTTAGGTTACTTCTGTCAATCCCAGTTTTGTCTTCTCTTTTGGTTGATTATCTGTGCTGTGATTGTGCCCTCTGCAAGAGACTCTCCCTTTTGACCATTTCCCACTGCTTGTTTGGACTCATGAGTTGATTTCTTTCCTCCCATGACAGAAGCAGATGAATTGCAGTGGTATTGATAGTAACTGAAGTATATTTTTTAAATACAGGCATAACTAAAGATCTTATTAGCAGGAATACTAAGAGAAAAATTAACTTCCCTGAAAGCGAGCTTTGCTTGCAGATGAATTCCTCAGAATAGTTGATAGGAGCAGGAGTTGATGAGAGCAGAGGTAAAGCAGGGTGCTTTATCCAAGAAAAGTGGCAGGAAAAGTATGCTGGATGTGCAATGTACCATTTTCCTGGGCATTCGATTTGGTATTTATTAATAAAAATCCCTGAACAATTTCTGCACATTAGCAATAGGTGTTAGTAACAGCTCCCTGCCCTGAAGAGTTCGCAAACTTCTGAGTGCCTTCAGAGCTTACCGCTGCCCCACATCTGTGCAGACCCACAAGCGTGTGGACCCTGGCCTGTCCCCCTCCCTTGAAGTTGGGTAACGAATCTTTAACTGCTCCTATGCAAAAGTGAAAAATTCTCCCTGGGCTCTTCCAGCAGTGCCAGTGTTTTAAGTACACACAGGGTATACAGCTGAGGTTCAAGCCCTGAGGCTGCCAAGTGGATTTTATGAATGTTTCAGTAAACAGCATTTTTAAAAATGAAAAAAAAAAAAGGAAGTCTGGGAACAACTAGTTCAGGTCAACAGTTGGAGGCATGACATTCATTACAGTCAAATCTGTTCAAATATCCTTGACAAATACCAGGAGTGTTCTTTAGACAGGTGGGTTGTTTTAAAAGGTCACTCCTTACCAAAAAAAAAACAAACCCCAAAACTCCCCCAAAACCACCAAACCTGAAAAAACAAAAAAAAAAAAAAAAAAAAAAGGGAGAAATCTGTTAGGATTGCAAATCCTTCTTGTCTCTCGGAGAAGCAGTGTGGTTGGAAGGGAGGTGCTGCAGGTGGGTGTGCAGGCTGGGGCTCGGGACCCTGCAGCACAGGTCGGGCTTGACCTGCTCTCGAGTTGGGGAAGACTGAGTGGAATCAGAGAGGTGCCTTTGAGAAGTCTTACATCTTGAGCAGATCACTTAAGAGTTAGGCAGATGTATGTCAAACCCTATTTTTAATTATGATTTCAGAATCAATAGGCCAGCTGACTTCTGTGCGTGATGACAGGAAAAAAACAAGTATGCTTTTATATGATCAAAACCATTTAAACTGTGATACATTAAAAGCAAGATGATTTTGCTTTGCTTTGATTTTACTTCCTTTCTTGTCTTTCTCCTTTTAGTTCATTTTGAGTTTCTTTTTGTGCTCCTTTGTGGGGACTCGAGGATTTTAGTGTGTGTTTGAGCTGCTTTCTAGATTTTGTGCAACTCTCTAGGGCCAGGGATCTTAGTTTTGTTTTGATTGACCTCAGTAAAGCTGTTTTTTAACCATTTCATATAAACCTTGAGCCGTCAGTGAATGTTTATTCTATCTAGCAGGAATTTTTGGAGTGGTCCTTCAGGTCTCATAACTGAAGGAGAGTTGAAGTGTTTATGTGATCACATAGAAAATGTTTGCAAAGCCCACAGCATCTAGTAGAAGCTGCTGTCATTGTACCTGGGGTTCAGCCCTCATGGGTTTTCTATTAGGGTATGTTACTTCTGTGGTTTTTGATTGCTGCATGCTCTTCTCTCCCTTGCCTTTCTTGTCTGTCCTCAGTTTCATCAGAAGTGGCATCAAGAGAAGTGACATTTTATCAGTTTTAGTAAACTGTACCCATTTGTACCTTGGTGTGAATAAATTCAGCAAAGAGCTCATTCTGCTCCTTTTGGAGAAGCAAGTGGCTGGAGATGTTAGCACCAGTCAGCCCCTCTGACCTGCCAAACAGCTAGTTTTTCCAGCTGCCCAAAAGACCAATGAGTAGTAAGGGGAGGCTTCAGAAAAGCAAACGCTTGCTTGTGTCAGCAGGATCGCTGCCTTGAAGTTGTTTTTATGGACATGAAGATGACCCCAGAGCACAGGGGGTGATGTATTCATTTCAGTCCTTGCCTTACATTCTATGCACCTTGTTGCTTTTTTCAGGTGTTTGTTGATTCCCACGTAGCTAGGTAGTCTGGTACAAAAGGAAGGACGTTCTGGTATCATAGTGAATTGCGTATCTGTATCTCCTTAGGGGAGGACTTGCCCAGATAACAGTGTCTCTGAACATAAATTGCTCTTGGGGGTTGTTGCCGCAGAGCGGAAGAGTCCCGCGTAGCCCTGGCCCTGTGGTTTGCCTCAGTGACTGAAGCTCTAGGTTGTCAAAACACCACATTTGCCAAGGCAGTGGGACTTCCTGGGGTGAGCACAGGTTATGGCAGATGAGAACAAAGTAACGCTGAGTTTTGTAGATTTGTTGGCCAAGACAGACTCCACGTCTTGTGAGACAAAGCCCTGATCCAGGGGAGGGTGCTTGGGTCGCTCTGCTGGGTTGTGTACCCCCAGGCAGAGCCCTGTGCAGCAGCCGGGCTGGGGTGCCTCATCTGGTCCAGCAGGGCGAGCAGGGAGATCTGCTTTCCTCATTTAATTTCCCAGGCTGTTTTTGACAGCCTGGCTGTGTGACCTTCCTTCAGCTGCAGTCCCCAGGCCTGCGACCAGCGTGCCTGTGCTCTGCTCACACTGCTAGCATGCTCTCTCGGCCGTGGTTTAAACAGCGGCTTTGGAGACATCTGGTTTGCTGAAGTTGAGCTATTCATCTGATCCCAAAGCTACATGTGAGTCCCGTTTTATAATCCCCCCGAGAAAAAATGTAACTGTGAGAGGTTCTGCAACCATTATCAGCACCGAAGGGGCGGTGTGGATCGTGCTTTAGGTCAGTGGAAAATAGGAAAATATTTGGAATTTGGAAAGTTATTTGCTTATATTTTTCCATGTAATTGTAAGAGGTCTTTTTTTTTTTTTCCTGTCAAAAGAAAATGAAAACAAAAAAACCAAAACAAGCCCCCCAAGTTCAAAGGCATGCAAATGAATCCTGTACTATTTTTACAGTAATTTTTCTCCACTGAAAAACAAATTATATAAACAGACTTCAAAAAAGAATACCCCTCAGAACTGGGCAGAGGAAGTGCTCCTCTGGTACGACTTGAAATAAAAAAGCAGCACACCTGCCTCCAGCTGGTTTCTCTGCGACGCATGTCTTGCACAGCCCCAGTTATGTGAAGTTGCTTCCAAGTCAAACAAGTAGCAATTTCTAAGTAGCACCTAAAGAGGAACGTGGCCAGGCCTTGCCAGCAAAACCCCAGCCCCTAAAGGTTCCTGCTGCGCAGGCTTTATTTTCCTTTCCCTGACCCATTTGCACAGAGTTGTTAGTGATGGCCTGGCCTGCCTCCCTGTACACAGCAAACCAATAATAAATAGCAGGCAGCTGACACCCTGAGACACCTGCAGCACTCTGAACACTGCAGGATTGTTCATCCCACAGGCCCGCAGGGATGTGAAGAAGGAGAGTCTTCTCCTGGCTGGGCATCTGCCCGGACACACGCATCTGGGGGGAAAGTCAAGCAGGACAGGTCTAGGGCCCTGAAAGGTTTCTTGGCCAATTAACAGAAAATGTATCCTTTTTTTTTCCTTTTTTTTCCTTCTTTTTTTTTTTTTTTTTTTCTTTTTTTCTTCCCAACAGAGGAAGAACAAGGATGACCGATGTGTATACAGGAGCCCTCTGTGCAGCACTGCTCTTGTCTCGGGGGCAGTCTCCTCCATGGAAATCCAGTAGGTACAATATTTGGGCAGGCTTTGAGCAGTCCCCTTCACTGACTTTAAGGCAGACCCTTATTATTCTAGTTTCTCATGGCTCACTACTTATTTATTCATAAATTAGGTGTTTGCCAGGGAAAATACTTTGATGCCCTTCCGATGGAGCAGGTATAGGAGACCGAGCTGAAAAGAAAAAAAACCCATCCCAAAACCCTTAAGTAATATTTATGGACTTTTGAAAGTTGAGATTCTGGAAAAAACAGGCTGCATTTCTTCTCGCATACTTTCCAGGCTGAAATCTTTTGCTAGTTTATGTAATGATTTATCTATCTAATAATTACACAGCTTTTATACATTTTAGCAGGATAAATAGAAAGGTATGTTTTCAGTGAATGAGCTAGAAAAGTGACTTGAATTTCTGTTTCTCTCTGCACATTCATTTCCTATGGCACCATGGGTGAGTGGCAAATCCGTCATTACTTTTGCAAACTTGGAGCTGATGGTATATTCAGCTACATTTGCAATAGCTTCTGCTGTCTGACGCACAATACATCCTTTAGCTCACAGGGAAGAGTTAATCAAAAAACCTAATAGGCTAGTTATAGATATCCCTGGTTAAGGAAATGCTTGAGCTGCAGGTCTATTCTTAGTCCCTTCAGGGACAGGAACAGATTTTGGTGGACTTTGGTCTGCCTGTTTTCTGCGTTTATGACCCAAAGACAGAGCTTTACCAGGATCAGACCACTGCCTTTTACCATCAGCCAGCAAATCCCTTTTAATAAGTGGTGTTTCACCTTTGTGCATCCTTGGTATGGGTAGACTGTAGAACTGGAGCTGGTAGCTTGATAGGATGCAATTATTGTTAGTATACAGTTTTCTGGGTTTCTGTATAGACAGGGTACAGAACAAGATCATTTCTCTGGTGTAAGTGAATGTGTCATGTGGCCAGGGTAGTCCTGATCCAGGAAAGATGCCTTTCCTGCCTTGTTCAGGCAGACTCAGCTACTGCTATTCACTTACAAGCTGCAGACATTGCCATCTGTGTCAAAAACAAGTAGCCCAGGGGCCCTTGCCAAACCTGTGGCTTGTGTGTAATGGGGTTATCTCAGCATCTCTGGCTCTTGCTGTGGCTTTTGACGGGCTCCTGTACAGCCCTGTGTCCTAATAACAACATCTTTTCCTGCCTCGCAGACCCCTGCAGCACAGTGGAGGCTGGAGCAGTCCAGGCGAGTGGGTTTTACTGGCTGCTGTCGCTGTGTGCTCAGGGGGATTTCTGTCTGGGTTTCCTTCAGGCACAGGAATAAGGACACTTTCTCACATCTTCAAGAAAACTTGGAAGATACGAGTCAGCCTTTCTTCCAGTGATTCTTGAGTTGAGACTCTTTCTTTCTGTTGGGGATGCTTGAGGTTTCATATCAAAGTTATTATGACAGAGCATCAGCTGTAAAGATGATTTGGAATATATGTGTGTGTTTATATTTGTTGACACTCAAGAACCACTGACTTGCTACTGACAGTAAAATATGTGGCTATCAAACACACCCTGAGCTGGTGTATTTGAAGTGAAATGAGAGGAGAAGCTAGTGGTGCTTTTTTTCCTTCTGGTTTGTTAAAGTGCTAGACTACTGTTGGCACTGAAATGCCAAAAAAAACCACCCCAAAAAAGGCATTTAGCTGAGGAAAACAAGAACTGGTGAAAGTTTAATACAAGCAGAGCTCAAACAGCTCAGCATTTGGGCTAATAGTGAGAAATAGGTGAAACCATCTAGGTATTTCAGTAAGGACTCTACCTGTAAAGCAGGTTTTTTTACCAAAATAAGTTTCAAGGATGCTATTTTAAAAGATTGAAATGTCATGGAAGGTTTTGATTGACAAAGGATCCTCTTTGTGACATTTTTTCTGTTCTTTAAAGTCTTGTTTCTCCATGCAAGGCCATCTGTGGCTGTAGCATTGGAGTAGGTACTCACTCAGCCTGCAATTTTTCCCCCATCTCCCTACAACGGGGAGCTGCTATGGCCCCACATCCCCTAAATCCTGCATCCTGCCTCTCGGCTGGATGCCACAGAAAAATAAGCTGGGGTTTGGCAGAGGGATTTGGAAGAAGTAGCCAGGAACTTGGTTTCCGTAGCAGGCATAAGGTGTCATCCTGAGCAGCTAGAAAACCCCTGGTTTTCATTTTGCCTCTCATGGGATCACAGTAGCGTAGTCATACAGTGATATACGAGGTCCTGTTGTGGGGCACAGAGAAGCTCCATGGAGTCACACTTTAAGCCAGCAGCTTTGTAGAGAATGTGGTTCAAAAAGATTTTGTTCATTTGAGAGAGCGTAAACAGGCTGAGATGGCAGCTCCACTGGGTGTTCTTCCTTCAGCTTTCTCTCTTCATGTGCTGTGTTGTTTTTTGGTTTTGGCTTTGTGTTTCTGAATCTGCTGAAAGGCTTGTAGTTCTTCAGCAGCTTTGAAGAAAAGCTTGCTTCCCAAAAAGGTTTTGGGAAGCATCTGCAATTCGCTCTTTTTCATAGGTCTTAATTGAAAAGCAACCCTCCTCTCCCCATTTCCACACTTAAATTCAGGTAGGGTGGGGGGATCCTGCACTTGTTTGGGTTTTTTTTAAGCTTTCCTGTCTTGTTTCTTGTTGTTTTCCTGTTCTCCTCCCCACAGAAAACTGCCTTTATATTTCTGTTTCTCCCTCCTTACATCTCTTCATTCTGCCCAGAGCCTTACCTGCAGTAACACTCTCTCATTGACCCGGAGAGTGAATGCTCCTCTGTCAGGGAAACATGCCTTGTTCCACGTTTGCTGAGCCCAAAGGCTGTGGCTACCTGCGCACTGCTAACGTTGACTTCTCATGTCTGAGAAGATTTTAGGTTCTGTATGCAGTTCTGTTTTCAATAAGCTCCTTTATTTTAATGCTAACAGAATTAATCTAAACTCACACTCTCAGCAGGCTGTTCTCAGCCAGAATACTGTTTTCAAACTGAGGCAACACTCTGTTTACATAGATAAGCAAATTCACAGTCCACAGAGCTTCTTCCAGTCGCAGCAGCTGCTGAACACTTAACAGTAAGGGACTGGGAAGCACATGTTTCACATACATAGCAAACATTTCTTCTTCTGAAGGGTAACCAGATTTATTTTTTTTTTCTCTGAAGAGTTGAAAGCTAGAACATCTGCTTCTTGGCCAGCCATCCTTTCCCACAAATGCTGCTTCCCAGGTTCAAAAAAGCTTGGTTAGGTTATTTGTGTGTATGCGTCTCGGTGCCTGTGTTTCTGAAATATGCCCAGAACCACAACAGGGGAGCAGAGGGAACTGTTAAAGAAGGCCAGCTCCATTGTGGACCTGCAACTCGCACCCCAGCTGCTGCTGCAGAGTGGTACCACATGGCCAGCCCCGAGGACCATCGCCACAGGCAGCACAGCAGCTGGGCTGTGCTTCCTCCGGCTGTCCTGTCCAGCAGTGCTGCTGTACTGGCCTGAGGCTGAAGTTCAGTGAGACAGGGTATCTACCCATCTGCACAAAGGCTCTGCCATCTGAATAGCCAGGGGCTGCTCTCAGGGCATAAATGTGAAGGTGCCGGGTTGGATGGATGAAGGTAGTGGGCATTCACAGCTGACTTCTCAAAGAATTTGACCCCAGGGACAGAAAAACACGTTTTCCATGTCTTGGTTGCTTATTTAAATTATTGTAATAAATGGGCTTCTTTTCCTACATCCTCAAACTGCAAAGGTCTTTGGAAGAAGAGAAATAAAAATGGTACAGGCTGTATGCAGCAGAGCTAAGGCTGAATTTAGACTTGAGCTGCCCAACAGGTGAGAGCAGCCCTGCTCTCAATATCTTTCTGAGGTGCCTTTGCCTTGAAAACATCCCCTAAATGCATTTAATGCTCTTTAACTGGTACATAAATACGCAGAATACAGGCAGTCGCTAAGAAAAGCCTGAAGCCCTTCAGCACGGCAGTCTGCTGCTTATCCTTGTGAAAGCCACACCTTGCCTGACAACTGAGGTGGTGGGCCTTGACTAATAATTTTAGCAGCTGCGTGGTCTGCTCTCAGTGTTATTCCTGCAACACCAGCATGAGCTAGGTCCCTGTGAACCACAGAGGAGTATTACCATTTGGTACAAGGTACAGCACATATTGCTTTATATTACAGCACAGTTTTTGTCTCTGTGTTTCTGCTGACAAGAGTACTTTTGCATTCTCTGGTGTCCCAGGTTAGCACCAGCAAGTGCTCTCTGGGGCTGAAATCCAGCATTTAGGGGTTGGTGTATGGAGATGCTATCTAACTCCTAAGGTCAGAGCTTGAAGATATTTTAAGTAAGAAAAATCCCAAGGTAAACATAAATTTTATATTTGTGTGTGCATGTGTAAGTATATCTTCCTTTTTTAAAAAAAAAAATAAATTTGCATTTACCTTTAGACTATATCCTACTTATTTTAGATAGATGAGAAGAAAGCTGCTGTGATCCTATTTACTCTCCGAGTCTTTGGTTCTTCTTCTTGTGGACAGTAATAGGTGGGTAAAAGATGTGTGTTCTCCAAAAGCCCGCTTGGCATTTTTGAACATAGGAGAAGGAAACTGAAGTAATTTCAGACATATTACAAGTTTTAGAAATGTTTCAAAGTTAGCCTAAGTAAGAGAATGGTATTTCCAGATGGAAACATGGAAAAGTGCACAGAGCGCATTCTAGGCTTGCTTGAGCAGTGGTTCAATCTCCCTACTAAAAGGACAATGTATTTCCTCCGTACCCTGCCCCTTTCACCCAAAATCAAATCATGCAGGAGGTAAATCCCAACCTGTAAGCCTATATTTTATGCTATTTTCACTTCCAGCTAGCCAAAAGAACAGGTCAGCAATTTATTCCTACTTGTAGAGCAGAAATGGTAATAGCATGTGGTTTAAAGATACAGAGATGAGGTGCTTTCTCTGGCTACTGTTGCCCACTGGTATTTCTATTAGATGTAACATGATCTGCAGGTGGCACATACTGTGCAACAAAAATAAATGGCTACTCATTAAAAATATATTTCAACTGGTAACATATTTTATGCCTGTCCCTTTCAGCCTGATTGTGCTCGTTCCCCTGGGTCCCCACCTGTGATGTTGTCCACATGAAAAGAGCTTCCTCAGTGAGTTAGTAACTGCCTCCTAAATATTGTCTGTCTTCACTTTCCCATCATCTACCTTCAGTTTGGCATGCTATTAAAGGGCTTGCATTACGAGACTGTTTGACCAGACAGCAAGGCTGGTCTCTTTATATTCCCATTTATATTCTCTCTCCTCAGCTACACAGCACTTGAACATGCCTGCATTGCAATAATTTCAAAGAAAGTTGAATCATGGTGTGCTCTAGTTCATTTGCGGTCTCGTAGGTCCCAGTCCAGCAGAGCCCTTGGATGCAGTTAAAAAACATCTGTAATTAGCATGTAGGATGTGCCCGCAAAGTGTGCTGAGGAGGTGCTGAAAGAAAAGCCTATACTGAAATGTTTTCTTTCAGAGTAGGAATGTCCTGCTGTAAGGATAGGTGAAAGGCAAAGGTTGTGGGGGAGCTAAAAGTTTTTGTAAGATAATTGACACCCATACCTTTGAATCCCTGAAAAGTACCTGTTGTTTTTCCCACTCCCAGGGATATTAATTGGTCTTATAAATGATGTTAGCCCTTGCTGTATACTTTGCTAGCACAGAAAAAAGGTCTGAGCTCTGGAGAGCCCGTTTGCAGCATCACCTTACAAAGAAAAAGAAAACAGTCTTCCAGTATGTGGGAGTTATCACAAAATTGAGGTCTTCCTCAGAAGGCTTATCTGCATCAATAGCTTTTCTTTCATAAGCAGCATTACTCAGAATCATAGAATCATTTAGGTTGGAAAAGATCTTTAAGATCATCAAGTCCAACCATTAACCCAGGACTGCCAAGTCCATCACTAAACCACATACTCAGCAGCAAATGAAAACTGCAGGTTGGACTAACCCTGCGTTATGGTGATGCAGGGTATATGCTCATATGGATTTTTCCAAGGGAAAAGTGGGGCACAGAGGAGTGGTGTGTTTGGCAGGTCCCTTAGTTCCACCCTAGTGCTCTAACCAGAGAGAAATGATCCTTCAGGCATCAAGTTATTTCAAAGAGCCAGATTTAGCTTAAGGTGAGGAACGTAATTCTTTGTTGTAATGTTAACGAAGTAGGAAAAAATGCAAACCAGTTCTTCTCCAATCCAGCAAGTCTGGTCAGTGCTTGCCAGTGACAGTGGAAGTGGGTCTTCTGTCTTTGATGAACATTGAACCTGTCTCGTGATGCATGCATGTATACCCCAAATGATGGGCAAGTCCTGGCATTTAAGTGTCTGTGGTTAAGGTTGTGCTGGGAATCAAAACCAGTTTTGGAAACATAATCTAATACATGAAGTAACTTATATAGGAGGTGAATCATGGGCAGGTGGAGGTTTTTGGGTCTTTTTCTTACAGCTTAGAAGTTCACAGATGGAACTAGGCCCCAACATAGACAGTATTTTGTCAGGTATTGTGGAAATTGTGCACAGAATAGTTTGTTTCCTTTAAAGATAAAGGTGGAATGCCTTTGTGGTTGCACAATCCTGCCTTTTAAGCAGATGATTTTAGTGGCTTTTGAAGCACAGCATGAAGAACATGCTACAAAACCCAGGAAAACCCAGTACCCAAATCAGTGCAGGTATGGGTCAGACTCCTACGCAGCCTAGTGCTAGCAAACTGTAAGCAGGAGGTAAATGTAGTATGTGCCTCTTCTAAAAACCTTTTATACTTCCTCAGCTGTATATAATGGCATTAATATATGTGAGAATTGAGTCTACAGTGTTTACAAATGATGGCCAAAGGAAAGCTGTGTTTGTATTTTTCCTGCCTGAACAGCTTTTCTGGCTTTCCTTTTTTACTTTCATAGATTTGGAGCATGACACAAAGATTGCACCCTTTTGTTTCATTAGTTTGACTGAGTCTGATGAAACAGCCCTCAGGTTGCTATTCAAATCAGAAGTGCGTGCAAGGAGGCTGGAGTGGACCTTCGGGATTGATTGGGTGTGTGCTGTCAACAAGAAGGCCCACCCAGTACATACAGTATTTCTCAATATACGGATTTATAGGAAGCAATGCGTTCTGTGGTGTACAATTTACAAAAGTTTTGTAGTTTAGGTTTGGTACAGAAAAATACCCCAAATACTATCCAAGGTAACTGAAACTTTAGTATTGGGGGGGGTAAAATACAAGCATTGAACTCAAAATCAAACGCCTTGGTGCTTCAGGTTTCTACCTGTACTGGAAGTACTCAGTCATTATCTTATTTCCATGTTTATCCCCATCTAACTGTCCTACTTCCAATGTTTCTAACTGATAGCATAGGATATGATTTGGGCTGGGTAAAGCCAGTGCAAATTTTACTTGATTTTGGCAATGGGAGAAACACACTGGAATGCTCTGGTAGGGCAGCACATTAAAAGGCAAACAGTGATGGCAATGTTGTACAAATACTCCATGTAGATGAGAAGCTCAATATATGTCTGAATTAACCGGCTATTTACTGTGCTTTGTTGTATTTCTTTAATCTAGTTTGAAATATGACAGGTTGCTATTAGTCTTTTCCAAGGATCACATGCATACACTCCTGAAGAAAGTGCCCCCATACTTGGCATAGCCAAGTGCAGCTCCTTATACACGTTCTGCTTTTGCCTATAGGAGGCAGCAGCTGTGAATGGTTTTGGAATAATCAGAGCATGGGCATCGCACAGTATTTGTCTACTGTAAAAATTACTGGAGGTGGAAGTGAGAAAGGTATGCAGAGAAGCGTAGGATCCTGCTGATCTTGAACTTTATTTGCAGCCTCAGCCTCTCCACCATGGAGAGATTGATATTTGTATAAAAAAAAAATGTAAATACATGGAGGCATTTATATTTATCTCCTCCAAATACTACATCTCCCTTCACTGCAGGCTTAAACCTCCCTTTGTGCCACCTGTGAAGAATTAGAGCTTTCTTCGTATAACTTGCTTGAACTTGCATGCGCGAGATGTGCAAGCAGTAGAATCCTAGCTGGTAGCTCTCAAAGCATTTTCAGTAGCTGTCCTCTCACCTGCTAACACTCTTTGGACCACTGGCCTTGAGCACAGCTCTCCCACTGCCTCCTCCGTCAGTACCGGAAGGAGCATAACATTTGTCTTCAAGTCCAGCAGCCACGTTTTTGAGACATATCTAAACTTTTGAATAAAATATGTATTGTTTGTTCTCTTGGGTACGTCACAGTCTTTGCATAGAGCTAAGGCTTTTTGAATCCATTGTTTTGTGTCCCTGTTGCACATAGCTGAGGAACACATCCTCGTATGCATTTCCTGACCAGCAAAATACAGGGTTCATCTCCAGCAAGGGAGATGAGGTCCCTGAGGGGCTCTCAAAAGCATCGGTACCACCGTTTTTCTGTTGTGGGGATGTGCAGGCATTTATGGGCCAAATTTATGGCTGAAGCAATTAGACACAACTCTGTGGCTTTTAGCAAACTTGCACCTCTGCATGCCAGTGCTGAAGGCAGCATTGGTGCTGGTATTTACTTGGTTAAAGCTACGAGAACTCCTCCCTCGGTCCTTCATGAAACCCCACTTCCATGTGCCTCTAGCATCTGACTAGAAGAGTGGGGAAAAGAAGCTCCATTGCTGATCACTGTTAGGTCCCTTCGAACTGAGCTGTTCTGTTCTAGTCTATTCTACTTTGCTGTAAATTGTAGTAATTAAAAGTAAATTCACTGTAGTTGTAAATAGGTTCAGTTGTTAGGCCCAAACGCTATATGTAAGCATACTTTTCACACCCCATCTTAAATTAAAGCTTCTTCAGCTTTTGCCATATAAGTTCCTGCAAACACACAGACTCTGTGCTTAATAGAATTTTTTGTGTTAGAGACAAACCAGAAGAGTAATGAAGAGACCTTTAGGAGAAATTTTTCCTGTTTGTGGGTTTTAGGGTATTTCTGTTCTCTTTTTCAGTTACTTTTCAGTCAACGGCTTTGTTGTTTTGAAAGGAAAGAGTGCAAATTTATACAAGTCTTCTCAGGGGTGAGAAGGGGGGACACAATTTAAAAAATTAGAATAACTTAAGAAAATTCAAGCTGATCCATAGTTAATGAATGAGTGCTTATATGTGAGTAGAAATTAAACACAAATGAAGAAAGAACAGAAACTATGTTGGCAGATGAGAAGGATCAAAGCCTTTAGTTTTGAGAAGGCCTCAAAAGTTTACCTTTAACATACAACATAGTTGTTTAGATGTTCTGGTTCCTCTCATGGAGTTTGTAAAGCAATTTTGATGGTAGTCTGTGTTGACTTGTAGCTGATTTTAGGAGATGCATTTTCTAAGCAGAAGAGCCTTGAAGCCTTCTGTTTAACACTGAAAGAAATACTGTAACACCCGCCAGCTTTTTTAAACAATTGGATCATCCTGCGCCTGCCAAGGCGTTCATTTAAAACTAGCTTTTTTGAAGAACAATAAATCCCTTTTTCAGATGCATGACACACACCTGATCTTGTATCTTAAGTGTGGGTGCCGTGTACAGTTGCCTTTCTGTGTGCTGGGGATGTCATATTTTTATCATTACCTCATATCTGCCCTTACATGGTTCTCCAGACACATAAATCGGTGGTTCAAAATGGGGGGTGGGAGGAGACATGTATTTCAAGATTGTTATATGTATTGCAGAGATTCTTCTGGCTTTTCATATCAACATTGATGGTACAAAATTGCACAATGAGTAACACATGTTTTGATAAAGTTAAATGTGAAATTGGAAAAGGAAACACGTCTCAAGTATAACAAAGGCTTGCCAGATAAACCATTACACTCTAGAAATCTGCTGCTATTAAAATAAAAAATGTTTTTTGAAAACCCTCCATGGGGTATTGTTTCCATTTCCCCCATATTCCAAAATGAAATAACATCTAATTTCAGTTGAGTAAAAACAAGCATGTGTACAGCTAACAAACAGCGTTATACCTCACCTACTTAATAACCTCTATACTCAACGTGTTTAGTTTTTCTTAGGTGGATCCCAGGATGCAAGAACCCTTGAATCTTGCAAGTCCACTCCCATCCTACCAGTTCTTTCTGCTTTTTGTGTTGTGGTAGTGTGTGAAAAAGAATTGCCTTCTACTGACCTATTCTCTGTTCACTTGGAATATAAAGCAAACAAAAGGCAAAGGAGCAGAGGAGGAATGGAGAGTGAATGGGGAAACAGGGTTTCGCAGCAACAACTGGTATCGAAAGCCATCCCATCGGTGCCTTTGTCCATGATGTGCATCTTGGCAGCATCAAAGATGTTCTTCTGAGTGTTGCAGCCCTAAGGCAGAAAGTAATCTCTTGCAGTTGGAACCACTGTTGAATATGTTGCTGTCCTCCAGGTGCCTTGCTGCCAGCTTCAATTTGTCTCTGACACATGGAGGTGCAGCAGCTCAGTGGGTAATATGTTCTCCTACTTGCAGCCACCTTGCATTAGTCAGCTTTATTTCTAGGCACAGATTTTGTTTGGCTGTTTGCTTGTATTTAAATTATCAGATTTTTGCTCTGGAACTCATTAGCTCTTAGGAATGAAACAGTACAGGAACTGGGAGATACAGTCTGGGAAAACCCTTCTAAAGTGGCAGTGGGAAATGTGGGGAATACACAAGGGCATGTTGCATGACACTTTTACTGCAGAGATGCCAAGCTTGTCTTAAATTATGGTGTATTACAGCATATTCTTAAGTGTCTTACTCCTAATGGAAGCATGGGCCAGGTGACGTTGAAGACTTACATACTCTGTAAATATGGTTTTATATGGAAATCTGTGCAAAAATGTGTGTTTCTATTCTTCATTTGTGGCTGCCTTTGTGTTTTCATGCCCATAATCTTCATTTGTGACTGAAACACTCATCATCAGCAGGTATCCACATACATTGAGTACACAGACTGACAACAGGTGATTTTGAAGTCTACTTCAGTGGGAAGAAATGAGTCTTCCCTTGGAACACTGATCTGAGGTATTTATCTTGGCTTTATTTTCATTTATTTGCATTTAGGCAATATAAAGAGAAAGATTTAAATGCTTTTGAGTAGGAAGATAGCTTGTGAAAGTGTTTTTCACTGAAAGGCAAATGCCATGGATCAGAATTAGTTGTGGAGGATGTCTTTGAGAAGGGTCCCTGTCAGATTTTTTAGTTCAGAGCATAAAAGTTTATCAGGACATTACAACCATTGCCTGTCTCTGCATCGCTTATTACCCTGACAAGTTTTAAACAGCCATATGCTTTGATCTGTAAGAGCACGCTTCTGGAGATGCCACAGGCCATGTAGCTGCAGTCAGCAACTGCCGGAACATCTCTAGCTTTGCCTGGTCTCCACAGAGTCCATGGGAGGATGCTTTGCTTTGGAAGCAGGCCACCCACAGAGGTCTTCTGGTGGCAAATAAGTTGGTGTTTTACCTGTGACTAATGAGAAACATCATCAGTGAGCTTTTTCACTGAAGAATCTGTTTTTTCTTAAAATATACCCTGTGCCTGAGTGCCCAGAGATAAACATATGAGAGATGTTTGTACACTTCTGTGGTCAAGTTGAAGAGGCTTGGTGCAGCAAAGCTGGCACTCTGACTGAGCCCTGGGACCGTGCTTAGCACTGAAGCAGTATGTGATATGGCAGACAGGTGCTGTTGGACATGGGGGAAGAGAGGGCAAAAGTTTCAGCGGGCTGGTGTTGTGAATTGTTACTGGAGTCTTCTCTTCCCATGCATCGGAAGGTAAGGACTGCCAATAACTAGCTGCAATGTCACACACGGTTCCTGCCTCCCGGTGGAAAGATGTCCAGTACAAAGGAGTTAAGGCAATTGGTAATTTCTCCATTTTGTGAGAGTGGTTTTCTGTAATGCAAATCACTGCAAATATTTTTCGGTCAAACTCTGGTATCTGTTACAGAGCCAGAAAGCAGGAATGACTGTTCGAGGGGACAGGTGGGCTGGTGGGGGTTTTGTGTGATTCGTTCACGGGACAGCAGATGTCAGCAATGAGGCAGAGATACTGACATCTCTCCGCTCTACCTGAGATGGGAAACAAAAATCCTGATCTTACACTTTCAAATCGCGAGGATGAACAAACAGTTGCTGTTTATGACTGAATTAAGAACAGGAGTAAACATGACATTGTGTCTGCTTTGCATATGATGTCCTTTCTACATATTAGGATTGTATTAGTGACTCGCAAATAAGCCTTTTAAAATTATTATGGACATATCCAGTAAGAAATGTTACCATTGTATCTTGTAGGTGTGCTTAGTCCTGGTTATTCTGACTTGAACAAGTCTCATTTAATGTAAACTTCAACCTGTTTTTCCTTCCCTTGTGTCAAAGGGTACAGTATGTTCATTCCTTCTAGCGGTAGAATACAGCTTCAGGTGATACTTAATTTAATCTTTTTGTTAAAAAAGGGGGGAGGGGAGGGAATAGAGCATTACATATATGTGGGGGTTTACAACTAGAATGTAACCCATGTAAAACTGAATTTGAACTTTCCAGGTGAACAAAAAGGGCAATTAAGATAGTGTATGCAGTGCCAGGAAGGCTAATTTGGTTTATTTACATATATATGTATGAAAGTATGCACTGTAGTTAATCAGGTTCATATACATATATAGTTATATATATATGTAACAATATGCCTACATATACTGAAGTCTTAGTACATTGTACAGTGGCTAAATAAAATACATTCACTTTATGGTTAAATGATGTTGTTCGTGATGCATCACCTATACAAACTGGCACCATCAAGTCAAACAGTCTTTAACCACATTTATGTATCCCGTGGTCCAATGGAGTAGTCAAGTGCCCCATTTTTCATCGGTTCACTTAGTCTTCAGAGCAGTGCATTTCATTCCCACCATGTCTCTCCTGGTTAACATTGAGAATGTTATTGGAGAGGTGGACAGGTATGAAGAAGCCTAGGAAGAAATGCTTGGCTAGTCCCAGTACTGATGTAAAGATCTTTTTTGGCAGAGAACTTACTGTGTCCTGAAAACCTTTTTATTGAGTAGATAAAAACATCCAGTCATCTGATTGGAGTCTTAAATTTGACCTTCACCTGCTGGATCCTGTATTTGTAGTTGCATGCCAGTTTAAATACAGTTTTAGGATTAGCCAAGTTGTAATTACATAGGCTGTCATCAAAACTGTTTTCAGCTATTCTTCAGTAATTTAAAAAGAATTTTCTTACAGAAAATTGTACACCTAATGGTCATCCCTCATCCTGACAGTGTCATTCCTTTGCCTCTTTGTTTTCTACCCAGCTTCTTCGAAATGTGTCAACAATGCCGTTTGTGAACGGGGGTAATTTGACTGTATGTGTAATCTTGTGCTTTTGGCTTTGAATCCTTTGTCAACCTCTGAATCTAAGTCTTTTCATCATGCTTTTCTTCCCTGGATACTTATGTGTTTAGGCAGGTATAAAAATGTCTGACTATAGATGGCATTTCTACTTCTCAGGCTGAAAGACTGGGTTGGTATTTCTGTCAAAAGTGGTTGTTCCTAGAAGTTGTTTTATCAGTTTAAGTTGTTCCAAAATGCTGCCTTCTTAAAGAACAAGTAATTTTGGGAAACTGTCTTGCTCAGAGCTTTACAAAGCCCTTGCTCTTGGTCATACTTACTCTTAGTCACTTGTGACACTGTAAATCTTGGATTTTTCAGGAGAGGTTAGTATCTTTTGCAGAGCTATCAGATTATCTTTTAAAGATGGAAATCCATACTTTGCTGCAACACATTTTTTCCTTAGCTGTCTGAGGCTGTCAGAAGATACTAAACTTGGTCTTAAGTACCCTCTGAATCAGATTCTTGTTCACAATACAAAGAAAAATACAGAACAATTAAGTTTGTGATGTTCATACCTTAAATCTGGTGGGTAATATCAGAGGCTTTTGTATTTGATCTACATGGTTCCTCTGAGTATTCTTGCCATTATATTACATTGCCCAGTTGAGGGAGCATTATTTATATGATATAATCCTCATTTGGTTCCAGTTTATTAAATGAAAGGAATGTGTTGGGCAGTCAGTTCTTAAGAGGTCTGGAATCTGTGCTGTAATTGAATCCATTCCCTGTCAGCTAATTTATGTAATCTGATAAGAAATAAGTGTAATACAATTTGTTCAAAGAAAATGGAAAATGTTCACTCTATGGAACCATACCAAAAAAGTTCTCTGAATGAGACAGCACAGAAAAAGATGAAGTTTGGGCTCCTTCTGTCTGATCAGCTGTACTTTGAGTGTCTCTCCTAGTGAAGGAGGATGAAATTAATGTCTTGTAGTAAAATTGGACTATTTCAATTTCGTGTGAACTCCTGCCCTGGTTTTTCATTGGCTTTCTGTGGCAGCGTGCTAGATACAGGTTTTTTGATACTGTACACTGTAGTGTTTCATTGTCACGCTTGCCTTGTGGTTGCAGTGGTTTTATTTCTTCTTGCAAGTGTGCACATTTTTTTTTGTAAACCAGAGCCAGGTAAGGAGCCGTTAACTGTAGAACACAGGTCCTAGATTTTACCGTGAACTAATGGTCTGAAATCACTTATCTCATCAACAGTGAAACTCATTTGGATTTGGCCTCAGCATGCATCAGTCTGAGCATGGGCGGTCCAGCATTCAGGGCTTTGTGGTGATGCACCTCATCTGCGATAGAAGTGCTTCATGATACACGGGTGCTTTCAGACACGATATGTTGTTCTTTGTTACTGCCAAGAACCATCCCATCAGATTCTGCCCTTCTTCTCTTGTGCTTCAGCTGTGGTCTGTGTTGGCTGCAAGTGGGCGCAGCATTTGGCAGTCATTCATTAACTGGGGTTGGAATTCCCTCCCATTTCATTGTCAGGTATACTCTAAGATACCATCTGTTAATCTGTAAAAACCTGTAAGGCAAATCATGGCCAGCATTACATTCCCAGGTGTGGGGCGTGAGATAACTTTTCCCTTCCCCACTGTACCCCATACCCTGTGGATTGCTGCTACCCCACTGACCTAGGTGAGAGCCAAGATGGAAGAAGTTGCATTTTCGTGCTTTGTGGCATGGGCAGTCCCACTGTGGCCAGCAGAAGGTGTGCAGAGAACTTTTCCTCCCTCAAGGAGCAGGTGGCAGGAGCCAAACTGAACTCCAGCTGTCCCACAGCTGCACCCCCAGAGCAGCGAGGTAGCAGTGACCCATGTGCAGGGGTTGTGGTAATCCTAGAATGCAGCCCGAAGCTTCTGGAAACTGTTTCTCCCCAGCCAGGGCATGCTCTGTGGCTGCCTGTAAATTCAAGGATTACAGCAGCTAGAGGTAAGAGTAGGTCACCTACACCAGGCAGCATGAACCCTGTACTTGATGACACCCGTTACTGTGGTTCTTCTTCCAGCTTTCAGAGAGCAGGAAGTTGAATGGGTGTCTGAGGAAAACAGGCTGTGCTTGTTTCGGTGTTTTCTGTTTTGTTGATCAGAAGAAGGTTTTTTTGCAAATACAACAGAAGGTAGTCCTTGTGTTGAAAGATCCACCATTAGCTATTTCTCCAGTTGGTGCGTTTACTTCAGTTGGCTCTGAAAGGGAAACCCTTCGGTAACTTGCTCTTGGTGTACATTTGTGAACCCCGCTCATCATCTGTTTGGTGTGTCACTCTACCCCAGCTTACCCCAAGAGAAATCAGCTTCTCAGTGGTGTTGAATGCCTGCAAATCAGAAGCTCATTACTGTGTCTAATGATCAGATGCTATGGATATAGACCACAAGTTAAGTCCAAACTTCATTTCGGGAAAAAGGTAAAAACATCCTGAGTTTCTAAATTCTGTGATCTCTAATCTTGGAGACAATTAGACAGACTCCACCTCCTGATTTGCAGGGATTACCATAGTGCTAGTAATATTACATTGTGAAGGTATTCAGGGTTGAGAAAAAAGTACATCTCAGCATTCCATTTTCATAATTCAGAAATTCAGCATCCCAATTTCATAATGGCTTTGTCACAACTGCAAATTTCATTGTATCTCTGTAGAAAAGCGATACCAGTTTTAAGCAGTTTGACAGGGGCAATACTTCTTATAGTTTTATAGTTCACAAGAACTGGACGCATTTTTTTTTTTTTTTCAGTTGTTTGTCATTATACTTGATGTTTACAAAGCCATCTGGGTCTTTGGTTACCACTGTGTTCTATGTTTGTTGACCAATATCCCAACAATATCAAACCAGTTCCTTCTGAGGCTTTGGGGGAATGGGTGGCAAAAATGTGAAATGAGGGAGCCCAGATGAGAACAAAGCCAGTGAAGGCTGGTGTCACTCCAGGCATGTCAGCTCCAAGACCACCTCCAGCTGTACAGAGAAGTATTCTTCTCACTGTTTATCTGTGACTCCAGAGTCCGTTCCTTCTATCATGCT
>JAVJGJ010000001.1:26172483-26197002 GCA_035590215.1 Microhierax caerulescens
GCCAGGATGCCGTTGGCCTTCTTGGCCCCCTGGGCACACTGCTGGCTCACGTTCAGCCAGCCGCCAGGCAGCACCCCGCGTCCTTTTTGGCTGGGCAGCTTTCTAGCCACTCTTCCCTAAGCCTGTAGCGTTGCGTGGGGTCCTTGTGCCTCAAGCGCAGGACCCGGCACTTCTCCTTGATGAACTTCATACCAGCCTGGCTTGGATGCCAGAGGGGCAGTCGATTGTGACAATTCTGCCACCCAGCCTGCAGCCACCCATGCCTTCCTGCTGGTGCCACAGCCCACGCATGCCCTGCATACAAAACACAGGCAGCTGGATGGAGATGGAGTGTTGGAGACAGGGACACAGAGAGAGTAAAAGCCCCTTTGGCAGTAGTTAAGAAAAGGATGTCAGCTGGTTCATATGATACCAGTTGCAATCCTCTATCTGGCAGTGCCTGGTCTTCCATAATATGCAACTCTGGGAAGTGGAAGTGAGTTTAAGAAATGGAGCGACACAGCTAATGGTTTCACTTTCACCTCGTTTTTTGTCTGATAAAAGACTCATTTTGTTGTGTACCTATTTGCCCAGAAGTACATAGCAGTACACAGCAGGGGTGAATCAGTTCTGTGAACTCCAGCATATGGCAGCAGTCCAGTGTCTGAAGACAGAGTGTGAATATGCAGCAACAGTTATCATAGAAAGTTCTGCCAGAATTTGAGAAACTGTACTGTTCCTGAACTCTGAAACCACCTGAATTACCTGGGTCATCCCAGACAGGCAGTAACAGAGTCTCCTCATGATGATATTTTTCAGAAGGGTTTTGCTGGTTATTTTAAGTATTTTTTAAAAAACAGCAGTAATTCTCTTGTTTAATTTCCCATTTGTAGTTCTCGGCCCTGCTTTGGGTCGACCTTGGCTGGATGCCAGGTGTCCACCAAGTTTCTCTATCACTCCCCTACTCAGCAGGATGAGAGGGGAGAAAATAAGATGGAAAAAAAATCTCATGGGTCAAGATAAGGGCAGTTTAACAAAGCAAAAGCGAAGAGGAAAAAAATTATTCTCTACTTCCCATTAACAGGCAATCTGCAGCTACTTCCTGGGAAGTAGGGCTTCAGTACACATAGTGGTTACTCAGGAAGACAAACATGGTAATAACAAATTCCCCCACTTCCTCCTCCTTTCTCTTAGCTTTTATTGCTGAGCAAGTGCCATATGGTATGGAATATCCCTTTGGTCAATTTGGGTCAGTTGTCCTGCTATGTCTCCTCCCCAGATTTTGCCCACCCTCAGCCTACTGGTGCAGGGGGAATGTTGGAGAGACAGCCCTGATGCTATGTAAGTACTGCTCAGCAGTAGCCAAAACACGCGTGTTATCAACACTTTTCTAGTTACCAGTGCAAAGCACAACACTGTGAGGGCTGCTGTGGAGAAAATTATCTCTATCTCTAGCCAGACCCGATATAATCTCCACCCCTTATTCCATACCATTTGTGTCATGCTTAGGTCCCACACAATTTAATACACACACACATACATATACACGTATGTATCTTCTAACCATCCCATTGTATTTAATTCTTATTACTCTTGAAGAAGAAAACTCTTCTTACCAACACTTACAGCTTAAACTACATACTTAAACAATCTATACCCAACATACAGGTTTATACATTCTTATTAACTACTATCCCCTCTCACATAACAGATAGCTATTACTCTCCCATTCCATGGGCTTGCTCCACTCCTCCAGCTGTGCATAAGAATGGGCTGTGGCTTTGGGCCCATCTGAACAGGAGAAGCACCATGTTTGGTTGTTGGGCGCCAGCACTGTCTTGGTTTGTATCATCATTGCAGTCATCTGGTTCCTTGTGAAACTTGCTCTTTGTCAGTTCAGGTCATTCCTGCTGCATTAATTCCTATGACATACTACTTGCATCACATTATTTTCCAAAGGTTAAAGCTAAATTAAATATCATGATAATGATAATGATAATGATAATAATAATAATCATAATCATAATCATAGATTAAAAGAGGCCTAAAGCTGATCTCCATGCCCCGCTGGACACTTCCTCGCACTCACTGTGCATAATGTTTGTCATCGGTCTTTGTGGCAGGGTGTCCTGCGCAGAGCACTTGGCTGACTGCACATCCTCACAGCACTAGTTTTGTGGTGTCACATCAGGATCTCTATCCTCCTACAGAGCATTGAGTTCATCACCCTTTTGCTATGGAATCACAAGGGAACAGGAATTGGCATGGACATGCTCCTTTCAGAACTCTTCTTGCTGAATGTCACCTATGTGGTTTTTTAGAAGAAACAAAGTGAAGGAAGGGAAAAGGAAAAAAAAATATTTGTTTTTAAAGCCATATAAAAAGGGGGCAGCCAACAGCTCAGGGAGGTATTTTCAAACTCTTGCTGTTCTCAAGCTTCATTGCCATGGAGTAGTTGTCATACCAGTGACAAGCTGTGATGTGTTATTTCTTGTCCTATGCTTGTTGAACATACCGGGTGAGCATCAGCCCTCCTGCAACCAGTGGCAGCTTTGCTGCTGTTCTCTGTTGAGTTGAATTTTAGGGATTGCTTGGGAGAGACGCACAGGAACAGCTGTGTTCAGGAATTGCTGGCCACAAAGCGTTGCTGCAGGAGCTGTCCAGATTTGAGCCAGAGGGAGAAGCTGCACCTCTGCTAGGCTCAGACATATCCAGTGCTAGCTGGTGCAGTGCTCATCTGTAAAACTGCCTTGCAGCAATCAAATGTCATTGCTGACCCTGGTGGTGATGGGGCTGTTTCCCAAGTTCAGTAATGAGACAACTGAACTACACATTAGCTAAATGGCAAAGGCAAGGCTAAAACAGTCTTAAAGTTTATTTCTGGCTGCAGTGCTGAACATCCTCTCACCATACTGGTTCTGAGCAGGAAGCTTGGCCACAGATTAGAGGCAGAGATCCCCATTACTCCTGGTGCCAGGAATATAAAGAGGACACATCAGACTTGCTGTCTGCTACGGTGACTCCTGCTTTGTACCTGCATGTGCAGCAGTGCTGTGCTTTTCCACTGCCTCTAGGAAACCCAGGCATGAATTGGTCCTACAGCCAGATGCTCATTTCTAACAATTTTATACAGGAGTTAATTGGAATTACTCGTGATGTACAACCAGCTTGCAAGATCAGCCACCTGAGTTTAGCTAAATGTGACAGTTTTAATCCAGTAGTGACAGTGTAGCACAGGTAAGCAGGAAAAAAATAACCAAAATAGCTACTGTGGACAAATCAAAGCCTTGGTTTTCCAAAGTACTGTAGCATATCTCGCCCTACTCTGGCAACCATTTGATAAACATAATTATTTCAGCCAAAGCTGCTTCAATATGAAGCAGAAAAGCAAAATGCAGCATCTTTAAATTTCTTAGGTTGAAAAAGTAGCTTGTTCTTGTTTAACTAGAGGTCTGTGACTTGCATCTTATTATGAAACAGCAGTTGGCATGGAGTCAGGCATATGTGCTGTATTACATCGTGTTGTGTCCCACCAAGGCATTGACCTTATTTGCACCAGAAAATTGTGGAAGGACTGACAGGCCAAATCCCATTCAAGTATGTTGCTACTTTGTCATATTTGGCAAGCGCATGCAGAATGCCAGTTTTCCTCCATTAGAATGATTACCAGAGTGCTCCTACTGGAGGGCAGAAAGAAAGAGAATGCCAGGATAAAGGAGCTGCTGCTTCTTTTTATTGCCAGTTCTAGTCTTCTTTGTTGTCCTGCATGCCCCTGTCTCCCTTGCCTGCACCTTTCTGCTGCTGCCCAACCAAAGCAAGCTGGACTGTAAACTACCAGGAGGAGGTCTGAAGCCAGATAGTTTGCATCGCAAATTCGTAGAACCACAAACTGAAAAAAGCTGTTGAGCCATCATTGTTTATAATTAGTTTTTGACTGAAGTCCCAGTCTGCTATAGGGAATGGTTTTATCTTTGTGTATGTGTGGGTGGGAAGAGAGAAGCAGAGAACTGAATCAAGGAACCAATCCTTATCCTGAGGGGAAGAAAGAATAGGGTAGTATAATCTAACCCTATGGGGATCAAAGGTGGGGCCAACACAGACATAAACACCTTTACACTATGTTCTGTCTCCCTGATTTTGCTGATTTAAATAGTAAATAGTAAGTTGGGATAACAAAGCTGTTACCCTGCAGATGCACACCTTCTTTTGGTCAGATGGTGATTGGCAGCCCTCAGTTTGTTCAGCGTCTGGAGTGCTCTCTGGTCTGTCCAGGTCTGATGCACCGTGGCATTTCAAACCCTGGAATAAGCTGTGTAAGAAGTTCTTCCATTACAGCTAATTTCCTACTGCAGAATAAGGGAAAAAGGGGGACAACCATACACTGAGGCATCAAAATCGAGTTTGTAACCTTGCCAAGGATTTGCCTCTAGGAAAGCAGTTGTCTAGCTCCCTGAATGTGAGCAGCCACAAGTCTCAAACCAAAGCACCCCGTCTCCTGGCTGGACCTGGCAATTGGGACTCTGTGGTTCTGCCATAGGCCCATCTATCCTAGGGGAAAATCTCCAACATTTTTTGTGTCCTGGCTCCCCCCACCACTGATGAGCTGTTATAAAGTCTGCCTTACATCTCACAAGAATGTCAAGTGGTTTAATGCATGTTTACAAAAGGACCCAGAGATTTTGGGATGAAAGACATTCTATAAGCACCATATGGTTTGATGTGCTGCCATCCTGGTACCCAAAGGATAACTTCAAGGACACAAAACCCTGTATTCAGACTCCTGTGTTCTTGGAGGGCATCTGCCTGCCTGCAGAATGAAACTCTGCTCAGACCAGAGTTAGCTGATGAATGAAAAAAAACTGTATTCCCAAACACAGCATGTTACTTGTTATATATATCACTGCACCAACATGTCATTGTCTAAAGAAAAAATGATGAAATTAACAGAAAAAGCCAAGAGGTATTCTTCTTGCAGTTGGACTATGGACACTGATAAGTCTCTCATACTCCACAAACTTAAGTGTGGTGCTGAAAACTGTCACATTTGTTCCAAAACACATGGTAATCAAACAAAATAATAGTAGAAAAAAGTATGCTGAGGGTTTTTTTTCTTTGGCATTTGGCCATGTTCATCTGATAGCATGTTTTTGTCTCGGGATAATTTAAATATTTAGACACATGGAATTCTACTAACAAAAATTAGTTTGATTAGATTTGGATTATAGTAACTCCTAAATAGCATTTACTGCTGAAGTTTAGTTTCACATTTATTCTAGAGAAAGAAACACAGATGAGATGGGATTCCCTAGATCCTGATTTCTAGCCCCCTCTTCTTGCAGCAGCTTCATGGTAGAATGTATTGATTATGGTGAGCAAGTTTTACCATAACAGTAACTGACAGGGGAGAGACTGCTCCAGAGCAGCCTTCTCCAACCCCTTGCCCCTCTGGTCAAAACTTTCTTCTGACCTCCTGCCTGTTTAGGCAGAATTAGGCGTATGTCCTGCTGGCATATATCACTTTGTCCTCTCAGTAATGCTGTCCTCTGGCTGCAGCAGCCCTTCTTGTCCTACCTGCTGAAGGTGGGGGTGAGGCTTACTTGAATCTCTTGATGTCATCAGTTTTCAGTGAAGAACGTGAATAAAGGTATGCAGGGGAAATTTCCTTTCACAGCCAGACATCTGGGCTTCTTTAAAGCAGCTGCCGTCTCACTGTCTGCTGGTCTTTGTTTTAGAGAACATAGGAACATAGGAATGCCAAGAAGCTTGGGGCTTATATGTGGGAAAGGCAGTGGGAGCATTGCACGGGACACTGCCCCATTCTCTTAGGCCTCAGTACGGGGCTAAGTACAGAGAGATTCACTTCATTTTGCTAGTGGGTTTGGCATTTATGTCTCACATCTAAGCACATGATGAAACCTAATTTGTCATGGAGTGAAAGAGAACATAACAAAACTGTTTGTGCTAGACATTGATTTCCCAGAAGAAAGGCTGTCTGAGCTCTGATTTTGTCCTCACTGGCTAAAATGGGGAAATATGGTAGGAGTGGGACTGGAAACTTGGCAAAATGCAGGAAGTTATTATCTGACTATTTCCACCTTCAGATGTTTGATTTTTTTAATGAATGTGAGGAATTCTTTGCAGAGAAGAGAGAAGTATCTGTCCCCCTCTCTGCCTCAAGATAATGTAGAGCAATTCCTTCCTAATCTGGTAGCAGTCTTCCAGCAGAAACAATCTCTATTTGTGCAACTGGGCTCATTAACTAAGTTGTGTCCTGGGAAAAACAGTATGGATGAAATAAGGTACTGAGTAGAGACTTAAAAGAATCTGTATATTTAATTTGTATATAAGTTTGTGCATATTCTTAGTCTTAGATTTAAACAGTGAATGAGAAAAATCTTATGCTTAATGTGGGTACTCTGCAGCATTAAATAATTCTATGGATGACAAATTAAAGTGACCGATTAGCATATCAAAGCAAAGAAGTTATTACTGCTAAACTGAATGAATTGTGTCCACCCACCTTTCACTCGCTTTCTCAGGCATCTAAGCGTTAGGCTGCATGGAGTTCCAGATGGCAGCTTCTACTTGCGCTGACTCACTCGCTCAAGGACTTAACTTTGTGCTGAGCACATTCTACATTATCTGCTTGTAATCCAAGGCTATTGAGCTCAGTGGCAAGTCACCCACTGGCTTCAGTGATGCCAGGGTGAATTCTGTAAGGGCATTATAAGTTCATCTCCAAGTCAGTGTACATTGCTCCATTCCTACCAGAGACATTCAGGATTTAAAAAGGTTTAGTATACTTAACAGTGAGGCCTATTAATAGTTTTGCACTTTCAAAGTGAGGAAGAAATTAAGGAGCTTTAAAAAGCAGAACCATCTATCTAGCTGGAATGGAGTATGCTTTCAGAAGGCAGGAAAATTAAAAGGTATTTTCAAAATTTCTTGAATCCTCCTTACACACAGAGTGATTTCAAGAGTACCTCCCATCTCCTCTGTCTTTTGCAAAAGATGTACTCATCTGATCAGCAGCAGAAATGCAGTGTGCCACTTAATGATCAAATGAGTGAGTACCCCAGCATGGTATGTGTAGCAGTGCCATTGCATTGTGCAATTTGTAGGTACATATGATCTGAAAAGGTTTCTGAACAAATACTAACAGTGGGCATGCCTGTTATTGCCTGTGTGCCAAGTACAAAGCCCAGAAGGGTGAGGTCAGATGCTAGAAGGTTTGAGAAGCCAAACAACAACAGTGTGAGAAGGCTCCGGGAGTTCCAGATCCTCTGACTTGGGAGAAAGGCTGATAAACCACTGAAACCCTCCTTTGTCCATTCTGTGTTTGACATAGCAGGCTGATTCCTTTTGACTTGTGTTTAGCACCAGGCATTATGGAAACTGGCAAGCACAGTCAGCCTGATTGAATGGTTTGCTCCGGAATCAATCCCAGGCTGACACCTGCAGCTCTTGAGGGAGCTGGGATTTTCCTCAGGGAGCTGGAGTTCAGCCCCACACCCAACACCCCATCTGGCTCATGAGGAGACTTCCCAAAACTCCTTACTACCAGAATTATATTAAAAACAAGAGAAAGGAAAGCAGTAAGGCAGCAAGAGAGTTCCAGTGAGATCCTGAGGAGAAACTGTTGGTTCCTACATCTGGTTTGCAGATCTGTGGTGGTCTGGGAAGCCCTTTCAGGTGGTCTCCAGAGCTGTTTCCATCACAGTGGTAGTTCTCAAGCACTACCATTTCCCACTAGTCATAACCCAGGCTCTGAGTCTCTTAGTAACACTAGTACTGAGTGGATGAGGATATAGCTAGGGGCCTTGGTTTTGGTTTGCCAGAGATCAGACATGTAGAGCCACATTTGGGCAGGTTTTCTAATATTTAGTGGACTTTTGCTCCTCAGTGAGTCTGTCTGGCTTTCAGAGGGACTGTTGTGGAATCAGGAACTACTCAGTGTGAACAAGGAGGTCAGAATCTGCCCTTTAAGCTGGAAGAATGACATCCATTAAAAGTACCAAACTTCTGTTTCACATTTTCACAGCTTTTACAACTGGGATAGAAATGTCAGCACTTCAAATTCCAGTGCAAATTACCAAGTGATTTCAGAAAATCCCTGTGGACTACTCTTCAAGAACAAAAATGATAGGAAAATAATAAACATGGATCCCAAGGTAAATGTCTTCCTCCCTGCCCCAATATTCTAAATTGCCTTTATGCAGTGGAGCTTGACTGCTAAACTGTTGAGTCCAATTGCAAACAGCGTCTTTATCAATACACACCTAGCATTTCAGGCTCACTCAGACATGCTGTTGCCCGTGTTAACACAGCTGCTCTGGTCCCTGTCAGGATAAACTTAGCATAGCTTGTTTATGACTGAGTGTGTCTAGGTCTTTCCCTCGTGGCAACAAACATCAGAACCTGAACTGACTGATAAAATAGTAAGATCTCCGAAGCAGGGGTTCTTTTACACCCTGCCCCTTTCCCTGCCCTTTTTCCTTCCAATCAGAATGACAAACTGTCACCACTACTGCCAGGACAGGCTGCAGGCTGAGGCTACGTCCTATTAATTGAACTGCTGAGAAGTTCTAAGGAAAAGGAAGCACAGGAAAGGGAATAGGCTGAGGGGGAAAGCAGGACTGACTGGAAGATGTGAAGACCAAAGCATGGGAATATATAAGCAGGTACATCTGATGTGTGTTTCACTCAAAGGGTGACACACATGTCTCTAACTAAAAGGAAAAAGTGCTAAAATGTTGGTGACATCCTGGGGTTGCTGGTCCCTGTATCCATCTCCTCTTAAAAATCAGACCTTTGTTATGAAATATGCCTGCCGGTGGATAAAAATAAACACATATTTGATAATTAAAAAAAAAATCAGGTTACTTTGAATCAAAAGCTGCAACCTGAAGGAACTGTCATGTCCCAAATCCTGGCAAGGCCTGCTGAACACCATCAAATACAGAAAGCAGAATCAGTTCCTGCATCTGAAGGGCAGGCCATCTTCTACCCCAGCACTTTTGCAGTGGTGAACTGAAACTGGCAGAGTTTCTCAGAGTTCTTTCCCAGCTGCACATAATCCTTGTTTTTCCTCCTTACTACAAAAGATTTGAGAAGTTCTGAGGAAGGTGGCCCTATTAAGGTAGTTTAGTTCCTGTAGCAGATTGAGATCGTCACGGGCGTAAGGGTCAGACTTGGATTTTAAGCCCTGTCACTTACAAAAGAGAAATTTGACACTAGATGCATCTTCTTGTGGAGAGCTGTGTTTCTCCAGCATGCAGTAAATCAGAAGGACTTATGATTGGAGTTATGATTGAATAAAAGAAAAGAAAATATTTGTGCCTCAGTAGTGCTATACACTGGATGAGTGTTGTGGTCTCTGTGTCTCTCATGTATGACTGACAGCACAAACGTGTGCTTTGCTTTCACCTAAAAATGGCTCTGAGCCTATTATTGCTGAAGTTGTTTGATCTCTACCATTTTGTTTACATAGCAGTTGAATCTGAATAAAGCAAATGCTCAAATCGTACCTGGATATCCCATTTTCAGCCATGGTTGAAAGCTGATTATATTGCCATGGGTAATGTTACAGACAGCTTCCCTCTACAAGAAGCCATGTTCCTCTGGTGCCAACTGCACTTTTTTAAATTTTACAACTGAAGTCCTTGGACTATAGTTAGATGTGATAAACACACCCAGGCTTTGGTTACTCTCCAAACCAACATGAACTAAGCTGGGCAATAATCGGTTTGGATTTCTACAGAACTGATCTAGGATGATGGTTTCTTTGATGTGCTTCCCATAAGAGATGGTCACATATGAATAGTAACAGTACAAAATATCAAATTATATGCATTTCAAAATAAGTGCATTGGTTTGTTAGAAATTGAAAAATGCATACCTAAAAATGTGTTTGGTTGCATTGAAAGTGGGCCACCAATCCAACTTCCTGCAGCTGCAGAACATCTGTAACAAATAACCAGCTCTTTAGTGTCTACGTGAAAGATCCTTGTGTGCCAAGAGTCACACTAAGAAGCATTTGTGTGTGTACATTGCATCCCCCTATGGGTTGCCGGGCACAGGCCTATGAATCCCTGTGAGGCCCATCTGGCTTTGGATTTTCTGTAACACTCGCTGATAGAGATCAAGCTTTTGAGAAGTGCTTGCTATGGGCCAAACTGAAATCAGCATAAGTTCTTGTGGGGTTAAGTCTTGAACAGACTTTAGGACCAGCTGCCTGATCTTTGCAAGCAGGCCTCCTCTTTGACCAGTTGATTGTCCACTTGTTCCTGGTTGTATTTTAGCTAAAAGAACGCTATCACTGTCTTTGCATCTTTGTGTCTGCTAAAAGCCTTGCAGGAGAAATGGAACTGTCTGGAGCCAGTTCACTGAGAAATCCCCACCCTCAGAGCTAGCTGCATTCATCAAACTTTATGTTCTGAGGGAAGAAGAAGAAAATTAATGACATAAAACCCAGGTCTTTTCTCTCTCCTGACCAGGTATCTGAAATATTCTGTGTTTCAGGCCTACCCAGGAGACAACATGACATGGACGCCAGTTGAAACAGATCTTGATCTCCATGTTGTTATCTATGACCATATCATCAAAACAGGGACCTAAGGTCCATCTGTGTGGCTCTTCTCCTAGTGATTTGTTTAGCTATTTTAAAGTCATCTGAAAGAAAAAGAAGCAGTTGAAAGATCTTTACCTGGTGTTTAGGGGTAGAAAAGGGGATTTTTATAGGGATTTAGAGTTGGTTTGTGCTTTGCTCCCTAAGGGATATAAAGTGGAAGGAAGACCCTGTACAGGCCATAGAGCCCGTATCTGGGCCCCTTGTTTGTCCTTGGAGTATGTGAATTGCAAAAACCTGAAGGGAAGACAGAAGGCTTGGACCCAACTTTTTGCTACTACTCCTAAGGCAGCAGGGTGGCAGGGACAGAGATGATGCATTCTTTCCTGGAGTATAGAAAAGAAACTACTGTTCCATAGCCCGTCAGCAACAGGATGCTTTAAATTCTTCCTGGGAGACTCTTTTCTAGGTTGGTGTAGACATCTGTTGAGCAGCTAACACCATGTAACGTGGACCAAGCCATTCACAGGGTAGCAGGGAGAAGTTGTACCACATAGGCCGGTAAATGTAAAGAAATCTGCAGTGTTTTGATGGCATTAATGGTTCCTTGAAAGCCACTTTTCGTGCATTCCTGCTCTTGCTGCTGTTCCAGTACCAATTTGCCAGAAGTTCAGGCAGCAATGCAATGGCCTAAGGGACTCCCTTCCATTCCTGGGGTACTTGGGGAAGTTGCCCGTATTTACATGACCCAGCTGGTATACTGGCAGAGTAGCTGTCTGCTTACCAGAGAACTGGAAAATGGCACAGAGCTAAGCAGCAGAAAGAACTAGCAGGAAACAAAAGCGGTAATTACAAAGAAAAAGGATGTGGAGATGAAGGCAGAGGAAACAGGTAGAAAGTGGCTGGATGACATTCCTTGGACCTTTAAGGGGACTGCATGATTAGAGTGATCTTTTCTGGCCTCAATATTGTGAATTTGTGAGGAGGACAAGTTGGGCAACTTGGACAAGAAAAAAGACGGCAGCAGCACTTCTAGCTCACCATAGGGTGGGGTTTACCTGCCAGCCTCATCACAAGCCTGTTCCCTTTGGAAAAGGCCGAGCGCCTTTGGTCTTAGCAGTTAGCATGTTAAAGATCCCTTTACTGCAAGGAGAGGGAGTGTTCCAACAATTGCAAAGAGAAAGTTGCTACTTCAGAGCTGCAATAATTTGGGGGAGACTTAGAACCCTTGTTTTCTTTCTGGTAAAACTTTAAAAGTTATGAAGTTCTGCCATTTTCAAAATATAATAAAATCTTTTACTGTGACAATTTGCTTTTACATTGATCGCTTCATCCCACAGCACCCTGAGATTTCTGCAGCAGGTACGCAAACTGGAGGTTAGTTTACCGCTCCCCGACCTGCAGCTGGGCTACGGAGGACGCTGCCAGCCGCCCGCCCGCCCGCGCCTGCGGCACGTTCCCCCGCTCCCCCGCCGCCCGCCGCCCGCCCGCTCCCCCGCTGCCATCGCCGGGTCAGCAGAGCCCCCTAGCGCCGGCGAGGCGAACGTCGGCACGGGGAGCTTCCCGGCCCGCTGCGGGCAGAGAAACCCAGCGCCCGCTGGAGCCCCTGGCCTGTGGGCGGGAGGAACAGCAGCCCGAGCCTCCGTAACCCTTCGGGTTTGCACTGGGCCGTTCGCTGGAAACTGAAGTCTCCGGAGGGAAGCGCTTGCGCTGTTGGGGCAGGCTGCTCCTGACCTTAGTGCTTCCAGGTGTCTCCTTCGTGCAGCAGTACCGAATGTAAAGATCTCCACCGCTCCTTGCATCGCACCTGAAAACAGGGCTTCTGCTGTGGACCCGGCTTTGCTTTGCTGCCCGTGTCGTGAGGCAGCGCAAGGGAAGGGCCAGCTACTGACCTACCGCTATTTTTTGTAGCGTTGAAGCAAGGTTGCCTTTATAGTACTTTAGAGTTTGGGATATGGGTTTTTTTCAAGGAAAAATTCAGAACTCCTGAACCATTTTAAAAACATTAGGGTTTGCCTCTCGAGCACTGGAGAAGGAGAAATTCCCATTATGAAGGCTGGTAGAATGGACAATTGGCGGAAAGGGTATGAATTCCGGTTTTCATTCCTCTCAACAAATGAATTTTAATTTTTATTTCTTATTGTAATCAAATTCTAAAGTAATGTTGAAAAAAAATGAAGTTGGAAAGTGGTCCCTGGAATTTGGAGAACATTATCTCAGAATCATAATAGATTCATAAATAAAATTAAGTAGAACATAATAGAAGTAAATTTTCAACTTTTATTTCTACAAATTCAGTTTTCTTTGTTTTCATGTTATTAATTAATGCTCTTGACTCAAAAGAACAGCAGGAAGTCTGGGAGAATCCTCTGTCTACATCTGCAGGAAGATGGAAGGAAATTTGGATCTAAGTGGGCTTTACGTGTTTTTAGGTCAGCAAAGCGCATTGCTGCACTGTACATCTCTAAAGATAAACAACTGAAAGGCTGTAAAGATGTAGGAAGCCTCCCTTTTTGCAGTTGGTGCTGACCACCTATGGAATTGTAATTTCATGCTATTTCTGAAGTGGGTGATAAACTTCATTTGCAACAAAAAGTAAACTGTAATATCTGCAATGAAAGAATGGTATTCACTGAGTAATTCACGGAATTACTGGCTCGTCAGTAAACTCATTTGATTCCTTCCCACCCATCTTTGCCTATAAGCTAATCTCCTGGTGTTCTGTCTCTTCTGACATTCAAAACCTAGGACCCCAGAGTGTTACCATAAGTGAAAGCTCCCAAGTTACTTGTTACAGTCCTTTGCCAATCCTAACTGGAAGAAACTCAAGCTTCTGCTGTAAGTGAAAATCTGCCCCCAAAGACTTCTGTAATCTGGCTTGCATTTTAAAGAAAAGGTTAATTTTCTTAGACAAACAGGATAGCGCCTAAAAGCAACTAAGTGCTGTTACGAACAGGATAGTGCCTAAAAGCAACTAAGTGCTATTAACAGTGGTGTTTTTTCCCAACGTCTTGTCACTGGTCAGCTCTGGGTAGACACACAGTGAAGTGGACATGCAAAACGTGGTAATCAAAAGAGAAGCTTTCCAAGGAATGATAAACACATGAAAGCTTCCTGTAAACGTTCTTATGCTCTGTGATTTTTTTAGCAGAAACAAATGCAAACTGTCTAGCCTGAAACTATTGCTTGCTCTAAACATAAGGATGAATGGAAACATCTCCATTCTGTTTTGAAAAGAGACTCTGGTACCGTCACTCATTGGGACATTCACTGCAGATATGAAGTTTGCACACTGCCATGAGGTAACTGATCTTAGGCGTTGATAGGAAAGTGCATGCTTGCAAAGAATCCCCAGAACTTGGATTTTATACAGGGGGGGTGGAGGTGGGGTGAGGGGGTTCAAGTATGTCTGAACTGTGTACATGAGTTATGGTCTACAGTTTTATTAGCTTGTGTTTGTTTTGGATTTTTATAATTCTTTACTTCCCCGCCAAAATCATAGTTTTGTTCTTTTTATGTGGAGTCTGGATATTTGGTCTTGCAGCAGCGTTTGGCACAGTTGTTGTTCTTCTTGTTGTTATGTTGGATAATAGAGTGAAGCTGAAAAGTAGCATGAGATTGGTGGTGAACAGCTCCATCCTGAGTGACGTGTAGAATCACAGGAAGAGTTATTATTTAGTACCCTTTTTATTTCAAAAAGTCATTTCACACCAAAATCTGAAGTTCTTCTTAACTGTCACAACAGGATGCTTTGATGTAGTTAGAAACTTCCTGCATGATGTGAAAGGTGTGATTTTATGGAGAGGCATCAGCAGCTTTGCATTCTCTGACCAAAAGTGGTTTTGTGGAAAGCCAGCTGTCTGAGGACACCGAGCAATGGTGGTAATTAAGCCGCACTTTTGAATTTGCTAGCTGTACAGTAAGCTATCAGCTCAGAAAACACAGCAGCACTGCATGAACTCTAAGGTTTGTGATTCTAGCAGCAGCCTCGCCAACCTAGCTGCATCTTCAGAGCTGAAAGAAGGAAATGGGGTGGCAATGCCACCTGAATAACTGACCCCTCGCTCATGTAAAGAACAAGATCTCCAAGCAGTGTGCAGCTTGGTCATTGGATGTTCTCCTTTTGGCCATCAGCGAAAGAGGTTGTAGGGGAAACCCCTGCGTTAACTCTAACACCCCACATACAGAAAAGAAACCAGATTAAAAATAAGTGAAACCTTTGGGCAGTTCTCTGCAAGGCAGGCAGGGACAAGCAGTGCAGGCCAAGCCACTGTGCTCACTGCAAAGAAAACAAAAACACAGGTGCTGGATGTACTGAAGCCATGCAGATTAGCCCTGTGTGCAGTACACACTTCTTACAAGAAGAAAAAACATCACTCTTGTTATTTGGCTATTGTTCGCTTGAGGCATGTTTTATTTCAGCTCAGCTCCAAGCAGAGTTATAACAGATCCCACAGCAGAAGTTCTCTGTGATGAGAGAAACATGCGATCTCGGAGTCCTAGAGAAGAAATTATGCTGGGAAGGCACCTCCAGCAGGAAGGCCAATGCTGGCCACCTGAGCAAACAGCCAGTTTAGCGAA
The DNA here is from genome assembly GCA_035590215.1 of Microhierax caerulescens. Classification (NCBI taxonomy): domain Eukaryota; kingdom Metazoa; phylum Chordata; class Aves; order Falconiformes; family Falconidae; genus Microhierax; species Microhierax caerulescens. The sequence goes on from JAVJGJ010000001.1 coordinate 26,187,611, forward strand.
TGTAAAAGAGCAAGTGTCGCGGATATATGTTAACAGCTATACACAGGAGTGGTTTGGTGCAAGTTTCTCACCATGACCCTGCCTAGAAAAAGGCTATTTTCTGTCCCCATCTCTTAAGACCATGAGCAAGGACAGTGAAAGAGAGCAAGCGCCACCTGGTAAAAGGGGAGAGCTGGCTCTGCACGTTGCAGTTTGCGTAGCACGAACCCAAGCATTGCTGGCTGATGTGCTGTTTAGTGTTCTTTTGTGCTGGTTATGAACTTCACGATGTTGTACGTGGGAATGTGTGTATATAAGGGGTGCAGGCAAATGATACGGCTTAGGATAAATGAGTCATTCAGAGCTGACTGTGGAGGATTCTGCTGACTGGGTCACAAAGACCAAGTCCAGTGAGAAAAGACAAGATTTCTCTGGAGTAATGGCTTAAAGGGGGGGTGGATGGTGGGGGCAGAACAAGACACCTTAGCATGAGATTATGGGTCTACCAAGAGCGAGAGTGACTTTGGTGGGGTTGGAGACATGCTGCTGAGAGTAAAGTTGGTGTCACTGACCTGAAGACTGGGTGGCAGGAGCCCTGCCAGAGCAGAATACACAGAAGCCTATCCAAGATGGGCAAGCAGATGGTGTGGAGGGCTGGTGCAAGCCGGCTGAGGTGAAGCTGTAGAGGGTATTCACTAGATGACAGCAAGGAGAGCTGGATGTAGGAGCCGCAGGAGCGGAGATTGCTTTTGTAAGTAAATTCTAGAAAGCCTGAAAGCCAGGCTACTAATAAGTGCAAGTGTAGGATTGGCCTTCACATGCTGAACAGATTTTGCTAATATCACTTTGTTATGCAAATACGTAATTATTTAATTTTCCCCAGAAGGACTATTTGTGGTTTCCTCTTCCCCGGGACTTCCGAATGCTTGTGTGGAGGGTACAAATAACTGTGCGGTTACCAGGTACGTGCATTACATGGCAAGCTCTGAAGAAGTGGAAACCTGGAAGGTTTTGGTGGAGGTTTAAATAGCAGTTTTGAAAGGGGCTGCTGGAGGGTCGTGAGGCTGGCCCTGACAATGGCACAGGGGTTGCTCATCATTTAAATAAACTTATTTAAGACTGAAGCCTACTTGTGTGCCCAGGTCTAAGGAACAAAAAGGCTAGGTTGCTTCACAAACTGGGGACTCTGCAGTGGATCGAGATGGAGCTGTACTAGCAAGGAGCAGCTAGGGCTCACAGGGAGGGAGCAGGATCTGCAGACCTGACCGGAGCTGTGCTGGCTGTAGCTCGGAAGGAGGATGCTTGTGGATAACTGTTCCTCACTGATGCAGATGAGAACAAAGGAGAAGCATCCACTGACCCTCTCTTTCTATAGTACTATGGTATAGTAAGTATAGATGAGTGATCAGCTTGGAAGGTCCAGACCTGCCCAACTGTAAGGCACGTAACTTTTGTATTACTAAAGGGGGGAAAAAAAAGTTTTTGGTTCTCTTACACATAGCCAGAATTTTGGATAGTTTCAGTTTGATTTTGCCTCAGATTTATCTGCCTGCAAGTGCATCTGTAGTCACACACACATGCATGCACCAGCTGGAGTTGGTGCCTAATTCTGGAGCAGCATTGACCTCTTTGCATTTTGCATTTTCCCTGTTTCTTAATAGAAGAGGGGAGCCAGGAAGTAAAAAAACCTAAACCCCAAAACCAACAAACAGCAAAACTCCCCAACAAGACAACAGATTATCTGTAGCCATCCAAATTGTTATCTTGGCTCTGCAGATGGGAAATCTAGAGTGACTGTAATGAACAGGATGGAGTCACTCCATAATCATACCAGGGTGTACGCAGAATTTGTCCCATGTGGTGATGGTTATTCTTTTTGTCTGTCTGCATGTTTTGTAGCTTTTCATGCCCCAAGAGCTGTTTTGTGTAGAGACCTGCCCTCCAGACTGACTAAGACCTGATCTGTACATTTGTACCAAAATGATTTGTATGCTGTGTGGAAAGGCAGACGAGTTTATATGGGTATCCATATAAATACAAAGAAGTGATTTAGGAAGTTAGTGTTTTGAGTGTTTGAGTGTTTTTGGAGCCTGTCAGTATACCATACTGAATTGTTTGCTTTGTTTTTATAAATACAGGAAAGGTAGGTAAGTTTTTATTCCATGCTTGCTTTGAAGATTATGCCGTTGTGCTGCTACATTTGGCAAACTGAAAGAGAAAAAAGGGGGAAAAAGAAAAATAAGATATTGATGCCACATTTAGCCATCTCCATTAAAAATTCAAGATATGTAGTGTTCCTGCACCAAGTTCAGACTATATCTCATTCTGAGCAAATCATTTTTACTGCTGTTGCATCAACATCAGGGCTCAGCACGTTCTTTAACAATTAGCTTTCTAAATTACTCATTTTGCCTCTATCAATAGAAAACTCAAAAAGCCAATCAGGGTGCACATCAGTTGTCACCAGATGGACCCACATTCAGGGACAAGTTCAGGTATGTCATTCTTCAGGCGTAATTGGGAGCAGTTCTGCTGACAGCTGAAAAGCTGAGATATTAAATTTAAGAACTGTTATTAACCATTTTTGTACTTCTTAAGTCAAAAGCGTACATGAGGAAACACATTACAGCTTAAATCAGTGAAATAATACTAGTTTAATTAGCAAATGAGTGTTTTCTTAAGAGTCTTGGGGCAAAAAGCACTGCCAATCTTTTAAGCATGACTATTATAACGTAGTGAATCTGGGCTGTGTATATAACATTGAAATTGGTGAAGCCCTGTAGTTTTTGTCTGCTGAGGATTTGACCCAAAGAAAAGACGTTTGGCATCTGACTGTGTATCGATACAGAGCAAATGCAAGCTTTTGGCTCATACCAGTCAAATGCCAAGAGGTGTGTCAGCCTCCTGCACCTGTCCACTTATTAGTGGCCTCCAAGTGGACTATGTCCTATCAATGTCAACCCTCAGAGCCTGATTATTTAAATAGGTTTTCAACCATCCAGATGGTAATGTCCTAACTTGGATATGGTGATTTTGTCAGAGACAGTGGCAGAACCCTGGCTGAAGTTGAAGTAAACATCATCAACTGGTCTCTCATCTGCAAGTCCAATCAATTTATCACAAAAAGCAATCAGGTGGGTCAGACATGACTTGCCCTTGCCAAATCTGTGCTGACTGTTCCAAGTCACTTTCTTCTCCCTCATGTGCCCAGAAACATGTCCCAGGAGGACACGCTCCGTGATTTTCCCAGAGACTGAAGTAAGGCTGTATGGTAGGCAACTGTTGGTACACTTCCTCTTGACTGTGTAACTCTGGCAGATCCAGCAGAGATTTTTTTGGGGTTTTTTGTTTTCTTTTTTTATTATCCTGTGACTCCACAGGGCCTTGTGTTTCCCGTAGGAGGGCACAGATAAGCTGTTAGGGAGCTACTTTACACCAACAGTTAACAGTGATTAGTCTCTGATACTCGGTGATCTGTTGCATGGACTGAGGTCATATTGGGTGAAACAAAGCCTGGACCTCCCATTATTCTGAGAATAGATGCAGATCTGACCTTTTCATTTGGCCATTTTGGTAGAAAATGTCAGAGCAGCGCCATGGCTGTCCTATTTCTTCCTTCTTTCCAAAACAGAGCTGGCAGAGTCTCTTTTGAAAACCTTGCCATTTTTTTTTTTTTTTTGAAAGACAGTTGTTTAACTTGTTCCTTTTTTAACCAAGAACTAAACTGGAAGCACAAGAAATTGCTGTCTTGGTCAAAGTTAATATTAATTTTGTCAGAGAATGAAGCACAGTAGTAAAACGTATCAGTAAATGCTGACCTCATTGTGTTATTAAGTATATTGGCCCTATGAAACTTGGCCAAGTGGTGCAGCCAAACACCCATCTGCTTCACTTGGAGCAGGACTTGGGCCATAAAGTATACTAAGAAAAACTGCAGAACTACGTTTCCATTCTGAAAGTAGCACCAGTGTCAAAATATCTACTGAAAACCAAACCACAGGTTCTTTCCATAGGCCTCATTGCTGTTTGTAAGAGGTTAAAGAAACTGAGCTGAAAAGATGCCTGTGGAGAATTCAAGATGGGGATGTAGTCAGAATCCAAACTAACCAGCTGCAGTTTATTTAAACCAAAATATTACATTTTAAATGAAACTATTTTCTCAGTTTGCCAGATCTCCTTGCCTACCTCTTAACATTTTAATACATCCATATCTTACCAATAAACATTGTTAGATAGAAAGAGAAGAAACGGTGGCTGAGAGGATAGCAGGGTTGCTTCTGCCAACTCATCAAAGGCCATTAAGTGTGCAAACCAGTAGTGGTGAGTATTCATCAACTGATGAAGGAAGATTTTTCTCCCCACAATCAGCAAATCCTAGTACCACTTTCAGATGCAGAGACTGCTTTTTGTGTGCCAAGACATATATTTTCAAAAGCGGGCAGTAATCTGGAGAGCATCTTGTCCATGTATTCACCTGCATGCCCCTGAAGAGGAAGGCTACAGAACCACCTTGAGGGCTCACGATCTAACTCAGGACTATTGTTTCAAAGTGTTACATTTCAGCCTTTGAAGTTGAAAGTCGCAGCTGTACAACTCCAAGAGTGTCTTTGCAGTTGCATGGACAGCAGGCCAGCTAACTAAAAGCTGAGTGAGTTGAATAGCTCTTTAGATCATTTTCCCTGCATTGATGAGTAGAGTGTCATTGGCACCCAGTTGGAAAGCGGACATCTGAAGTTAGGTGTCTTAATCTCCACAAATACGCATGGTGCATAACAGTGAGTGCTTGTGGTGGTCCTCTGTTAGAATTCCAGAAGTACCTGAAGCGGTTGAGAATAGCAGGTCCACTGACTCCCATTTCATCAAATCACCCTGCACTTCTGCTGTAGTAGTTCAGTGGAGCTTTGAAAAAGAATCTTGCTCCACTTTAATGATGCCTTGACCTGTGCTGAAAACCAGCTTCCTGGTGTATTTGCTGTGTACTGGCTGTGAGCACCAAGAGTCACCATGCAAGCTTGTAGCAAGGAACGTTTTCTGCACATTTAATATGTGCTTCAAAAACTGCAATAAGATGGATAGAAAATTACTCTCGTGATTTTTGAGCTGCTTAGTTTCAGTTAAGCCCAGCTTTTTCCTGCCAAAGCTTGGCTCACTTGCTAGATCAGGACTGGCAGACTGCATGTTTCACAGTCACTTACACAGAACAGTGAGAGCTGAGGGTGTGCAAGTGGGCTGAGTCCTTTCAGTGCAGCATCACAGTCTGTCTGTAGCACACTTACTGGGTGTGCATTGTCCTAACAGAAATAGTAATGCTGTCTCAGTCAGTAACACTGGGACAGTTCCAGGTTCTGAGGCAGTGATACCAGCGAACTGACAGCTGGGATTAGCTGGTTTCTTGTTGGTCAGCCACAGCGGAAAGCTTACAGAAAAGTGGGGTCATGAAGATTAAATCATCCTAAAAAGATAGGTAGTCCTTTCAGTTCAGGGTAAGCTCTGGTTTTGTGTAGTGCATTGCTGAACTGCTGCATGGTAATCCTGATATTTATTATTAGTAGAATTACATTGTAATTTTAGCATGCATGAGGGAGCAGGATGGAATTACAAGCGTGGTCTCTGCTTAGACTGATACAAGTGTTAAACCATCCTGCTGGGTTTCGTGGGGACAGACATATCGCACAAGGGAATATTTCATCTGCTGTGAAAACAGTCACTCGAGACCAGATACAGTGTCATCTGCCCCTTATTGCCCCATGAGAGCAATAAATAAAGAAGTGGAGGATTACCTACAGGGAGGAGGGCTCTCTGCTGCAGAGCTGGGAGGGGTGCAGCTCCTCTCCTGTTTGGCAGGGTACTGAAAGGAACTTCCCGCATTGTGCTGCTCTGGAATGGCTGCAGGAAGATGTAAAGCATATATGCCCCTTCCCTCCTACCAGAGCCCCAGCAAGCTAACACCGACTCAGGGCCCGTCTTGCCACAAGTTAGGAGCAGTACGTCACTGGAAGATGAAAAGCGAGGTCACATGTATTGTATCCCCACCCAAAAAACTGCAGAGATAAATGAGTTGTTGAGCTATTGGTCATTAGTGGGGAAATTAAAGAAAGATTAAATGGATGTCAGTGTCTCATTCTTAATGTTCTTGATCTATTTTTAACTGTTTCTCAGTCCTTTTTCCTCTTTTCTAAGACTGGGTAGGGCAACAGCATAACATGCCCACGTTTGGCAGTACTGGTTGCACCATCCTTTCATCTAGGTGTTTGGTCTAACTGTGCTAGGTGAGCTAGGCAGCCTAGACATTTGTCACAGTGTGTCCTTTTCATGTTACATCTCTGTCCCAGCCCACTGGTGAATTACTTCTTTCCGCTTCTCATCCTGTCCCATAAATGCTGTGTGCAAACACATTATTATAGGGTTGTGAAAGCAGCTGGAATGTGACTCTATTATCTAAATAACCCATCAAATTTGATCTTTCAGATTCTTTTTCCAAAGCCAAAAAGCAGTGTGCCTCCTGATTGGAAATAACTGCATCTGTAAGAGGAAGGGGTGGTTTCAGTGGCCCTCACTGATGCTGGCGATGATAAAAATGTTCTGACAGAACTGTTGTTTTGAGGATGAGCCTGTGGGTGCCTTTACCTCTGCGGTATTTATAATGCTAATACCATGCTCCTCTATCAAGGCTAGGAACACAGCTTTGCCATTGCACATGGTACCAGTACAGTTATATCTGTGGCTTCAGTGGGCCTCTTCTCTTGGAAATCGGCACAACTCTTCTGCAACCTGCGGGGTTAAACTGTAAGCTCTCTGAGGCACGCTGAAGTTTGGTTCCCCAAACAATGCTAAACTTGCTAGTAAGTTGCAGCAGTTCCATGGAAGAACTGGAAAAACAATAGAGAAGTGCAAAAGCACCATTATCTTGTAAGTCAGGTCTAAGGGTTTGCCAGCCCTTATTTACTAATGAGGAGTAACTCCTTACATGTACTGTTTTGGTTTGGTTTGCTTTGGTTTGCTTTGGTTTGCTTTGGTTTGCTTTGGTTTGCTTTGGTTTGCTTTGGTTTGTGCAGTCATGGTGCTCTGACATTTAAAAAGCTTATGTCCAGTTTGTGCTAAGGATATTTTTTAACTTTGGGAGCCACGGAACTGTGTGTTACAAGCATCCCACCATGTCACAGGGACAGTCCATAAAGCAAGGGGTATTTGAAACCCAGAGTGTTCTTCTGCAGCACTCTCAAAAAACTGCAATGGCCATCTAAAAAGGGGGGGTCAGAGAAGGCACCTAATGCCTTGAGGACTGCCTTTTTCCTTTCTGCCTGACACCAGCCATCCTCTTTCTCTCTCTTTACTCACTGTAATAGGATTCTATAGGACCAACTTTCTATTTTAAAGAGTTAACCACAGTCAAGTGGTGGGACAAGGCTCTGGGAGCCAAATTCTGAATTAATTTTGCATAAACAGAGCTTTCTGCTAACACTGCAAAGTTTTTAAATAAAAGCTCAGCAATAGGGTGCTGGGGCTTCCGCATTGACCTTCAGCAAGTTTTTCTTGTCTAATCCTCCTTTGCTTGAGTACAGTGTTAGATACATGCTGTCTCTGAGTAATTATTTTCTTTTTAACTGAAGTAATACTTGATTTACAGTAGTCCAATCTCAAAAGTCAGGCTGCAGTTTGCAAGATGCATTGGCTGTGAAAAGCATCACGTTCTTCTGGCCAATTATTTGGTGCTGTAGGTTTAAAAGGATTCAGTTATGCTTGTTTTATTTTAAGAGTTGTGGTGTGTTGTTGGGTTTTTTTAAAAATCGCATCTCTTATGAGCAGAAAATAACATGACCGAAGCCAAAATAGCAATTCCAGTATTTCACTTGCCTAAACTTTCTTTTTTGGGACTGACAGTTCTGCTGTGGATATAAGCCAGAGAGATTGCTGCTTGTGCTGAATTTTTTAGCTATTGGTTCAAATTATTTTGTTTTCTTCCTGCAGAGATCCACACTGGTTTTATTAATTGTGTCCAAAAACTCAGTCATGCCTTAATGCTTTCATTACATGTTTGCTTGTACGGTTTGTTCTTACAATCCAATAATGTAAGTTTCTTACATAGGAAAGTGAAAAGTATAGTTAACCTTACTATTGGCATTAATATTGAAATTGTGTGTGTTTGTACATATATGGATAATACTTTTAGATGCATATGGCAAATTTGATACCTCAGAAGTGTTTGACAATGAGATGCTGTATTTGAGTACTCAAATATAGAAGCATATAGCAATCATTACCATGCTTTTGAAAATCTTCTTTCTTTCTTACCCGCTAGTAGGCACTTGCCTTTTGTAGTTACAGATGGGCGTATTAAAACTTTTTAACATATTTGTTGCCGATCCCAAATTCAGCGGAATTTGCAAGGCAAGTTCACCCTCCAATACATGATGTATTTTAGTGTTATATTTAGTGCTTGATAATGATACACTTTCTGTAGCCCATTGAAAATGTGAATGCTCCATGCTGGAAATAATGTGTGCTAGGCACCATCTATTATTCTGGAAGCCAGTGCTCTTATTTCCCTTCTTCAGGAGGTTAGAAATGAAGTCATTCTTGTGGGCCAACATATTTATAAACTGTGAAAATGCAGTGAGTGTCTCTTCCCCCTCCTGTGTTGTTGTGTGTGTCGTTGTCCTGTTGTCGTCCCCAGGTATACGAGGTAAGGCACCTTTTGTATTGCAAAGCATTATTTTGGAAGGGATGGCGTTACATACCCGATGGGGTGTTGTCTGCTGCTCTGGCACTGGAAAGGGGAATGAGATGTTTGTGGCCTTTTGGTGGTGAAAAGGAGCAAAGTGGGGAGGCACATGAAATCTCTCTTCCAGGCAAGGAACACCTACCCGGCTGTGCCCTGCTGTAGTGGAGGACTCCTGATGCCCGTGCGGCTCACAGAAGGGTTACGTGCCTGAGAGGGTCTGTCCTCCTTGGACGTGGGCACGGTGCATGTCCCTTCCCATGGGCTCCAGGCTGCTAGGGACACCTCTGCCAGCCCTGGGTGGCTTGCAGGGTGACAGAGGAGGAAGCAGAGTGCACTGAGGATGGCCGGCCCTCAGGAGGGGTGAGCTGAGCCCCATCGCAGCCCAGTTAGCATCCCTTCCACCCGCCTGCCACGCACGGTGCTCTGAGTTCAGCCGAGGCTTAAGATTTTCAAGAGGAGAAGGCGGACTGTGGTTTGACTCGCGATTTTTGTTTTACTGCAGCCATGTTATTATACCGCCTTTGGAAGAGGCTGGCTGGAGGTGGGAAGGGGGACATCCCGCCGCCCTATTCCCTGGCTGCCCCCAGGGCCGCAGTCGGTGCCAGTGATTGACTTTCCAGAGCCAAGGCTCCCTCTGCCTCTGCGTTCGTGCGCGCTTTCCTTTGGCCGGAGGTTTCCCCTTCGCTTTGCA
>JAVJGJ010000001.1:26198195-26222003 GCA_035590215.1 Microhierax caerulescens
GCTGGGCTCCCCCCGCCGCCCGAGCGGCTCGCTGTGGGGTACCGCTCTGCAGGCAAACGGGCTTCGGTTCTGCAAAACCGAAGGGAACGGTCCGGTCGTACCCCTGTGAGTGGTGCACGGCCTGCCTCGTCGAGCAGTGTGTCCGTTCGAATGCCCAGGGAGTGCCTCGCTGTAGGAAAGAGTGAGAGGAGGCTTAGAAAAGTAACGCTTCCTGCAGCAACAGTCGTGTGTTTTGGGATAGAATGTTCATGTTGTCTCCCATGTAACAATTACTGGCTTATCTCTTAACTCTGCATGCAGCGTCTCTGCCATATGGTATCTGAGTACCGTGTGAGGGAAGTGGAGTAATTGACGTATCCTCTCTGGAGTCTCCTTTTAATGGTGTTTTGCATGTGTAGCTTCTGTTGAAACCAAGGGCTGATTTGCATGGGAGAAAGCAGTAACATGGTTTGGCGATCCTTTAGGCTATCTACAGAGTACACATTCTGACACCTTGGTGACAGTACTGGCAATTAGGGGCAGTGGCAAATGAGTTTAGTTGAAGCATAATCTGTGCGTGGTAGATACTGCATCTCAGCGTCTTAGGCGGTGGCACTTGGATCTCCCTGTGATTACAGGCTGGCATGCACAGGTACATTTATGAAAATTTAAAGTCGTTTTTCATTAAGGGCAGGGGAGGGGAGCATATGTTTCACATGGCAGCATCCCGAAAGAACTGTGTCCTAGCAGAAAGGGAAGATGGCACTGTCTTGGTGCTGTATCCCCCGATCTCACTCTTCTGCCTTTTGTGCATCTTATTTCTGCAAGGGCAAAGTGGAAATGCCAGAATCCCAATGCAACCCTCGCCTGCATATGCTTTCCAAATCCACTGCATCCCAAAAACTTGCTGTTTGTACGACAGCTGTCATGCCGTATATTGCAGCCCGATTTGCCAGTCTCTTTGTTTTTCATTGTGCTGGTGGATTGACCCAGCGGCTTTTTCACGGACAAACATCTTTCAGTAAAACTGAGTGTTGTCTGGGAGTTTCAGCAGCCTGCATTGATTCCTTCCTCTCCCAGAAAACTGAGTGCTGGGTGCCTGACTTTCCTTAGGTTTCTTTGCGAGTCATTACTTCTGATTCTTCAAAGGCAGCAATGTCTGTTACAGGATAGCTCTGCACAGAGATCAAATACCGTGAATAATAGGATGGCTTTGGTGTCAGGATTTAGCCCTGCAAATGTTCTCCATCATGTGTTACTGCAAGTATTTCTGTCCACGAGAGAGGCTTTAGAGGCTGGAGGCGTAAATACCCTGGTTTTGGAGAATGGAGAGCTGGTACTCCCCAGTTACCGCTCCTACAGAGGAACTCTCTTGCCTTTCAAACATGATTTTTTTTTTTTTGCAATATGAAGTTTAACGTATGTTGCTTTGTTCTGAAATAAGCAGTTCCTCACTGAAAGCGGGGAAGGTATAATAAAAAAAAAAAAAAGCCGTGTGTGTGTGTATAACCTCAGCAGAGTGATATTTGCTCCTTTAAGGGTATCTGATTCAAGATATTTATTGTTCTAAACCTAGAAGGCCTTTGGTTGAAATCCCATCTCTGTGGTCTTTCTGATTATATTTATACTCTCACTTGACATTGGGTGGCAGCAGTCCTATAAACACACTATTCATTAATCCCTTTCCTCCTCCTGCAATACTTTCCAAGTGCCAAAGCAATAAATTGGAAGTGGTTATAAGGTTTTTGATGCTTTTATAAGTATTTATGCAAAATATTTAACCAGTTAGCTGTTGTCTTTCTCTCACCATAGGCAGCAGTGGCTCATTTTGTATGCTGATGGATGGCAGAAAAGTGCATTTCCAGAAAACCCTTAGATAAAATGTTCTTGGGGGGGGGGGTGAAAAAGCTTTTTCTGCTTTGCAAAAAAAGCTTTTTCTGGTTTCTGACTTCTTCCTTGTCTCCAACTGCCTGCCCAGCCCTGCAATGGAAACAGTGCATCCGCAGTATTTCCCTTTCAAGGTAGTTTGCTTCCAGATCCTCTGCTCTGACTGTTGCACTCTTTGGGTGCAAATTTCAGACTCCCACAGGCTTTCCCTTATCCTTAATGTGGCTGCATCAGTTAAATATTGCCACTACTCCTTCAGCACATTTTACCATCCCTGCTGCCAGCCCCTTCAGGAGACAGCTTTTTGTCTGTGATGAGCAGAACTTCCCTAAGTGTCTGCCCGTTTCTCCTGCATCTACGGGAAGAGGCCTTGAAGGACATCTCCAGTGATTTCATTTGCAGTTTGACCATATATTTTGCAATTTAACCATATATCTTCCTGTTTCTTTTCTGCAACACAACTCTCAAATGTGGCTGCGAAACCTTTCTGTTCTTGCTTTTCCCCTGGAGGGCTTCTGGCTTTTCTGAAGCACACAACAAAGGCCTTTTCCAGACCTCCTAGGTAAGCCACCAGACAAATTTTTGAGACCCTGTAAGACAGAGTGCTGTATGATGAGACCAAGAACTGCTAGGGTTTGTTGAAACTCATCCCTGTTTCTAGTCCAAGAAAACTGGTGTTGCATGTGGCAGCTGCGGTCTTGCAATGGACAACCAACAAGAAAGAACTAAGACATGATTAATCAAAAGAAGCGTCCTAGCTACTGTTAGATGCAAGCTTCTCTTTCTGTGTCTCAGGTCCTCCAAGGGGATAGGATGAGGGCTTTAGCCCTGCGCAGGCATCTCTGAGGTTTCCATCCTACACTTCCCTGAAATTTCTTGTGTACCTGATTTCACAATTAGGCTGAATTATAAGTGGTTTGTTGTTTGCGCTGGGGGTTTTGGCCTTAGATTTTGATGAATGCTCATGTGATCTTCTGTTTGGGCAAAATTCTTGTCCGCCAATCTTGCTAAATCATTTCAAAACATAGTTGTTCAGTTTGCATCATTCAAAAAAGGAACCTTTGATGCCCATGACAAAGCTGAGAGAAACCCCAGGTCCAAAACCTGTCACAAGTGAAGTAAGGATGTACATCGTTCACAGTATATCTAGTTATATTCCAGCACTGTCCTCTCTCATTGACTTAACTGCTCTAATTTATTCCTATGTATTTGAGTCAAAGGACATTCAGCCTGTGATTTCTGTGGCAGCAGTCATTGTGGGACGTTTCTGACATGATGCTAGCAGCCCTTAGCTTGCTTAGCCCAGGCCTCACAGTGAGCTCTACTTCAGGAAAAATACTAAGACAGAGCCTTTTCCGGTTCTTTATCTGCAGGTACCACAACAGTGCATGGTTTTCCTTCCATCCCTTGTGGCTCTACAAAGACAGCTAGGAAGAAGGTCAGACGATACGTGAGTTAAGAGCTGAACGCTTTGGCAATTCTGGCAAATGTACTGTTAAACTATGGTCAAGTCTGTGGATCAGTTTCTGCTCACGACTGTTTTCCTCCTGCCAGTTAGCACAACTGCTGAATGACCAGGCCTCTACCTGATACAAATCTGCTTACCTTCAGTGCTCCCCATAGAGGTGTGCTCATCTACAACTTCAGAGGCTCAGGACCTGGCGGAAAGATACAGTATGCAATAAATAAACGGGAGTAGAGAGATAAAAGCCTCAAACACAAGACTTTCAGTTTGCTTTTGAAAGTACTTTTGATCATAGCATCGCTAAAGGAACGTCTTGCAAATGAGTCATTTAAAAAACTCGACTTTAATTGGAGGGTCCCTCTAATGATGTTGTAGTAAAGTTATACAGTCAGAAATTACTTTAAACTCTTTTTTATTGACTGAATTTCAAGCAATTTTAGGCATTACACCTGCCCCTAGGCCAATTCTTGTGGTTTAAGAACTATGTTCTCCTCCTTTTCAAAACGCCTTTCTTTCCTTTGTTGTGGTGTGAAATGCCCACGCAAACAGGGGAAACCAAGTACTGCATGGGGAAACTGGCTAGTCACCAGCCGCCGTCAGTCTGCAAAAACCAGTAGGGGCCAAATTCTAGCCTCTTTGAGCTCTAGTAACATTAAGGGTCTTTTGTAATGAGAGCTTTAAAAACATGCAAGCAGGAGATGGTGAGAGTTTGGGGGGGGGGTTTGTTTGTTTTGGTTTGGGTTTTTTTGCTGTACCCCTATAAACAAAATGCAAGCAGCAGCAGCATCCTGGTAGATTTCAGGCAGAGGGAATTTGAAAAGTGTTAAGCTATGGTTTGGGCAGGCTGGGCCCAAATCTGCAAACCTTCTCTAAGGCTGGGCTATGGAAGCCATGACAATAAAGTTTTACAATGGAAACACCGATACATTCTTAACTGTGCACTGGCACAAGGACACAACCTCATTGAAATGATGACTCATGGTGACTATATAACTAAATAGTCCTCGTCGTTATTGCATCCTTTTTTACCCTTGGGGTAGATTTGGCCGTCCATAAGAATGTCACTGCATCCTCTATAAAGGTAAACACACCACATGTTAACAGACTCGTTCCACCTATTGATGCCTGGAAATGCCCCTAGTAACATGAATCTGTTCAGGCCAGTGATGTCGGTCTCCACAGACCTACTGCTTTTTCTTAAAATGCCTTTTTCATGCCAGCAGCAGGCAATCCATATGGCCGTGGGTTATTGCAGGAAGGTGAGGAAGCATGGGCCGTGCTTCTGAAGACTCGGTGGGTACAGGTACCTCCACCATAGTGCTACAAGCTGGGTTGAGCTATCAGTAAGCCAGCATCTCTCATACCCCGAACAGCAACTGGTGTCACACCCTGACTTGATGTCTGGGTGACCACCTGTGTGATACAGAAAGGCTTTTCTGCTTGGAGAGACTGTACTTCCCCTCTCCTCACACCCCTGAGAGCTCAGTTGTCACTTGTGCAGGAGACTGGGGAAGTGACACTGTCCCAGTACAAGCTTTGCTGGGGTGCTGCTACTGGTGTCTGGGTTTCGTTTGAGCAAGGGAAGAGTGCACAGATGAATAATGACTTCCATATGTGCTGAGGAGGCCAATAAATCTGTAGCCTATCCATTTAACTGCATGTACCTTCCAAATCGTATCCTACACAAATACAAATGACAAAATGTTTTCCTTGTCAAGTACCTTTCTGCCTAGCTCATGGCTGCCGCTCCAAAGCTCTATGCTGTAGAAGTGAGCGATACTAACAGTGCAATGATGCTACTATGTCTTACCTACTGCAGTTCAAAAGAGTTCTGTCAAGCAGAGCTTGATCTTGAAAATTCCTCATCAGGCTGGCAGCAACATACAGTGATTCCTTGAAGGGGAGCAGAGATTGCTGTTAAAATCTGGCCTCAGAGTATCTGGAAGGTAGCAGTGTATTCCTTGCATGTAGCTCAGTTGCACTTATTTTTTCTTTGTTTGTTTCCTCTTAAATCTTGTCCTTATGCACTTTGTTGCTGAGAAGTCTTCTGCACTTCATATCTTGTACTGCAAAAGAGCAAAGCTGCACTAGCAGAACTCATTCTCAGAGAGGAAGAACTGAAAGACTTAGCACAAGTAGTGGTGCATGGATAGAAATCACAGAGTTGGAAGGCATATCAGGTGAGCCAGGGAAGTTACTGCTGCTGAAATAATACTGAGTTGCCACTGAATTGCATTGTATACTGCTGCAGGCGAAGGCGAGGTTTACCAACTACAGCTGCTCAGAGATCGAGGACAGAATCTTGCCAGGCAGTAAGGTGGTGGACCCGACTGTGAGTTTGCTGCAGCAGCTGCCTGCGGGGCAGGGACACCCTAGGCTCATAAGATCTTCCCAGCACTGCTGTATCCTAAGAGCCAGCCCAGGCAGAGGGGGACCTTCTGTCCAGCATCCGTCTGAAGGGTCATGTTTTGGCATTGGATCTTTGCCTGTGTCTGCAACAGACTGTTTCTTGTCTAGGCAGCTAGTGCAAAGAAGGCTGCTGCAAAGCTGCTGTTTTCACCAGTTTTGTTCAATACCAAAAACATAAGGAAAAAAGCTTTTGTGATGCTGTGATCTTCTAGGGCATAGGTTTATGGGCCTGTGTTTGACTTTCTTTCACCTGTGAAGATGACTTGATTCTTCTAGACCAATAGAGGGCTTTGTTGCAAGAGGATCTTGTTGCCTTTGAGACCTTAAAGGTCTTGTCATAGAGGGAAAACTGGCCAGAGGCCTTAGCTGTGCTTAGTCATTCTGCCTCTTTCTGCTGGGCTGCTGAGCAAGTGTTGGTGGACTTCACCCTGTGGTTTGGCCCCCTCCTGCCCTGCGTTTAACACTGAGCCATTGATGGCTGCGTTTTAGGAAACACCATTTACTGAGCAAGGTATTAGAATTAAAGCCCTGCTTAGATTTGGCTTGGGGGTTTGTTTGGGTATTTTTGGGATTAGCAAAGGGGGAAATCAGTCAGTCAAACTTAAATGAGAGGAATTACCAGTGTAAGTCATTCTAAAGACTAAAGCCTCAGCTCACACCAGTCAGTAGAACTTCACTGGTGACAGTAGAGCAAGCTGGATGAGGCTCGTGGAAAGCTTCCCACATCACAGTGATGTTTTTGTTAGATGCTACTTGACACCTCCTGACATTGGTGAAAAGTTTAAACTATGCTCTTGTCCTCAGCTAATAGTTTAAACTACATTATTGTGGGGACAGATTTTCAGCAGTTTCTGTCCTCTGGGTTTAAGGAGGAAGTTTCATTTAAGTGAAATGAAATTTTCCTGAGGAAAGGGTGCATTTGTAGGTATTCTAAAGCTGAGGTATTCTAAAGCTGAATCTTCCTCGATGTCTGTTGTTTTTAAGGGCAGTGACTGGCCTGGAGAATGCTCATTTCTGTGCGTTGCTCACACCTGAGAGTCAGGTTTTGCCATCGCACGACAAATGTATTTGACACTGTTCCTAAGTGGTGACAGAAACCTGGGTCATATGGTTGGGTTTTTCTGAACCAGAAGCCAGCGAATCTGTAGACCTCTGTTCTGGCTACTAGTAATTAGTTTCAAGATGATGTTGCAGACTGATACAGAAAGTCTTCGAGTTTTTTTAGCACGGCGATCATTTGGTGAGAAAATAGCACCACCTGCTGTGAGTACCCATCTTGGGGGTACAGTTACATGCTGAGAGGGGCTTCTTGGGTTTTGCTTTTAATCAAAACTGTATATTCCTCCTGTGTCTGTTTCACGCCATCTAGGGTTTCTTTACAAATAAAACCAGCTTAGTTTGTGTTCTGCTGCAATGTGCCAATTTAAAACAGGAAGTATTTGTTAAGTGGAATTCTTACTAAAAATTAAAATGAACACTTGCCATTCAACATACAACAGTGATTCAGATAATAACTTCTTTAATGGGTGCTTACGAGACGTCGTAAACTCTGGTTCCTAAGACTGATGTACTTCGTGCTCTGCCAAATTACATATTAACCGTATTATATTAGCGAGCGCAAACCAAGCAGAGGTCAGGTCCTCATGTGTGCTTAGTACAAATGTAATAAACAGCAGGTTTGGGCTTGAGGAATTGAAAGTAGGATTGAATTCAGAGAAAATCTGATCCCCCAGGCATAACTAATAGCTAGAAACTGGTTGGGTTTGGTACATCAGTTTTCAGCTATTGGGAACTTACCTGTGTGATCCACCATCAGGTTGGGCTGAATGTGTAAACAAGGGTGTCTTCCATAAAGGATTTAGCCTTCCCCACCCCATTTCACTGAGAAAAGTGTACGTTGTTTTCTGCGTAACTGCATGAAGAAGTGCATGTGATATATTGGGGAGAAGGGTTCTTCCCAGTGAAACTAATTCCTGCTTTTTTAGTGTATTCAGTTAAAATATTGATGAGAAAAAAAATCTTTAGAAGAAGAGGCCATTTAGGTTGTTGGGGTGGGAATGGGGAGGCAGAGGGAGAATATAGTCTTTTGCTGGACTTACCTTATGGCATTAGCAGTTGGGATATTGCAGGCTGGAAGCACAGAATGTCACCCAGAACATAGAGCTGACACAATCTTTGAAAGATCAGTACCAGAAATTACAGAAATTATGTTTTCACTTGCTTGGGCAGGGGGCTTAGTAAAGTGTTTTGAGGGTAGAAGCAGAGAGGCTCTTATTCGTAGTCCGTGGGCACCTCTATGCTTGTCATTGCTTCAAATTTTTAAAAAAAGAAAATAGCAAAAATTAAAAAAAAAGAGCAAAGCTCTTACAAAATTCTGTAAACTATGAATTCTCTTCAGCCTCTAGAGAGGGTTTTGACCTGCTATGATGTCAAAGAAGCATTTAACTCCATGTTCCCTTGTTTTCCTAATGTGTTGGGTTGTTTCTAGCCCTTTGGGGGGGCTGCAGACCATACCTTTGCTTTACTATATTTGACTTTTCCATACAGCTTGGGTTTATAGGTCTCAATAGTACCTTCATATTTGGGTCTGTATTTCTTTCACTCTGAAAGGGCAGATGTAGCTGCAGTCCAAGCAGGAAATTTTAAAATAAAAATTAAACTTACACCCAAGCCTTTCTGTTGCATCCTTTTAATTAAAGTAGCCGGGCATCTGTTTTCACAGATCAGCCTGTGGTAGGAGTGCATCTTTGTGTTTGTGCAAGATGCCTGTGGTTAGGTTGACTTCTCTGATTTCACAGCTGTGGAACTGCCGCTGTCCCCCGCATCCCTCCTGATGATACAGTAACATCCCAACCATGAGGAAGGATTGTCCTTGGCTTGTTACCCTCTGTGCAGAGGCAAGTGGGTGTGTTTTGCCACTGCCACTGCCCCTCACATCCAAGACATTGTGGGTTGGCTGTCTTTTGGTTATTGGGTTTGCTCAAGTACTGTCCACCTACCTTCAGCTATGCTAGTAAATACTTTCTAACTCAGACTGGCATGAAAATTGATGAAGTGTCGTAGATAGTATGAATAAATTTACCCAGTATAATTGAAGCAGTCCTGGGTCTAATTATTCTAGAGGGAATCTTCAGTCATGATTAGCATCTGGCTTAGCCAAAAAGCTGTCAGACCAGCTTGTGTGTCTTTAGTTTTTTATAAATGGTGAGTCACCTCTTTCTCCAGAGCTGACATCCAAGCCCTAAAAATGTTTAAACAGTGATTCTGCCCTGGTATTTCTTCTCCTCACGTCTCTAGAGGCGAGACACATTCCTTCTTTGTATGCGAGGCTGTTGTCAGTAACTTCATGCTTCCTTCTGTGCTTGACTCTAACCTTGCTGTTGCGAAGGGCTCTGGGTCATGAAGACCCAGTTGTGCATGCAGAGAAGGCTGACCACTTGAGGGGCCCTAAGTTGGTCTTATATAATGGAGGAATGGTTAATACCGAGAGGAAGCATCCTTTGTAGCACAGGATTTCGATTTATCTTCTCATTTAGCTTTTGAAATATGTAGTGCTTTCTATGTTTCCTTACCTGTTTTGCATCCTGATATACACACATAGCTGTACCAAATGTTACCAGGGTTTGGCTACCTCTTTAAGAGTATCTTTGAAATCTTTAGAAGCTAAGAATAGGTGCCATCCAGGCCTTAAAGTCTGTGTTGTAGGTGAGGCCTGGATCACAGTGGAGCAGCGTGGAAGGTGTAAAGGAACCAGCTAGGCTTTTTTTTTTTTTTTTCGCTTGGAGATGGGAGTTTAAGTGACTTATGTGGCAATACAACTCCAAAACCTGTGCCAACACTTGATAATTGTGCTCCATTTGAATCCAGGCTTTTCTTCTTCCTCACTGCCACATTGAGCCTCTACTAGTATGGAAGTAAATCTTTTCTTTCCAGTGAGGCTGTGACTCAACAGGATAATGGAGGTTTACAGACAGTCTGGTGCCTAGCAA
Source organism: Microhierax caerulescens (assembly GCA_035590215.1). Classification (NCBI taxonomy): domain Eukaryota; kingdom Metazoa; phylum Chordata; class Aves; order Falconiformes; family Falconidae; genus Microhierax; species Microhierax caerulescens. The sequence goes on from JAVJGJ010000001.1 coordinate 26,207,925, forward strand.
AGCCAGTGTGAGCCTTTCTCCAGCTTCAGCTTGGTCTGGACTAAGGCACGATTCAGTGCCATTGATGTCCCATTGATGTCCCAGCTGTCTTCGATACAGAAAGATGATTCTTCACTCAGGACAGAGCAGCCATAGTCACCTAAGTGCATTTTGAGAGGGAGGGGTTTGGCAATGTTGCAGAAAAATGAAAACAAAAGAGCGAAAGCTTATTATGGCATTGCTCAGATTTCTGCATGAGAAAGTCCTTAGTGCGTCTGTTGCTGAGATGTGTTCCTGTGACCTACTTTGTTTCCTGAAGTCAGAGGAGCAATATTAAATATGTGAGTATTTCTGGATGGAGATAAGTATTACAAGGAAACCAGATCAAAGGGGTGTGATTTACGGCCACCGTTTTACCAGCTTGGTTATTTTTCTGAATAGTGGCCTAAACCCATTCCCACAGCACTGTGTGAAAATTTCACATGAACTTAACGTATACCCTAGAAAGCAATGGGCTCAGTCCTTTCTCTATAAAATTTTGAAATGCCTGTATTCTTATCTAAGTATTTCTTCTAGGGAGCTCTGAAAGCCAGGAGATGTACATTTTTAACTTGACATCGCTCACTGAGTCTGAGAACATCTTGTCAGCTTCGGTGTATTACTATATTGGTGACCTGCTGCATGCTAAGTGGAACTATTCCCAGTCTGAAGGCTGTTCTCATCACAGGCACAGGAGACCTGAAATTCAGATACATCTTTCAGTTTGGACCTTTCCTTCTGTAGGGAACCGGACTCAGAGCCTGGGACGCTTCCTAATAAATGTCTCTGCTGCTTACCAGGATGCCCTTTCCTGGCAGTGGAAGGATATCACTCAGCTCCTGTATGAAGCAAAACAAAACAACAAACTCCTGATCGGTGTCAGGATGGATCTGACCCACCATCACCCCTGGGAAAGGGCACCTTCTCACTATGAACCCTACATTCTGGTTTACGCCAATGATTCTGCTATTTCAGAGCCAGAGAATGTTGTCTCTAGTTTGCAAGGACACCATCATCCTCTGGCAAGGGTTTTTCCCAGGCCAGAACACCAGGTGAAGAGCAGCCTTAGGAGGTGGCGGCGAAAACGCTCTGCAAACATCCTGTTGCCATTGCAGAATAATGAGCTTCCGGGAGCTGAGTACCAGTACAATGAGGATGAGAGATGGGAAGACAGAAAGCCCTACAAAACCTTCCAGCCACGGTTAGCAGAGAGGGCAAAGAGTAAGAAAAAGCAGAGGAAGAATCATCACCAGAAGAGCCAGACTCTCCAGTTTGATGAGCAAACACTGAAGAAGGCAAGGAGGAAGCAGTGGAATGAGCCAAGGTATTGCGCCCGGCGCTACCTCAAGGTGGATTTTGCAGACATCGGCTGGAGCGAGTGGATTATTTCCCCTAAATCCTTCGACGCCTATTACTGCTCGGGGGAATGCCAGTTTCCAATTCCAAAGGTACAGTCTACTGATTCTTTTGCACTGTCTACTACTGTGAACTATGCATTTTCTCTCCTGTGTCAGTAAAAGGCAGCTGGTTACCTCTTACGTGTTCAGATCTAGTAAATAAGTGTTATCTTTGTCTTGTGCTGCAAGGAGTGGTAGTTGGACAGCTAGTAAAAAGACAGGCTTGTAAAGGTAATTAAAAAAATATTAGTTGCTTTTTTGTCCAGAACCCAAATTGCCATAAAACATTTCCTGAATAGTGCTTATGATGTGTGAACTTGTTATTAACCTGTCTAATAAACTTAATATGAGCCAGATCCAGAAAAGTGCTTACTAGACAGTAGTCATTATGCCTCAAAGGAGTCTTTGCTGCCAGACCCATGCTGGTGTTGGTCAGCATGGCACACTCCAGGAAAAATGTGTGCCTCATGAGCCATGACTGTCACAATGACATAGAGACTCTGTGGAGCTATGAGAGTGGTTGGAAGCTCAAAGTGTAAGCAAAAGAGTCAAACTGCTGTGACAGACCAAGTGGATCCAAAAGCAATGGATTCCAGCCCACTGACTTTTGAAATACTCTCTGGATTGTGTGAGATTGTTGCATGCAAATAGCAAGAAGGGGTGATGTGCTTTGAGGCCTGTGGCTTTGGTGGATGAATTCAGCTCTTTGAAAGCAAATGCCCAGTGTCATTATTAGCAGCATGGAACCCCCCTGGAGTCTACTGAAACCTGCAAGTAGGATGCAGTATTTGAGACTGGCTTGAAACGAGGGGTACGCAGAAATAATGCCTATGGGACATGTCAGTAAAGGTAGGGCTTTTGGTTCCACCATAACCTCACATTCAGGAAACTTTATTTCTGCTTCAGCAAAACTTTAGCAGTCAGTTCTGAAATTTATGTGGCGTTTTGGTGGCTTAAGGACCCAAGAGAGTCACCCTTTGAAAATTACAAGTGGGGAAATGTACTGAAGGGGACAGAGCCCAGAGGAAGCAAGCTGAGGAAGGTGGGAGTCTCTCTTTGAAAGAGAGTCTTACCTGACTACCTCCAACTGCAATGGCAGGCTTTCAGGTTTCGGATCAAAGGAGAAAATGAAAGGGAACAGGAAGAGATACCTGTCATTCCTGACCATTCACATTACCCTTGAATACATCACATTGAGCCTTCTACTTTATTGTTGATGGGAACCGTGCTCTGTCAAACCAGTAACTTGGTATGCAGGTTAGAAATTCTAAAAGCGCCAGACCTGGACTTCTTCCATTCTAGCTTTAAGGACATGTAAATTACAAAAATGACTGCTGTAACCCTCTGCTTAGGACTGGGTGTTGTAAAATTGCTTGGAGGGGGGAATTGCAGATCTAATATTATAACAACCCTTTAGGGAAAAATACAATTGCCACTTTCAAACGGCTGGCATGCACAGAATCTACGTCACCACAGTTGCCTAAAATCATACAACTTGCTATCCTAGAGGTGGAGTGGAGTGGAGTGGAGTGGAGACACTGCGGCCAGGCTCTGCTGTGCTCCTGCAGGATCGGGAACGTGATGGTACCATACAGCCAATAAGCTGAATAGCGGCTGCAAAATATATGAGATGTCTGTTGCTGGGCCAACAACTGTGGCAAAGACCAAGCAAGAGGCTCATTATCTGCGAGAGATGGTAAGGAGCTAGGCTCCTTTAGCACTTCAAAGAAAAATTATGCTTTCTAACGAGGACATACATTTCTCCCCCACTTGGGACGGCTTGGGTGAGACTTAAACTAAGTACTTCTTTGAGAGACTTAGAAATACCTCTAGAGAGTTACTTTTTAATAGTTGTAACCAGGCTGTATTGTTGTAACTTTTCCGCATGTTTTAGACTTTATAATATTTTACTTGCATGTGCCTTTTTGCAAACAGTCACTATCACTGGCAATCCGAAGAACTTGTCTATCTGTTGCTAATAAAACTGCACTGTTAGTAGCTGGTCATCACAGTTTCTCATTGAACATGACCATACCCTAGAGTGTGGCTGTGCTAGTTCATGAGCACGACTGGACTGGCAGTACAGACTGTTATCAGTGTATCCAGACCCGTGGTAGTTTAATATACATGTTAAACATGACTGGACTGATAGTGGTAAATTGGACATCACCTAGAATTTAACCCTAGCTGCACCCAACCTCTCACCTCAGTGACAGAGTTGGAGGGTGGTGTGTGTGTGGGTGTGGGTGTGTATTTCCTGCTAAATTACTCCATTCCCCTTTAATGTAACACTGGGTTAGCATTTCTGGTTGCAGCTTTAGTTATAAAAACCTTATCCTGACCATAAAAGAGCATTGCTCTGCTTCTTGTTTAGGAGAAAATGAAACTCAAACCAAAAGAATTAAAAGTACTTTGGTTCAAAGGAATGAAGGAATGCAAAAAAAAAAAAAAAAAAAAAAGAAAAAGTGTCTCCAGCTCAGCTGATTCTGGCCCCTGAAATATTCTTCACTTAAAATGAGACACCCGCTACAGGCTACCATCAGCATTAGAAATGAAACAAAGAGTCAAGTACATGTTGGACAATCAATGCTACTGGAAGACCATTTCAATCAAGTGCCTGTGTATTTCTGATGATCAGGACAGTGGGGCAGCATAGCAGCTTCTAAGAAAGGCTTGATAGTGTCTTGTAAGTCCAGAAATGTTTAGGTTCACATTTCCTAAGTTTATCAGGTCTGGCTTTCTTGGCTCTCAAAGTAGATGATAGTTGAGGTGCTGATGAACTCCCAGGATCTAGCACTTGCTAGAGAGTAACAGTTTCAACCCAGTCACTAGAAATGTTTTGTTTGGGGGGGTGGGGGTGGGGGGAGGTGTTTACATTTGGTAGGCATGCGAAATAGGTTTCTACCTTCTGAGGCGGAAAACCTCTTTTAATAGTCAACACGTAGCATATATTTCAGGGTTAGCCAACGCCTGATGCAGAGGCTGGGAAGAACTGTCCTTTGCCTGTAGCTCCTACAGTCTGGATTGAAACTCAGATTGCTCAATAATGTGCATGCTCAAGAAAAAACAAGATGTTCCCAAAAAAAATTTTGGATGTGGTGCTTTTAGAAGCCCTTGTTACTGATCTCTCCTTGCTCTGACTGAAATCTAATCCTGCTGAGAGCTGATAGGAAATAAATTTAAGACAGAAGTCTCTCATTAAGAGGTGAGACTTTGAGAAGACAGATTCTCCAGCAGCAGAAAGCGTAATGTATATTCATGGAGATAAACTCTCAGAAACGAAGAGTAATGATAAAGAAGCACTGTAATAAGAAGGTTCCTATTCCTCACACAGAGCCTTTGTTAGCACCTGCAACTGGAAAATCCCTAACATGCTCCATAAACTCAGGGCTTAGTTCCCAGAGTAACTTCAAACCTGTGGAAAGAAACACAGTGAGCCATACAAATGCTTCTGCAAGTAAAACGTCCCAAGATGAATTCAGTATGAGTGGTTCCAAAGAGGCAAAACAAAGTTTAAACTTATGTTTGACACTCCAAAGCATCACAGGGAGGTACAAACAGTGCACACAGTGGTTAACAAGTGTTGCTTGGGTAAAAGAGGAGTTCCAGCTTTGCCTGCAAGTTGTTCATCTTTGGGTAATTTGCCTGAGGTATTACGCTCTGCATCAGAAGATTTTCAGATGTGTGCAGCCAAATTTTTTTCTGCGAAATTCAGGTTCTAATTTCCTGTGGATAGTAGCATTGGCCTCTGAGATGTTGTAGTTTAGCTCCATCTCCTTGGATAAGTAGACTTGCGGTATGGCCTACTGTTCTCACAGTAATTGAGTCTAGTGGTCCCACAGGGGTGTTATTTCTCCTCCTCTTCACCCCTCTGCCAGTACGTGCTATCAGAAGTGGTCCCTGCCCTGGAAAAAGCTTATAATAGAAAAAATGTGAGAAATAAACAGGAGAGATGGGTACCCAAATAAAGCACAGAACATAAATGGCTGCATTGACATGAAGCAGAAGGTCTGATTGCCATGAACTAAGCCTGTAGTGCAGGCCTGTGAGGCCGTAACCGGGATGCTGGTTTTCTTCTACAATTCCTGCTGAAAGGTGTAATCTGGACTTTCTGTGTGAAACTCTCTTGACTCAGTTGGGTGAAGAATTACAGCAGCAGAGGATTATAGTTCTTCAGTCACCACGAAGTTTGAATATTTGCTGCCATGTACTGCGGAGTGAGCTAATTTGTTAAGAGAGCAGGTTACTGAAACATATTTTGTGTGGTTCCCTGACAGCAACTGGTAGATTTCTGTCCATGCTGGAATCCAAATTGTTCCTTTTATGCACTTTTTAAATCACAGAAACGAAAACGACCTTGTTTTCCAAAGCAAGTGAAAAGCTAAATTACATAAAAAGGGGAAGTGAGCATTTTCCAGACCCGTGTGTTACTCTTGAGCCATGTGTAATATCTGGTGCTACTAATAAGACGGTGTTTGCAAAATGACACTCTAGCTGTCAGGCAATAACAAACTAATCTGTACCTATGGGTATATAATGTTCCCTTGCTGAGGGCAAGCTCCTAAACTTGACAACCTGTCGGGTAATTATGAACAGATGTGCCTCTTCCCCCTCCTCCCCTTTCCACCCAAATTTTCTGGCCTTGCCCTTTCCTTGATTTCAATTAGCCGGTTTGATTGCTGTGTGTTGGGCTCGTGTAATGCCACAGAATGTATAGGCCAGGCGGACCCTCTCCCAGGTCGGGAATGAAAGCTTGTAACAGACATAATTTGCCCTGCTCATAATACATCCCTAATGAAATTCAACAGGGCAGCAAGTCTCCCAAAGATGTGTGCGGCTTAGCAGGTGCAGCTTGAGCCACAGCTGGACTCATTCACAGATTTGGCAGTTTGGAGTCAGCTCAGCATTTTCTCCTCCCACCACTCCTCTGGCCCTCCCCTGCTTTTCCCCTCCTAAAAGAAAGTCTCTGCCTGCTTTTCATGACCATGTGCTGGATGGAGCATAGGTGGCCCGCAGGCAGCAGCCTAACTCACCCTCCTTGTGCAGGGCATTACACCAGTTCAGTGCTCCAAGGGGGATTTCAGCTTTCTGAGAAGTGCATACCTTTGGATTTTACTCTGGTTGCAGTTAAATTCCCACTGGCAGAAGCAGAGTTAACACCAAGGCTAGTTGTCCTCAAGGGCATGCCTTAAGGGCCAGGGACAGTGTATCCAAGACAGACTTCAAGTCAGTAAGGAAGATGTTCGGTATTGTACAATACCTGTATCAAACAGGTATTTCTTTCAGCATGCAGTGACTGAATGTATCTGGGCTATTCCAAGCAACAGCCAAGGCAATGCTTGAAATCAGTTCTGTGCAATTTAGTGTTTTAGTGGCATGGATACCATATCTGAAGGGGAAGGGTTTCTAATGAGACCTTAACACAGCATATGGGGAGGCCTGTTTTTAATTCCATGGCTACTGGCAGTGGGAAATAGGATCTCGATAAATGTTCTACCTTTTGATGTCTGATCAGCAGGCTCAGGAGGTCTGTTTGGCTCCCAGTTCTTTCCTGTGGACACTGCTGCACTACAGCTAAGTAAGGAAACAAGCCTGGATGCTACTGGAGCCTTCACTTTCTTTTGCAGACAGCAATGATACAGAAGTCTGCATTGTGTGCTAATCTAAAACATTTTTGAAATCCCTATCAACTACTGCTGAGGAGTATAGATACTCTTGAATTCAAAACACACAGAAATGTCTGTCTTGAAATCAGCTACCTAGATGAAGAGTAATGTCTTTGTATCCATGTTGGGAAAGCCTACAACTATTATGAGAGTGATGTGGCAAGTTTTTAATTTGTATTTTAAACACAGTATCACCACAGCCCTGCATCTCATTCATCTGATGAGCTATGATAGTAAACTTAAACAGCAACAGGGGAAAAAGATTAGGCTCTGTGTAATGTCTGCATTTAGCAAGGGATGTGTAGGATTGGCACCATTTGTTGCTCAGCCTTCCTGCAGACAAAATAAAGTTTCTTGTGAAAAGAAGAAAAACATTCAAATTATGTCTGACATGTACATAGAGACGAACGCTCCCCAGTGAATCCTGTTCACTTCTGGGTCAAATGGTTGCAGTTCTCTTGAGATTAGTTTAAACAATATGATACAGAAAAAGTCCATTCTGATCCATTTCTGTCAGAATTCAGGGAACAGCTATCTCCATGAGAAGGAAGAAGAATACAGCTGGCATTAGTTGTAAGCTATGCTGCTGTAAGTAGGGACAAGTTAGACATCGTGTGTATTGCCAGCAGAATTGGAAGCAGTTGCTCTTAAATGTACTAACATGCTACGCAAACAATACACTGAGCTGGAATCTCACAGTTATTCCCGTGCTTTTTGCATGCAGGGTCACTAAGACTTTCACCTTGGGTAGGTGAACCCTTTAAGACTCATTTTTCCCAAAGCAAATTGCTTGTCACAGCAAAACTGCCAGTTGCACATTTGGCCCAAACGATCTTGTTCCTTCTATTTCTCGGTGGCATCTGACTGCGCATATTGTACTGTGTGATTCCCAGGTTCTATGTGTTAAAAGAGCTCTAATATGCATTGATAAAGTTTCACTCTTACAAAACCAAAAGTCTTTGGCTAAAACCTGCATCTTGTGTGTTTTTCATGCTCACCTGTCTTTCATACAGGTACTTGGATTTGGAATGGTTTGAGGGTTAAGAGGTAAAGCTTAGTACTTTTCATTTCTATGAATATATTCATTGTTATTTTTATGAGGGTATTAACGTATTCTGGTTTTGTGAAGAAATACAGTTATCTCATTGGTCAGATTTGCTTTTTGTTTATATCAAACCAAAGTGTGATCCTATTTACGTGAGTATAAAGCCAGGAAACTTTGTCCTTTGGAGAAAAATGTCACCTTAATATGAGGAACAACTGACACAGGATTTGGAGGGTCAGTTACTTGGCAATGTCACTGTTGATGTATACTACAGATGAGAAGTGATTTGGTATGGAAGAATGAGCAAAACAACCTAACCGTGCATGAGAACAAACTGTAACAGTTAGTATCATGGCATAAAGTACTTGAATTCTCTCATCTGCCTGCGTTTTACCCCCTTTTGTTTTTCCTAGCATTCCACCAGTCAGACTTCCCAGCCGACAAATTACTTTTCTTTCACTCCCCTAATGACTTGGCCTGCTAGCACATTGTCTGCCTCCCTCCCAGCTGAACAAGTTTCAGGACTAAATCACAGCCCACCTGTAACTTAAATCTCTCAGAAGAGTCTACCTTTACCTATAGGTACACCTTGCTGCAAGGTCCCCTGGTCTGGGCATTTTCCTGGGAAGGCACATCCCAGGGAGAGTCCAAGGCTCTGCCCCCAGAAAGATGCTTGAGCTGAAAGTGGTGGAGCAACATTTGCATCCAGTGGCCAAAAGAACCAGGCCAGATTTGCATTCCCTGCTGCTGGTTCAGGACAGCTATGGTGACAACTGGAAATGGTTGAGTAGAAGACAGATTAGCTGTCTCCACAGGCATGGGCTCTCCACAGGGCCCTTCTTCGGGAAACCTGTTTTGTTCTAGAATATCTGGGTCCATTCTAGCATGGGTGCAGTTACATTTTCTGCTCTATCTTTCTCTTGCAGGCCTTGAAGCCATCCAACCATGCCACCATCCAGAGCATAGTGAGAGCCGTTGGGGTCATCCCAGGCATTCCCGAGCCTTGCTGCGTTCCTGACAAAATGTCTTCTCTTAGTATCTTATTCTTTGATGAAAATAAAAACGTGGTTCTTAAGGTGTACCCCAACATGACAGTGGAATCCTGTGCGTGCAGATAACATCTCAGGAGACCCTTTTGAAATGCTGAGGTGATCACTTGCTGTTTGGGGCGGGGGTGGGGGGGAGGTGTTTCATCATACCTACTTGTTTGCACTGCCAATGCATTTCCTTTGGACAAAAAAACAACCAACAAATTTAAACAGATCCAAACAGTGAGGATGGAAGTGGAATGGATACCAAATAGCAGTTCTAAGGAAGGAGAATACAAACTTCATTCATCTCTGAATTTGACTGAGACACAAGTTTTGGCAGTGGGGACTGACAGTTTCTGTCAAAATTGAGAGATGAAAGAGGAATTTGCAGAAGACTCTTCAAGATTTTTGAGACTGCCAGAAGGACATACTGATTTATTTTTGTGCAAGATTCTGGAAGCAGCAGTAGCTGTTAATTTTTATCTCCGTTCTTATGGTGACTGATGGGGAAGGAGATTAGAAATGTACTATTCTTCATGTTAAAACTAAGCTTTCTGCCTTAGGTTATTGAGTAGTGCAGCAAGGAAGAAATAAATCTGACATCCTAAGAGCCTTTGACAATCCAACTTACGCATCTATCTCCTTGGTAAGACATGTCACTGATAGCCTGTGTGTATTCATTTTCATTGACATAGTGTTCATAATTCAGCTTATTAGATGTCAGTGCCCTTGGCTGGAAGAACACAGAACACATTGCTGCATGCATAATTGCAGTACCTCAGAAATGAAGAGTTTTCTCTCAGTGCCACTGTAGAAATGCAGCAGGCCAAGGGTATCAGTGAAGCAGCTGAGTGACTTGTTCTCAACACAATTCTAGAAAATAGTTGCAAATAACCTGTGAGGAAATCATGGTAGTTGATTCCTAAATTGAAATTATTTGGTGCATAATTCTTATCTGTAGGCATTCACTATAACTATATGATCAAAACTGCCTCTGGTTGGTGAGTTTTGATTGTTACATTAATCAGATAGTAAATTTCCCCCCCTTATCTCAGTTCGCATTTACTCTGAAAATGAGATTTGTTGTACCTATGCTGTCAGTTTAAAATTTCTTTTAAAAATTCATTTGAGAAACTACAAGTGGGAAAAAAAAAACAACCAATCAATCTCAGGCACAGCTGCAAAAAGGTTTTTGTACTATGGAGTAAATGTTCACAGAAGTACTTTAGACAGAACCCCGGTTCCATTTCCAGCAGCACAATGTGTAGAGGACGATGCTTTTTGAAGCACTTTTGGCTGACAAGAGCGATGTTTTTGTGCTAAGAGTGAAGGTCAAACAGCCTTTTCCATTAGTTACCTCGGTAACTGACTCTCTGAAATAGTGTAGTTGAAGAGCAGATATTCATAGGGAATAAATTAATTCCCCATCATCACGAGAGTTAAATTCTCTACTCTGGAGTCAGCAATTCCTTAGCATATTGAAGGTGACAACAGTTTTCCTACATAAATGCCTTCTTGCAGCTTCACAGCTACTTGAGGCTAGTTTAAACACTCAGTCATTGATTTTTGTATTGGTCAGTGACCCCAGGAGGGATGGGGGGAGGTGTCATCCTGCTGCAAATGAGGCTGCTGCCTCAGAGAAGGGCAATCAGTCCCCCAGGAAAATGCTGGGGGAATGGGGACTCTGCAAGGTGAGGAATTGCTGAGCCCCAGCCTCCCGCTTGGTGGGATGAATTGGGAATGACTGGCTCTTGGGCAGAAGGATGGGACTGAGCCAAACACAGCTCAGTTTGTGAACAGTGTCCATCACAAGCAGTGCAAGGAGTGGGGCTCCTCAAGAGGAAAATGCAGAGGTCGGATGCACCCTGGCCCACCCCTTGGATGTTAGTAGAGTTACCCAGATCAGAATAAGATGTTGGCAGCCCAGCTTCCCAACTTTTGCACTGCAGAACAGAGGCACTAACTAAATATAGGTGTTTTCCTGGCACAGCAGTCTGGGGCAGCCATGCTCTGAGTTGCTCCCTGGGACTGAAGCTGAGTTTGAGGCTACAGGCAATGCTTTCCAGTGCTGTAATAAGACAGCCTGGAAGTAGCCTTAAATGCATCACCCAAAACAAGCATGAGTATGTTATGCTTGGCTTTCACTGGGATACAGCCAGACTTTTTCATGAACCATATTGTGTAGAATAGGTACAGTCTTCCACATAAAATGTGATCTGCGTCTTCCAGCTCTAAGCTAAGAGTGTTCTTTTCAATTCACCATGTAGAAGTGAGACATTTTATGCCCACGACTTGTTTTGCATTTGTATCTGTAAATGAAGCTTTCTACATAAAGCCATGTCTTGCATCAGTAATGTATTAATCACACAGGCAATTATTTCTGTATATATTGTATTAGTAGGGACCTCAAAATAATTTCCAATTCATGTTATTAATCACCATTTTAATCTCAGATCAGCATGGGGGGCTTTTCCCACTGTTCTGTTTTTTTAAATACTATTTATTGATAAATGGCTCTGCTTCCCATCTACTTACATAGTATCTGATGCCTGCACATTATTTTTTATGCCTGGCTCAAAAGATGGGCAGGAGAAAGTCTCGAGCTGGGCAAGCTCACTCTTCAGATAGGCTCTTCTGGGAGCAAAGTCCCCCAGTGAGGAGCAGACTGAGGAGGCCGCTGCAGAACTCTTGAAAATCCCACTCTTGGAGGCTGAATAGGGAATCTCATGGTAAGTGTGCAAAATATAGAGTGCAAAATAAAACTTGCAATGTGGTACCTTGGCCCAGGAGAATTGCCCACTAGAACTAATGATCCTGTTCCCCTGAACAGGGTCACAAGGCAGGCTCTTCTTTTTTCCTTTGTCTGGGGGCCCTGAACTTACAAGGAGCAGAGCGCCTTTCATGAGGTGCTGAGCAGCCCTGAGGTTGCAAATGACTGTGCTCCACCACAGGGCTGGCCCGAAAGCTTTGTACGTGGGAGACTGATGTTTTGTTGAGCAACACATTTCTCCTTGTAAAAACAGACCTTTTAAATGTTTCTGTTGAAAGGTTAATCTTTGTACAGACTGTCAATTTAAAAAAATAAAAATTACCCCTGGAAAAGAAAAGTTATTTTGTATATGAAAAGAAACTTTTACAGATGCTTTTAATTTATTTTATATCTGTGGCCATCTTGTTCTCTTAATGGTTCCTTCTTTATCTTAGTGCTCTTTAGACAGTACAGTTTTCTCTATTGTTTCAAAGGTGAAATGCTAGAACTGTAGTCAGGCTTTCAAGGACAGATCACGGCCACACTGTGAAGGGCATGTTTCACTACTGATGTATAAGCTTGCCTGATTTGTATTTTTTTTCCCTTCAGTAATGGGAAATTTTCACTAGGAACTCTGGAGAAAATATAAAATAAAATCACTTTTTACATGAAAATCCATTTTTTTTTTTCTGTGTGGTACTCAGATCTTTCCAAGACCATAAACGTTCTTGCTGCTTTCTGTGTTCAGCACTCTGGAAATGCATCCATCTTGAGTGGTTGTTTGCAAAGGCCGTTCAAACAGAGATCATCTTTACAGAGCAAAGTACAGAGTGGTGAGGGAGTGGGTGCTATGGATTCAGTTAAAGGTTAGCTAGCATGACAGTTAAACTGCTGAGGTTACTGGGCCTGACTGAAGGCCCAGAGGTGTCGGTGGGCAGGTACCTGCCCTCCAGATGTGGCATGACTTACCCCAGCAGGAGCTCTCCTGCTTGAAATAATGTCTTGCCTCTCATTACAAGAGTGTGGTGAGAGCGAGGACCCTGGCTCAGAGGGATTTTTGGATGCCTCTGACTGCTTGATTGTTCCCTTCCAGCCCAACCCAACAAGTAACTTTGCGTTGGGGTCTCAGAGTAACATCCTGCCCTCTTGCCTGGAGGTAACCTGGGTTCCCAAGCCACAGGGACGTAACAGGTCAAGGAAGGCAGGTCAAAGCTGCACATGATTATGGATGGATGGGCAGGAGAGCCTGTCTTGGGCATGATGATACTGCACATCCTTCCTCGCTTTCTCAACCCCCATGCTGCACTTAAAGAAAGGTGCCTGGCACTTTGAGGATCAGTACTTGTGTCTGAGCTTTACACATGCATTTTCTTCTGCAGCTCAGGGAGCTGCTCCAGGCTTACCTCATGTTTTGATCACTGCTGCTTAGAGGGATGTTAGTTATTAACAGAGAGGTGCTTACAACCACTGGTAAACCTGAACTCCATCATTGTACAGAACAACAGGAAAGCACAGTGGGGTGCAAAAGCACCCAAGCAGGGGTTGCTTGCTGGTAAATCCTTCACAAATCAAACCTTCTATACCAAACCACTAACTCCCTCCTTCTGAGCAAGGCTCAAGATTTTATATGCTCATTTTGAAGAGAAACAATCTTCTCCCAGAAAGCTGGAATTTAGATCTTACCTCACGCAAGGAGATCACACGTGTGTTTCAAAGGATGTGGAGAAACAGGGCTTTGATGTACAAAGCTTGCACACACACAAAAAAAGCCCAATGCATTTTTTCTTGCCCTGTGGAATTTTCATGAGGTCTTTGTGAAGAGATGCTTCCCTCTTTTCAGCTTCCTATTTCACTTGGAGGTTCCCTTCCTGCAACACAGACCAGAGAATCCCGTTCTCATATAGGAGCCTTTTTAGCAAGCCCCAAGTTATCCAGATTTCCAAGGAATTTAAAACACCATAGCAAACAGAGAGCTGAATCTAATTTAGAATCTTTTTTTTTAAAAAAAAGCTTTTCCCAATGTCAAATTTTTATCGTTAATTTCACATCTTCAAGTCCACTCTCTGTGCAGCCTCCTCCTTGCTTTCCACCTGTGGGAGGAATTGCCTCATTGTACTCATGCTGCATCCTACCTCTTTAGCACTGCCTCCCCTCTCTCCCTAAAACTGCACCA
>JAVJGJ010000001.1:26226347-26241008 GCA_035590215.1 Microhierax caerulescens
AAGTAACCATTATGCGTGATGGAGCCCTGCTCTGCTGGGGATGGCTGAGCACTGCCTGCCCATGGGAAGTGGTGAATTAATTCCTTGCTTTGCTTGTGTGCATGGCTTTTGCTTTACCTATTATATTGTTCTTATCCCAACCCCTGAGTTTTACATTCCTTTTGGATTCTTCTCCCCATCCCTCTGGGTGATGGGGGGTGGGAGTGAGTGGCTGCGTGGTGCTTGGTTGTTAGCTGGGGTTAAACCACAACAGTGTTTTTCAGAGGAATCCCAATCCAACCTTGTAGACCTAAGACCTCATGCTTCAGATCACATGCTGAGTCTGTGAACCTTTGAAATTTGCACGTCAGGAACCTGCTTTTTGGCTAGTATTGCTTATGGCAATGCTAGAGAGTATGAATATTACTTAATTTGATTTGGGAGGGTTGGAGGGTGAGTTTTTTCCCACCCCTTCCTGCTGTATTGCAGTAATGATTACATCATAGAGGACAGGATGGTTTTATTCTTTCTGCCATTGGTGGAGCTGAAATGTAAATCTGTGAGTCTGGGATCTTTGGCCAGCTTTTGTAGTGTTATAGGCATGAGAGCACTTTGGGCCTTGGGTCAGGAGGTTGCTTTATGACAAATACATGTTAGCAAAAGTATGCAACATTGCTTGTGGAGAGGAAGAGCCAAGTGCTACCCAGCTCCAGAACTTGCTTTATGGGCCCAGAAAGTGGCTAGCTTAATCTTGCTCAAATCCTTGATTACTTGTTGGTCGTTGCCAGCAGTTGCTTTTATTCTTACAAGAAAATTGGCAAGGACTTTGGTGAAACATAGCTTTCCCAAGTGTTTAGAGGAGATAAAAGAACCTGAAACTACTACTAATGATAAATCCATGAGTTGTGTGAGGCTGTATGAAGCTCGCTGCTGTAACCAGCCAGTAACTTCCATAGATATTTTAACTACTAAAAAAAAAAGTTTTTCCTCTGTTACTAAAGTTACTAAACTAACCTGCTAATTCGTGAACAGCTTGAGTAATGCTTGCCTCTTTCCCTAGAGTGATGATCTGTCTTAGAAGCAAGAAAACATGCCAGTCTCTGATCCTTTTGCCAATTTTCCACTTAACTTGAACATGAGCCTCTTGAGCCTTATCTGGTACCAGTTGTAGTTGTTGTCAGTGCTGGGGCAAGACTAAGGGCAAAACTTGGTGGAACATTGGCCTGTTTGCTCTTCTACACAAAAGGATGTGTTTTTGCAAGTTTGTGACATGTGAGTTGTGTAGTTGACTGAGATTTTGTGATTACACCCCTAAGGAGACTCTTGCCAGTGCACACGTGGGCAAAGCGTAAGTCCTGGGCAACTTGATTCCTTGTCCCCAAAAAAGCCAAACTACAACAAAACACCACTAAGGCTGCTTTTTTTTGTGCAGGACACTAATTTTGAGTACTTCCCCCACCACCACCCTGTTTAGTATGAGATAGATAGATAGAACCACTTACAGCAAAAGTTTGTCTCCAGCTCCTGAGTGAACCTTGCCTATGTGCCCCTGCTCTCTCTGCAGTTGAATTCTGCTGGCTCCTGGGTGGAGCACAGAGCTGGCAGAATGGTGGGGGCATGCTTTTGTGAAGCCTAGAGTTGGAGAAAGGGCTCTTGGTCAGCTGTGGCTATCCAGCTAATGGTTTAGGTGGGCCTGGCAGTGATGGCCTGGTGTGGTGGGGAAGAGGATGCTGGTTGTACCACGTCCTCTTAGAGGGTTCGTTGGTGAGCTAAATGCAGCTCCTGAGCTGGTGACTTAGGAGCTTGTGAATCAAGAGTTTGTCGTCTTTGGTTATGAGTCAGCGAAGACTTTAGTGGAGATTGTCTCTCTGTTCCCTTTGGCTGTGGGCAAGGACTCCACTGGTGATAGGGAGCTGAGAGTTTTTGAACATGGAGGAGACTCAGCAAAGGATATTCTATTGTTTTTCTTGACCTGGGGTTAGTTTTGCCTTGCCCTCTGTCTCTGTTCCTCTGTCACTTCTATAATTTGTTCCCAATTGTAGTTGCAGTGGGCCTTGTGTTCTCCCCATGGTGTTTATATTGTACCTGCATATGAGGATTTGATAAAGAGTTGTTGGAGTGACCAGAAGTCCTCATAGGTCAAAGCTGCAGTGATAAAAATCATTAAGAGACCTTGTATCTCAAGCTACCCATCAGCAGTATAATAGGGACTACCACCTGTGGGTAGCAGCTGTCTCTACTACTTTGCTGATGGGGGGAGAATATGTTTGGGAGGGGTTTTGTTTAGGATGAAGCTTTGCTTTCCAGAGGTTCTGCATTTCACCTAATTGAAAGCATCTACAGTACTGCTGCCAAAGAAATGCTAGCAAGAGCCAGCCTGGCAGAAGCCCCCTTGCCTTGAAATAATGAATCACTGATGATGTCTTCTCAGCTCACTAGACCCAAAGATAAAAGTCCTGTTTATCAGATAAAAATAGTAGCAAATGGGAGGATGGCTGAGGTGACTACTGCTTGGGCATCATCCAAGGGATTATCACTGCATTTTGCTTCAGAAATCATTTTCTTGAAGCAAGGCACCTGGTCTCCTATAAATACAGTGTGGTCCCTGGCAGGCATGTCCGTGTACTGGTGGGGTGTTGACTTCCCTCAATACTTGTGTAAGCAGGGTCCCTGAAGCTTGACAAGAGCAGAGTGATGGGGTAGTGGCTGATAGAAGATTTGGTTGTATTTGATAACTGCATCATTGTTGTAATTGGCTAGACTTATTTTGAAATAATCTGTCCTGAATGCAGAAGCACTAGAGGATTGCTTGAGAGGTTTGAGAGGTATGTGGTTAAATGATCACTTAAATGAAATTATCTTCTATATTGCATTTCTTTAGTACAAGTGAATTAAAAAATATGCAGTCAATAGTAAGATGGATAGTGTCTAATGTAAATCTTAATCCCTTGAGCAACTATTTCAGTTTACTTTCTTGTTCTGTTGAAGTGAATATATTCCTTGTCTCGACAGCTGTTGTGTGCTTCAACAGTCAGGGGCTACCTGTCACCGGGACTGTGTCAGCAAAGTGATTGTGCAGAGGTGTGAACTGGTGGTGCCTATGGTCTGAGCTGGGCACACAGGAGGCTGGAGCATGGCAGCTGTGCTGAGTTGGGATGAAGCAAAGTGCTTGTTGGAGAGGGTGTGACAATGTTAGTATGAAGGTTGTATGCCAGCAATGTGCTGCTAGAGCCTGTCCTTACTCTGGGTCACAAAGCTGCTGAGGCCACTCTTCTGCTGAGGGTGTGCTGGGGACCATCTTCTCAAGTGGAGGCTGGGTTTCTAAGGCCTTGGCATATCTTTTTCTTGTATTTATATTGCAGTGGTGCCTGAGCGCTTCTTACAGTGTAAAGGCCTGACAGGAAACAGTGGATCAACACTGTGTTTGTGGTTCAAAAAGTTTGTTGGGAACCTTTCTCCAGATACTATCAATATGTCTTGACCTAGAGAGCATTGCAGTTGTCTTTGAAGGAACTGAAAGTGTCTGCCACCCAGTCTCAAAAAGGCTTATTTTGGCTGTGTTGCAAGACCTTGTCTTTGTGTATTTCTCTCCCCTTTGCCTCAGAGAAGTGTGGGAGAAGGCATGTTGGAATGGTGTGGTGTAACAGACCCAGCCCTGCAGCACGTCCTTGGAGTTGGGTAAATTCCCCAAGTCCTTCTGGCTTCTTCCTTCTTGAGTTTAAGTGCTGTGTAGTCCACAAGTTGCTGTGATCCAGCTTTGGTCAGAGGGCATCAAATTAGTTCAGTCTTTCAGGGTGGGGAGGGAGTCAGTCACAAAAAGGAAGGTGCATCCTTGGTTTGTGTACTGTCCATGCAGGTGTTCAGGGAGAGTTGTTCAATGTGGGGGTTTATTTGTATGTGGGTTTCAAGTTCTCTAGTAAGTTAGTAAGCAGCTTGTTTGTTGAGAAGTGTGCCACATTTTCATCTGTCTCACTTTGTATCAGGCTTTCTTCTTTTCCATCACCCTGGTTTTGGGGTGTCCTTAGCATCTTCAGCCACACAGCCTGCTCTTACTGTGTGTAGGGAGAGCAAGCACAATTGTTACCTTTTCAGATGCAGAGACCCTTTTCATGTGTCCATGTGTTTCTACCATCAGAACACTGTTGAAATGAATTTCTGCTGAAAGGTAGTGCTGGGAGAGAGGGAGGTTTCCTGAAGAGGTCCTTTGTCAGGCCCCACTTGGTTCAGTTATCGATTGGTCTGGCTTAGATATTTTCATGCTTTTGCTTGTTGCTTGTTAATTATTGTGAACAATACTTAATATTTGAGAAGAACCTAGTCCCTGCTGCTCACAGGTGGGAATTCATCTCTAGTTTGGTGGCTGGCTTTATGTAGCAGATGTTGTATCAAACCCACTGGAAAGGGATTTTCAGTTCCATTGTTCCTATTGGGCTGTTAAGTCCAGCCACAACAAGGACCTGGTTTCCTTGTATGTGCAAGTGAATGATGACCTGTTTGAACCTATTTATTGGGTTTATTTTGAAGTGTTTACCCATGGACTTTCCCTTTGGTAACTTTCAACGACACTGCTATGTACTCCCTGTTGATGGTGGAACTTAGTTGCTGTATGCAAGGTAGGCTTTGCTTAGCTGCATAACTAAAAGTTGTATAATGTCTTAAATCAAGTTATTTTCTCCAGTGATATTTCATTATGCTAAAATATAATGTGTAGGAGATACCTAGTCATTAGAACAGTTACAAATCAAAAGAGAAACGGATTGAATTGTCAATATGTTCCTGTTAAGCAGAGATTAAACAGAATTATTTTCCTGCCTTTAAGTAAAGCTTCTCTGATCCTTCAAATAACTTTCTGATGTGTGATTTAGAAACTTGTTTTAGCTTTGTAACATAGCAGAAATAATGCTAACTTTCATTTACGAGAAGTGATACCTATTTTCATTTCATTGAGTTAAAGGAGATTTTTAAAGGAGCAGTGAAGACTGCTCTGGAAACCTGTCAGGGTTGGGATATGTCGAATGTTGCTAGCAGTGCTTTCAAAAAATCACTTTTTCCTGGGTTCCAGTTTCCAACAAGCTGACTATACCTGTGTAACAGCTGGCTAGCATTTCTTCCTGCTCTGTGTGCAGATAACAGAAGCTGCCTGATTGCTTAAATGGGTATGGTCAGGATTGTGGTACATCAGTGCTGCTTTGAATCTTGGGTAGTGCCTGTGTGGTGGTGTGGGAGCACTGTACCTGTCTAGCTAGATGTAGCATACCTATTTCCACTCGATGAACTGCAGCATTGGGAGTACCTTTTAAACAAGGTGCACTCACACAAGTGTGTAAGATTAGCCTAGAGCTGTTGAAGTTCTTGCACCTTAACCCTTGGCTATGTTGCTGTGCTTGTTGCATGCTCTCTTAAGACATGGTACTGCATTTCAGGTTGCTCCTGGTCTGGTGCAGTGTGTAAAGTAAAATATTTCCTCACTATTCCTTTTTTGTCCAAGTACATAGGACTCAACTCACTCAATTGTTTCCCCAACTCATAATGTTCTGTAAGTAATCACACAGACTGAGTCACAGGGTGATTTGAAACTATTTAAGAATACAGGTGGAGGGATTGACAATTAGAAGGGGAGGGGAGATGAAAAGAAATGCCTCATTTTTGGTGCTATTATCTGCTAATACCTGGAATAGTTTGTGGAATTAAGCACTTCTAATCCTGAGTGGTGGTCTGAACAGGTGTGCCTTAAGGCACTAGTTGGAACATTAGAAACTGAGCCAAGGATTTGCTGGCAGGGTCAAGCTTTCTCACTGCCTTTTGCTGGGCAGTGGCAAGCTGGGGTTCAACTCTCCTGAGCCTGAACCAGAGCTGAGTGACTGGCAGAGGTGACATGGAGCCATGAGACATGTGGGGTGGGTCCCTCTGCCACTGCTCCTCACCATTTTGGCAGAGCCCCAGCCCTTGCTCCTGCACAGTGGAGTGCCCTGGTGCTGTGGGTGGCTGGTGGGAGAAGCTGACAAAATGCAGCTGTGAGAAGCAGAGGCTGGAGAGATGTTGCTCACCAACACCCGTGCCCTGGCCCCAAGAGCCCTGTTGGCTCTTCTTTGTCAGGGCTGTGGCAGGGAGCGTGGTGGAGCTGAGCCAAGACCTCCTGGCCTGTGGGGAACATGGCCATGCCAGAGATTCCTTCTGCCAAGGCAGTGGGTGCTGTGGGGTGCCCCACTTCCTCTCGCTCTACTAGTGCTTCTGCCTCTGCTTAAGTTTTCCTGGGCCACCGGGGACCCTTCCATGCACAGGTGGGGAGCAGGGGTTGGTTCTGGGGCCAGCTGGGCCTCTCTGGACTGGCAGAGGCCTGCCATAACCAGGTCCTGCTGGGAGCCCCAGGCCAGTTTTCTGTGGCAGTGCCAGGTACTGTCAGGTCCTGGAGCACCTAAAATTCTAGGCTTCTGCCTGTACGGGTCCTCTGTGGGTAAATTTCCTTGTTTCTGCCCCTCCTGACCTGTGCACTTGCACTGTGAGGAGCAAGGGCTTGGTCTGGGCTGTCCCTTGAACTGTGGAGATGTTTGGTTGCAAGCAGAGGGTCTTTCTCACTTGCTGGCCAAAGACCAAGGAGGCATTGCTCCAGGGCCTGTCATAACTGGTGTGTGGTACCTGTCACAGAATACTACATGGTTGTGGCTGTGTTGCTCAGGTGTGACCCCCATGCTTTCTCAGAGGGGGATAGACCTTTACCTGTACCACACTGACTAAACATTGGCTGTCTTACTTCCAGGGTGAATGGGAGGTCTGTTTTTGTGGCCAATAGTGTAGTTGTTTCTGTCATGGCCTAGATCAACTCAAGATGTTGGCACTGGTGCTTTGGAGGTGGAAGCAGATGGCAGGTAATCACAATCCAGCACCTGCTGCACCCTTCCTTCTGCAAGGAACAGCCAGCCTCTGCCCCAGACAGGCCTGGTGACACACTCAGGAGTGGTGGGACTAGCAGCTTGGCCAGATGCCTCTCTTCTGTGGACCCCAGCGCTAGAGACCAGAAAAACTGGGATGGAAAAAATCAAAGCATGACTTGAAAGCTAACCCCTCATGATAGTTTTCTAAAGGTCAGAGCTGAGCCTAAATGGACTGCAGTGATGCTGTTGCTGCCTGGCTTGGCTGTGGGAGGGTGACATCATTGGAGTCAGCTCTGTTCCCAGCATAACTCGGGTGTTTGCTTTGGTGAGCAGAGAGAGAGCCCTCTGCAGTCCCAAGCATAGGTCCCTAGTCAGACTTGAGGTAATGAAATGTGTGCTTCATAGGCATTGCAGGCTTTGGGTCAGAACCTGGTATTGGCCTTTGAAGCTCCTCTTCAAAATAGAGCATGGTTCTGATAAGCTGCATGTGTAGTTAACGCATACTGGCTGTCATCTTTTGTCTTTGCAAGCCTGGTGTCTCCAGTTTGTGCCAGAATCTTGAGTGGGGAGTCTGGCCCAGCTGCAATTTCTCCATGTGTTTGTAGACCTTGTCCTACAGGTTGAGGCTGGGGCAAGCTGCTGGAGGATTAACAACTTGCCCTGCTGAGCCACGTGCTGTTCCCCAGATAGTTTGGATTGGATACTGCTTCAGGAGAAAGGGGTAAAGCATGTGCTGCCCCTGACTTGTAGGGGGTATGGGGTGACTGTCAGTGTTGGTACAAAAGAAATAAAACCTGAATGACCAGAGCCAGGTGATAGCCCTGACCTGCCTGACAGCACCAGGGCTGTGCCTACTGTGTGGCTTGCCCCAGTCCCAGTTACCAAGCAATTTGGTGTAGGATCTCCAAGGCACAGGGGTGGCGGGCATAGGGGTTCGATGTCCCTGTCCACAAAACATTTCATGCAGGGCTGGGTTTAAGAAGTGTGTCCTTCTAAGCCCTGAGAAACATCAGAGCATTGTTTTCTGGGCTTGAAACTTCCTTGGTGTGTTTGGTTGGGGCCTCCAAACCAGAGGCTAGATACTGTTGTTCTGAAGGTCTTAAAAAACTGACAGTGCTGTGTTTTCAGGGCATGAAAAGAGAGACTCCTGTGCATTTTGAGGCTCAACAGAAGAACAAGTGCTGTGTTTTCAAAACTTTAAAAGGGAGACTCAGTATTCTGTGTCAGAAATCTAAGACCAAGTTGTGTGGTTTTGGGGCTCAGGAAATAAATGGAGCCCTTTGTTTTTCATGCAGGGAGACAGAGACTAAGTGCTGTGTTTTTTTGGGGTTCAAAAGCAGGGACTGAGTGCTGCCTTTCTGAAGCTCAGAGAAAGTTTTGTGTGTTTCCAGCACTTGAAAATGCAGGCTGAGTCCAGTGTTTTCTGAACTCTAGGAAAAAGCACCTGAAGTGCTGTGTTTCTGGGACTTGGAAACAGAGGCTCAGCTGGCCATTTTCAGCCCCCAAAACAGAGGCTTGGGGGTGGTGGTGGAAATTTGGGGCACAACAGAACATTTGGAGACAGAAGGGGCTGGGGGGAGGGTGTTGGGGTCCTAGTGGATGGGAAGGGGTTGGGCAGGGCCTAGTTGCCCAAAGGGAGGCCAGCACATGCTGAGCCAAATCAAATGTCTGAGATTGCCTTTTCCCTCAGAGACTCTTTTAGTGTGTCTAACTCTATTCAAGGTGTGCATGGCCACCAGAATATTAGTCAATATATAGACTAAATACATGTATGACAGTTCACATTCACATACAAGTTATGACTGATTGATTTATGATCTTGCCAAAAGTCCAGATTGCTGCAATTACCTGGAGCTTTAATTGCCTTGTAACAAGAGGGAGCATGCAGCAGTTGAAATGTGTACTAGTTGGAGCTTCACATAACTTGAGCTGGAACAAGATGGAGCATCCATCAGCTGGGAGAGCTGGAGCTGAAATTACCAGAGACAGAAACAAGTTGGAGCATCTCTGAGCTGCAGCTGCAATTGAAACAAGCCTGAGTAAAACATGCTGGAGTGTCCATCAGCAGGAGCTTCAACAAGGTGGAGCTTGAAGCACCTGAATGTGAAAGAAATTGGAGCATCCATGAGCCAGACCTGTATGAAGCTTGAGCTGAAATGGAAACAAACTGGAATGTAGATCAGCAGGAGCTGAAAGAAGCAGGAGCATCTCACGGCTGTGAAGAGCTGGAACTGAGATTACCTGAACAGCTCTGGCTCCTGCTGCTTGCTTCCTGCAATATAGAGCTGAAGCTGGAAGAAGCAGGAACTGAAATTACCTGGGGTGGTAATGCACTGGAGTGTCCATGAGGTTACTATAAGCTATAAGAAGCTGGAGCTGCCATACAGCTACATTAGCTAGAGCTGTAACAAACTATGGTGTCCATCAGCAACTTGTGTTCCTAGCGCAGATGGAGTAGTGTCCACAATCTGTAGCCTCTGTGCTAGCTAGAGCCAAGCTTACCCACAGCTGTAACAGGAAGGAGCATCTGTGAGGAATGCATCCTGGCTGGATCTGAAATTACCTGGAGTCAGAGCATCCATCAGCCAGGGTGTCCCATCAATCAGATCTGTATTTTGAGGCTGTCCCCAACAAGGAGTGCTTCCCAGTCCAGCAGGGAGGCCTTACATGCCCTTACATGAGTGGGGAGCCTTGCCTCTTCCCCTCCAGCTCCCCTGGGGCAGCCACACTGTGAGGGGGTGCAGGCAAAGCAGTGTTGGCATCTCCTCTGTATCTGCGAAAGGGGAGTGAAACTGAAATCTTGCTTTTGGCAGAGGCTGTCCAGTACCACACATGGGAGGTGGGGAGGAAGAAATGACAATGGGAGAGCTTGGGCCTCAGCCAGAAAAAAAATGTTCTTCCCCAAAGAGCAGGTGAGAATGTGCACTTTCCTGAAACCTTCCTGCTCAGCAAGGAGCACTTCAGGCATTTACAACACCTAACAATACTGGGGTTGAGGATGGGCTGTTCCCATCCAGAACGTGGCCTGTCACAGCACTTGCCCCCTCGCTGGCTTCCACCCTCCCCTTGCCCAGGAGTGGGACTGGGGGAGCTGCAGACTGTGCTTCACATCCTGCTAAATGTCATAGGCACATCCAGTGCTAAACATCAAATAAAGCTGAACCAAGCCAGGTGGGTTTCAGGAGGGGCCCAGAACAACCAGGAACTCCAGGGGGAGGAGGACAAGGCTGTCCTAGTGTGGCTGTGTGGAGAGTCATGCCAGAGCTTGCTGGGTGTAGGCTTGGTGGTTGCTGATGGTGTGGGGAGAAGCTGCCCTGGGGTGGGACTGGTGCAGGAGCTTCTCTCAGCTTCCTTGCAGTGACCTGTCTCAGAACTGTGGGGGCACAGCCTCAGTCCTTGGCCTGGTCCTGCTGCAGCCAGCGCCTCTGCCTGGTAGTGTTGCTGGTACAGATGCAAACTGCCCTGCAGCAGGACATTTAATACAACCAGAACCTGCAAGCAAAAATGTTTTCTTTCCAAGCAACAGCCAGGCACAACAGAGATGAGAGATGCAGCCTTGACCCTGGCCCTGCTGCAGCCTGGGAGTGGTGCCAGCCCTAAACCACCCCACAACAGGAACGGCACCACCACCAGAAACCACAAGCATGGCATGTTTTTCTCCTCAAGCACAGACAGGCACAGCTTTCTCAGCTTGTGTATATTTGGGATGCTTCCAAGGTGCCTGACCCTGCCAGAAGCCCCTAGAACATGGCACAGCTGCTTGCCTGCCTATCTTAGAGTGCTTGCTGAATGTTTTTCTTCCATGTTGGTGTCTCCTGGCACTGCCTGTGTTGGAGTCATGCTTCTTGCCCTGGCCCAGGCTGAGCTTTTCTGCTGCTTGGCTGCCCCCTGCACCATTGCTTGGGCTGAAGAAACCAGTCATGAAGAAGCAGCTGTAGCATCATGGCTGGGAGGACAAAGCTCTCACTTGAGCAGGAGCTCCTGGCCCTGGTGCCAGGGCCACGCTATGGCAAGCCAAGAAGCTGTGTTGTGCCTTGTTACTCCAGAGTGGCCAAGGATCGTGGTGAGTCTCAACAAGGACCTACCTGCCAGTCAGACACAGTGGTAATAGCTGGATGCTTGGCACCACCAAAACACAGCTAACAACTGCATTATATCCCCTCAAAATATCCCTCAGTGGGAGCTCCCTGTGCCCAGAGGTGTCTGGTGCCAACACCCCTTCTCAGAGACACTAGGTGTCATAAGAGTAAGGAGCCTGGCCAGCATGTCCTTGATCTGCTCCCCCAGCCATCCCTAACCTCAGCTGCACAGAGGCTGCTGCCAGCAGCTGGGACTTGGGTGCTCCCTTTGTGGCTGTTCCCTGCAGGCACCAAAACCCATCACTGAGGGTAAAGACCAGTTTTGAAGATGTTCCCTCCCTTCCCACACTGCTCTTGCTACTGCAGGCTGAGGCTGTTTTGTGTATAACTTACCAGTTTCCTCAACCATGTGCTGAGCTCATCCATGAGGTGCCCTGGCAAGGACAGGGGTGATGCTGGGTTACTTTTTGGTTCCCTTCTCTGTCTGGGAATGTGTATTCACCCTCCAGGCAGGTGCCAGCTGTAGGGGACTTCTGCTGTGGAGCAGACATGAGTCCCCATCCTGCTTTCTGGCGGAGTTGTCCAGGGAAGGCAGGGCAGTCTGGGCTCCTGGCATGACCCAGGGATGGCAGCCCATTTCCTCTGCCTGCCTGGGAGCCACAGTCTGAGATACACCTGTGTGTGGGGAATGCTTGTACTCACTGCTGGGCCCTGGCTGCCAGAAGGCCTTGTCCATCCCCTCCAGGTGCCCAAGGCCTTTCCGCATGCACATTCTCCCCATGGTGACAGCTGAGAAGGGAAATATTTTAATGTCTCAGACAACAGCCCTTATGTCATTAACCTCTAATCAGTGTGCTGAAAAAAAAAGCAAAGGGGAGGTGTGAGGTTAGATATATGAAGGGTTGAGAGAAGGATCATGGAGAGCAAAATGTTCCAGCCAAACAAACAGATGACTTATCCGAATGTTAACCATGCCTGTAACATGTGACTAACTGATGCCTTCAAACCACTGTTGCTTTCAAGTGTTTCAAACAAAAGACTAGATGACGTTGAAAAACATTGCATAAATACAAGAATTGCTAAATTCAGTTAAAGTATCAGGTTTATGTGTTTCAGAAGAAGAAGGAACCCTGCAGATGTGAGCCAGTACAGGGGACTGGAAAACAGTCATTGAAAAAGATGAGCTAGGCAGCAGGGTGAAGTACAGGAATGAACGTGCTGTTCGTAGGCCCCATCCTAACCCAGGACACCTGCAGAGAGATAATGTAAATCACTACTGGTCACCTTCTTAGCTGCTCCCGTCTGCCATCCATTGCACAGATGCTGTCATCTGTGCTGGCTGTGTGCAGCCCACAGGTCTGTGGTGCTTGGCTTTGCTTCAGCTGTGTGAAATAAGAAAGGAAATGAATGTCATCTGCAACATGAAAAGAGACAAGTATAACACTTCCGGCTTTTTTTTTTTTGCTTTTTTTTTTTTTTTTTTTTTTTTTTTGCTTTCCACAGGTGAACTGCCATGGCTGCAAGCCCATCTTAAAGGCAAAAGAAAATATTCATCCAAGGTGATGAGCACAAGATCCAAGCTACTTCTGCCTCCTGAGCAAAGTGCCATTTCCTGTGGCAGGGAGGGTGGTGGCTGCTCTTACAGACTGTCCTTGTGAAAGCAGCAAGCATGATTGACTGCCGTTATATTGGGCAGTGTAAAGAATAAAGGGGATAAATCACTGGGACAATTTCAGTGCCTGGGTTCCAGGAGCAATGCCAAGATGCTCTCTGATGTCAACTCAACATGCTGCACCTGGATGAAAGTGAATGTGACTTGAACCAAACAAAGGCCTCTGGCTCTGGGGGGCTGGGGTGGCCACAACCCTGAGCGATCCAGAGGAAATACCTGATTTTGGGATTGCCTAAAATCGAGCTGTGATTGCATCCCATGGGGGATGTCAAACATTGCTGGAGGAGAATTATTAAGCCTGGAAACACATTGCCAGCCTGGCTGTGGTTTATACCTAGTGCAGCTGTGAGCAGCTGAAGCAGCCACTGCACAGCCCTAGCCAGTGGCACAGGAAGCAACAATGTGAATCTCAGCTTGAGGAGAGCCATCACACTGTACGGGAGCACCAGAAACTGCTTCAAGTGGGCAGAGATGTGAACCCGAGCTGTTTGCTTCAGATACAGGACCTGTAATGGAGCTTCCCATAAGAACGCTGCAGTGCTCTCACCTTCCTGCCCCACCACCTGCATATGTCAAATTGCATCGTTAATGGCACCGATGGATCTGCAGTGCAATATGTGTCCCACTGCATGTTTTTGTGCTGGCATTGTTACCATGAACAATAACCTGTGGGACCAAGAAAAAGCACCAGGAGGTCCAAGTGACTGACAGACCAGACAACGTCCCCAGCAGCGGGTACAAGGAGTTGGCGTTTCTAACAGCACAAGCACCTCCTTGGCCAAAGCCCAGTATCATGACAGCAATGGGCAGTGATGCAGCATCTCCCATCCGTGTTGGCCAGTGGATTCCCAAGCAGTGAGAGAAACTGAGAAGTGAGGAGCAGGTGCTGGGTCTCAGCCAGAGTCCAAAGCCAAGGGTCGCTCCATCACAGCTACCAACCCCGACATGAACCAGCCCCAGCAGGGGTTGTGTTCTTGTCACCGTATGTGTGGTCCCTCTGGCCCTGGGGCTTGCGTCAGGGGGGTGTCTGGGTGCCAGGGCGGAGCATCAGGCTGGGAAGAATGGGAAACCTACTACACCCTTCCCTCCAGCAGCCTCCCGTGCACCCTCCTCTCCTCTCACCTCCCCCCCAGCCTGCCTTCCTACAGCGCAGCCCCATACCCGGAACAGTCCGGCCGTGGCTCCCTGGGGATGCCCCTGCCTGAGGATACCGTGGGTCGTCCCCTCCCGCGCCTGGCAGGGGGAAGATTTGCGGAGCGGGAAGGGAGGCGACAGCGGGCTGGGACCGTCGGCATGACCGGGTCATGCCCTGCTCCGAGGCTCCGTGCTGGTACCCGGCTCTCCCCGGTTCGGCGGTGGGACGGGGCCGGACGCACCGCGGAAGCCCCGGGACAGCACTTGGCCCCCGGCAGGTAGGGCCCGGCACCGAGCACAGGGCGCGCAGCAGCGGTAGCCTAGAGGAGTCGGAAAGGGGCGAGAACCGGCCCCGATGCTCCGGCGGGAGAAAAGCTGCGTCCAGAACCGGGCAGCGGGCGAGGGTGCTGCTGCCCCGGCCCGGGGCGCTTCCCGAGCGGCAGGGCGTGCTGGGGCCGCGGTAGCTGCCCGGTTCCGTTCCGCTTATGGGGCGGGTTCGGGCTCTGTCCTGGGGCGGGGCGGGGGCAGAAGCGGCCCCCGGGCCGAGCGCTGCCCCGAGGTCGTTGGCAACTTTTAGGGCTGCGGCTCGGGGAAGCAGGGGCAGCTCCATCTGGCTTTGGGCTGCTTTTTTAGGGCGGGGAGGAGCAGTCTCTGCCGTTCCTGGCGCGGATCGGGCACCCTGCGGTGCCAGGCGGGTCCCCGTGCCCGCACGGCGGGGAATGGCCCCGGCTGCTGCCGCCGGCGCTTGCTGGAGGTGGCCCGGGCCACCCTCCCGGGGTGGCTGGGCGGTGCTGGTGATACTGGAGAAGTAAAGCTTGAAATGGCAGTAGTAAATCGAGGTCCTGCCTGTGCTGGTGCTGCCCGGGGCCGAGCCCTCCGCAGTGCCCTAGCACTCCTTCAAAGTGCAGGTGGGGCCCTGGGGGTG
>JAVJGJ010000001.1:26252036-26265932 GCA_035590215.1 Microhierax caerulescens
CGCCTGCGCGGAGCAGCCCGGTGGTCGGGGGCCGGCAGCCGGCGTGAGGCGAGTGGGCCCCTGCGGCGGCGGCGGCGGCGGCGCGGGAAGCGTCAGGCAGCTCGCTGCGGCAGGCTCCCGGTCCGCTGGCGGCGATCCAGGCCCGGGCGGCCCCGGAGGGGCCGAGGACTGAGGGGAAGGAGGCGGGCGAGCGCCAGGGCGTAGACGCCAAGCGCCTCTCCAGGCCGCCAGAGCCCCCCTGAGCCGCAGCCGGCCCCGCTCGCCCCGTGCAGCTGCGGCCGCCCCCAGCCCGGCCGTGGGCAGCTCTCAGGCGCTTGGTCTTCCTTAACACGGGTGCCGCCAGCGCCGGTGCGGGGAACGAGCGGCGTCTCCAAAAGCCCCCGCCGAGGGAGAGGATTTGGCCGGGGGCGTCGCTGCTGCCGCTTTCCCTCTCGCCGAGGCCGTGCTGACGGCGTGGGTGTCCGTTACCCCCGGGGATGCCGCGGGCTGCGCCGCCTCGGGCTGGCGGGGGTGGTCTCTGCTCGGCCTCGACCGCCGCGGCGCGGGTGCGGTTGGGGACGGGAGGGCACGGCCTGGCTGTGGGCAGGAGCTGGGCCGGCCGGGAAAGGCGAAGGAGAAGGGAGCAAAGGCTGGCTGGCTGGCAGCTGCCTCCCTGCTGCGGGCAAGAGATCCCGCCTCTCCAGTGCGCAGCAGGCCAGACTGCCGACATCAACAGCAGGGTCTGTGTGCGTCACCAGCAGTGTGGCATGGCCGTGTAGTGCATGAGCGAGCGGGGAGTCCCATCTTGTAAGAGCAGTAAGACACCCACGTGCTCTCTTGGGTCAAGGACAGTCAAGTGACCAGAGTTACAGAAGAGGAAGTGGGTAGAGGAGGAGACAAGAAGCATTTGAGCCATCAAATTCTCCCAACAGCACCGAGAGCAAGAGCTGTGGTGAGTCCCAGGCCTTCAGGGTCCTGTCACCCCTCTTTTGTGTATCCTGGGGCCCTCCCTGCCCTTCTCTTTCCTGTGATGCTGTGATTCGTTTGCTTCCCAGTACCTCTTCTATTCTTCTGTCCTGCTACCTCTTCCTTTCTGCCCCCCCCCCTTGTTCTACCAGTCCCTTTTCTCATTGTCTCTGTGCTTTTGTCCTGCTCCCTCTCCTTTTTCATCCTTCGTCCTACAGCCCATTGCTGTTTTTTCCTCTATATCTCTATGTCCTGACGTGTATCCATCTTTTTCCTGCCCCCCTCTCTGCTCTAGTTTCTCTGGCCTGTTCCCTAGCGTTATTTTCCTCTCTGTGCCTATATGTGCTACTTTCTGTACCTGCCCTCCTCTCTGTCCTTCCTTCCTTGTCTTTTTTGCTCTATCTCTTTGTCTTGCTCACCTGTTGCTGTTTTTTTCCATTCTGTATCTTACTGTCACTGTCCTTCCTGTTCATCTCCATCTGACTTTGTGCTGCTCCCTGACCCTATCATTTATTCCTTCACCTCTCTGTCCCTGTTTTTTCTGTCCCTGTTTTTTCCCTTGCTCCACCTGCCTGTCATTCTCTCTGTTGCTCATTTGCTGTCCATCCCAGCATCCTGATCCCTGTCCCACTCTCTTTCGCAGCATCCCACCCATTCTGGCTGCCTTTCCATCACCTATTTTCTATATCTCTCTGTCCTTCTTGTCTCTCCTTGTCTCTGTGGTCTCCTACCCATCACTGTATTTCCCTTCTTAATCCGTCTCTCTGCTTCAGTCCTGTCTCTCTCCTCTCTCTGGCTCTAATGTTTTTTTCTCCATCTCTGCCCTACTACATATCCCTCTTCTCTTATTCTCTTTGCCCTGCATCCTCCCCCTAATTTTTAGCCTGAATATCACTGTACCACTGCCTGACCCTTCGTTCCTTGCTATATCCCCCTGCCCAGCTCGCTGTCCCGTTATTCCCCTCTGCCCTTCTCCCTAGCTTTTTTTTTTTTTATCCTCCAGTCTTATCGTTGATTTTTCTGTCTCCATCTCTTTGTCCTGATGCATCTCTCTCTTCTTTCCTCAATTGCTCTTGCTTGTTCCCTGTCTTTTTATCTTCCTCCCTCCTTTTATTCCTCTCATTTAATTTCTCTCTCGATCCATCTGTTCTGTTCCCTGTTCATTATTTTGTCTCTCTCTCTCTGTCCTGCTCCCTGACCCCGTTTGTCCTCTGCCATGTCTTGCAGGGCTCCTTATCCCTTTTTCAATGATTTTCACAGACTGTTCCCAAACCCTGTCTTCATGGCAGCAAGCTGGCCTATAAATGCAGGTGCCATCAGCATCACTTTGGAGAAAGAGCGGCACCTCCAGCAGCTCCTGCAGGAGGAGGTGTTCCTGCCTGAGAGCTACAGTCATTGCTGTGGATAACAGTTGCTTGTGCTTTCCCTCTTCCCGAGGCAGCACTGAGGACTCCCTTATTGATTCTTTTCCAGGGGTGTTGTTGGCTGCATTGGGCTCAGGTTTGTGGGCATTGCCTTTGGCCTCATTCTCCTAGTGGCATGGGTGAAAAGGGACAGCTGGGCATTTGCTGGCTCTGGGCAGGAGCTGCCATGGCTGAAGCTGGAGATGCCAGAGAAAGGTAAAGCAGCTGAAGAATAAAATTAAGGGGATCTAGCCAGCAGCTGCCTCCAGCTGCAGACAGGATCCTTACAGACTGCCAAGATCTCTGGGTGAGGAAGGATCCATCTTGATGTAGTCCTTAGCAGATCTGATCACCAATGTGCACAAGCACAGCACAGCCATGGAGCATGCATGCATGCAAGGCTGTGTATCTGGGAAGCCTGGTATTGTAAGAGCTGGGAGACACCAATGTATTCCCTTAGGTGAATGACAGTCGAGTGGCCGGAGCTACAGAGGAGGAAGGGAGGGGGAGAGACAGACAGAGACACAAGTCTGAAGTGTCAGATTCACCCAGCAGCTCCAAGAGTATAAGCTACAGTGAGTCCTGGAGCCTCAGGGCTGTCGCCCCTCTTCTGCATTCCAGTCCCTCCCTTCCCCCTGCTTCTCTTTCAGTGATGTAATTTTTGCACTTTCCTGTACCTCTCCCTCCCTCATTCTCCAAGTTCCCCTCTTTCTCTGTCATTACCTCTCTCTTTTCTTTTTTCCTCTGTGCTTTGGTGCTGTTCCCTGTCCCTCTTTTTTTCCCATCCTCTGTCTGTCCTGCAGCCCATCCCTATTTTTGTCCTTCTCTGTCTGTCTCACTTCCTGTCCCAATACTTTTAAATTCCTTCCCCTCTACCTTTTAGCCCTTCACAATCCCTCCCCCCCGCCAATTCTTAGTGTCTGCCTCCATGTCCCTGTTTTTAAATCCCTCTCTGTCTCTGCCCCACATCCTAGATATGCTGCTTCTTTCTTACATTCTCTCATTCTAGGCCCCTGTCCCTATGTTTTAATTTCTTCCCGCCCTGTCCCATAGCCCATTTTTGTCTTTATCGTTCTGTCTCTGTCTGGGTCCATATTCTTTAATTCCTTTACCTCTTCCAATTTATCTCATCAAAGTTTTTTTTAATTTATTTCTCAGTCTCTCTCTGTCCACCTCACTGTTCCCTTTTAAAATTCCTGTGCCTCTGCCCCGTGGCCCATCAGTACTCTCTTTTCTTCATCTCTCTCAGTCTGGTTCCCTGTCTCTTCCTCTTCTCTGGCCTGTAGCTCATAGCTAATTGCCTGCCTCCCCTGTCCCCTGTGGCTTCCTTTCCCTGTTTTTCAATCCCCTCTCTCTTCCCTGTAGCTGATTGCTGCTGTATGGAGTTGACATGGCAGGGTTTTGCTAGCTGGGCTAGGGAGGGACAGGGGCTGCAGGGGTGGCTTCTGTGAGAAGACACCGGGAGTTGCCCCCATGTTGGGCACAGCCAGTTCCATGTTCAAGACAGAGCAACACTGCTAGTGCTTCTGTGGTGAAATTTAAGAATGATACAAAATGTTGCATAGGAGCAATGATAGAGAAAATGTGAATGTGAAACAGCCCTGCAGATACCAAAGTCAGTGCAGAAGGAGGGGGAGGAGGTGCTTCAGGAGGAGCAGAGATTCCCCGGCAGCCAGTGGTGAAGACCATGGTGACACAGGTTGTCCCTCTGCAGCCCATGAAGGTCTATAGAGGAGCAGACAAGAACCTGCAGCCCATGGAGGACCCCACGCTGGAGCAGGTGAATGTGCTTGAAGGAAGCTGTGATCCCATGGAGAGGAGCCCATGCTGGAGCAGGTTTTCTGGTAAGACCTATAGCCCGGTGGGAGGGACCCCAGGATGGAGCAGAACAAGAGCATGAGGAAGGAGCAGCAGCAGAGACAACACTGTCCCCCTCTGCTGCTCAGGGGAAGGAGGTGGAAAAGTCAGGAAAGAAAATAAGTCCAGGAAAAAAAGAGAGGGGCAGGGGGAAGGTGTATTTTAGATATGTTTTTATTTCTCATTATCCTGATCTGGCTTTGATTGACAAGAAATTAAATTATTTTCCCTATGTTGGGTCTGTTTTGCCTGTGACAGTAATTGGTGAGCGATGTCTTTTGTCCTTATCGTGACCCACAAGCTTTTTTATTGTATTTTCTACCCCACATCTTGTTGAGGAGGGGAGCAGTAGAGGGGCTTGGTGGGCACCAGGCAGCCAGCAAAGATCAGCCCACATCTTCCCTTCTGTTAGGCTCCTGATGCCTATTTTTTAATTCTTGCCTGTGTTTCTTGAACCCAGTCGCTTTTCAGATTTCCTTCCTATTCTCCCAATATGCAGCTCTGTGTACCTGTGTTTTAATTATTGTCTATCATTCTTGTATCCTGTGGCTTTCAAAATTGTCTTTCTCCATCTCCTTCTATCTCCCTGGCTATAATACTTCTTTCCTCTCAGTCCTGTACCCTATCACCTTTTACGTTTTCTTTCTACATCTCCTTCTTTTGTATCTCCCTGTCCCTATTTGTTAGTTCTTGCCTGTGTTTCTCGTGCTTTGTCTCTTTTCAAAATTTTCTTTCTGTGCTTACCTCTATCCAGCTCCTGATTTCTGGGATTTTATTTCTTGCCTATGTTTCTTTTCCCCTATCAATTCAGATTTCCCCCCATCTTTGTCTCCCCTCTGTCTCACTGTTCTTGCTGGTCCCTTCCACCTTTCTTTTCTGCTCTCTGTCTCTTATTTATCCCTCCATCTCAGTGTCCCTGTTTTTTCCTGCTCAGTCTCTCAGCCTTCCTCTGTCTACACCCATGTCCTGCTCCTTGTCCATCTCTTGTTCACAGCATCCCATTTTCCGTCTCTCTCTGTGCTTCCTCTTGCTTTTCCCTTTTATCCCCGTCCTGCTGCACTTGGACATTGAGCCTTGTGGCCAACTCACTGCCAGGATTTCTTACGTGCATTAATGAACAAACACTTCCTGCCTCCTCTGTGCCCCTGGATGCATTGCAGCCCCTGGGTGCAGAGCTCCTGGCCGTGCCCAGGTGCAGGGGACGGGGTGATGTGCTGTGTGTCTCTGGCAATGGCCCCTGTTCCCCTGGGGCTCCAGCTGGGGCAGCCCCAGCTGCACCCAGTGAGGCTGAGGATGGGGCTGGCCCTGCTATGCGAAGGGGCTCCAGCTGTAAAGGGGCTGCCTGGGCACCCCTGCCCGAGGGAGCTGGCTGAGGAGGGGATCCAAGGGGGTCCCGCAGGCAGGTGCCTCCAGCGAGGAATTGCCAGGCCCTGCAGCCAGGAAGAATCTGGAGCACAACACCAGTGCACGGTGCTGGGAGCTCAGTGTTTCCGTGGGCTGCACGTGTGAGCTGCTGGGAAGCCTCATGGTGGAGGAGCGTTGAGGTGCCTGCCACCGAGATGGGGAGAAAAGTGTCGGGGTGGTGAAGGTCTGCTGGTGCCGGGAGATATGGTGAGTCTTGCTTCCTCTTGTGCACATCCAAGTCTATCTCTGCTGCCCTTCCCCGCATCTCTGCGTGCCTATCTGCCTCTGATTCTGTCACCCTCTTTGCTAGCCCACCTACCTGTCTGCTCCCCAAAACTTGTGACTCTTCCAGCTCTGCCCTGTACCACTTAATCTATTAATTTTCTTCTGTTTTCCTCTCTGTCTGCCTCTCCTGATTTTTCAGTGCTTTCCTGTGTTTCTTAAACCCCATTGCATTTTAATTTCTGTTTCCCCCTCTCCTGTGCCCTGTGCCTATTTTTTAACTATTTCCTGTGTGTCTTGTACCCTGTTGCATTTAAATTTTTTTTATTCAGGTTCTTCCTATCCATCTCCTTCTCCCTGTTTTTTTAAATATTCCTGTGTTTCTTGTACCAAATCGTGGTTTAAATTTTCTTTCTACATTGTCTTCTATTTCCCGGTCACTATGACATCTAGGCTATAGAAATTTTTTTTAAATGCAAAGGAACCCTGTTAATAGAAAGGATTCTAAAATGATAGCCCCCTCTAAATACCTGTCTATGGAAGATATAAAAGCACTTTGAGAAGCTGCCTTTGCCCATGCTGATTTGGGGCTGATTCCCCTAAATAAAGACTTCTCACCGCAGGGCTGCACACAAGGAGTGGGAGACACTGCCATGGCACAGAAATACCCTGAACCTCCTGATTCTGGGCCAGCAACAGGTGAAACCATTTGGGTCTCCCACGAAAGCCAAATCCCCTGGGATCTGTGCAACTGGAAAGCTTTTCATGCCAAAACCAAAACTCACCAATTTTTATGGTGCCCCGATCAATGAATGTTTCTATGCATGTAGACCCTCCCTGTGTCTTGTCTCTGTGGGCCTTCCCCTGAGTCACCTGCTCCCCCCTCCCCCCAGCATCTGTCCCTAAATTTGTTCCCCACCCCATGCCAGGCCTGTCGTGTCCATCCTGTAACCCCCCGGGGCCTTCACCACCCAGTGTCACCTCCTGTCAGCCCCTGCACCGGCTCTCTCAACAGCCCACGACTTATCACGCCTGGTGTCCCTCATGTCACCCCAAGGCTGTCCCCACCCTCTGTCCCCTCCTGTCAGCAGCCAGCCAGGTGCAAGACAGCCTGGGAAAGATGCCGCAAGCTTTGGTAAGTGGCACTCAGCTGCCCGTGCTGCAGGGCCAGCACAGGGAGGGGACATCTCAGGTTGTTTGAGTGTCTCCTTGCATTTACGGGAAGTTCAGCCAATGAAGCCAGTGGCCATTTATGTTTACTGCCACAAACCTATGTACATCCCAGCTGCAGCACATCCACAATTGCTTGAGCTCTAGAGAGGATGACTATTCAGTAGGGAATGAACCATCAGTATTAAGAAGTGCCCCAGGACAACATTTTGTACTTTCTCAATCATGCCTGCTGCTGCTGCTGCAACTGCCCAGGTGCATGAAATCCTGCTGTGAATTACAAGCTCTGGCTCTGCCGAGTGATGGTCTATGGCTTGCACACTGTCTGGGCCCACTGATTATTTCTTGCAGCTCAGGTAAATATAACAGAAAGGGCTTTTTTAAGTCTGGCAGGGCTAACGAGGGAGCTTGGTAACCCTAACCCTGTAAGCCATGTTGTATACCTTATTTTATATTAACAGGACCTCCTGCTTCCTGGACTTACACATGTAAATCTTTCATACTCAAATTTGACATTTATGAATGTGTCACAACCCTAAAACTAACTGTAGAGAAACCTAACCCCCTCCAACCTAGCTCATAACCCCCCCACCCTGCTGTCCAAAACATACACCACCACCCCCCTCCAAAACCTCCTCCTGGCTGTTGCTAACCCCCTGCCCCCCACCATAGCTATTGATAACCTCCTATCCCTCCCCCACTATTGCTAACCCCCTACCATAATCCCAGCCCTAACTTCACACAAGCTAAACCCCCACTGCGTTGAGGTTTTGGTTCTTTTCCAGTTTCATTTCATTGCTGTTTGTGGGCCTCTTGCTGCTTGTGTTTGTTTCTTCTGCTCTTTTTTCTTTTTCTTTCCCTTGCTCTCTGGACTGTCTCCTGAGCTGGCACTGCTGGTGTGGCTTTGTGGCTGACTCTCAGAAGGGCTTTGACTACAGATGCAGCTAATGACGGGACTGCTTCGGCTTGGACTTCAGCTTCCCTCAGGCTGATCATCTGCAGCAGGTGCTGCTGTGTCCACTTTCATTATATCAATAGCCTTCTCTTTTGGTCCTTTAGGAGTTTTTCCTGCAGCTTCTTCAGCTTTTGCAGATCCATTACTTTCAGCGTTGCCTTCCTTGTAGTCTGGTACAAGTGCAGCCTCATCAGTCTCTTGAGTTAGATCAGAAGAGAGCCATGAGGAGCTGCTTGCCTGATGCATAGGCTTTACAACACTTCTAATGTTTTGTCCAGGCGTGTTCTTTTTCTCATTTTTTACATCTGGTGGTTCTTGTCTCAAAGGTGGTTTATCACCACCTGGCTGTTTCTCTTTTTTGCTCTTTACTTCTGGTACACACTTCTCTTTTTCCTTGATTCTTATGTAGAGGTTTGTGTTCCTCCAATGTATGCTTTGAACCATGAGCAGCTTTGGGATCAGACCGCTTCTGCTCATGCGGAGGGGGGACTGTAGCTGCTCCTTCTGGCATCTCCAGTGCTCTTGTTGGATGGCTCTGCTTGTTCATTGCCTTGGCTTACCTTTCTATACTAACATAGATCCCCTGTTTTGAGAAGGGGAGTCTCTTCTTGCTAATTTACTCTTTTCATCATTACACTTGGAACTAGAATGATCTCCGTTGCTATCACGGACAGACTTGTCTTGGTTAGGAGTAAAGTCTTTAGCAGTGGATTCATGGCCAGGATCATGTTTCTCTGAAGATCTACAGTCTTTGGAAGATTGAGAAATATTTTGTCCATTTCCTTGTTCAGTTGCATGTTCCAAGTGGTCTTTTTCTCGCTGAACACTGCTCTTCTCGGAATTGTCCTTGCCTGACAAAGAATGATCCCAGTCTTTGGTTTTTCCTTTTTCATCTGACATTGAACTCTTTAAACTTACTACATCATGCTGGAAGCTTTCATAACGTACCTTTTTGGTAGTTTTCTGTGTTTCCCCCAAGGCTTCATCTCTTTTTTATTGTGTTTTACAGGGTTTGGTGGCTTATCACTCACAGTCTTTATAATGCTAGCAGGTTTTCCTGCATCTGTGGGCACCTGGGTAGTTTTAATGTCTTCCTCTTCAGACTCAAAGTTATCTTCATCCCACTTTGACTGAGAGACCTGGATCATTATAATGATGTTTTCGGTAGGGGCTGTAATATCCTTGTTATAATCCTCCATGTTCTTAACGACACTTCCTTTATTATCTGGCTTTCCTTCACTTTTTATAATGGGGCTTCCTCCAATAGAACTAGTGTTCAGAGAAAACTGTGCAGGTTTTTTGTGCAGTGTAATGGGTGCGATAAAAACTGCCATCTTCTGTAATGCTTCATGAAGCGGCTTTTGTTTAAATTCTAAATCTTCAGTATTTTTTCAGAAGGTGTTCAATTAAGGGAACAGACAAGAGAAAGGATGAGTCCACTAACTAAGATGATGAGTAATCAATTAATTTAGTATCTCGTGGCTCTACATTTAATCAATGAAGACACAAGATTCTTACCAGACTGGAGACTGTCTGATCTGGTAATTTCTTCATGTCCTACTTCTACCAGTGGTGGAGAAATTAGATATACATTCTTGTTTCAACATGTAAGCAAGCAGTTGTGGAGAGGTAAACACAACTAAAGTTTTGTCCCCGTCTCTGCTTGAGAGCATGAACAGAGAGTCCATTTCAATGTCTTCTACTCTAACGGGCTCTTGGTTTTCTTGCACCTTGTAACAACTCAGCATTGGGAAATCCTTTGTTCCCATCCCCTTTTCTTCTCTTCCAGTGTTTTTTATGTTTATTTCCACTGCCATCTCCCAGGGGATTTAGCACTTCCTTCTCTTTTGATTTTGTAGGATCTTTGATGCCATGACTCTCCCTTCCAGAAGGTTCTTCAAGGTAATTTCCAGCCCTATTACAATTTCCATGGCTCTGTCCACCAGGATCATCCTCTCTACATCCCTGTGAATTTTCTCATCTGGTTTCAGGTGGACCTAACCTATCTGGAGAAAAGTTCTTTCATTCTACTAAAGGTTGAGGTTGAGCGCCAACAGCATAGCCCTTGTGAAAAATTTCATACCGTTCTCTATAGTTCCTTTCACATTTTCTGTATTTTTCCGTTTCAAATGGATCTCTGAAGTCTACACTTCTGCCATAGTAAGCTTTCATATCATATGGTGAAACTGTGTATCTGTTGAAACACTCCCATTCTCCTTCCCCTTAAGGTGTGGCCTGCTTAGTGGCAGAATGGCCTCTAAATACTGGAGACCTTGACCGTGCATGGTATCTTCCGTATGGGGGTGACCGTGACCTTAAACAGGGATAACCATGTGACCTGGACCTACAGTGATAGTTACAACTCTTCCCTCTGCCTCTTCTAGGATATGGCAGCGATTGCAGGTAGGAACAAGAGTGGGCATGACTAAATGATCGAGAGCAGCAGTGAAAGTGGGAAGAACCTGATCTTGACTTGGAGTGTGTATACAAACCTCTAGAATGAGATGAAGCACTACAGGAAGACTTAGACCTTAAAAAAAACACAAACCAACAAACACCAAAACCCCAAAACACACAGCCAGAAAGCCAAACACAACACAAAGGAAATAAATGAGTTAATTCAAAACAGTCAGTCACACCAGTTTTTTCTCTCCCAAATTTGTTTTGGGGTTTTTTTCCTCTCCATATGCTTATGTCAAAGCTGCTTTCAGCTGCTGATATACTGCTACTGCAAATTGAGGAGCATGACAACATGTAAATGTTTCTGATTACAAGCTAGGACAGCTGCTGCTTTGTTAGTGTCAAAACGTACAGGAAGGGTAAGTCTATTTCTACTCACTTCTATCGCTTGAACGACCGTAGCTATGGATGGATTTAAGGGGGTGTATACTGGCCTCTGCTGGTATGTGAACGTTACTTGTCATAAAATAATAGCTTTGACTCTTCCAAGAATTTGCTCAATCACTACCAACTAAGTCATTAAAAATAGAATGTCAGAGGCTGATTTCTATTGGGAAATCAATTTCTTCAGCCCTGTCCAGCCAGTAATCAAAAGGGTGGCTTTCCACCTCGTCCCATAATCAAATTATGTTTGATTTTAAGATGTACTTATGGTTTCCTCAAAGGGTTCATTTTTCAGAGTCCTCTTTTCAATCACATACTGGAGTTTTATTTGAAATAATTTTACTGCAAGCACAGATCCTCTTTGTTAAAGCCAACTCAAATTGAGCCATTTAAAAATTAATTACTACTTGTATTCTCCACAACTATCTGGGCATACTTATTTAATTATAAATCAGCTGTTGTAGAAGTTATGTGCATGTTACAGCCTTGTTTAACAGGTTACAAGTAGTCACAGACTGAATTTCTGTGGAATATTTACAGTTCCCAGCCTGGTCTGCCACCTGCTGAGTGAATTCTACTGGGTGTCATTGGATGACCTGTTGGAGTAGGGAGAGGACAAAGGAAAGAAATCCCATTCAGGTCATCTGAAGGTAATTTTTTAAAATAAATTCTAAAGTTACAGTCAACTCAGACAGTTGAGGGTATTGATTGTTCTTGGGGGCTCAGAAGACGGTAATGCCAGTTGTCTCACTACAGAAACCAGACAGCCTTTGTGAATAAATGTAAACAGTTGGAAAACAAGCTCTAATAAATACAGTATTTCAACAGCATATGTTGAAATAAAACTTACCTTCTCTTCCAACACACTGCTGATTGACAGAGGGGCAAGATTTAGAAAGTTTGGTGGCAGTCACCTGAGCAGCAGGAGGTGTCACAGTCACAGGTAGTGGTAGTGGTGGTAGCAGCAGTTGCTGCTGCTGCTGAATCTGCTTACAGAGCCCTTTTGTATAGTCAGTTCCATTTTTGAAGTTGTTCACAGCCTAGAGGCAGAAGAACACTTACAAAAAGGTAATCTGACACTGCAGTAGACAGATGAACAAAATTCCTGTAGATGCTATCAAACCTGCAATAAACCAGCATACGGATACATGAACAGGTCGCATGAAACACAGAGATTAAGGATTGGTAACTCAGAGTATCTGTAGTTAGAGTACTTCAGTGTTAACACCGAATTTGAAAGGCAGGCAATCATGTTTAAACAGAAGCGTAACCTGAATTTGCCGTATTGTCTCTATTCTGTAACAACAGATAATGCATTTGAGAAGTAAATGTAGCCTTATTCAATTTACCTTTCTTTAAGGAGATGTAAATTATTATTTTATCCCCTTTCAACTTTTTACAAATAGACTTTTCTTACAGTTTACAAAGTCGTCATCATGTTACCTGGCATAAAAAGTTGTTGGCGTTAGTTGGTTCCATTTTTTATAGAGTTGTTACAAGCTGTTCTGCTCAACCACACCCCCCACCCAACAATGGTGTACATGTCCAACATTCCTCAGGGGCCTCCGGGCACCTTGACCCCCCTGACCCCAAGTCTGGGCACATGCACAGGGGTTTGGTTAAGTTTTGCAGGATCAGCCTTCCCCGTTGCTCCATGGTGTCAGTCACTTTCCTCCTTTAGCAATGTATAGATGGTGTTACCTTCCTGCCTTAATAATGTAGTCACTGTCATAGCGGGGCTGAGACAACAGAACTGCTGTGGCAGTGGTGGGCCTCACCGGTGCAGGCTCTTACACCACCCCGTGGCTCAACATGGCTAACTTATGAATTGTTCTCTGAGGTGGTGTGAATGATAGAGTAGAGAAAGGAGGAAGGAATAGAGATAACACATATCACAATAATTAACAACATCTAATAACTAACAACATCTCTAGTAACTATATTATAAACTAACATCACAAAACCAAAATTTGTTACAACCCGGTTTCATGGTCCCTGGTTTCAGGAGCAGAAGAAGGAAAAGGGCTACAAGGGCAATTACATGGTGTGCATTCACAAGGGCAAGTAATTAAGTACCATAATAAAAATTACAGCAATAGTTAGCAAAACAAAGGTTGCAAAATAAATTGCTACAGGAACATACAGGTATTCCATTATTTCCCACGAATTTGACAACACAAAGCGAAGCGACTGGAGTCCACGTGGTCTGCTGCCCTGCTCTGCCAAAGTTGGGGTCAGGATACGCAGTAGGAAAATAGATTTCCACAACCCCTTAGCTTAATGCGCATGTACCATCTGGGTCTAGAAACTTCTGTTGTGAATTTAGGTAAAAGAAAATAAACAACAACACTCTACAACATGTTGAATCAAATGTATAAAACATGGACTGATACATGGTAAAAACGTCAGCATAGCAAGACCATGTAACAAATAATAAATAAAAAACCCCAACCAAACAAACATTTTTTAACATGTATAAGGTTTGTTTGTGGGGGTTGAGAGTCAGGACGCAGGAGGTGGGCATTTTAAAAGGGTAAATTTTCATGCCCCCTTAAAGCCTGGGTCCAAATTGTGGCTGCGCATGCATTTTTCATTGTGCAGGCAAGCCTTAATTTCGGTCAGGGTGTTAGCCTGCTCCTTGGCCAGGAGGGTCACAGAACACTTTGTTCAACTCACCACAAACAATCCTTGCCCTTTTGAGAAGATGGGAGCAGGAGATGACGCACTCTGCGTGGCTTTGCGATTTGGCCTTGGCATTTTTGTAATGACGGCAACCATCAGTATGTGCCTCTGTCAGTGCTTTTGGTCACGCCGTTACAGAAGAGCGTGTACTCCTCGCAGTTCTTCCTGAGGAGTGGGACTCGGGGAATACCATCAGTGCAGGAGATCATTGGACAAACAAAAAAAAAACCTCATTAAACTGCACCAAAGTTACCGTGTGACCTCTTTTTTGTTCCTGTTCATCTTTGTCACCTCATGAAGAAAAGGTGTGAGTCAGAGTGCCTGCGTGAGTGAATGAGTGTGCCTGTGAGTGTGTGCCTGAATCGCTGTGTGCCTGAATGTCTGAGTGAGCGTGTAGCCAAGTGTGTGCATGAC
>JAVJGJ010000001.1:26272363-26286599 GCA_035590215.1 Microhierax caerulescens
TCTTACCTAACTGTAGGTAGGCAGAGGAGAATCAGAACATTTCATCCATACTAGTAGTGAAGTTCCCCCTACTTTAACAAAAGGTCACAAAACCTGGTGATGTTACTACGGTATTAAAAGGCTGACCTTGGTCTCCCATCCATGTTAAG
Source organism: Microhierax caerulescens (assembly GCA_035590215.1). NCBI lineage: Eukaryota > Metazoa > Chordata > Aves > Falconiformes > Falconidae > Microhierax > Microhierax caerulescens. The sequence goes on from JAVJGJ010000001.1 coordinate 26,272,513, forward strand.
ACAAAACACACTGTGCGGGGCATGATCAGCTTGATGCTTATGTATCCTACAATAAATTCCTATCAGTATACTTATATATAGGATTCCCGGTTGTCTCTGCTCCCCATGCCACATTGAGAAAGAGGTCCCTTTTCCTTAGTGCTCAATGATTTCATTATATTTGCACGGGAGTATAAACAGGCACCTTGTTCCTCTCTCCCTGTGGCAGAAACAGCTTGTTGGACCACAGCCATTTGCGAACATGCATGATGTTAAGTTCTGCAGATGTCTTTCACTCCCCACAACACAAGCCTTCCGCAGAGCCCTGCACCTTACTGCACGGGTGTGGTAGGCCCAGAAGGACTGCAAGACAGAGGGATGATACGTGGGAAAATAGACCTAAAACCTAAAACTTGTGAGAGAGTTTTGACCAAAGCTTTCCTGTCCACGTTGGGTTATTTAAGTGTTAACATGGGGGTTTACTTGGCTTTTACCCACGCTGCACTACACCATCTGTCCGTAAACATAAACTTTGTTCCAGATTGCTGGTTTGGACCCTGGCTGCAAGCTAAGACATCAGTGATAATTTCCCTAACGAAGTTGACAAGGGCTTCACCCAGCATGGGCCCAATAGCCACGTTTGATGGCTATTGTAGCCTACCAAATGCATTTTTCACTGAGGAGGAGAGTAGTAGCAGTCTTAGAGAAAGCCTTGGAAGCAGGACTGGACCCCAGCCTTGGAGCAGATCCTGGAAGCAAGCACGCAAACAAGTGTCTGCAGGGCCATTAGGGTAAAACTTAAGAACAAACCAGGGAAGGAAGGAACATCATCAGCACTTGAGACCCTGCTGATGCCAAGGTGTTGCTGCCTGGAGAAAAATTCCATGTGATCTCATGACCAATGATTGAAATTATTTTGGTAGCTACTATTCGCTATGGGATGGCTTTTGTCTCAGTCCAGGGGAGAAGTGGTGTGTTCCTCTGCCATCACTAGCATGTGTGATCTCAGATGGAGAGCTAATATCTGAGCCTGCAGCTAGAGATTTTCTTCTGCTAGGCTTTAACAGAATACTGCTTTTTAAGTACTTACATTGGCAGACTTAACAGAAGAGACTGCGTATTTGCACTGTACCTACACATAACATATACTGAGTTTAGACACTAATGCATTCAGGCAGTATCCTGGGTGGTCTCTGTTATGAAGTCTCTTGGCTGTGTTGACTGGAAAAGTCACTGGAGAGGTACCTGTTCCCTTCATGTGCTCCCTGAGCGTAAGGGGTGAAACAGGAAGACAGAATTTTGTGAACAGGCTTCTGTATCACAGTTCAGCATCCTGCTTGTGCTCGCCTACATCTTCTGATTCTTGGCTGATGAAGCCCAATGTCACTGCAATTCTTACTCCCTCTTCTAACTTGCAGTCCTTCTTCATCCATTGATTTACTGCTCCACCACCAAGTGGCAAAAGGTTTTTTAGGAAAGAAACACTTTTATGAGAGCTGAGAAAATACTGCCTTTTCCAATTTAGCATCTGCAATAAATTAACATGGATGGGTTATGATATAAAGATCATAACTGGTAAAAAAAAGTCTTATTTGAAGTTTGTCCAGGCCTTCTGCCAAGTCAAAAATTATCTTCTTGATTTCTGTAAAAATAAGGAAATCTTAAGCTGTTGCTATTGTTTCTAGAAGCTAATAACCTAGGAGGCAAATGCTTCTGGCAGATACACATTGAAATGAAGGCTTAGTGAACTGTCAGAGGTACCTAGCTGTGACCTTGCTATAAAAAAGAATATGAAAAGGCATTTTCTTTTATTAATTTCCTAGGACAAATAAAATATTATGATTCCCTCACTGTATATCAGGACTCGCACTTTTTCTAGACTACAACAGCCATTGAGGGCTTCAGGGAAGGGAACTTCATCCACCAGTGGAGAGGAGGAAGTAAAAGCAGCTACAACAATGACATACAGGTTGAGTCTGAGCTTAGCCACCTCCTTGAGTAAGGAACTAGGGGAGATGGGGACAGTCTGCTGATGGGCAGGGAAGGTAAGGTGGTATCACAACGTAGCTTGTATCACATACTTGTAGCTGGCAGGTGAGAAAGCATGAGCAGAGGGGACTCTGCAGATCTTTCCATCTCCAGCACCGTTTCTGTACTACTGCAATCCAGACCTGAGAAACCTCCTGGAAAATGCTGTCGTGGGCAGGGGGTTGGTCAGGACATTGGTATCGGCAGAGGCTTGGGCTTCTCCCTCTTCTGTCCACTACAAGAGTGGGGAAAAGAGCAGAAAGACTGATAACATGTAACCCTGTCACTGGGGCGGTGACGCTGCATGGGGTTGGGATCCTCTCCACAGGTAGCATGGCAAGCATTTTGCTGCCATTTGCAAACTTTGTTTACTGTCTACTTATTTCTTAACAAAGCTGTATTTATTCTTTCTAAACACCTTCTATCTGCTTTAATAAAGACCTTAGTTCCACAGTCCATTGGCAGATAAGTACTTAAAGCAAACACAAGAAACAGGCAGGCTGATCCAAACTTCTAATAGAATTCAGAATTACATAAAGTAGTTGCCAGTTGGCATAGATGTGACAAAGTAACACAGCAACACATTCCCTTACCCCATTTCCCTGTGCACCGCCACTTGCTACACAAAGCTCCAGGCCCAGAACGCCCTTGCAATGCCTACCTCTTTTGGACTGCTCCCAATGATGACAGATGAGCTTTTTAGTTGCCTGTGCCAGACTTGTGAACCGATGATGTCCTAAGCCCTCACCGGCAAAAGCTCTTTGCGTGATCCTTGTAAATGTTGTGCCATTTACCTCCCACCCCACTACTCTGAAGAACACTGGGCTTCCTGGCACCTCATCCAGGTCACAGACAGAGCCATTTTGCTTTCAGTTTGCCTAATACTAGTTCTGCGTTCATTAAGCAGCAGCTCAGTCCACAGCTGAACCATCTCCTGCCAGATGCTCTCATAGCAGGGAACGGCCTCATCAGCCAGGCTAGTAGAGGGTACATTGAGCTTTCCTGAAATAATAGCACATACTCATATTTTTTAAAAGCAAAAAGATGCTTTCATATTCAAATAGATCTGGGTCACAGAGCACTGTGCACATTGCCAAGGTATCCCACAGTGGTATTCACAAAGGCTGCATCTATAATAATAAATCAGATGTGCCTAGGAATGCTCCCAGGTGCTGAGGCCAACCGACATTGAATGGATTACATCTATGTAAATAAATTGTCACATCCTCCAAAGCAGGGCTGCTGCACACAAACCACCTACACCGCCTCAACCATGCCCAGGCATTACTCAGGAAGCACGCTTGCTGTGATGGGACAAGCGTGGGCCAGGGATCGGTCTAATGGTTTACTAGGATAGATACTTGGAGGTGTGCTGGGCACGCTTGAATCTGCTAGCACGGGAGTAGTCATATCTGCCCTCCTGGTCAAATAAGTCATCCTCAGTGGTGTTACTCTTTCACACTGATGTGTCCACAGAGTCTTTGTAGCACAACTGCTGGGTGTATACGCAAGGAACATTTACGCAGGCCATCAGTGGCACTTTGGGACTGTCCTACCCTCAAGCTGGCTGTCACTGCAGGGGTGATAGGAAAATCAACCATTTTGCAGCCACAACACATTGGTAATCACCTCACCAACTTCCACCACCATTCTCAATTATCAATTATTCCATTATCAGTTGTTCACTGGTTGGCATCAGACTGACTTGAGGCTGGCTTGTAACAAAGTCACTGCCTGCCAGATCTCAGCTGCAGTCTGCCTGGGCTGGTGCTGCCTTCTTTGCACAGCTCCATGAAGATACCGCTCTGCATACACAAGCTCTTCAGTCAGTCCTTGCCATCTAGGGTCTGCTGAGTAAACAGGATAAGGGTGACTGCAAAGCATGAAAATCAGGGAGATGCTGACAGTGAAAATTCCTTAATCTTAGACCCATCAACTTTAATAATTCCATTAGTGATTTCAGCACAATAAATAAGTGCAATGTTGGTGAGATGTGTTAACGTCATAAAGCTGGGTGGTAACATGAAAAGGGAGGAGGCTTAGGTAGAAAAACAAAAAACATGTGACAACAAGGACCTTACTGTTGCCAGACAGAGAGGAAAGCATGAGATTGCCAATCAACTGGAGAATGACTATGATATACCATGGAAGGCAATCTATAGAAAGCAAAAGAGGTTGCACGAAGTGTTTTCAGGAATGGGGCCTCACAAAGAGCTCTGCCTACTGGACCAGTTGCTGCTTGTGAAAGTGAGTGTAACAGGCAGGAGGGGGCAGGGCAACGGGCAGTCTCTTTTATGAGAGAAGGCTGGCAACTCTTCAAGTTGGTCACCTTAATAACAGGAGAGGGTAGGAGGGACAGTACACTTGTTGCCTACAGTTGCACAATGGAGGTGGAGCAGGAAAACTTCACAGGAAGGATTGGCACAAGATGACATTTGCACACCAGATATAAATAGGTTGGGAATTAAAAGATGTTCCTCTTCTCTAAACCAGTCCTCTCTGGAGCAGCTATTCAAGCAGAGCAAGAATAACATAAAGGAAGAGATTTTAGGCAGTGCTTATTAAATTCAAAAGAACAGCAGCATGACATGCTCGCCTGTGAGGGCAGGGAACAGGGTCTGGCAACCTGTATTTCCACTGCAGTCCTTTTGTCCTACAATAAAGAAGCAGCAGCTGTGCTTAAGTACGTCCTTGTCCCCATGACCTGGGGAGCGCAGAGAAGCTGCAGCCTGCATCAGCTCTCTCCATGCACTCTCCTGGGTGGTCTCCATGTCATGGCCTGCCCCAGCTTCTGCTGTGCTCTAAGGATCTTTTTCCAAGTTTCATATCCTTCATTTGCATTCATTTTTGCATAATTGAGAAAAAAAAATTCAGTTTACTGTCCTGTATTATTAAATTTAGTGGTGGAAAAGGACAGCAGTGAGGAGACTACATAGCAGGAGTGCATTATTTTGCCGCACTGGGGGGCTGAAAAGTAATAGGCATAATTGCATTGACTGCGATGTGCACCACAGGAATAGGGACACCAGAGTATGATCCCCAAAATCTGACATGCCTGGCCTGCGCTATGGTAGCACAGGTTTGGACATGAGGGATGGTTATAGTCAGGAGTAGGGACTCTTGCAGGCTGTTTGGCTAACTTGGCTGCAGGGACCAGGGAAGAGCCTACAGGGTAGCTGTGAGGAGACTCTGCTGGCAGTCAGGCTGATGCCAGCATTGGGTGAAATCACTACAGGAAAAGCAAGTGGGAAAAACACCTGCCCCAGTGGTCATCTCTCCCCATCAGAAAAGACCATGTACATCTGAAGGCATAATTAAAAAGCATCACATAACCAGAGAAGCCCTGAGGCTTGTCAGTATGATGTGAAGTATTATTAATTGAAACAAATTGTTTGTTAAGGAGTGACTCATTTGTCATGGCTTGAACAGTGCCTTGGATGAAGAAAACCCTTAAAGATAGAAAAACGATTTGCTGTAGTTGCGGAGGAGTCTCTGGAACAAACTGCACATATGCTTTCTAGCTCTGCTTAATGCTGCCAGAGCAAGGCTTTTATCATTCATTTTCTGTACTAGTAGGGATCTGAAATGAGCAACCGTCACAGTTAGTAAATGATGCCAGTTCTGGCTGGGAAGGATACAAAGAGCTCTAGCAGCAAAATCAGGGGTGCATTTACTGAACCCCTCTGAAATTGATAGCAACACAGGCTTTTCCGAAGGGCAGTGACCACAATGGTCCTGCAGAGGAAGAGAAGGAATGGCACTGCCCAGGAGCAGGGAGCTGGGGGTGACAGCTGATGGGGTGCTATCCCCCTGTGCCTGCCCAGGAAAGCAAGGGCATGGCCAGTGATGGTGACGAGCTCAGATGCAGTCCAGGGATCACCAGACACATCTGTTTTGAGGCAGGTCTGGGGTAAGTGAGGATGTCATGCCAAGTAGAGGGCTTGCTAAGGACTTGCTAAGTAAGGAAGAATATAGGATAGAGACTACTTTCAAAAATCAGTCCTTGCAATGGCTGAAAACATGAAGGTTTTGAAGCCCTGAACTCAGCAGGCAGCCAGCTGTAGTCATAGGTGTCTGTTCACAAGGGACAAAATACTGCCCAAGCATATTTATATCAATTCCACTCCTCACTATGAGAGGCAAATCTGATACTAAGGTGTCAGAAAATGAGTGGTTTAGGTTAGGTCACTTAAAGAGTCATCATCAAAGGTATGAGTGAAATAGGTTTAATATGAATTTGTGAAAATGCAAGTTCACAAAGTTCGATGGTAAGGTTCACCCTATTACTTATTACATGGATTGAACACAGATAAAAAAAATTAAAAATTAGAAGAGAGCTAGAAATGATTGATAGAGCTCAAAGATTTAATAGGATAAGGGAGATTCTCTTGTTGAGCCACAAGGTTTTCAGTAGACCCTCTTGCTTTCTAAACCCTCAGTAGAGTTTATACTAAGATATACTCTTAGTCTCAGACTAAGATCCCCTTGCTCTCTAAACCCATAACAGAGTGTAGGTGTGGCTATGTTCAATCTTACTCTCAGACTTGAACAATGGCTTGTATCTAAAGGGGGGAGAGAGAGAGAAAGGATTTGTTCACAACTCAAGATTTTTAATAGGATTTTAGCAGCATTTATAATTTTTTTTTTTTAACACCTACAACATGAATAAATACAAATTGTTTAAATCACAAGGATATGCTACCTACTGGTTTAAGATTATAATATTTGTGATGTGGTATCTAAATCGATTCACATACACTAAGAGATAGGTATATAGGGAGATATATATACACACAAATGTGCAAAGGTATACTTTAAAAAGATCTCCTCATATTCAGTGAAATACTCATGTCAAATGCCTTTGCATTTATCAACAGGCACAGGGTTGAGCCTCCAGAGCAGGGCTATCAGGCCAGTCTCTGTCATTCACTTTCAGTGACAGCCCCCTAGCATCACCAGCGTGGGAGTTCATGAGCTGTGAGTGGCATGCCTTTGCCATCAGTGCACAGCCACACGTGCCTGCCCTGCTGTCACCAGCAGCTGTGCCAGCTGGCCCTGCATCCTCACCCCTCCCCTTCTTTGCAGCAGGGAAGTGATGGCAGAGCCAGCCCCGCTGCCGGCCCCGAGAAGGATTCCTTTCTTACAAACATGGGTGGGAAGTAGAGATTGTGCAGGTGTCAGGATTAAAACCCTTGGCTGAGGAAAATACTGCAACTTCTCAGCAGTACCAGATGGAAGGCAGGCAGGAGCATAGTGGACACACTTTATAGTTAAAAGCATTTCCAAGTCATAGCAGTGGTGGTGCAATATCTGCTAGGCAGTGCAGACTGATGTACTTTAAAATACATGATCTTACACAACTTTAAGAACCCTGCACCTTTATTGTGATGGCAGCTTCTTGAGGGCAGACTGCAGGTTCTCAGAAGACAAAACCAAAAATCATGTTTACATGTGTTGTTTACTCGATTTATTCTTAGACATGCATATATTCTATGTTATTCATTATAAACTTACAAAGGCATAGATCATAATCTCTCAGTTATGATCTATCATATTTACAATCATCAAATATATCCAATAGTTGCCACATATCAGACATACAGACTGGCAAACACAAGCACACACATATCAGAACACACTTGCTACATCTCAGATGCTGCACTTATTACACAGTGCTTGTAAAAATAAAACTACGATACATCCAGAAGTCTTTTCAATATTAAAGATACAAGAAATTTAACAATCCTAGTATGCTAGACCACTTGGCTTCTTCACATTTGTTCACAAGAAATCTGATCTCTAGTTTTAATCAAAATGTCCCTAATGTAGGCATTTTGTATTAACATTAATCATTGTTCGTTGATCTGAGAGATTCATCTACATACCCATGCTTCCTCAGAATAGTTTGAAATTGTGGTGTAATCTATGGTAATGCTACTTCCAAATCAAACATCCCATTTAACATTTGAATGGAGTTTAAATTTATAGTTAAACATTTCTCTATTTTTACAGTAAGAAGTCAGGAATTAATATGAAGTATGAAGCAGCTGACAGATAATTTAAGAAGAGTCACAGGTGTTTGGAAGTTAAAATCAAGCCATTAACCTCTCCGAGAGCTAGACATCCCCAGCAAAATTCAGTTAACTTGTTAGAGTACATCTGCCAGCAGATGGCCCTGTTAGCCAGCCTACTTATCTACCCAGATACTCAAAACGATTTTTGTTTATCACACAAAAATCACATGGCATTTTAATCCACTTCGATTACTTTGCTGATTATTTGCCTTACATTTGATATAAGACAAGCAGAGGCAAGATACTATTTAAAAAAAAAAAAAATTCAGCACAACTCAATGGCTGAACCTGGCTATCCAGTCTGCCCTACCATACACGAGACCAGTCATGAGAGGCTTTCAGGGCGAGCAAGTATGTTTCATTCTCAACAACTGTAAAATACAAAACCATATTTAGAGCATAGGCCACTTCTGATGCAGAAAGCAGTTAAGGCCCGTGGCACAATATCCACCCTTTCTTTCTCATACTTTGTTTGAACATTTGACTGTGAGAACGCATTGTTAAGAGAGCAAAACACTGTGTTCATGCTTACATTCAGTGGGATGAGTGTACCATTCATTGGTGCACTAAAGTTTTATCATACTCACATGACACATGTAACTTTATGGTCCTAGACAAACAGGCTGTTATCAAGACAAAAAAATTCTGAATTCATTGTACTGCCATTTAAGGGAAGTTTGACTTTGCATGCACTTTAAGGACAGACTCAAGTGGAGATGACATGGAAGGGATCTCTGTCATATTAAAGCTTCCAGCTTTAGATATTTATCTAAGCCAAACTATAAGCAAATCAGGAAAGAAGTGTAAAAACATTTAAATTTTTTTTTTCTTTCAATTAAATCTTTCCTCTTCTGCCTAAAAATACTAACTTGCTTCTGAGGCTGAGGTTTTGACATGTCCATTTCCTGACTTTTTTAAAATATTCTTAGCCTTTTTTGCATAAAAAGCATTCAGAGTTTTTAAGCCTCCAACTGGAAAAGCTACAGATACCGTATTATCACAGGCCTCAAGGCTGCCTGTACCATTTATAATCCATCCCGTCATCAGAGAACAATAAAGAAGAACAGATTGGTTTCTAGGCACAGTTTGTAACAAGTGTCTCACAGTCTGCTTCTACTTGCCTTCCTGCCAATTCTTCTTTACAGAAGCTGTGGCGTTCACATTCTTTGCAGCATTTTGCTATAGAATATTATCTTGTGATGGGGTCAAGCAACACTAACTCTTCAGAGTCAAACTTCTCTCCTTAGTCTAACTGAATTCTTAACAGCATGGGTAACAGCAGCTCTTCTTGCCAGCAGAATAGCCTCACTGTGCTTGCTCCTGTGAAAGAGAATACAGCACTTCATCTAGATGCAGTGTGTTTCTTTCCACCTCATTTTTTCTCAGCCACCTACTGCCTCCTCCTTCCTCCTCTCCAAAAATCCCCTGCCACCTGAAAACAGCATATTCATATTTTCTTCCACCTTGTTATACACACGGACGATAGGAAATATATTAGGAAGCATTCATAACATCAGATCATGATATGATGTAGAATATTAGCTACATTTTCCAGAGATAGGAAATCCTAATCTGTGTTACAGTTTTGAGGTTTTCTGAATATAAATTTAATTTGGGTCCACTTAAGTAGGCAGTTCTGCTGACCACCTCCCAGCACCTGAACTAGAGAAATCTTTTGCCCCAGAAGCCTTGCATTACTTAGTGTGATCTAAAAATACAGTGTGTTCGTCATTTTTCACCAGGATGCTTGCAAGCCGACTAGTATTTTGTTCATCCTTGAGAAGCATTCAGTATCTGGCAGGGTTAAGAACAAAGCTACTTTACAATTTCAGCTATCAGAAAGCTAATTTATATACAGCTCTTTCTCATTGGGATCATTTCCAGCATTGCACCATGCCTTTGCATGGCTGTTCACAGGATCTGTGCTCTACACAGAGACAATCTTTGGGCCCAGACACTGTGCACTCTGATCACAGGTTTGCTCTGATGGGCAGCCTGATGCTCCAAAACAAACTGGATTAGAGAAATATTTTTACCTTCTAACAAGTGTGCAAGCAGACTCAAGCATCTTTGTGATCACCCTTGAGCCATGGAAGACAGCACACTACCTCAGCTTTTGGAAGTAGATGGAAGCCCCCCAGCTACACTGCAGGCTGAAGACAACTCTAGGTTCCCCAGAAAGTAATTCCTTCAGCTTGTATACACATCATTAAAAAAAAAATTAAACCAGTATCTGAAGAAGCAAGACTGAAGGGCAACAGTTGGATACTAACTCAAAACTGAAGTTTCACACTGCATAATTGAAAGGGAGATGGGAGCATCCTTTAAAACACTACCAAAAATTATCATGCTCACAAGTACATCTACACAGATGGTCTAGCATCCCCTGAAAACATGTGCTTTCCTGATAAGCTCATACTACCTTGAAACACAAAATACAGTACATCTAAACTTCTGTTCTTATCCGAGCTCCTCAGAGTTTATAAGTTCCCTATGAAGAGCTGAGACTAACGCTGTGCACTAATACAGTGCAGCTGGCTGAAAAGGCAAGGTACCAAAAGATGAAGACAAGAAAAAAAAAAAGCAGATCATAATGTAGCAACCTAAACTTTTAACTGTTTAAGGAATTCACAGAATTCCAATTGCAGGATGACTGATAAAACAGTATTCATCCATGCTACTACTTCACTAGTGTTGTATACAATTTCACTTACATTGTGAGACAAATCTCTTTGAAAAAGACACTAAGAGAACACTTAGAGCATCTCTGAGCACAGTGGCTGCACATCAGTTAAGGGAGGCTGTATTCATACCATTGGTTTTCTTCCACAACACTCTAAGCAACCATTTGATACTAAGATATTGGTTCCTTCTTTTCAATCCACAAATGCATTGAAATGAAGGCTTAGTACTCCCAAGGGAAAAAAGTTCAACTGTTAATATGGGAAGGAACATAACTTTCTTTGGTTAACTGCGCTGAAAAAACTTATTATGCCCATAAAGACAAAGGATTTGCCAGCTAGAAGTGTTAGCCTACAACAGCTATCTGAATCTTATAGGCTTAATAACGGCTATTTTTCAAGTTCTGTGAAAGGTGATATGAGGTATAAAAGCCATTAAGGCAAAAAAAAAAAAAAGGCATGCTCTAATATTAAAATGCTACTATACCAACATATTATACCTGGTTGGTTTGTGTGCTTTGGAAACATTTGCTGCTTGCCTGCCAACAATTGGCAAGGGGCTATGAAGTATCTTTGCCAATTGCTCTGCCGCCTTCAGCTTAAGGAAAGGTGTTTTATTCTGAACCAGAACCAAGATGTTGAAGAAAAGGCAAAAGGAATTAGTGCACAGCTTGTAGCTATAGCAAAGCTATGAGAAGACAGACTATCCTACAACCATCATGTGTTTTTAGCTTTTGGGAAATGTGTATAAAAGTGCAAAAGCCAGTTCCTCGAACTTATATAAAAGAGCTAGTATAAGAACACCACTAGAACATGGAACAATTTTAACAACAAATTCCATATTGGCTTTACTCCCGGGCTCTAGAAAAAGCTGCATATTACACTGCCATTTCAAAGAGCTGCTCTTAATCCAATAGTAGTAATAACTGAGATATGGTCAGGTTTGGACTCTGATAGATAATAGATTTATTATTGGTGGAAAGCTATACATAAGGAAAAAAGCACAGGTGTGGTACATGTTTTATTCTATTTTCCTTCTGCCAGTATTTCAGGCAACCTAAGTAGTGAATAAGACACTGATGCAGTTAACATGTTACAGTGAGTACACAGCCAGTTTCAGAAAATGAGATGGCAACACATTACAAAATGTCCTTAGAGATGAATCAATGAGCCAGTAGCAACTGGTGCAGTTAGCACTACACTCATGCTTCCAGCCAAACTTGCATCACAACACATAACAGAGCATTCTTCACCTATATTGATAGAAAAAGAATAGCTTTTCCTTCAGATATCTTTAAATAAGTGTATTTTTAATGCCTATACAGGTTCCAAGTTTGCAACATTTGCAATTACAAACCTCCTGAGGTATGATTTACAAATATGAAATTGAACCTCTTCAACAGAGGTTTGCCCTGCCAGAGCAGGGTAACACAGTGCATGTTGTGCCCAGTGTGCTATTACAGCTGCTGCAGGATGTCAGTGTCCTCCTTACTATGGAGTAGAATGATCAAGTCTCTTCAATGTACAAGTAAGCATCACAACTGATGGATATACGTATCTAAGTAGAAGGAAGAAGTCAAGGTGACAAAAGACTTCTAGGTACCCAAAAGGAACTTTGGGGACATTTCAAGTCACAAATCAATTGAACCCCTCAATCTTTAAGGTCTTCTTTTGCTAGCTAGTTCCCATCCAGGTGCTGGTTGCAAACAAGAAAAAAAGTTTGGGAGATGCAATTGCTTGCACTTCCAGATTGTGTCAAAAAGTCTCCTCAGCGTTTTTGTGGCACAATTAATTCTCTATATAACCACTGAAAAGAAAACCATAAGACATTTAAAGGCATTTGTGTATTTATCCTTAACTTTCTGGACTTGGGTCTTTGTTATCAAAGGACACTGAATGCTGCTTCATCAGACTAGCAGGGGATGCTTTGATTCTACAAGCAAGAAATACTCACGGATCCTGGTGCAAAACCTGACAAACATTTGATGTAGTTACCTGCTTTATTTCTAGTAGATATGAAAAGAAGCCATTTCTTGCAGATTTCATCCATTTAGGAACATGAACTCCGAAGTACAATTCCCACAATGAAAATTTTAGCTGTGTAAGGATATAGGCTTTATACTTCACTAATCAGTACTATAGTAATTAATGGGTAACTATTTCTGTCATTCTAAGGAATGTGTATTTGATATAAGCATCACAATCAGAAAAGAATCAAGTGCATACCAACCAGGTGTACAAAGAAAGTTTTGGGGGTTATTAATAAAAAATACAACTGGTCACTTCCATTTTACTCATGTAAACAGTCTAATTACTTAAATTCAACAATTATAAATTGTAGAAGTTGTAAAGAATTCAAGCTTCCATGCAGATAATGTTTCACCAATATGTCTACCTAACACAGTGAATTCCCGCAACAATGATCAGTAGTACAAGAGTAATTTAGCTCTTTCTGGAGTCCATATGCATAGCCTTTCACCCTTAACATGATAAAAATGTGTTAAATCATTAATTAACATCATAAGAATTGCAAGTTGAAATAATTCCCCATTTTACTTCTTAAATACTCTTTCTCTTCTGCTTCTCTTCATGATCTTTAAAAGAGTTAAATGGAAAAACCTTGCAAATATTGATTTGTTAGAGATCACCATTTTCAGATACTGAACTGATAAAATATGAAACTCCTAACATTCAGGAAAAAACAAGTCTCATTTAATTCCCAAATGTCTCAGTTTTGTCACATAAGAGGAAACCTATAGCTCCAACAAGTAATTACAGATCAAACTCTGGATTTGTAACTGTTATATGAAAATATGTCAGCCTATCTAAACAGGGCTTTTTAAAGAGGTAATTACCTCTGTGATGGCTGTACCTTAAAAACAAATTTCTCTTAATGCTGGGATGATAACTCAGTGAAGTTGATAACTACTTAATTCTTCATCATCTCTCCAGCTACTTCCTAGATTTAACTTCCAATTTGGGGTACAAGCCCAAAATCTCTGGCTACAGCTACAGAACATAGGTAGAAATAAGAACAAAGTTAATTCTTCTGCTTCATGTATCAAACAGACATAAAAATTACAGATAAGACAGATATCCATATTCCCAGTTTTGTAGAGCAATCTTCATGCCATGTATTTGCCAGATACCAGGTTCCCCAGAAGACAGACTTACCCCTAAGCCAGGGGTCCTCAAACTACAGCCCACGGCTGGATACAGCCCCCCCCCCGGGTTCTCAATCCAGCCCCCTGGTATTTACAGACACACACACACACACACACCAGCCCCTGGGTGGGGGGGCGGGGGGCACCAAGCAGCTGCAGAT
>JAVJGJ010000001.1:26293203-26305040 GCA_035590215.1 Microhierax caerulescens
ATTGAGGAGAGCTAGGGAGAGGACATGCCTCAGGAGTGAGAGGGAAGACTGGTTTGGTGCTAGAATGCGGGGGGGTTATCTGGGTCACAAATGTTTTAGTCAAGAGGGAAAACAGATTTGTCAGGGAAGGAGAAGCAGAATTCTGCTTTGTGCATGATGGTCAGGAGGGAACTGACTGCACAAGCCCAAGTGTTTGCAGGCATGACTGCTCAGCCTTATGCTGTGTAATCACACATGGAGTCCCGGACTGCTCTTTCATCCTGAAACTCAGGGCTGGCACACGACAATGACAGGTTGGAGGACCTGTTTGACTGTCCTTTGTGCTACCAGAAAAGTACTGATGTACATCAAAGAAGCATAGCAGGCTGCATTAACCAAGATAGCATGGGGAACAGCAACCTTCAGACTGTCCTTGGGTGTGTACTTCTTTACATTCCTACTCACCAGGTCTCTGTTAAAATCCACGTGTGAATTGATAATCTGTTCAAGGCTGTGAGAAGAGTGCTTTTAGCTACCATGATGGTAAATGCTCTCATTTTACTGCCCCTTAATTTTCTGAGATGGAAAGGGATGCTGACCTGTCTTAGATAGAAACCAGGGTATTCATGGTAGTAACAGTCATGGCTTCACACTAAGAATCTCACAAGATAGAAATGTACTGTTTCTCCATATTGATGTAATTACAGCCCACCTAAGAGATGCGATGAGAAAGGATGTAGAGCACATTATAGTGAACTCAAAGTCAGGAAAGCCTCTCTAGGTGTTCCCAGTGATGGTGTACATTGATGCCAAGCAAGCAAGGAAGAATGGTGTGGGGGAAGAACTCAAAAAAATCAGCTGAATGCTACTGTGCAGAGCAGCTGTCCCACAGTGGTTCTGTAAGAGTTCCAAATGTCAATGGTTACTTTTCTTCCAACAGGGAAAAGAGCTCCTGAACAAATGCTTAAGGCTGTGCTGTACCTACATGTTCACAAGTGTTTTCTCAGCTGGATGAACAAATACATGGAATGAATACGTTCCCTCTCTGTGGTGTCTCCCTCAGCTAGCACATTTTGCTTGGTTAAACCTGAAGCAAATATAGAAACAAACGTAGATTAAAAATAATAAAATTAACTTTATCTTGTAGATCTACAAAAAGCTGTACTGACCCAGCTGAGGCCAAGTAAAAAAATGGCATATGTTGGTTCTGCTGCCAGGAAGTTTTCATCAAATTGAGTCCTAAAAACACCTCTGTGAAGTAGTATTCCTGGGGCTATCTTCCAGATGTGCAACCACACATAGATTTAATTGCTGTGTTTTCTGTGGCTAAGTTACTGCAACAACAACTCCCAGATAACAAAGCCAGGCAAGAGAAAGGAAATTACATTAACTTAACTGATGCAGTGTTAAAACTTCCAAGGAGCTTTCCTTGCTGGGTTGCTAAGCATTGTGCACATCACAGAGGTGAAGCTTTGCATTACAGTGTAAAAAATTCTGTAATCCATTGGGCACAACAGCACTAAAATGCAGCCACTTCCTAATGAAAGGGAATCAACTGAGAACTTAAACATACAAATTTAACCTTGTTTTACCCTAGCAATGTGACAAGATAGATGCAGATAGATGCTTTACTGATAGACACTTGTTACATTTCTATTCAGGCTCAATCTGTGGCAGTGGGGCAAAATCAGGTAAACACGATCCTCAAAAAGTCAAGGTAAACCAATGCAAAGACTAAAGGTAGCACAGAAACTCCTTATGAAAATTAAGCTGGAGACACCATAACCTACAACTTTGGACTTGGAGAGCCCAGACCTTAAAATTATTAAAGTCTTTTGTGTTATTTCACATGTGCATTCTGCATTAAGTATTTATAAAATATCTAATACTTACTAGCAAAAATTCCAACAGTGTTATGTAGGCTGGACCCCAATATCCAGTACAAGCCACTTGTTTAGAATTACCAAGCTCTTTATTTCCTGGCATGTTGCCCTCATTCCTTCAGAAACTCAGAATTACTTTAAGATTAGGTCAATTTGGAACCAAGTCTTGCATCTCAGCTTGGCTTTCATGACAGCATCTGTAGCATTAGCTGCCTGGTCACTTCATGGTACACCCCCTCCTCTCACCCCCGGTTACTTCATGCTACACACCATGTCTCCATGCTACAGGCATGTTGTTACAGTTTGTTACTAACCTTTGGAATTAAAACCTTTAAGGGTTTAAACAGCAAAAATCATAGAAGGTTTTACTGAAAATGCACAGTTGCTGGTCATGCAATAGAATAAACCAGCACATGTAATACTAGTGACCAGTATACCCTGTGTGCAATGCCCGAGGGAAATTTAACAGTAAGGTGAACTTCCACAAGCATGGGAAGAATAGAGGCAATGTATGTTGTCTGTATAGCTCCAGCAACCCACTCAAGGATCTTGTTCCTGTTACAGTATCTCCTCCAAGTCTGAATATATGGATGTAGCTATCATTCTGCCACTGAGGTCACATCACTGTCAGGTCATTTTCTGTTGGCGTTTTTTGTTGGTGTTTTGGGTTCTTTCTTTTAAATAAAGATACTCTTTATTTATTCAATGGATATTTAAGTTTTAACCCTCAGCTTATCCCTGGTCTTTTCATGCCTGGACATGAGACGATTGCCAAAAGCTAGTTCTTCAACAAGTGTTTCTGGCCCTCACCATGTAGTTCACAAATTGGGTTCTGCAAGTCTCCACACTGCACCCTTTTGGCATACTTTGGCACCTTCACAGAAGCCCACCCACCTATGACAAACCAAAATGTTAAAAGGTGTTAGGGAGACACATCCACCGTGGCCTGAGAGCTGCTTTGCACTGGGCGATGCTTGCAAGAGGCAGTGTGACCTGCTCAGGATATGGTAGCTTGCAGACTGATGCCATCCTCTGTGGCTGCAGCAGGGTCCAGAGTGCTATGCACTACCTCTTGGTCACACCTCTAGTTCCCTTCAGGTGTCTGCACGGGTGACTGCTGTTATTAAGCCTTGCAGAAAGTGACGGCTCTGAGGGCTGAACATGCTTGAGGCAGGAGGATGGCATCATCAGATCACCTGCTCTTTCATGGTCAGGGTGGAACCAGTGGGTTCAGTGCACTGCAGGCATCTGTACGTGCATTCATGCATGTGTTCACCCATGTATTTGTTCATCCATTCATCAACCCAGAGGTATGGGTAGGAGATGACACTTGCAGGGTTAAGAGCTTTTCAGACACAGCTGGGCTTGCAAGACTGAAGCGATGGCTTTCATGGGCCATAGGTATTGTCCCCATCAGGGTCCCAAGTGCTAGAACTTAGACCTGCTTATTGGGCAAACAGTGTGCATGGAAAATGTACCATATCTAGGCAGCTTGCCAAAAGCTGCCTGTATTTTTACTGTATTTTTACATTTTAAATGTGTCCCAGCTTAGAGAGCCTCCATTTTGTTGGAGGAGAAATGTTGACAAGCGGGGCACAAGTAGTCAATCGTGCGCAGTGGGTAGCTGCCTAAAGGAGGAGGAGGCAAAAACGTTTAACTGCTTGTCTGATCAGGCATTACAGGCTGCCCCTCTGTGGGCTGCACTTTGCTGGGCACGGGTGTAGGGTTTGCATGTTCCAGTAGTCAGTCAGGGCTCTCACCTGCCCTGGGCTTTTGTCATGCAAACCATATGTCAAAGAGTTCAGAGGGTACAAAATCATCCAACTGCTCCTCCTGATGAAGCAGCACCAAGCTATTCCTTCAGATCAAAGAAATGCAAGGTCACTGTTTCAACTGAGGACATGGTACCCCTTTTGGGGGCACCCCAGAGCAGGGCTGCAGCACCTACATTGCTGGAGGACTAGGGTGGGTGCAGACCCAGCACACACCACCCCCTCCATGGCAGCGGTGCTTGGGGAAGAGCTGCTCACTGCATTGTGTCATGGGCCGGATGGACCACGGGGCTGTGCTCCACGTGGGGGCCAGCAGCTCCATGGCCAGTGCCTTGCAATGTGGGGTACAAATCGCACACAAGCATTGTGTTGCAATTTATTTTTTCCAAAATCTTTGCAGCCAGTAGGCAAAATGCTCTTCCCAGTGAGCTGGCAGTGCACAGCCCCTTGCAAAAAATGCATTTCACAGAAGCCTGCTGCACCTGGTGAAACAACACAATGAACTACCTTGAATTTAAACCGGTGTACCAAATATCACCTCCTGACCTGTTGCTATATGGCTAGAAGTTTCATTTGGGGTTTTGTTTGTACAGACCAAGAGAACACAGCCTTTTTAGCAGGTGTTTCCGGCACAGAAAGAAAACAGCCCCTGTGGTTAAGCTGTGCAGTTTACTTCAGCTCGCTTTGACAGTCAGCGCCAGGCACAAGTGGCTACCCCACATTAGCTGAGCCCCTGCAAAAAAACTCCAGAACCTGGAGAGTATTTTAACACCCAGAACTAACCTCAGTATTAATATTACCCAAAGAAGGCAAGTTTAAAAGAGAAAACAAAACCCAATTTATTTAATTTTCTGCAACAGTGGCTGCAGAAGCTGGGCTAGGGCAGCGGTGCAGTGGGTGCTGCCGGCAGCTCCCATCCCAGCAGAAGCTTCCCAGCCTCCTCTGGCCCCTTGCACACATCCCTATCACTGGACTTGCTCACCCCAACCTGAATGAAAGTGTGGCTCCCTTTCCACCAAGGAGACTGAGGAAAAACAAAGACCTGTGAAGGCTCTTGAAGGAAAATTCAGCAGCAAAATTAAGCTGAAAAATACAGTGATGGAATACATGGTAGTACTCCCATGGGCAGAGTACAGCCAATCCCAGCGTGAGTGCAGGAAGCAAAGAAAGCTTCCTGGGCTAAAGATTTGGGTGCATGCCTATCTCTACACCTCCAACCATACAGTAAGTACTGAAGCAAGTTCAGCTTTCTTCTTCTTCCACAAGATTTTCCCACCTTGTGCTGAAGAAGCAAGCAATAATCTTTTCTCTTGTTCTTTTTATGGCTACAAAACTCCAAAGAAGAGCTTTGGGTACCTACCAATTTTAATTGGGTTGTTGGCACCTGAGTTGAAGATGCCACCTTGAGCACTCCATCTCCCATTCCTGCCAGTGGTCCCTTCCCTTTGTGCTTCTCCAGGGCAGAGTCAATGTGCTGCCTTTGAGTCAGCCTGGGACTGCCAAGACTGCGGGGAAGCCTGCAGGCACACAGTTTGTGGCCATAAGGTTTCTCACCCACTTGATTTCCTACTACATATGCACAGAAGCAGCTTTGTTTTGACAGTGTGTCTTCCTCACACCTCTCCTCACCCACCATCCAGAAACAGGGTGTTCCTCTTACTAAGAGCATGGGCACATTAAGAAATTGAGGGTGTGAATTTACAGCCTGTCATTTGTTCCATGGTAACTACCCATGTGTATAGATGCTCCTACTCAGCAAAACACAAGGTAAAAAGGTGTAAATGACTTCACCTTTCATCAAAGAGCAAGAGCATTCACCCAGAGGTATTTTAACCAAGCTTTGCCTTACTTCTGGCCTAATCCAGTCCAAATGTCTCTTTCTTTCATGCAATTAGCTCCCTGGCAAAGATAAAGCTTTCACATGGCCTTTAATCAAATGGCCTGTCCCTTTTTTTTGGGGTATCATATTTGTGTTCTCCAGTACAGGATAAGGAAGATGTTAATTCTTCTTAAACAGGAGCACAGTCAGTCTCTCACTGAACAGGACCTGTTATCTCCCATTAAGTGGGAGATAAAAGGACCCAGTAGCCAAATGCTTGTTAATGTAGGTAGGAACTAGCATTTAAATTTCAGAACAGCAGTGAGATTACACAGCAAAGAGCTCTCATCTTATCTTCAGACTTGGAGTTGCACACTTGCAGTTGATCAGGCGAGTTGAAAAATTCCCCAGTCACTTTAATTTATGTGAAACAGCCAATTTTTGGTCACCTTGAGCCCAATGGCATTTATGTGTGAAGCATGGGTGACAAATGCTGGGAATGCTGATGACAAACATTTCTGTGAAAAATTTTTTGTCCTGAAATCACCTTCCAAGGAATAGTCCAGGAGAAAATTTACTTAAGGACTAGTGAATGTTACAGGGAGATAATACTCTTTGCTGTAGGAGGATATGCTGCATCCCCTGCAACTGGGTTGGAGATCACTGAGCGGAGGAGGTGTTCAGGGGGCAGACCCCAGTGTCTGTCATTAGTTGCTTCTTGGTGTAGCTAACAAAGACGCTAAAATTCATATAATTTGTAACTGCATACTGGACATGCTTTATAATTAAAAGCACTCCTAAGTCATAGCAGCAGTGGTGCAGCACACAGTAAAGGAGAGGGAGGTTTGGCTGATACTGAAGGAAGGACTATGCATCTGTGAGCTGCTCCCTCTTGTCTCATTGTGTCCTGATAAAACACAGGAGCGTGCCTGAATCTCACCAGACTTTTTATATAACAAACAATGTCTGGCACACAGACAGCAGAGGCCTCCTTATTTCACTGCAGTGAAATAAGTGAAGAAAACTCCTTGAATGTTTTCTTATGTGTGCGGACCTCAGAGGACAAGACCTAGTCCTTTCTGCATGTACCTCCCTTTTCTCCTCCATGAAGGGGACGACGAGAGTGGGTGGGAGAGCTCATCTTCTCCCTGAAGGCACTAAGGACCGAATTATTGTTTGCTTGAATTGTGGGTGTAGACACACACTGAAGCAGCTCCAGCTCTCCTCCCCCAGAACCTCAAGTAAAATTACCAAGCGCTTAACCAGGTGGAAGGAATAGCTTTTCATAGCAATAATTCATCTTCATCTGGCATACACTTCTGTAATGAGACCACATCAAAAAGTGAAACTGCAGTCTCATGCGGTTGTTTGCAGAGTAGATGAGTCAGAGCCTCTCTCTTTCCATGCTGCAGCTTGCTAAACCTGTGCAGAGCTTAATAATTTCCATTCCTTTCAGAAGAGAGGGCCATGTTCATACGGGATGATCACCCTAACACTCTGAACCATGTAGGGAAAGATTTTAAGGTCTTAACCTTAATGTGTAATTGATGAACAATACTTCATTTAAATTGTTAGATTTAACACTAATCTGCTTTGGCTGAAAACCTCATGGGTAAAAATCCAAGAACAAGCAGGTTTTGTTGTTAATTCAGTGTCCAAATCAGCTCTGGATTCCCCTCTGGATTTAATTCCAGCTGAAAAATAGTTGGGGACCATTTTATGAGTGAGAATGACTAAAGAGGGAGGGCTCTACCTATTGCATTAGCATCAGGCCATGCATTCGCGCTGCACATCCCTCACACCCTATCAGTGTCCATCCCTGTCTCAGCAAATCCTAAGCCTGACATCAGCTCATCACAGCTGACTTTATAGACTCTCCAGCAGGAAGCCTCAAAAGTGGCTGCTGTGAGATTAAATGTCTCAGATCTACAGGGTAGAATAAGCCTGTCTTGATCCTGGTGCAGAAGTTGAACTTCAAACATTTAGGCCCATAAGCTTGCCTTTGTCTCTAATTCCTCCAAGTTTTGTTTGATTCTACATCAAATATAGGCTATCATACCTTTATGGCACTTTGTTGCACAAAGTCATTCCTGGAAGATTCTAGTTCTGCCTCTGGTGTGGCAGGTGAGGAAGAAACCAGTTTTAAAATGCATTTAACTTCAGAAAGACAAAAAATTAGCTGTGACAAGTGCCTCCATCCCTCTAAATGGCATTTTAATATAAAATAAGGTTAAAATGGAAGCAGAAATCTATTTTGTTATATCCCTGCCCACAGTTTCAAGAGCAGTGTCTCAATCATGCATTATATAGCTGAATATGCTGCTTGTTGGGAAAGACTTTTCCTTAGGGATCAGACTAACCACAGAAATAAGGTGATCACTCTAGTTGCCTGAATTCCTAAGAAAACAAGGATTGTGTGATTGCTCTCTGCTTGTCCCTCTCCTCTCCAACAACTTCTTCATGTGTTGGCAAATTTCAATCAAATTCTGTGGAGGAGCAAAAACCTCAGAGATACTCAGTTCTTTAAAATGTCATGGGAATACGCAAACAACTTAAGTGAAAATGCTGTGAACTGAGCTGAACTAATCCACCTTTGAGACACAGATCCCTGCGAAGGACAGCTTCACCTGTTCTGCAGCAACATACAGGCACCACAGTGGCAATAGCTGTGGCAGGACTCACCAGACCAGTATCAGAGAGGGTGCAGGAGGGTCCCAGAAGCTGTGTCAACTGTGTTCTGTGCACAGTGTCTGTCAACAAGGGTGAAATGAATCTCCGCATCTTCCAACATCATAGTGTGGGCATCCATGGCTGAGTTACCTAGACTCCTTTTACAAACGAGACTGAGAAACGTGCTTTTCTGGGGCCCAGGTCACCTTACCAATGCCTGGAATAGACCAAAGAAATTGTGTATCAGAAGTACCTATTTATCTCTGCTATGTTTCTAGTCTTGCTTTTTGGGAGAGCAGGTGGGAGTTGGAATCAAACCCCTGCCCACACCATCGGACATCTGCAAAGGGCTGGCAACGACAGAGCCTGTGAGCACACTCCCGCAAGGTGAGGAGAGAAGAATACAGCCACAGCTGTGTAACCTACAGCTGCTGATTGCTAGTCTTTCTCCTCTGTTCAAATCCGTAAATACTTCTTTTCTGACAATTGTTCTGCAGTGCCATGCAGATGGGCACGTGGATCTGAAACACTTTGAAACACCAGCTGTTGGGCCAGCAGCTCTGCTCTAAGCTGTGCTCAGTTACACTGTTCCAAAAGCAAACCCTGCCCAAAACCACTGGTGTGTAGAGCTCATATCCCAAGGGGACCATATGTCATCAGAAGCCACCTGGTCTCTCTAGCACCCGCAGGACTTCACAGGAGAGCACCAGTCCCACAGCACGTGCTCTTGAAGGCTTTCTGTGTCACTGCATCTCAGGCACAAGGTGACCTTTACCCAGTCACTGAGACTGTGCAAACTGCTGCATGCTTGGCAGGCTGCTCCCCAGCGGTCTGCAGCAAACCCAGTGCCACAGCTCGAGTCCCAGCAGGGTGAAAAGCTCTGAAGTCAGAGGCAAAACTGGTTTAGGGTGAGGCTTTATCTTGGAAACCTTTTCTTTAGCAAACCAAGGTCTCCAGGCCTTGGGTTTCCCTACCAGTTTCATAATGTTTGTAGTAAGTACGCAGGCTCCAGAGCACCAAGGAAAATACCAGCAATCTCATTGCCATGAGCACTACTGCACTCTGGCTGCTACCACTTGTTGTCACTGGGTGTCACAAACCTGACCTCTCCCCACACCCTGGGGCATTCACATACGCTCTGTCCTCTCTCCACTGTCCTCCTGACCCAGCACCTCCGAAGCAGCCACCCCACACGCTCCTGAGCTTCTTCCCATGGGTGCAGGATCAAGCTCCTGGGCAGAGCTGCACTGGCCAAGGGGCAGCTGTCCCATCCCCTGTGCCATAGTCCCCTGAGCTGGGGACACGTTCCCTGAGCCCTGGGGCAAGGTTTGAGAGGGGAGCAGGCACTGGGGAGGCAAATGTAGAGTCATGTAGGTGTCAGAGCCTGCTGCAGCACAAGTACAAAGCAAATCTGCTTTTTTAAGGGAAGTATTAGAATTTTCCTTTAATTCTGCCTGAGGGTGCTGGGCTGGGGGTGGCCTTAGCTGCACTCCTGTGCTTTCTTGTGACAGATGCTGACCCCGTAGGAGAGCCCTTCAATTTGACCAGCAAATGCAGGTCATTCCTCATGTGGCCCTTTGATCAATGAATTCCTAGTTTGGGACATCACCTTTGTTGTTCTTCTGCCAGCAGAAGAATTAGAGTAAATTGCCCAAACACCCTTTTGAGCCACAAGCCACACCAAGTAAACAGCTTTTGAAAACTGGAGCTCAATGCTGAGGAGAAGCTCCCTTCAGCCACGTTTTCTCTTCTGATTTCTTCAGTTCTCAGTAACGTTTTTTCACTTTTTACAGCTACAGTTATTTCCTTTCACTACACTTCAGCTCCTACCATTCTGCTTACAGCAGCCCACCTCTCTCTCCTCCTTCCCCCTCCTACCTTCTTTCAAGACCTTGAGAGCAAACCACATCCTTACATTCCTCTCATTGTTAGGGCCTCCACCGCTGCTGCTGTTATGGCTCTTCAATACTTTTTGATCAAGTGCTCTAGTGCAGCTCTGAACCTAAACTGCTCTTCAGATGTTCCCATCTGCAGGTGTGCAGACCATCCCAATAAGCTAGAGTTTACATATGTTTGAACAAAGTTCCCCATAATTACACCGTATATACCTCAAAACTGTAAATTATTCTTTGCAGTAACTGCAAGCTCTTTGTGAATTCGAAACTCAGTGCAGGTTTGTGGTCCTGTAAAAATAGTTTGCTAAACAAACTGCTGGACCCTTTAGAGAAAGACAGAAAAAAGGTGGTTTCTGTTTGTGCCATTTACTGTGGGCTGAATTTTGTGGCTGTTAATGCTAAATCTGTGCATTGTTGGGTCATTCGGTGGTTGACTTGGACTTGAGCTAACTGAAGCACAGGTATGCGACCAAATTTTCTTAGCAATGCTGGCAGCATTCACACTTACCTGCAAAGACCAAGGAACAGTAATCACAAACTCCAGCTGGTGTCAGCTCTTACAGACTGCATCTTCTCCATCATTCAGCTTGCCAATATTTATCATACTATGACCCCAACCCTCTTTGCACTATAGAAATGTTTGGGTTTATATTTGTCTTAGGGGAGTTGCCTTGCTATGACCAAACAGCAGCTCTGTCACGTTCAAGTGGTTTTGCAGCTTGATCAACATTTGCTACACCAACAGGGAGCTTCCTCATTGACCTGGGACCATGCTGCAGAGAGGCACAAGATGCACACCTGCTTCTTAATGGCCTGTTCTTTGTATGCACTAAGCCTGTGAAAAGAAAATTCTTTGCAAGGGTTGTACTGTATATGTGGGAAGACCAACAGTGGATGCCTCTGGACTGAAAAAGACAGGGATTTGTTGTACTAAACTGGCCAGATGGGGAGCAACAAGAAAAACATATTGCTGTTTTGACAGCTGGTAGCTGGAACCCCCTGATTCACTGTGTGGCCAATGGGTTCAAACCTGAGAATGTGGTCCCCACATCAGGAGGTGATATTTCCACTCCTGAAGGTCTTGTCCCAAACAACTTTCAGAATATTGGATGCAAAGGAATTCACAGGGGAGTTTTTCTCCCCAAACATTTGGCATGGTCAGTTGGCATGGAAGCATGCTCCTACAGGCTGGCTCCCTTGGTCAAGCACAGTTCCTCCTGGGGAAGCAAAAATATGACTGCATTGTCATACTATGGATGCTTTACAGCTCCAGTTGGGCTGATGAGGCACATGACAACTGTACTCTCCACAACTCCTGCCTCTTTGTTGAGTTCAGATAGGTCTGGCCCCAGCCCCAACCCCTGATCCTCAATCCACAGAGAAAAATGGATGCCCTGCACCACCCTCATAAGTGACTGTCCTACCTACCTAGCTGATGTTCTGAAGCCATGACCAGATCCCTTCGATTACTTCTATATGACTAGTGAACGTCCCTAAGAAGTAACAACAGAAAACCTATTTTTGCAGTCTTGAGTCTGACCTTGTTTGATTCTGTCTCCTGTTTGCCCTCTGTTTCCTGCACAGTATTTGTGAGATCAAGGACAAGCAGACCTCAGTCCATCATGATCACTGCCTGACCCAGCTGCGGCTTCTGGACTCACATCCCACTGGGAGCAGAAAACCATGAGATGCTTGCAGCGATGCAAAGTCCCTCACAATGCTGTTACATAAAACTGCACACACTGGAGGCACACAATGAACTTGTCATTATTTTGCTCCAGGTTTTTGGGGGGTGGGGGGTGTTGCACCTCTTGCTGTC
>JAVJGJ010000001.1:26305140-26328990 GCA_035590215.1 Microhierax caerulescens
CATTATTGTGCTCCAGGTTTTTGGGGGGTGGGGGGGGTTGCACCTCTTGCTGTGTTTGTGGTATTATCCTGGCAAGTTTCTCTTGCAAATTCTGAGGCTCCAACTGCTCTCAGTGTCCTGCAGCCCAGTCCTGAAGTCTGTTGCACCCTGTTAAACCCAGGTCAAAGTTGGACCTGACATTGTGGTGAGCCTATCTCTTAAGTGCCACATCAACACAGGCACATGCTTCCTGCTTTGGGAACTAGTGGCTTTAGCTCAGGCACCTCTGCATGCTGTTGCCTACATGGGCTATGAATGTCTATCAGAGGCCCATCTTCTATGTCTCTCATCCCCAGCCAAGTCAGGGAATGGTAAGATTTAGATTCAGCCTTGTTATCAGCCATGGTCCTGCCACAGCCTCTGGGATGTCCACATGGCCTTGTGGACCTGTTGCTGCTGACCTGTTGCTGCCACCCCAGATACTGACACATCTCCTCTCTTTTGTTTTGATTGTGGCTCAGCTTTCTCAGGCTGCTGCCTCTTGGAGACTTTTTCAGTAAAACAGTTGATTCACCACCTCCTTCTCTTTGGGCTTCAGAGAAATTGTGGCTCACTTCTCTGCAATATGTACCTGCCAGGGCAACACCAGCACAGGGTTGTGCTTCAGAGTCCCCATTGTCTATGTTTCCCACCAGAAAAGCACAGCATCACTTTCACAAAGCAATAGGAGCTCTGGGAGGCTCAGGTCCAGTAAAAGGCTTTTATTTTCCTATCTTCTTATAGACCTGCAAGTCCTCAGAGGCCCTGGCACAGCTTTTTTTTCCACAGCACAGGGATTTTTTTAAGGATTACATGATTATCTTTAGCACTCAGTTGCTCACATACCTCTGCCCTGTGCAGAAATGAATATATAATTTCCATTCACAGTCATGCTGACTCTGCCCATCTTCTGCTGCAGCTTTGTCCATTGCTCTTGTGGAGAGCACATCTGAGCTTCCAGGATTTTGTCTTCTCTCTTCCGATGTCACGTGCCTTCTACCAGTGCTTCAGACTTCTGTGACATGATGCAGTCCGATGCTGCTTCTGCATCTCACTCTTCATGCCTGGTACACTCATGGCTTCTCTTGTTTGTCACAGCACGTGCAGCTCAGCAGACTGATTTTGTGGAGTCAAAGGTAGGGTTTTTTTCATGCCACTGCATCTCAGGTTTCAGTTTTCCCACTCTTTTGGTTGTTTTGTCATCAGCACAACGTCAGAGCACTACCCTGCAGACATCTAAGCTCCTCTGCTCAGCAAATGCCCTGTTAATTCTGTATAGTTCAATAACATCCCTAAGCAATTTGCCCCAGATCCCAATGAGAACTTAGTCTTTATTCAGGAACCCAGTTAACCAACCCCTTCTGCCTTAGTTTTTTCCAGAACCCATCTCTATTTTCATATGCTATTTGTACACTCTGCTAAAAGCCATATCACTCATGTATTTAATACACAATGCAATGATATCCCTCCAGTCTCTGTTGTGAGTTTCAGAGAGTTAACTTCACCAGTGTTGGCTGACACCTATTGCAAAAATCAAGTTCACCAGAGCTAGATATTCTCAGGGGGAAAAAGAAACTTCCCAACTAATCTTCTCTTTGCTAGGCAAGGCTCATAGTATTTCTTTTGTCTGTAAATTAAAAGTCAAATTGTGACATCCCTGTAGTGGGAGCCAAATGCATGTGTCATCTATGAAAGCAGGAAGATAATTTCTTGAGTAAAGATGCTTCATTTTCTTAATACCTCTGGGCATTCAGGGAAAATAGAAAAGCTATGGCCCTGCACATCTCAGAGCCAAAAACTTGAGGATGCTCCAAAGCAAGTCTATCAGTTTTCTTGGCAGCCAGGTAGAAGGTTGTGGAAGATGTGGAGCAGAGTCAGAAACTCCTCTCTGTGAATTAATTTCCTCAAGTTATGTCTTGTTCTACATCAGGAGCCTGAGACTCCATATAGGTACCCCTGACTGTTCCCACTGTAGAAAAAAAAAAATCTTTCACATCCCCAAGGAACACTTTTGGGAACATCGGTCATTTCTCCCCAGTATTTTATCATGGAAAAGTGAAATTCTAAGGGTGAAAAGACCATAGTTGCTCACCTCACGACTATTCTCCTTGGTCATGCTAAACCCAAATGCTTGCTCAGGTTGTGTTCAGTCTCTTCTGTTCACCTGCGAAGGACATGGGAACATTTTGAAGGTGATGCCATTTCAGTGAGGCTTGTCAATTGGGCACTAAATCCTTACTGTAAGAATGTCCCTATTGCACACATGGAGGTCAGTCCAGCCCAGAGTCCACTTACTCTGGGGAATGCAAGAGCATGCTCAGAAAGAGAGGTAGGGGAAGTGTGGAGGGACCTTCCCTCTGCTTTACCCTCCCACACTCAGCATCACTCCCTCAGGGAGAATTTGATCTCTAAACTTGTCACTGATGAATCAGATGTTAGCTCAGCCCACACCCTTAAAAAAGGCATTATGTTGATCATCATGATTACGATCTGTTAAAATAGTAAAGTGCTCAATGCATTGTTATAGTTTTCCCTTCTCTTTCTGTCTCTCATGCTTACCTACTCCCTATGCCTCAGGGAATTGAAATGCTGGAAAGCCCCAACCCTATAAAGTTGTGTTACAAATCCCTTCACAGCAAATTCTGCAGGTCAAACCCATCAGCAGAAACATTTCTCAGCAGGGGAGCTAGGACAAACTCAAAAGTACCCATCAGCACCAAGATCCCTCATGACTGATCCAAAAGTACCTTACAAAAATGTCACCGTCATCTCCCCATTTCACAGGGGGGGCAGGGCGAGCCATGGCTCCCCCTGTGTCACCGAGCTGCGGCAGTGGGGTGGGGACAGCCAGGATGTCTGTGCAGTTCACAACTGCCATTCATCCTCCTGCCAGCCACCAGCCAGCCATGGAGAGCAGGCTCGGGCAAGGTGAATCCACTTGGGTCAAGCTGATCCTGAAGCGGTCGGTTACACCAGCAGTCAGTTTGAGGTTGTGTATCAGAAAGTCACTTGTGCAGGCTCACACAGGCCTGGTGCAGAGCCTGGTTAAATGTAAAAGCTCCCCATTGCCCTGACCTGGCTTTGGCCAAGCTCTGTGTGATGGGAGAGGGATTAAACTGCAATGTTTGTTGTCTAAGCCAATGCCCTCATCACGAGCCAAGGCTGCAACTCTGGTTTAGTTTGTCAATAATTCTATAACAGATCACATACAGCGCAAATTCCACATGCTACATAATACTTTCAAATACATATGTGTAAATTTTAATGCCCAAGATCCATTAGAAGTCCTAAACAAGTCTCTTATGAAATCCTGTGAGCTTTACCCTTATGCAGATGTGTGCCGCGTCAAACACTGCATCGTTCACAGCAGGATGGCGCTGACACTGGCTTCTAAGCAGCAGATAAATGCAAGTGTTCAGTCAAGATAATAGCCAGAAAGTCACTTAGCATTATATACATTAAGAAACCAGAGTTTTCTAAGAAAGAGAAAATTCAGCAGCTACTTATGTGTTACAAGAGGTTTGGCATAAAGGACATGTAAGTCTCCCTCCAGTTGCTTCTACATAACTAATTCATCTTCCAAGTTGAACAGTATCAGCCTTGGGTCTCTCCCCTGGCACTCTGGGGCTGGCTGCGCGCCTTTGGCCACCGCAGCCGTGCCTGTGGCTAGCGGACACACTCAACCACACCTGGGGAAGTTGACATTTGCAAGGGATCTTGATTTTGAAAGCAAAGCCTGCTCTTTGGAAAATATCACCCTTTTGTGGTACCTGAACAGCCATGGAGCATTTTGGGAAGGCAGCGCAGCAGGACTGGGGAGGTGCCCAGGTCCTGGTGGAGAGCTGCCCTGGGCTGGCTCACATCCCCCAGGGCATGGCCAGGAGCTGCCGGGGCGCTTTGCGAGAGCTGGCACCCGCTGGAGGCTTCTTGGAAATGCTGCAGACATGGGCAAGCGAGCACCTCACGCCGTGCGGAGGCACCATCGGTCGTCGTTTCCTTCCTCTTTTCCAGATACAGAAACAACTACTGCCATACACAGGCCTGTGACCTTCTACTCCGCCCCTGCATGAATCATACCGACAGCTGCCCAAGGTGAGAGGAGTAATGACAGAAATCCCCCCGCCAGCCCTGTGAAGGGTGCTTGTGAAAGACCTGAGACAGACACATCACTCATTCACTTCTTCATAACCAGAAAAGCAGCGATAGCTATTATTTTGTTTTCTCTAACTCATTCACAGCTCGTTCAAGGCCAGCTCTCCATGCTAAGGAAGGGATGTGCCACAGGGTTTGGCTCGGTGCTTTGAGATACCCCCACTCCCCACCCCCCAAAAAAACGCAGGAGCTGGAACCCAGCAAAGCTGAGACATGCCCTCCGGACTGTGATACCAGCATGGCAGTGCCTGCTGGTAATGACTGGGTTGTTACCAGGGCTTAGTAATGACTTAGGGAGACACTAATTTTAGAAATGGCACACAAAATAAATCTGTTACTGCAAGGGCACTTGCAAGTGACAGAAGTCTGACTGAGGCAGGACCAGCTCTGCTTGAAGAGTAGGGCAATTCCTGTGATGCATGGTAAGGAGAGCCCCGAGGAGCATCTCTTCTGTCCTGCCTAAAACCTGTCTCCCTCAGGCTGTGTTGGCAGGGCTGCCTGGTGGCGATGCTTTTCTTCTGCCTCCGGGGCAGCACGGGCCATGCTGGCCCACAGCAGCTGCGTGGCTGCACCGCCCGATGGAGAGAGAGGTCCAGGGCGGTGGAGAGGCCACCATAGCTATGGTTAAGCAGTTAGAGTAATATAAACGTCTAGATACTCACAAAGGTGGTTTTCTCCCTGAATTTTGTCTTCCATACCTGGCAGCTCAGAGCACAACATAAAGGGCACACAGGTCAGCTAGGACAGGTACACGTGGATCAGGTCAGGACTTTTTGCTCTAGCAGCTGTGAAGGAATTCTCTGAGACATAAAATATGTTTCCTCACATCCAGAGACAAAAGTTCATTACTGTTGTTTCAGAGCAAGAGAGTTTGTCTAACCCAGTTGTGCTCATATCTGGCTTTCTTCAGAGGCTGAACCGGTAATTAAGTCCAGGCAGTCAACTTGCTCACAAAGGTGAGAGCAGACAAGCCATTCTGGTGTTATGAAATGAAGCTTTTCATTCTTTTTATATTGACCTGAGCCCTGTGTCGCAGAGGCATTAGGAGAAAGTGCTAAGAGACATGAATTGCCCCATTTATTTGAAATTATTGTAATGGCTGTATTCACTTGAATGCAATAGCAGTACAGGAAAGCCTGCTATGTCAGAGTGCCGACATTTCTTTTTTCTTTGTGTCGATCCCTGTGGTGATTTATTTCATAGTGGTGCCATGTAGGAAAAGATTGCTGTAAATGCATTTTCTTTATCAACACAAGCATCAGCTAGTGTGTGTTCATACACACTAGCAATCATGGAGTACCCACAAAAATTGCACAAATATTTACAAACTGTTAATTACAAATTTCAGGCAAACCAATACCAATTATATCTAACAAGTCTGAAAAATATCCTGTATAAAAAATAAAGGGGCAGGGAGGGAGGATCAGAAATGTATTTTTATTATTTATTCTTAGAAAATATTTCTGCTGTATGCTGCAGATCACTGGGAAATCTGTACTTAATATAATGTGTGCTCACCACATTTTGCAAATTACTGAAGGAAAAAACTTCTTTTTTCTGCTAAAATAATAGTTTCCAAATTTAATCACAATTACATATCTGTTCAACTTTTTATCCAACTTGCAAAAGTCAGTAAAAGAATTAGCGACCCAAAATTACTTTTTCTGTCAAAATGAGAAGTCAGACTGACAACATAAGAGCGCTATTGGTGTTCTCATTTTAAATTTTTCGGTTTCATTTAAGTTTTTCGAAGTATTTTCTTTCTTAAAAAAAAAAAAAACAACAAAACCTTTTAGCCTATCTTAATAGTAAGTAAAAGTAAAATTAGCAGCCGAGTAACAGACTGGAGGGGCAGTTTGAGAAGACAGACAGGGAGCGTTTGGGCACAGTCTCTTCCTTCAGCTGAACAGCTTGCCCTGCCTGCCGCAAGGCTGCGCTTTGTTTGTTTCCCTCAACCTGCTTTTTTTTCACAGCAAAAAGAAGTTGAAACGTAACATGTGTGCCTAGCTGTCGTTTGAATGTATTTTGAATATTAGAGCCAGTTTTTTACCACCGAGCTGTACCCAGTGACCCTGTTGCCCAAGCAGCACTGGCAAAACCACCCTGGTAGGGTTTTCTGGGAACCCCCAGCAGCCCCACGCCGCTCACGCCGCAGGCAGCGCGGCTGCAGGTGTGCAAGTCACACCCCAGTAAGCCATTGGGCCAAAAATTCGGCTGAGTTCTGATATGTTCAGATTTCACTCTCTGCATTTGAATTGCCACACTTTTTGAGCATCAGTTCTATGGCTCAGGGAAAGCTGCATAATTACCGAGACTAAAATAATGTGCTTCATAGTTCGTTCCCAGCGAAAAGTGCCTTTTAGCTTTGACAGTCTGGAAATAACCAGGCTGTGAAATCTGGAACCGTTTTGTTCTTTTTTTTTCACAGCACCAAACCAAAATCCCCCTGTTATTTTATCCTCTCTCCTGTCTGATTTTAAAAATCAGCCAGCTTTCAGTGGCCTTGCACCTTGCACTGGCTCTAGGATGCACAATCAAGTGTATATCAACCCTAAATCCCCTGTGCATCCCATATTGTCAGCTCAGCCATCTCAGGAAAGCCTATCCACTCTGCTTCACTGAACTGCCTGCAGACCTTGAAGTCTTCATTTCATAATATACTGTAACTGCCTTGTGAAGCAAAAACAGATGAGATGGGGTTTTCAGTTGCAACGCGATTCTGGAGCATATCTTCGTCTGGCTTTGTCTGATGCAACAGCTCTCTGGAGCTTTCTGGTTTCTGATTCTGGCATCTCACAGCAGAAACCAGAACACAGCCACTGCTCTTCAACACATAAAAACAGCAGCAAGAACTGTTGTAAACAAAGCTTAACCCACAGAGGAAAGAAGACCATTTAATAGAACATACTAGCAAAAATCTGTCTTAAAAAGAAGTTGAAACCAGGTAATAAATCCACTAGTGGAATGGGGACCATAACACAGATGTCTGCAATTGTAACAGATTTGAAGATTCACAAGGTGACATTTTGCATGTGATCTTTAATGTTCAAACAGTAACAATTGCTACTTTTAAATTATGGTTACAATACCCAAAACTTTCAGTGGAGAGGCATTGCAACAGCTGAGATGTAGAAACATATTTCTTCCAAAAGCAAAAGGTTTTTAACTGAGGACTGCAAACACCTAGCCACTTGTGTAACTCTGCATAAGTATGATGCAGTTCAGGTTCTTTTACAAACATGTCAGTTTTAGTGTTTTAGGGGGCAAAGGCTTTGCAATCAACACCTGAAGAGAAAAAGAAGTAGGAAAGAGAAGAGTACAGGAAAGATGGGCAGTGATGGAGCCCTCGTCTTGTGTGCTCGGGTGCAGAAACTTGTAAAGATTTAAAGCTGATATGAAAACCTCACACGAGACCAATATGCTTTTACGACAAGAAGCCTCCCTTAGAATCAAGTTGATGAGTGGTAAATATTCACCAGCTTGGGAGCTGTCAGGATGATCACAACATCAAGTGTCCTGTGCACCACTTCTATTCAAGGTGCCTGCAATGCAAATACTTGCTCACCTACATCACAGGTGAGCATCATCTCTGGGATTCATAGGAGGGGAATGACTTAATTTGGAATTTCTCTTTATAGAGAAGCTTAGAGGCAGAACAGGGTATCGAGAAGACCACCCAACCTGTTTTTCAGGCACAAATTGTAGATAGGTAAGATCTGAGCTATAGCTTATTTGCTTACTAGGGTAACTCCTGAAGTCCCACCCTGGATTTGAATCAGATAAGCCACTGCATCCATTTGTGTTGAGACACGAGTTGGGGCTCAGTCAAAACGGACACAAGTCATTCTCTCAGGATCCATGTGGAGACCGAATCATCCTACTGTGCTATATGCCATCTTTCATGGCACCATGCTATCAGCCCCTCAAAGATCAGTTCTTACCTAACTGAATGACAGGGACAGGGAAAAGAAAAATCTTGCTGCACTAAGAAATCCCCCAAGGGACTTCTTCTATGGCAGCAGAAACTTTGGGATGAGACAGATCTGCAAGATCTGAGATACGGTGCAGGGCAGACGGGACAAATAACCTGAGGGGAGAGGAACACCACAACTCGTAAGGAATGTACAGCATTGCATGTTGACCCACTCCATCTTCTAGCAGAGTTCTCTTACACACCTGGAGTTTCCACCTTCTTAGCCTGGCTTTCTGTGCAGAAGGGTAAGCTGACCCGAGTAGGTATATCAGGATTTGACTTGCCAGGCTCCTCAGGATGCAAAGCCTGTTTCTGTCTTACTTTGATACAACCCAGGCAGTTATACTTAGTATGCAAACTCAGGGGGAAAAAAAAAGAAGTTATTTACCCATTCTAAATATGCCCATTCAGCATTGCTATGTAATTAATTTTTGCTATAGTAGGTGACTGGTTTCATTAAAACCACTGTTTCAAAAAGAAGTGTACCAAAAATATGTAAGAATTTTAGTGCTCATGAAAAAACACCTTTCACCCTTAGAGACTGAAATCTTTTGCCTCCAGAATTACAGCAGGGACAACAGAGGTGATGATAGCACAGATTCATCTCTGCCACCCCAACCATATGTCTAACCCAGTCCTGACTGCACGACAGCCCTTCTGGAGTCACAGTCAGGTGAGGTCTAGGAAGAATCAGGTTAGTTTCCTCCGGATTCGTCCCATCTTTGACCACATTGCTGAGGAACAAGATGAAGATAACACAACTAAATCTCACAAAGCCACAGTACATCTGTCAAATGTCACTAAGTATTCTATACTGGACATACTGGATTTGGTTACTGTTACACAGTGACTTGAGCATCTGTAAGAAGTGCTAGGCTTGCCTGCAGGCCATTTATTATATGGATAGGACAATTTGCTTCTGTGGTTAGCTAAAGGAAGAACCTCCAAAATATGAAAACAAACTGTCAGGATTTTGTAACAATGTATACAAAAGTCTTTTAAATAGAATACACAGTGGTCAGATTTTATACACTAAGTTCTTAAAGTGAAAAAAAACCCCAAACCCAAACCCAAAAAACTCCACATAGACAGATGTGTCAAGAGCTGGGGGTTGATCTGAGCAGAAGTTTGTCATTAAATAAATGCGGACAAACCAACAAACAGAACATCAACAGGAAAAACCAACAAAATCAGCACAGTCATCATCTGCATGTCTCCAGGCTGGGCCTGCTCCAGTCCAGGCTAGCAAAGTCCAAACACAGGCTTGTGAACCAGGGCGTGTACGTGCACCTTTCATTTTTCAAGAGAGTGCCCACGTGTGTATGTGGGGAGCAGATCAGGTAGAGAGCACACCTCTCTCGCTAGGGGTACCTGCACTGCGCTCCTGCCAGCAGTCCTCCTTTGAGTCACCTCCCATTCTCTCTGCCACGGCATCTTCGTGCGAAGATAGAAGGAATGAGCATGGGCAAAGCCACTGCTGCTGGTCCTCAAAAGATCTTGCACTCGTTGATGGAGAAGAGCTTCCGCCTGTTCTGCCTCTTGGCTTGATTGACTGCTGTCCGCACAGCGTATTCAAACACCTGCTGCACGCCCCGGTTGCTGAGGGCAGAGCACTCCAAATAGCCTTTGGCTCGCATGTCCTGGGCAAGCCGCTTCCCATCTATCGGGCTGATGCAAGAGGAACGGTAGGGCCCTGTGTCACGCTGGTCAGTCTGAGTACCCACCACCAAAACAGGAATGCGGGGCAAATGGCTACGGATCTCACCAATCCATTTGTTCCTCAGGTTCAGAAAGGAATTGTGGTTTGCCACCGAGTAGCACATTAATACCACATCTGCCTGTTGGTATGAGAGGGGGCGAATGCCTTTGAAGGCATCGCTGCCAGATGTGTCCCAAAGACCTAGGCTAATCTGTGCACCATCCATGAAGACGTCCACACCAGTGTTTTCATACACGGTGGGTCTGTAGTCATCTGGAAAAGTCTCAGAAGTGAAACGTACCAAGAGAGATGTTTTCCCAACTGCAGAGTCTCCCACTAGCACGCACTTGATTGAATCCAGCATTTTGTTAATGTCCAGGCCCAAGAGCACCGTCTCCGTGCAGCAGGAGTGAGGTGGAGAGATGCAGTGGTCTCAGAGGCTTTCTAGATAACTTCCATTTGGTGAGAAACCATCCAGACCTCTTTACTTCTCACTACTTCTCACTACTTCTTTACTTCTCTTTACTACTTGATAGTGCCGCTTGAGTCTAAAATCCCCTTTTCTCCCACACGGCTCTGTGGTGCTGTTGGGTTTAATTCTTCAGTGAGTCAAATGATGTTTCTAGAAGAGTAAAAAGAAAATGTAACATTTATAACCCACATAGAACAGACAAGTCTTCAAGATAAAGATGCCCAGGCATGTCTTTGGACAGCCATGGGGTGTACCCCACATCGAGGATGCTGAACCTTAACGCTCCCTCTCAGCCAGCTGCGTGTGCCACAGCCATTCTCGTAAAGATCCCTCTTGCTGCTCCACAGGGGCTAACAGTCCTATTGTCGNNNTAATTCTCCACTGATGCCAACTATTTTTTCCCTCTAATTATCTAAAAAACTAATCAAATAAATTTAGCTTTGGTATAACTGCTACTAGCCTGTTTTCAGTGAGACATTTCCTGCCTCCAGCTTCCACCAAAACTGACAGAATCCTGAATCCCTCTTAACCAATCAGTCCAAATTCCCTTGAAAATGTACACATGCTGTCCTAGAGGTAGTCAAGAGAAAAAAAGCCCTTCACTAACCAACCAGACTATTGCAGCAATCCTATAATGAACAGTAACACAGAACCACTTGTGACAACGTGGAAGCAAAATCTTTAAGTGTGAATCTCAAGCAACACGAACCTTAACAGTTTTCAAAAGCAATGAAGTATTCACAGCAAAACTACAAAAAAGTTCAAAACTTTTCTTATTAATCACTTTCAACAAGCAAGCAGCACAAGCCAAAGCAAGCTTACCCCAGTGCTTACCCCAAACAATCTTGTTTGAAGGGGACACAGATGCCCTGACATTTACTCTGTTGTAAAACTGAACTGAGAGTGCCTTTTCAGACTATGTAATTGCTTTTGAGTTCCTGCCAACATTCAGTCAAATTTTCCTATTTTGAAAGCATTTGACTTTTCCCCACTAGCTGTGTGCAAGATTCACTGCTCGCACAGGGCAACACACAAGATGCTATGAAAATCAGTAACTGCAAAACTGAAGGCAAATTAGTTCTGCTCAACAAAAGTAAATAAGGGAAGTATCACAGCATGATTCCAAAATGTCCTGAGTATATTATACAAATAATATAATTCTGTCTCCTTCATATATGAAAAGAGAAGTCACAGCTTGAGATTATTTACACAGAATTAAATGATGGCCACAAAAAGCATACATTCTATGTTACCGTAACGTTCTTCAGTTTCACCACCCTACCCCCCCACGCCCATATTTCTAGTACACTCAGAGTTCTGGCTTACTCCACAAAAGGGAATAACAAAGGAAGAGAAAAGCACTAGATAAGCTTAGAGAGAACATTCGACAGGCACTACCAACTGCTACTGGCAACTCCCCTGCTTTCATTTTGCAGTGAGGCAGCACCCTACCTCCTCTCATGTTACTGGCACACCTGCATCTCTCCCACCCAATGGACCAGCTGAAAGAAGATGTGCCAGCAGCTTGGCCGGAGCCCGTTGTTTTATAGAGGTGGCACCAAGCCTGTGGGACAGCCCTCACGCGTACTTGAGTTACGGGTATCTAGAGGAGTCATTGCAACAGCCGGTGCTTCCTGGTCTGCCAGCACGGCTGCACTCTCACCATCTCAGCTCGTTTCTTGGAAGCAGGATGGAG
The DNA here is from genome assembly GCA_035590215.1 of Microhierax caerulescens. Taxonomy (NCBI): domain Eukaryota; kingdom Metazoa; phylum Chordata; class Aves; order Falconiformes; family Falconidae; genus Microhierax; species Microhierax caerulescens. Next base: position 26,317,151 of record JAVJGJ010000001.1, read on the forward strand.
GCTGAGGCCACTTCGTGGCATTCCTTGCTGCCGGGAAACAAGCTGCTCCATTAATTTAGGATTTGGTGGCAGCAGCTGGAAATTTGCTTTTAAATATTCAGTAGGTCTCTCCTCCATTCCCCAAACAAGCTCTCAGGGGAATTAAACAAGGTATTTACAAAATACATCTATGAAAAATTCAAAAAGTATATGCAGGACACACAGTCTGATTACTTAAATGCATCATCTTTCCTTCAGCGTATTCTACTTCAAAACTGCGTCAGCAGCACAGTTTGAAAACACCACAATTCTCCACAAGCCAGTGGTGTATGATTCAGACAAATCCTGCATGCTCCCAGGAGCAAGTTAGCATGTATCAAGTCTCCTTTTCAGAATAAACATTTCTTTGGTGTAAATAGTCCTTAATGCCTTTTTTGCTATTTCGTGTATATTTGAACGTGGAGGGGAAATAAGGATGTCTGAAGCATGACTTTTGCCAGAACAGAAAAAGGCAGATGGTACTCAGCTTGGTGATCACCAGGTCTGATTACGATGGCTATTTTGAAAGAAAGTATACAAATAATTAAAGAATGAAAAAGAAATTAAGGACTAGTGAATATGACTAGTCAACATACACACAATAACAAAAGCTGAAATATTCCACCATGACAGTGGAGAATTGTTTTCAAAGCAAATTATGTTGTTCTACAATCCATTAATGAATAAAAATTAATGGTATATAACAAGGTCCATATTCTGGTCCTGTGGATAGATTGCCGTCAGTGGTCCTGATCTTACTTTTGTTCACAGCCATGTGGAGCTCATGTGCCTCCACATATAGTTGGGACTACATATGTGAATATTGAAGATATCTTTTTAGTTACACACATAGCCTGTCCCTCCTGCAGCCTCAGAGTAAGAGCCATATCATTGTATTAAGATAATTATGCAAGTTCACCTCAATGAATGTAAAATTCTTTAGGTTAAACATCAACAAAAAACAATGTCCTTTAAAAGACAGGCCAGTACTGGGCACTTTTACACCTCAGTATACAACCAGTTGTGTAAATATTTGCAAAAGCTTTGGTTTCTTTCTCTCCTATTATATGCTATGGTCTTGATCTGACAGTACAGCATGGCACACTCATTAAAAGACTGCACAAAATCTTCTGATCACAGATGGTTGAGTATAAGCTGCCAGTGGTTTCTTTTTCCAAAAAAAATTTGCTTTTCCAAATTTCACTAACTTTATGAAGTCCATTTTGGATCTGGAATTCAAGATATAAACCTGTATCTTCTTTTACACTACTTTGGTTTATGTTTTCATCACTGGTAACAATAGAAGATTTTATTTGAATAATAAGGTGAGAGCTTTTATAATATTATTAAGTATAAGGTTATATGTCTAGTTCCGATACAATCATTCTGAATAGTGACCTTTAATAAACTTTGAGATTAACCTCAAAGAAAATTCCTGCACAGTATTAGATAGAGCACTGCATTTTCAACTGTATCACGTTGTCTGTGTAACTAATGGAACATTTATTTTCTCGTTCCCTATGTTCACAAGAAGCCATACGACAGCCGCTCTCTGGGCGCTGCCTGTCCTATACCCCAGCAATCTCATGCAAGTAAATGCCTCACACTTGATCATGGCTGAATATGACAGTTACCAGCCTGTAATGCAAGGGGATGGGAGGAGGAATGCAGCAGCGCTAAACTCTTTGCAGATGAGTAATCACATGAATATGTGGAGGAATCCCATGAAAAACTAATCTAATATTTGTTGAAACAATTCTAACAAAGGAAAGCAGGACTGCTTGTATCAGAAGGGGTAAGTTTATCAACTGCACCAAACGGGATTTTCACTTATGCCAGGAATGTCTTTGGCACCTACTATAAGGTCACTGTGAGCACAGCTCACTATAGCTAAACATCTGCAGGGGATGAAGAGTGTCTTACGATAGCGGAAGATAAAGTCAGGAACATCTAATTTCAAAACCTGTCTTGGATATTGATAGTGCACCCTCAGTTAGGCTGGGATTTGAAAGGAATTAGCTCATACGTAAACAAACCACACAGGCTTTTTAGATCAGGCAGTCACAAAGTGCTTCAGAGCATTCAAGCAATTAACATGCTAACTACTATTGCCATTATCTGGTCCCTACCACAATTACATCTCAGTGCAGTTCCTGTTGATATCAGGATAAGAGCAAGCTAATTTTTCAGTTTGAGCACTGTGTATACTAGCCCTTGAAGAGACTTGACACTGAGAGGAAGGAAGAATATTTATGCTAATAAAAGAAGTTCAAAACCACTGGAGGGACTTCCACTTGCTGTGCAATGCATATATTTTCTTTGCCTGCCTACATTACACCAGTAAGTCCCACCTCACGCAGAGGTGGGGTCTGCAAAACAGTGCCTGCAGTTCTTCTCAGTTGTGTTGATTGTAATCACTGCTCTTTCTAACTGCACCACAGACACGTAAAAACTCTCCACGCATCTCTTAAAGGCTGTCGAGGAGAGGAAGGAGACATGGAAACTCCCCCCACTGACCGGAACAGTGTGCAGCTTTACACCTTCAACTCTGTGGGTGCAGTCGGCACTGCTGGGCACAGACAGGGCCTGAGAACAGCTCCTGTGAACAAAAGGAGAGGGAAGAGGAGGAGAAGGAAGACCGGCAAGAAATCAAGACAGAGCAGAGGTGCTGTTGCCTGGTGAGGGGCAGCACCCAGAAGATGCAGCAGGGAGAAAACTGGCCTCTGTCATGGAGACACCATGGCCATTGTGGATCCAGTCTGGATGCTCAGCTACTTCACCAGGTTGCCAAGTCCATGCCACCTTGTTTTCAACTCTGTGGATGAGCTGTACTTGCTCCATTCAGATACAAACCTCCAGGACTGCTGCATGAGCCTTTGCTGCCACAGCACAGGGCTCCTGAAAACCAATATATCAGCTGTAGTCCATCTGGAGGCTGCAACTGGTCTGCAAGAAAATGGCCCCTTGCCGCAAAGTTTCCTGTCATGTGTTCATTAAGCTGATGCTCCGATATTTGCCTTAGCTGCTTCCTGGGTTTTAAACTCATTGTACGATGGTTTTGATCTACAGCACTAAGTGGCCGTGTCTTGCCAGTCTAGGAAACAGCCTCCCACTGCCTCAGTGTCAGTGTTTCAGTCCGCAGGGGCATTCAGTGCTGGCACCACTGCCGTGAAGGAGAACTGGCTCACAGCCCATACCTCTGCCAGGTGCTGCATCTTTTCCACAAACTGCTCCACCAAAAAATCTGCATTCAACTCATTCACTTTCCAAGCATGCTACCACAGGGGACATCTCTATCCTCTGGCCCAAGAGCAAGATGGCAGGTTATTTCAGATTCAGCTGTCTGGTATATTTACAATACTGATGGATTAATTGCCAGATGATCTCTCAATGTGTTTTTATATCTTATTTATAAAGGTATTTATATTTATATTTTATAAGTAAATTTATATTTTGTATTTATTTATAAAGATATTTAAGAACTAAGAGGATGCCTAGAAGTTTGGATGAAAGCGTTTATAAGGTATTTTATCCTTAAGTACAATCATACCTGCAATGGCTTCCTAAAATTAGAAAAGCAAACAACACTTAATGAACACATATTTTCAAAGCCAGGATGTCTTGTCATCTCAAAACAAATCTTCTTCCAGCATTAAAAAAAATTGCAGACATAGCAACTTAGAAACTTGTCTTTCAATCCCTTATTTACAGAACTGAAATCCTATTCCTGTTTTAAAATTTCAGTGCTTTGTTTTGAAAAAAGCACAAAACTAAATTATTTTTTAAAATTTCTAATTTATGAAATATAAAGAAAATGGGCAACCACTTTCTTAGGAGCATTTGCAAAACATCACTTCTGGATCAAGACAACACCTGAAAATGTAAACCTTAGTTTCCTTCTTTGGCCGTTTTAACAATTGAAATTGAAGAAAAGGATTTATGATCAAATATTCAGTCATCCTGTCAACCTTATTATTAGCAATGGAACTCAAGTCATCAGATTTAAAGGAAATTCCCTCATATTGAGACTGTGGAATCTTGCTATAAAGTAAAAACAAATACAGACCAATGTTATTTACAAGATGAAATGAGATGTGAAGTGGGATGAAAGCTTTCCATACAAGAAAATGTACATATTTACACATGCTTATGCACTGCACATACATATAAAGCTGTATAATGCAATATCTTAAATAAAAAATTGCTAGTTCATTACTTTGGTAATAGTACCTACAATTAATATATATAAGCAATGGATAATGGCATGTCTAAAGACCTTTTCAATTTACTACAGTCACTGAGAAAAACTAACTCTCATTTTAATCACCTGATTAGGCAAAAGAAATATTTATCTTCAAGAATCCTTTAGCTGTGACTAATCACACCTTGATCCAGCTACTTACAAATTAAACATGAACACAAATCATTAGAACCACTCCAAAACTTAACAAAAAGTCTGTAGGACTGTCATGCATTGATCCTAAATTCAATAGAAGTCTATGAGATCTTGCAGTGCTAAGTACCTGCTTCAAAATTCAAGCCATGAGTCTGAAGTCTTTTTTCTCCACATGCTTACGGCATGACATGGTAAATTACAGGCTATGTGGTATTCGTGGCACTATGGGTCATTTTCAAAAGTGACCCATTTTCAGTATAAATGTTGCATCCTCTCCAAATTAAAATTTGGGCAAACCGAGCGTAGGAAAGCAACAGCTCAATGTGCTGTTCTCAGTCTGATCCAGTATCTTCCAAAGTCAGCAGCATGTCATGCCCGAAGCATGGCACGTGCCCTTGTGCTTATACAGCATTTCCCTTCTGCAAGATGTCACCTTCATTTCCCACCCTGCCCTGTGGTAATTTTTCTTCTCTGCTCTTAAACAGAAAATAAATTCCTCTTGAATCTCACCACAGATGCAACCATACATGGAGCAGCTGGTGTGCAAATGCCACACGTGTGTGTGTTCAAGCACAGAAGTTCATCAACCATCTGTCTGCATTCCCTCGTAGTCTCTGGTTTTGTACACACATCCATACACACAGATAGATAGATATATGTATATATAGATACATATTCATCACTGACACAGAACTACTTTTGGGTCCAGATGGTGATACAAATACACTTGCAGATGAACACGGATGAGGTGCTACGCACTGACTATAGTGCTATCACACATACCTATGCAAGGTCACTCTGCCTATCAGAATGGACTCACAATCAAAAAGCAAATTTCCACCAAAGTCTAACTGCATTGTAGCCAAACAGAAGGACTGGCATTATAAAATACTTTATATTTAAGTAATTGACTTCAATGAGACTACTCTGTGTGTAGAATTATTCACACGTGGAAATGTTTGCAGCTTTGGGCCCCAAACCACCTCAAACTTTTGATGCCACATCCTCTTTTAACACAGTTCACCTTTCTTGAAGTTTAAGACAAACCAAAAAGGCACTTACAACATATTTTTGTGGATTTTTTTTTTTTTAACTCTTAAAAATCTCCCCAGATTTTTTTGGCTGACAAATTGCAAAGTACTCTTATTTACAACCTTCAATAATGATTGTGTTCCAGGAAGCCTAGCCCTTTCTCTATTTTTGTCTAGGCTTTTTTTTTAACCATCTGCAGATACAGGTATAATCATCATGAAGTATCAATTTCCCTTTCATACACAACAAATATTTTTTAGTTTTAAATAAGCATTTGTAATTTCTTGCAGAATGATGCATTATTTGCTAGAATGAATGCATAGAAGTGTATATGCATGTATACACAAAAAAAATACTGAAAATAAATCAACATAGATTTAAAAACAACTATTTCAATATTGAATCTATAAATTCATGTACAAAAAATGTGACATCCATATGTACATGCATGTGTGTTTGTATGTCTAGATACATATATAGACTTGTGCTTATATATAGATATATTCATTTGCAAAAGACTTTGCTACAGATTGCTATAGAAAACAGATACATATTCAGGGAAAGATATCTTACCATCATTTGAAAACCTGCATATATAATTTGTGTCAAAGAATGGGTGCATTATTAAAATTACTATGGTCTTTAAATTACTTTATTTCTACATTATAGGTATAATGAGCAGAATGAGCAGAAATGACTGCTGTGCTAAATCTACATTTGCAATAACCTAGGTATATAACTGATAAACAGTCTTACACATATAAATAAATTACATAGTCACACATTGTAAACAATTATATTTCTACTGTGTGTGCAGCTGTTCAATTTTTTAGATGCATCTTTACAATACGTTATAATGATTTATTATTAAGAAGATGCATGGATTTAAATTAAATCCCACAGATGCGTAACATGGTAAAATGTTAAAACTAACAATCCAACAAGTCCACGTACGCACTTGCATTTGCTGGCAAAAGGGCTTCCTCTTTCAGAGCCTGTGTCAAGCCCACCGCAGTGGAGAGGGCTGACTCCTGCGTGGTTTGGCTCTAACCTGGGGTAGGACTGCACTCCCCTCCCTTGTTTGTACAGTACCTGATCTTCTTGACTGGGTCCCTTAAAACACTACCCAGTAATCAATATTAAGTGCAGCTAAAAGCTAATATATGAACATACATGTATCAATATATGATACAACACCCTCCTTAGTGTTAAAAAAATCTTAAAAAAAATCGTTCTACCATTTCTCCACTGCCCTCCATAGATCCCTATTTCAGAGGTCTAGTCAGGTTTAACTTTGCTCTGGTTTTATAAAATGCCTACCGCAAAATAGGGAGACTGTCAAGCCCAGATCTTCTCCCCCTGAGTGCAAGGGGAGGAGAAGGAGGTTCTCCATGTTCATTAAGTTATGCATTTGCATAAGTTTGATTTCAGTGGAAGTTAAAAGGTGGAGGAGGAAAATATTAGTTAGAATGTAATGACCCAGTGTTTGATAAAAGATTATTTTTGCATATTTTGTGATAAGAATAAAATGTGTTGAATGTATAGGTGTTTTGAGCAGCAAATAACGATGCTTTAGTTGATCAAACAATTCACGCGTAATTGTAGTGACTTCTTGCTAAAACATACTGGGGTTTTTTATTTGGGAAGAATGCATACTTGTTGCATGTCACTGCTCAGTTTTGCTGTGATTAATATTAAACCTTGCATTACTGAGCAAAGCTAGTAAAGTAGCGCAACAATAATTTGGTTGGTTGTTTTATAACACTGAGAAACTGGCTGATGATTTTAGCTTTTTCCCTTAGAATTGCCAGCAATAAAAAGCTTTTTCTTGCCTCCGTAAACATTAGACTGTTTAAAATCACAGTCTAGATTTCAGACAGAGAGAAACTGCCATCAGTTAAGTTCATTCTTACATTTTGTGTGTGCATGAACGTACATTGAAATGTTAAAAATTTGGAGGGCTTGCTTGAAAATAATTTCAATCAGTTTGCAAGAAGAGGGTGTGATACAAAACATACAATTACCATATTTTTTCCTGCATTTGTTGATTTAAGGTCTTTATCCTTTTGATTTGTTTTATAAATTAGAAAAGGTGTTGCCTTCCACAATCTATCGCACAACTCAGTATTCATGCACAGTATCTGGCACAAGGATAAAGTAAGAGTTAATATGTATTTACATGACAGGTAGGAAAATATTTTTTCTTGCTATGTAGCCTCCCTAGAATTCCTTAACTGTATTAAATTAAATTAAACACAACAAATGGGCATGTGTACTTGCCTACATCAAATTGCCTATGTCCTCTGCACAGTTGTGATTAAAGCTCCATTGCAAATGAACGTGCTGTCAAGATTTCTGGTTGGTTTTGTTTTTTTTTTTTTTCTGGAATTAGCACAAGTTATACCTGGTGGTTCAGTTTTTGCATTGATTTATATCTTAGACCAACCATATGCCTGAGCAAAATAGGTATTTCAGGACCTGTTTTCCTTTACTTTTCTCCAATTCTGTTATAACCTTAGTCTTTTGTCGTTTTTATATAAAACATAAAATACGGCAGACAGCATTAAGTCATATGGAATAGGTTAAGAGGAGAAAAGCCTCTACTCCTTACCACCAAAGGTGATATATAAATCCTTCTCACTCATTCTTCAGCTTGGTATTTTGAGAAGCCATTTCAGATACTTAAAGCTGACACCTATTTGGCTTTCAGGTGGTTTAAAGATCATGCAAATCCCCACACTACAGTAAATCTTAATGCAAAGTTTCTGTTTTTTTAGTGGGAAGCATAGAAAGTTTTCCTTGATTTTCACATATTTTGCATTAAAATGATCACACATACAAAAGGAGAGATATTTCAGGAGAGCTATGTTTGAACATTCCAAGAACATTTCCCATGCTTTATTTTTGAATCCTGGTGGACTTTATTGAAACTCAGAGATATTTTGCCCAACAGCTTTTCATCCAGAATAAAAACTCCACTGAAATATACATGAATTTTAAAACCTGCATTTAAACTGATGGAAACAAAAGAAATCACGAGGGATTTTAAAGACAAGTTCTATAATTATTTTTCTAATGAGAAAAACACAAGCACACAGATAATGGGAGGAAGTTAATAGATAATTCAGTATGTCATTACTTCAATAACATTCAACTGTAAAGACTTCACCCATTTTTAAAGATAGTCATTTAATGAAAAAATAAAAAAGGCAAGCTGCAAACTGTGTCCACTGGCATGACTATCAGCAAAAGGAAAGAATGGTTTTCTTGCAAAAATGAGAGGTTTCGTATTCTAATGACCACACGCACAGGAGGCAACCAAAACAGACTCCTAACTACATAGGGGTCTTGGTCTCACACTTCTATATTAGAAGAGCCATTCTCATCTGTAGTTTGACACAAAGTGGGATAACCTGCAAAAGCAACTCACTGTCACTCATGAGGAAAAGAGGTGTCACCAGATGGTACAACAACCTCAAATGGGGCAAGTGTCAGTTATTGAGACTGGTACTTCACGCTCACACTGGTGTGTTACAAGTGGCATCATGCACAGTGTGCAACCACAGCCCTTCGTGCCAGCTTCTGCCAGGAGAGGTGATTCATTCGCTTTCTGGCACATGCTGGGTCTTTCCTGTACGATAGGTGGCCATGGCCCCGGTTAGGGAAACCCCCAAACCATAGCAGAATCCTCATGTGATTTCCAGCAGGTTCAGGTAAGTACAAGCATGCCAAATGCAGACCCACCCTCATCCCTTAGGAATTCACACTACTTTTTGGCTTCTGTAACCAAAGACCAAATGTGATTCCTTGTGCAAAAGAACTGTGACGCAGGCACAGCAGCAAGCGATTGTGCAGGGTGGGAAAGATCAAAGAATCTGCAACAAACACTGGACACCGTCGTACGCGGGGCTAGGCACAAGCAAATACTCCTGTACCCGCTCGGTGAGGAACACATGCACACAGTAAGTGTTCAGACCACGTTCCCAGCTTTCCTTCAGCTGCTGTGCCAGCCATGACAGTGATCCTCTGTCACAGCCTCCATCAGAATGTGACTGCTGGGACTATTGCTCCCTACTACTTTGGCAGTTGCTCATTTTAGACCAAATGCATCAAGGTTTTGTACCCATGACTTCCAGTACTCATGCTTACTGCTGCATTATAGAAGTTTTGCTGGCTCCCCTTCTACTGTAGACTGATGCTTTTGGTGGATTAGGAAGGTTCTCCAGTTCTTCACTGACATAAGACTTGAAGCACAACTAAATTCTGCTACGCACATATGAAATGTATTATGGAGAAGAGCTAACAGTAAGTTACAGCCTACGAATTCTCTTGTTATATCCCATTGTTGTATTTGTGCGATCCTGTCCAGTATTTTAAAACCGTAATGCTTTAATAGTGGGCTTGAGACAGCTGCAGACAACTTCCTTTCTTAATTACTACACTGGGGTTATCCCAAGACATTTTTCAGCTGTAAGCTGTGCTCATAGCATGGAAACATTTGAAAACGGGTTTAATAAAACCACACACCAATGGCCAAAAAGTGAGAATCTAATTCAGAAATTATGTTAAGCCGTGTAGTGTGATGCCTGAAAAGTCACATTAAGACTTTGAAAAAGGCAAGTTTCACAGTTACTTCTTTTATTTCTTTTCAAACCATAATCAAAAGCATTGTAAAAAACTGCAATTTTTCAAGTTATAGTCAATGCCAAATCAAATTAATCACTTGAACGGTGCATTGAGTAACATTCAACTGCTTCTTCATGAGAACTACAGAAACTCAGCATCATTTTACAAAGAAAATGGGGGGTGTTTGCTTTAGAGAGAAGAGGTATTTTTCATTGAAAATCCTTTTCATTCAAAGCTCCAAACCCAGCTGTTGCTATGCTTCTAGAGCTGCACAGCAAAATCAAGAGGAGAAACAGCAGAAGCTTATCTCCCTACCTGGATGTCCTCCCAGCTGGTTATCAGAAAGTGTCACCAAGAAAAGCTCCTCAGGAGCTTCTGCTAGTGCAGATTGACTGCTCTGCAAGAGAGGCCAGAAGCACAGCCTGCAAGACCACCACCACAATTTCTGCTCATTTTCTGTGCGCTCTGGGTATACTGCAAAGCATCCACATACAGCTTTAAGGATTTATATGGCTTGTCCCTCACTGTATGAGAGATTGCCTCCCTGATATCGCTGGCACTGCCAGCTGTTACCAGCTGATGTGACTTCAGCATCAGCCTCTCAGTTCCTGGGTTAATGCAGCAGGGAGTCTGCTTTCATCCCCAAATTCACACTCACAGTGAAGCAGCTGAGCCAGAATCTGTTAAACTTCTACATATAAACACTTTCTTGAGAAAGCTGGTCACCCAGCTGGAAAAGCATTTTTAGTAGCTTTCTGGAAGTATAGCTCCAACTTTATGGTTTTACCGTGCTGTGTGTAGATACAGGGACTGTCCTCTGATATAGGCAGTCATGTGAGGCCTGATGCTCTTCTGCCATGAGACCATCTCACACTGCTTTGGTGTGGTGAAATTCCCTTAAAATGGGATTAAATGACAGCAATTTACAGCCACTTTGCACTGCCAATGGACTATGAATTTGTGTCTTGCTATACATGAAAATCAAGCCCATTTTTTAAATTTTAATTCTTTGCTCTGGAACCTAGTAAGTACAGATCACTTATAAAAACAAGAATCTCTAGACATACAAAACTACTATTTTTCCTGGTTTGCAGCACCTAATCTAGTGAATATAAGGCTTGGTATTATGCCCCAGCAAGGCCTACTCTCTCAGCTTCGTAGGAACCAACTGCACATGGGGCTTTTCTACCCTGCAGTTACTGCCCCAGTCTCAAACGTGGCATTCACATCAAGTCTGTACCCACTTTCTCTGGACTTGCGTGATACATCTTCAGATCTATCTATGAAAAATGAGACTAAAACCCATTCTAAAGTTGAGTAAGTATACGTGTATGGTTTTTTCTACTGGAACATTTGTAAACACCCACTGATGTAAATGGAGTTTGGAAATATGAAATACAAAGCAGTATCATGCAATGCACTATCCCACCTTATTCTGACAGCAGCAGCAGCAGACAGGCATGTACTGATACCAAAAAACGCTGACAGGTGTGCCTCGTAACACCTAACTAATCCCATTTATCCTACCTTTTTCCTCTGCAAGTATTTTCTTCAGGATAAATCCCATGTTAATGCTGGCCTCCTCCAGATGCCAGGCCCCACTCCCCCCCCATCCACAGGCAGAAACACGGCTGAAAGAAGTTGGAAAATCTTAAAGCCACATTCAGATTTTTTGCAGGGATCTATGTCAGAGGGATGATTTCAGCCTCAATGTGCTTCCTCCTCATTCAGCTTTTAGATTAACTACCTCTGCCTGGCAATGTGAGAA
>JAVJGJ010000001.1:26330077-26343987 GCA_035590215.1 Microhierax caerulescens
GTGAAAGCGGCTGTTGGAAATAAACATTACGGAAGTCAACTCTTCTAGACAAGATAGGGGAAGAAAAAAAGTGGCGTTCTGTGTTCTTAGTTTTTTCAGATGGACTTTTTTAGCAGATTAGAACAATTTTATTATTGAGAAAAAAAAAACCAAACCACCAAAAAACAACCCACAACTCAAGAGGTAACCAGAGACCACTGCACAAACAGGCCAAAGGAGTCGTGGTGACTGGGTCTAGCTCAGCCGGAGGCAGCAGTAACAGCAGACCCAGATAGTGTGACGAGGAACAGCCGAGTGGTTTAGGGTAAGTCAGCTTCCTGGTGAGTGCTCCTCAGCCCTGCCTGTGTGGGTTTTGTTGTGGGCTGGTATATGAGTGCATATGTCTCTCTCTCTCTTTGGTGACTGTGACAGCAAATGTAAAAAAACTGCAGCTGGGGGAGGGGGGCAAAACGTGCAGGCTGCAGAAAGCTTTCCCTCTGCAGTTTGCTGCTCTTACAGCCACCTCCTCTCTGCTGCAGTGGCTAATGGCATAGTGCAGCCCGGCAGCGCCTGTATGTGCTAGAAAAGGAGCAGATGGACAACTGCCTGGCAGTGCTACATGTGATTCATATTCCAGTAGCATGAACAAGACTTGGGATATTTTTATACAAGCAGGAATATGGCCCTGCCTTTAAAAAAAGAGAGCATACACGCTTAGTTGATCTTGTACAAAACCCAACGCAGGCACTTTTGGGCTGATTCAACATTGGTTTATAGGGATCTGTTGTAATTCAGTGAGGATTCCCCAGTAGCTTAGTGAGGATTGACCTGTGTCATTTTACTAGCATACATGTCCTTTCTTCTGCCAGCACAAGGAGGCCGAGCAAGAGAAGGGACCACAGGCACGGGGACTCCCACCTTTCCTAGTATAGACAATTTGAGCTAGCCAGATTCTCATCACTTCCAGCTTTCCTACCACAATACTGAAAGCAAAGCTCTGATGATAGTTTCAGGATTTCAAGTCCCAGGTCTATGGTCTATACCCCAGGAGCTGTAAGCACAAGAGATTGTCCACTTTGGATGATCAGGCAATCAGACCGCAGGGAGGTCATTCCTGTCCCATACTCCTGAAGCAGCCCAGGAGGCCTGGCACAGCAGGAGAGCTGCCCCATAGCCAAACACAAGGGGCCCTGATGAACAGCAGCGCAGCGGGATGTCTGCTCCTCAGTCAGACATCTCAGAGCAGAGACTGCTCAGTCTGCTCTGCATGAGCACTGGGCTCCCCTGAAGCCTTGAAAGGGGCCCTGGAGGCAGAGAAATGGAACCCAAGTCCTCTTCAGAAAATATTTCAGGCTCAGTGAAGCCATTTCAGACCACCTCTAGCAATGAAGCAGTAGGGTTGGGCTGCCTGATCCAGATCTAAAGCCATGCATTTTTGTTCCTTGCATCGTGGGAACTCTCTAAAGACAGCTAATGAATTTGTCCACATTAACATTATGACGGCACAATCCATCCAAAGATAAAGTCACACTACTTCCAAGAATGATTTAAAAAGAACAAAATAAGGCAAAAAGGACACAAAAAGATAATTTATGTGTAGATGAAAGGCAAACATAAAAAATAGAAATAGCTGCTGAAACACTATAACCTGTGTAAACCACTGTAAACCTTCTGATACAAAGCTTGAAGAACAGCACTGCACAGTTAGGCTAAGGAATCAATTTGTTTCTTTTCCCTATGAAATGAAATTAATTCAGTTACTTATCAACAGGCATGAAGGTAAGGAAGTGTGGCTTGCAGAAGGTATTTTTGGAATACTATCTTCTTAAAAGCTTCAGTCTACCTTTCAGTTTGAGACAAGATTTTGGATAAGGGGCTTCAGTGCATCATCAGTTTAAGTGAGAACTTGTGTTACTTAATTTTCACATTAAATGCCTATTCTGTTTTTAACCGGGTTTGGGTTTCCCAATACCAGTGCATGCAACCAGGCAATAAGTTTCCATTGCAATTATGATAATCAGACACCCAAACATTCTGAAATGTTTCCACCAGAATGCTGTGGCTTGTCAGAAGTAGAGAAATAAATACCATTCACAAATTATATTGATATAAATGTCATCAGTAACCATCACCCATTTTAGGTCTGCTACAGATAGCAGCTGCTTACAAACACAACTAGTCTTTTCTGTTTTGTGCTGCAGACTAATCCAGATGTGAGGCCATCTGGCTAAGCAGTTTGCATTTTGGATAAAGAGCGTAACCATCTATAAAATACTTCACAAACAACTTTTGAATCAAGTGAACTCAGCAAAAAACCAAGACAGTAGAATAAGAAACATGTCCTAACATGTCTTGATTTCCACCCATTTCCCTCCACTGTGCTTCCTAGAGCCTCTTGATCCAATAACTTCCCAAAAATGGTTGAATGTGAGATTTATTTTTGCTTCTTCCATTCTTTCGGGTTTTTTTGAATAAAAGTTTGATACCTTTCTTAGCGATGAACATGCTCCATGCACTTGCTCCATGACTTCACTTCCTAGTGACCTGGAACTCCATGAAGAGACCCTCAGCTGCACACTTTCTGCACAACACATAGGCAATTCCAGAGTTAGGCAAAATGTTGCAGCCTGATATGTTTCTCTTGATCCTTGGGTGTTGGTTTTTTTCTTTCTTACTGCAGTTTTTCTGCTCCTTTTTACCTCTTCATGCTGTGCAATGAAGGGGAACATCTGGCTGTGAGAAAATACTGTTAATACATTAAGAACTTCATTGCTTCTCCTTTTTTTTTAAGCTCAGTATGACTCATTATCTGGTACTTTCAGAAACAAACACTTTGTTGTAGAAAATATTTGTGGGGATAGAGTGGAGGGTTGCAAATTATTTTTGCATTGAAAATAAGTTGACAGCAAAAAATCGTCTTAAACCTCAAGTAACTCAGGATTTATGACCAATCATGTAAAAATAACATTATCCAGGGTTTGTCATGTAAAGACGTGGGCTGGTTTACAATGAAAGGTCATGTTTGTCTCTTAATCCACTGATTTCTGCCTCACTTGGAGAAATCAGCAGGCTTCTGGTGTTAGGAAGGGATATGAGATCAAGGAAGGAAGCTGTCCCCCCTGCCTGATTTCCTTTTTGTTCTTAGATTTGCTCAACTCTGATTCTGGTCAAATAGCATGGTACGTGCAATGCTCAGGAAGTAAACTGTGACACTCTTGATGCACATTGTATTTAGTCCTACAAGCTTGTCTTCTGTTGTAGATGACCATTATATTATACAAAATAAAGCTAATTGTTGCTTACATCTAGGCACTGCACCAGAGGTACAAACAACACACGAAGTGTGCTTATTTTGTAAAAAGAGAGACTGACTTTTTTTTTTTTTTTTTGTAACGTTTTCAAAAGGAACCAGGAAAAATTTTTATGGTCAGGATGCCAGCTGTGTGTCAGAAAAACTGGGATGTGGCTTTTTGCTTTCCCTTGGGTTCTTGGGCAATACAGGGGAAATCAGGTAGATTGCCCAGACCCAGTTCAACCTGGGGGTGAGAGCACTCCCTTCCCAGGCATAGATACTTCAGAGAAAGGGAGGCGTCCTCTCAGCATTGTGGAGAGCATTGCCAAAGGCTCTAAAGCAGGCCAGGCGCAGCAACTTCTGAAGCATTACTCATTGTCAAAGAACTAAATCTGAAAGGGGAAATGAAAATACAGTTTCACAAGCAGTTCCTATATGGATTTTGGTATAATTCTCACACTATTAATTAGTTATTAAGTTATTAATTAACTTTGCCTTCATGAATTTAGACTATGGTTCTTCAGCAAGCTGACACAGTGGTTAAACACCTCTCGGTATTGGTATTGCAGTGGCACAAACTGAAGCATGTGATGATAAAACAGAATCCAAAACCTAGCATGACGCAGGTTCCTGATACATTGTGTGGTAAGGACTAGAGGTCTTCAGAGGGTGAGTCAAAGCCTTCCAGCATACTGAGGCTGGAGCATGCCTGACAGAGAAGCCTAAATGCAGGAGCATGCCTGAAATGTCACCTCCTCCCCACAGATTGTCCTGCCTCCCTCCTGAGTTACAAGGTTCAACCCTCAGCTTGGCTCATCTTGAGCCCCTTCACCAGGCTTGCCTCTTTCCTGAGACATGCCAAAGGAGCCAACACAGCCCTGGCACAGAGGGAGAGGTGATGTGCTGCAGGCAGGGAGCCGGGGCCACAGCTGCAGATCCACACTGCTGTGGGCATGGGCTCCATGACAGCTAGGTACCACCTCCAGCCACCTTTTCTGCTGTTTGCCATCCTGCACCTGGCAGGGCCATCAGGAGGCAGAGAGGCAGCATAGGGCAGCCACAGCCCGGGCACTGCTTACATACCTAGCAGGTACAGCTGGCCAAGGAGCACATCCATCCACCCTGCAAAAGCAGATCCGTCCCCCCTGTAATGTGGAAATGGAGCTGCCTCCAGTGACATGCTTGCCTATGCTTCAGATGGCCACAGAGCAGTCCTCCAGCTACCCCCTGGGGCAGGTTTGGCCCTGGGCCGCCCAGTCTCTGGGTGCAAATGGTGCTGAGATGGGCACAGAGCACTGACTGACTCAGCCCTGTGCTTACCTGAGCAGCACAGACCTCTCAGGCCCAAAACATAGAACCCTGAATTGTACAAACAATGACCAAACTTGGGGTCGGTGCTACCATTTGGGTGTGGGCATCTATGTTTATCCAGCCTCTTTTCAAGACTGATATAGCTCTGTTCCATACATTAAACCCATACACTTGTGCAGGCAAGGCAGGCAGAGATTTCCCCACTTTCTGAGACCACAGCCTTTTGCCGTCTTAACTACTCCTCACTGCTTTTGTGTTTTCCTGCTGTGTATGGGTTACTGATTAGCTATTTCTCTGAAACAGATCAGGTTGTCTGCAAAGTATGCTGTGACAAAACTAACATTTACACACTTCTTTTTTCTTGGTATCTGATAAGCAGAAACCAGTGTGCTAACTTCCTAGCACAATTCCTCCCATGACGCCAGTGCAGAACTGTCAGTCAGGACAATGGATGGGAAGTGCTCTCTCTCCTCCAGGGCAATATGAAAACTTACTTCCCTTTTCTCAAAAGGAAGCACGCTTAGGAACTGCACTACAGGTTACTTAATTCCCCCAGCTCTCATTTTGAGACAGTCTAGCATAAAAGCAGTCACACCGCTGAGAAGAAATTAAATTTTCTCCCCCAAAATCAGGTAATTCCCAGAACACCCATCCGCCCAACTGAGGGAACAAGAGTTCTTCTGCCTTTGCCTACTGTTGTTGGTTTTTTGCCAGAGCTCTTGGAGGGGTGTTTGGAGCCTCAAGGAGCCCAGAGTGGCTGTGCTGCCCTGGAGCTGGCAGGGAGAGGGCAAGAGCACACAGGCAGGCTGGCTGAGACCAGGGCTGCAGGGCAGGCAGAGGGGAGCCCAGGCAGGGGCCGGCAGGGAGGGCAGGGGGCAGCAGGGAGGGCAGCGAGGGCAGGGGGGGACAAGGGAGGGCAGGGCCTGGTGGGAGGGCAGGGGGCAGCAGGGAGGGCAGGGGCCAGCAGGGAGGGCAGGGGCTATCAGGCAGGGCAGGCCTCACTAGCAGCCCTGGGGTCCGAGGGGCAGCCCTTTCCTGCCAGCAAACACTTCCACACTCATAGCGTGCAAGCACACATCTGCTTCTGTGAATTGTCTGACTGTTGTGATTTTCTCTCTCCCCACGGACATCCACACTTCCTTCCCCCATCTGGATTTAATGCAAAAATAATCCCAGTGGCTTTGCTGAAACCATGGAGGAGGCTCCAGTGGTTTCTTTGTGAAATCGCACACAACCCGAGGCTGCTCCGTGGCTTCAGGGCCACGTCAGCTTCCCACCCTCGGCCCAGCCTCGCCCAGGGGTCAGGGCAGCCCAGGTGCTCCCAGCGCTGCTCTTCCCCAGGCAAGGAAACGCTGACGGAGGCCAGAAGCACTGAGGAAATGCAGGTTCCCCCTTTCATTCTGCCTAGGAGGGCAGAGACCCGAGCTCTGCCACAGCAGGGAAGTGGCAGAGGAAGCAGCTTTTCTCACCAGCCCCAGGCCAGGCCCAGCCACCTGCCCACCTGGGGGTCCCCCTTCCCTGCTTTCCCAGCAGCCCCCTGAGCACCGCGCCCCAGGAATCCACAGCTCAGGGCAGCTGGGCTCCTGCGTCCCGGGGAACTACCAGCAACACCAGTGCCCAGCACCCACCTCACCCACCTCCCCAGGCACCCACCCACAGCGAGCAGGACCAGGAGCTGCCCCGCCCCCCCCTCTCCCCAGGGGCTGCTCCAGCCCCAGCCTCGCTCCAGGCACTGCCCTGCCTCCTTATTTCTGTCTTTGTACGTCAGCCTCTTTGGGGAAAGAAATGCCAGCACAAACTGGGCCTCCTGCCCCAGCAAAGCCAGAAGCCATCAGAGTTCCTCATGGGAAAATCAGCAAGATGAAGGCAGCAGCTGTTTCTATTTTGAAAATATGCTTTTCCCCACTTCCTCCTGTTTTGAAGAAGGAGATGGGGATAGTCACAACCATGCAGCCTCAGGTTCCCTGCTTCACCGGCAAGTTTCTCCTTTCTAGTCCATGAACATGGAGATGTTTCCCCAGAAGAGGCAGAAGCCTGACATAGATGCCCTGAGTCACTCCCCAGGGGCTCTCTGGTGGAAGCCCCCCCTGCCAGCCAGGGTGCACCATGCCTCCAGAGACGTTCTGTTCTCTCTGCAGTATACCATGTTAGCCGCTTTACGTGACTATCTTGAAAAGTGCCAAAAAGCTGAAGCTCCCAGTCACCCGTGGCTTGCCTATATGGCACTGCAAGACAGTGAAAGGGGATAATCTGGAAAGGCAAGAAGGACACATAAGCGAAAGAGACTGCTTTTACCCTGACTCAGAGGTGGGAATCCAAGGCAGTGCCTTGGGAGTTGGCCAACATAGAGCAAATACAGAGCTCCCACAGCCCAGCTTAACAGGACTCCACTTACAAACCAAATTGATTAAACTTCTGGCACAGCCAGAGACTTCCCATTGCAGGATCCAATCCTGTCCAGTGTGTACAACCAGACATAGATCTGTAAGAAGGAAGCGGGTCCTTCTTACAGAGAGTTACCCTCAAGATAACACAAAAATTATAATGTTCCATACAGTTGCTTACCAAGCTTGTAGAAAGAACAATCATCATAGCAGCACTGCCACACTCAGATGTCCTACTGCCCAAAGAAGTTTGCAGATATCACATCCTGATCACACAGAGGAAATGCATCAGCTTTTAGTATTTTTACTCTTATTTCAGCACTCCCAGAGTCATGTAAGACATCTCCTGAACTGTACGAAAAAACATTCCCTACTCACAAGGAGTACATAAATCTAGTTTTAGACCAAACACCATGACAGAGGACACACAACAGCTTAGGACAATAGGGAGGAAAGCAAGATGGTGGCTTTTATCCTGTGCTCCCCTTCAGTCCTTTCTGTTTCTGCAGCTTGGGTTAACAGCAGAAGGGTCCCAGGCCGTGGGGACCTCTGGTGGCACTGGGGATACACGGCTACCTTTTCCAAACCCTGAAGTGGCAGGGATTGCCTAAATGTCCATCGTGGAACGGATGCCAAAAGCTCCATTTGTTCACCAAGAAGCTGTCAAAACTGCAAGCTCTCCTCACCCCCAAGGTCTGCGACTCAGTTTTTGTCTCAGTCAAGACAAAGATCTGTAGCATTCTCAAAGTATGAAAGCTACATAAATAAAGTTAAAAGAAAACCCAAAACCTGAACACAGTACAAAACAAGTCGCTCACAGGATGTTGTGCCCTATCTACTACACTTAATTCAGCAAGACCTCTGAATGGTGCATCCCAGCAGCTGCTTTGATATGCTGGTTTGGATATTTCAGCATAGCTCTGCTGGAGCTGAGGGAAATGGGCTGCCCCATGTGTACATGGCACCTTACTACATGGTCCTGCAGCACCCCAGGTCTCCTGGACACCAGTGCCATCACACACCACCTTTCCCTATGAGCTTTTGCAAGCCCCTTCTAGTGCTTGCCAGGCTCCCAGTTCACAGGCATGCCCCTACTCTGTACCACAACCCATCCTCTGGCAAAAAGCCCCTCATGCTGCAATAGGCCTTTCTTCTTCGTCACAGCAGTCTCTGGATACGGGTCTGAATCCAGTGGCCAGCCTTCCCACAGCTCTTTCAGGGCCTGTGACTGCACCTGGCAACATGCCCCCTCAGATGTGGCCCACCCACATGCCTCCATAGATCTTCCTCACAAGATTTTTACAGCTTACAGAGTATGTCCATGCCCCGTAGATTCCCTCACCATCTCCCTGATGTATGGTGTATTTTCCATTGAGGTGTGGGAGAAAAAGGCTGAAGACCTGATTCAGCATTCAAAAGGCTCTCCAGCACTCAGGGAACAGGGCAGACCAGCCCAGGGGGGGAAAAGACTCCTGGATCCTCTGAAGGTCCTAACTGTCATTCAGGACAAAGACAGACCCCGTTTATGGGAAAGATTCTCTGAGCTAATCCTCAAGACAGCACCTCCCAGCTCCATACCATGTAGAAGCCACTCAGCTTATAGGAATAAAGGAACTTTATCTACTGACCTATCCCACAAAATTAATGGTGGCAATTAATGAGAAGCCACTGCTAGCCCAGCCAGGCCCCATAATGCAGAAAGTCAAGCAACATCAAGAGGGTCCTTCCCCATGACGGTTTTCAAGAAGACTCTGTGCCACCAGCAACACTCACAGTAGCACAGGACTTCACCGAAGAGCACAATGCCTTTGTGCCAGTCTCCAAGCATCCAGACAACTAACCTACAAAAAACACCACAAGGTAGCTAAAGAAGAAACCCCAGCATTACCAACCTCAAATCTGAGTGCGAAAGTGAACTTGTCCTACCCATCTTTAGCACAGAGTAGCAAGTATATTTTGAAAAAAAAAACCCTCTACCCCACCCATCTATAAAGAAGAAAAAAAAGTTACCAAAACAATACTCCAAATACAGTATTCTCTCTCTGAGGAAGAAATGAACAGCACGTGATGTGTAATAACATCCTTTAGTGCATGTCCAACAGAGAAACAGCAGCGTTGGTAAGGGAACAGTAAAAGCTGCTGCCACCATCGCTCCATGACATTGGCAAGGGCACCACCTATTGTCAAGTTACCCAATGCATTCCACCAACAGACTTTCATGATTTGGGCTAAAAATTTCTGTTGCCTCAAACAGTATTTTTATTTTACCACACTTGACTTTCCAGCCTTAAAGTTCAAATAATTTCCATAAGTGAGGACAGACTAAAATACTCAGTTTCTCATATTTAAATAGGAAGAAGGACTTCTCAAAATCCCCAGAGTGCCATCAGGGAGCAAACTCCCAACTACAAGCAGACAGGAGCTCAGAGCTAGCCCAGCACACAGAGGAAATAAGGGCATGAACTGGAATAGAAGCCGGTGAATCAGGATGGACTGTTCCAGCAAAGGCAGGAGTTGGGCTGGGTCTCTCCACACCTTCGAACTGCTGTCCTGCCTCCAGAGAGAAGGCGAGTCCAGTAGCAGTACCTCCACTTTATAACATGGCAATTTGAGAGACTGATCGCTAAGCTGGACATTGAGCCACACAGCCAGAGCAGGGAGTCCTGCCAATTCTGTGGTCCAGTAGCTGTGGCTCAGAATCAGCCATGTCAGATCTAAGCCAGCATCTGCCAAGCTTTCATGTGCTCCCAAAACCTGTTTTCTCTGCTCTCTTGAAAAGCTTGTTAGTTAGAGCTTTGCTGTGCAAATGCACAATCCTGGCTTGTTTCTGCAGTCCACCCATGCCACAAGGCAATGAAGTCATAGGAATGACTCCGCAGGAGTTAACTTGAGTCAAAGGCAGTTGTCCTCAACCTGAGCTAACAAAATAAGATGGACTCTAGCCAGCATTTCCTTTCCACACTTCAGGAACATGGCACAGGAGTATCTGCACTTCATCTTCATAGAGTGGGCTTGTGAAAAGCCAGGCTTACTAGCTCTGAATCCACAATAACAGCAATTATGCTTCCTCAGGATCTGACCTGTCACTGCCCCCAACCTAAGGAATCTTGCTACATGAGGTTTACCCAGAACACTTCCCTCCCCAAAACTTTCATCCTTACAGTGGTCACACCTGCCCCTCCCCTTGACATACACCACTGCCCTCACTCTCCCACAAAATAAGCTAGGCCTGAACAGCCTCTCTTCACCCTCTTCAGACCAAACACCCCCCACACACACACCTGAAACTATGACCCTCATTTTCAGTAATGTGGGCATTCAGCTTTCACTTGCAACACTTAAAATCAGGCCACAAATCTGTTCCTTTTTACGCCTGCAGATGGTATCCTGAAGTCATAAAATTGTAGAATCATTTATTTAGGTTGGAAAAGACCTCTAAGATCATCAAGGCAGGTGGCTTTCATGCAGAACTCCAGACTACTATTTGACAAAATTTGATACAAGCTGAAATGTAGTCATCCAAGGAAAGACAGAAGGCTATACTTGTGGCAAAAATCCTTTATTAAACTAGATTTTGTAAATTCCTTTTCACATTAGAAATTCTAAATGCAAATTACAAAACTGTATTTCAGTAAAAAATGAAAGTTAAAGTTAACAGCAAAATTACAACTTCATACAGATAAAAAAATCTTTTTATTTTAATTTAAAAATAGACACTGATATCTTCCAATGTACTGGTCCTAACAGCTTTTACAACTGGTAGTTGCAATATTAGCTCTCTTCACATGCATATTCACATACAGTAATTTTATCCTCTGCAGAGTTTATTTAGCTAAAATAGCATGAACAGTTGGGCTTTGGTTGGGTTTTCTGTGAGGGTTTTTTAAGAGAACATGATACCTTGGGAATTGTGGTAAGTCAATGAACTCTTCTTTGTTACGGTGTTCATACTCTATACTCTCCCCAGCTCTGCAAAATGGGCAATGTTATTCTGGAAATGTGAATTGCATTTGAAGACATAAGCATCAGTACTGTAAAGTCTATGTATAATTTCACATATTACATTTATGATGATCCTTCTTTGCCATTATGAACAATGAAATTACTCTCTTGTCTACCCAACATATTTTGTGGCAAGATTAAATAACAATTCAATTACATTTCACATCCTCAAGTAAAATCTTCTACAATATGTGTTCTGCTAAGCATGTAAAGATCTTTCCTGATGTTGTATGTATTCACAATAGTGATGTTCCAGATGTTCTAGGTTATGACTAAAGCATTTAAACGTTGTTTAAATGGGGATTCCCAAGTCACAATGGTTTCCAACAGCCACAAAAAAATGCCAGTTAAACTTTGCCTGAGATGTCCCTTCAACAGGCCTGCAAAAACATCAAGTTTCAATAAAATTGTACCACGTACTATTAAAAGCAAGAGCCAAAGTCACCGAAGTATTTTCAAGATATCTCGAAATTTTTTTAAAAAATCGCTTTTGCCTACTACTTTCACAATCAACTGAAATATATTTTTAAACACATACGTAGGAAAACAACTGTCTTTATTGCACTTCTCGGCCTTTTTTTTTTTTCCTTTACTGTAAGATTACTCATTAATGCTAGCACAAGCATTAAATTTTGTATTAATAAAAGATAATTTTCCTAAATTAGAAATTGGGATAGATGTTAAAATGTTTTGTAAAAAAGAAACTAAAAGTCACATATTAAAGACTACTAGTCACCACAACCACATGCTGTTGAAGAATAGAATAAAAAGTGGTACACAAAAGTAGGTATTGAACGGTCACACATTATTTCAGAGTGCTGGTGGCAATACTGTGAAGTGTTACTTTAATTAGAAGTATAAGATGATACAGAATTTACACGGTACCTCAGGATTCTCACTGATGTAACTGTAAAAGACATCAGAAAGGCTGGAATTTCTACAATGTAACCTACTTTGAAATACCATTTTTAAACAACTATATTTGATAGAATTCATCCCACTATATATTATAAAAAGTCAAAGAAATACAAGAAGTCCAGTGGGTTCTTTCTGGACAGTTTGGCAAGTAGCTGAAGGCATGGAGGTCCCTACTAATAAAAGTCTACTTTCTTTCTCTCTGTGGACTGATCTTCTGCATTCTGTACCCAGCTCAGCACAGCTTCTAAGCACATGCTTAAGATCCTATAAAAGAAAAAAGCTGAGCTCATCATATTTTCTCTGAGTTGAAACTTCCATGCCTCACACCTTGAGTTGCTGAAGCTGACAGAGGTTCTGCCGCCAACTTCAATACAGGCAAGATTAGTTCTGCCTGTGTTACAATTTTAAGTCATCGTCTTCCATCAAAGTTCAGCCTCTAATCAAAACAATTTCTACGAGGCGAATAATCAACCTATAGCCAGATAGGCTATTCAGAGTACCTCAGTGAACCTCAACCTGTACCCAAAAGGGCAATGGAGAGAGGGAGAGAGAGTGCTCCAAGTTGCTCTTAAGCTACGTAATCCTCTGGTGACTTTGACAGACTGAAGAAAAAAAACTCTCCTAAGTAATGGGTGGGTCTGAGGTTTTGCCCTGAACATTTTTTATGCATTTATCCAAACTGGACCAAGAGATTAAAAAATAGTATGGAAGGGCATTGAACCTTGGTGGAAACAGCTTCTTTTCGGAAGTCCTAGCCCTCTTGCAGAGTCTCCTTATGCACTTTTTATGATTGTCTTTTGAACTGAAATCTAAGCTGTCTCTGTCCATGTTGGAAATGGTGTGAACATGCTGAGCGAATCAGATCCCCTCCCAAAACAACCAGAAGAGTTGGTACTTCTCTGTTTACAAGCACATCACTGTAGGGCTTGGGCACCGAGCAGCTCAACCCAACACTTCTGAGCATACATCGAGACCTTTTCTGGGCAACTCAGCCACCCAGGCCAACCAACAGGGACTACACTTTAAAGAGCTGCACCTCCATTTGTTATGAACAGTAGCCCTAAGGAAAACCTGTTCAGAGGTCCAAAAGAAAGATCCTAGCTCTACTGAGGCAATTCTAGCACCTGCAACCCTGGACAGCTGATAGTCTGGAACTGCTGCCTCAATCCAAGTGCCCAAATAGCATCTCAGACCATTTTAGGCACTGTCACAGAGGATGGAGCATGGGCCTCACACACAGGACATCGTGTGCTGACAGAAACAGCTCTGCTAGTGCTGTTTAGGGAGCACAGATCTTTTTGTATTTTGCTCACTGGTTACCAGAGCAGCCAAGAGAGAAAGAAAATGATAGAAGACATAATTCAGATGAACTAAATACCCACAAAAAAACAAAACAAACAACCTTATTATGACAGCCCACCATTCCAGTAAGAGTCCCTTTGATTATTCAAGCCATTCTTCCACTTGAAATCACCATGTAAAGATCATTGTATCTATTGAAGCATGACAAACTCATTCTTAAGGCTATCATACATTGCATTCACTGTGTTACAGTAAATATGGATATTCAGGAAATATCATGTCTTTCAGTTTGTCAGCAACTTATACGGACACATTTTCAAGTGAAACCTATTTCTGTGCACAGCTTTTCTCACAGAAGTGCCTCGCTTATTGCTACCCATGCACACAAAAGCAGAACTTGCGCTCGCATATGGGTTCATACACAAATTCTATGTGCATGTTCTCCTGGAAAAAATTTACTGCAAAAGTGGTTTAAAATGAAGAAACCAATCCTGTCCCATTAATCCTTAACCTATCAATATTATTTGTAATACACAATTCTTACCAGTTCTAAAAAAGCCTTGCAACAACGTGTATGCCTTTCAAGAGGCAAAGATGTAAATAAAAGTAATAACGCAATCTAGAAGATATTTCTATTAAAAACCTGTTCTGACTGCTTACTGGAAACATCTGACAAAGTACAGATGTTTATATTTCGGGGGGGGGGGGGGGGGTGTCATTCC
>JAVJGJ010000001.1:26344087-26382326 GCA_035590215.1 Microhierax caerulescens
CCTCTTCTAGTTTAAAACCATTGCCTTTTGTCCTCTAGCTACAGGCCCTGCTAAAATGTCTGTCCCTCCTTTTTTTTTCCCCCACACAGGTATTTCTAGATGCTGATGCAACACCATCACCAACAGAGTAACTTCTGTACTCCCAGATCTTCCAGTTAGACAATTGCTACTGTAGTATCAGCATTCACTTTGATGTTAAAAATATATTTTAAATGTCTCACAGACAATCATGTTTTCTACAAGGAAATCACCACATTTAATACACACAGAATGAAGACATGTCACTATTAGACACCTGTAAAGTGAAACAATACTCAATTTGCTCCACTTAAAAAGCCATAAACGAAGAAACACTTTTGATCTGGTAGATATTGAAAAAAGTAAGGGAATTTCCTGCAAAATTACAGTATTAGCTATGTGTAAGTAGCAACTGAACTACAGCACTGTTATTTTTCCCTTTAACAGATCACAGTAAGTCTGCAAAATTACCACAAAGCTGGTCTTGATGCACAGTTCTTTATATGCAACTTCCATCAATATCAGGAAAAATATAGAATGGAATAAGGACAAATGAACTGGTCAACCCATCACAAAATAACCACTAAAAAGACATCAAACTTTTGAAGAAACCTGGAAAAATTTAGCACTCAGCTGTAACTGGATTTGAAATATCAGTAGTTGCCCAATTCCCATCTTCCCTGTGCCCTTCTGAAGGGTTTAGCGCAAAGCTCTGAATCACAAAAAAATTTCTTACAAGGTACTATGTTTTAAAAGCACAAAATCCACAGCAATTAACATGTGAGGGTCAAAATACATAGACAGGGTATGCTGAAAAGACAGTTATATTTAAAAATTGTACCTTAACTTCCCTTTAAAACATCATATACTGCTCAGCAGAATTCTTAATCTGCATTTCTGAGACTTCAAATCCTGTGTCTTCTTTTGCAGGTTCAAAAGAGGATCCACTCCACACAAAAATGTTCTTGGAAACATACAGACAAAAGCACTTGCTATAAATCTGAGACCATTTCTAATAAAATATCACCCTTTAAACCAATTACAAAATACTGTTGCAGTTGTTCAAAAAGTTTTTAGCTGTAATCGACACCTCAGTTGCTATACTCCTCTTCTCAACAACCCTTCAATTCAGCATGACTTTCAGGCAGCCTGGTTTTATTTCTGTGAACCTGTGATAGAAGAAAAGATGAAGCTTCAACATGAAAGCTACATACAATGCCATCTCCTCCTTCAACCCTCATCAAACATATTGAAAGTGAAAAGGTTCTCAGTCAAGTATGTGTGCATGTGAGAATCATGGAAATCAGCATCATGTCCTCTGGACGTGACAGTGAAGGAGGATTTTACAAGGTCTGGAGAGGTGAAGAGCTAGAAACAGCAGGAACTACAAAGAAGATCCAAGGTGGGGGCGGGGGAGGAAAAAAAAAGCTGCCTAATATTCTTGGTTATATTCATTCTGCTCCTCTTTTCCTGCTCCCCTTTCATTCCCTCTTTCAAAACAGACTTTCTCCTTTGTCTTCTGCAGAAAGTAAAAAGGAAATGTGAAGGGAAATCGCTATTTCCAAGTCCCACTTTCACAGTCACCTTCATATACTCCTTTAAAGAAATGCAGCTAGAAAACACACTGATGCTAGCCCAGACTTGCTAAATTACTGTCCCACATAAGAAGCTGAGTGCTAAAGCAGGTATTAGAGACCAATAAAAAGCAGGATTAACAACTTTTCACAGTAGAGCTGGTGACCTTGAGTGGAAATATGTAATTAAACTGTGTAAGCTAAGTTTAATTCATAGTGTTTTCATCTATCTCAGAGGAAAGGACCCAATATTTAATAGGTGCCCCATGTAAGATGGTATTGTGTC
Organism: Microhierax caerulescens; assembly: GCA_035590215.1. Classification (NCBI taxonomy): domain Eukaryota; kingdom Metazoa; phylum Chordata; class Aves; order Falconiformes; family Falconidae; genus Microhierax; species Microhierax caerulescens. The sequence continues at coordinate 26,345,966 of JAVJGJ010000001.1, forward strand.
ACACAATTGCATTGGATTTATGAAACAGCAGAACTACTTTAATTTGAAACAGCAGACTTGCCTTAATCTGTTTAGTAGTTTAACAGTACTCTAAAACTAACTTCAATTTTCAGTTAATTAAACGTGGGTTAAGAAAAAATGTATCAGTAACAAAAATCTAAACTCACCTGAAGTTGTGGTTTGTGAGGTATCTGATAGCTGCTGGTCTGATGCGAGCAACTCCTCCCTGACTATGGCTTCCTCTTCCCGTGATCACACAGAGATATGGTTTACCACCAGTCTGCTGGTACTCTGTAACAGCACGGATCGTAACGGTTAAAATTCTCCCTCAGCAGAGACTTCACATTCAGTATAACCTTTCCAACCATTCTTCTGAAAACTCTCACTAGTGATTTAGAACATTGCTTTCCCATGTTGGCTATGCATCTTTTACGTAAACATAGACATTCTTCCCCTCTTCTGAAAAAGATATTCTGAAAAAAATATAGTCAAGCTTTTAAAATCTATATTGTTTACAATACGCATGTTGTGATCATCACAAAATCCTTCTAATTTCATAGCAGCTTTACTGTTTCTATCATCTAATCTTCACTTGGAATTTACATCCTGTGATGTCAATTAAAAGAGAAAAATAAAGAGGTGGGTGTAATTTAGGCAATTTTAAAGTGACACCTCTCTACTGTTTCAAGCTTCATCTTAAATCAATGTGAATGTAAGAAATAACATTCTATTGGATAAAGAAAAGAAGAAGGAAAATATAAATCCACACAGTTTTTGACATTTAAATCACACTTATTTGGACTAATTTCTGCTATGTTGAAGCATGTGAATCAACAGATGAACATTATCACATCAGCTTTAGTAGGGTGTCTAGCCCTAATAACAAAAGAAATTGCTCCTCTCCCAGACATCACAGAAACCTAAATTGATGAAGAGTTTGAAAAAGAGGAAAAATATATATTAAACTGGATTCTACAACAAGTCAAGATTTGTCAGTTCAAGATTATCAGTTCACATGGCATCTTTCCTCAACTACCTACCCCTGCTCATTGCTTAACTTTATTTGGGTTTTCTATTAGTTTACTCTTAGTTCTGCCCGTACTAAGTGCCCACTATTGATCCTTTTGCCAAGTATGCACACTGAAATTAACTTTTTTTTTTAGATTTAGGTGAATGGGCTGAACAGAGAGTCCCTACCATCATTCCAAGACTCCTGATGCAAGTGCAACTCAGGAAATTTAGCTCTAAAAAGTATTAGGTTACAGCTTAAAATATACAAACATCATCTTAGGAAAAGCACAAAATAATTAAATTGCATTATCTCTGATGTATACTGAAAGAAAAGGATTATCGAAGGCTCTGCTGAACACTTTTGTTTCTACTGTCTGGAGTTGCTGTTTCAAAAAACTAAGTCTGTGCAGTGGTACCTTGTGTAAGAAATATTTCTTATAAAAGCGTTCCCAGCATGCTTAAATTTATACAGTAAACTAATAACGCAGAAAATGTATCTTTTTACAGCAAGAACACTCATGAAGTATTTGAACACTCCACTGGGAGGAAAAACAGGCCCTCAAGCAAAAATGCACAAAATGACATTTATGGAAGCAGCAGTATTCTGATCTCAAGAGATCCTGCTGACAAATTGATACAGAAGTTACCGATAGCTCAAATCACACACTTTCATGTAAAAGTTGAAGACAATATAATCATCGTGGTTAGAATTCCAGGACAATGATTTTTCTTTAAAGATTAAAAAAGCAACATAGTTCTGACAAAGCAACGCAAAGATGACATGACACTAATGTCTGCATTACCACCTCTGTTAAAAATGCCAGGAAGGATTGATCAAGTCTTCAGTAAAAAAAAAAATAGAAGTAAAGGATAAACAAGAAAGAAAAAGGAGATACACAAAGAAGCATGGGGGAGGGGGGCAGGGTGCAAGACAGAGAACAAAAAGAATCATTGCCATGTCAAAGAAAAACAATTCCATGAAGGAACTTTGAAAATAAAACAACAAAAAAGCCAGTGGTTTTCACATGTTATTAAATTACATTCAGTCCATCCGATATTGCCACGTATTGTGATTTCTTACTAGGAAATTAGGAGAATAACTTTTAGAGGTAAGAATTATTAGCTTAATCCTACCTTCACTTTTTTCATGCAGCACTCTGGACAACTGATTCACAGCTTCATCCACATGGAGACCATGCAGATCCAACACATTCATAGGCAACAAGGAAGTATTTACTTTCTCAAAGATTTGCACAGCAGCAGCATGGTTGGCTTCCTTCATCTTCTGTTCATGAAGGCGACCCTTTATTCATAAGCACAGCAACTATTACACACCGAGACATAATCTAAGCTCCACACTGGTCACTGGGTTCAAAATTACAGTACTGGCAGGGTGCTTTTAGCTCACAGTTTGAAGTAGTAAAATTTATAATCACGACAGAACTTCTCGAAGAGGCTCAGTGAGACCTACTCACAAGGAAATTTCAAGAAATCTATTCTTAAGAAACTACTCAAAGCTGGCACAAAGAAGAAATTATAACAAAAGCTTTACAAGAAAGATAAAAGGCAGAAAAGGCACAAAACTGTCAGGTCTGTACATAAGCTAAAATGTTAAAACTCCATGCTGATTTTCAGATTTATTATCCTAAGAACAGAATTTTACTTTCTGCAAGTACTTGCCAAAAATTTAATAAAACAATGTCAGAGAAATTTCCCAACAGCCCAGGAAAAATCTGCTAGGTGTTAATTCTTCTGAACCCGTTCCCTAAAAATCAGACAAGCCAATGGCAAACACTTTTTTTTTTTTTTAAATAGCTGCCCACTATCTCTGCTAGTATTTTTGACAGACCTTTTATAACTGACAAGGTCAGTACAGTCCCTATTGGAATTAGGGGCAAAAAGAAGTATAGGGTTATTCACATTACACAGTGAACAAACACCAGCTATTTCCCATGAACCTTGCAGTGATAGCATCTGAGGGACTGAAACAACAAATTATGTCTTTGGAGATCTGCAGGCACATTCTGAAAAAGAATGGAAAACTTAACTCCAGGTATTGGACTGACAAGGGCTCAAGAGAATAGAAGTGACAGTCTGTCTTACACTTTCTTAAAATGGCTCATCTGAAGTGTGTTAGTGTCAGACCAGAGACATCAGCCCCTTAAGTCTCACTTACAGCAGAGAAATTCCCAACACAGGCTAAGGCCACCAAGCACAAAGTATTTTTCATTAATAAAGATAGCTTAGCCTTTCTATTACCTAAAAGAAAATATATCATAAATTTCCAGATTGTACTCATTGTTATGGCTAAGAACAAAAGCAAGACAGTAAGTAATTAGATTGCTATTTAAAATCATGCAGGCCTTTGTTTAGAATCTCTCCAAACTTCAGGAATATATAAACCAAGAACATGAAGAGTTCATTATTGTCCTGGTTTTGGACAAGGACAATAAAGACCAATAATACTTCCTACATGCATAGTCACAGTCTAAACATTTAGAGGGATACGTTACACCAATTGTGTGAAAGCTTTTTTAAGATAGTAAGCAAATTTGAGTGATTCATTCTTATATTTATGTTCTGTCAAAATGCAATTCATAATCTAGAATTAAATGCTTCTATAACATGAATTCTTATCAAATTTTTATATGCTATTAGATCAGGGAAAAGCTACAGCCTTTGAAGATATTTGTAACAGAATTTTTAAGAGTAAATGGAAGGGTCTTCTGTGAAAGCACCAAAAAAACAACGTACAGGAATGGTTATAAGAACAGTTGATACTTATAATCAAGAACATGATCAACAGCAACAACCAACATTAACTAAACTGGTACACACAGAGAAATGTGCTTGAATCAAGACCAGAGAGCCTGTGCCCCAAGGCCAGAGCACGCAAGACTGATCAGCAACAGATCTGTGCTCCATAACCAGATGGATGGCGATAAGCATGGCATAGAATACCACACCTTGTTTATCCCAACCCAAGACAGTCTGTAGCCATACAGTCAGAATGAGGAAGCAAAGACTGCAGGCAGCCATCTTGCCCAAGACTCATGGAGGATGAAGCAAACAAGATTCTGAAGCAAAAGATCACATCTTAGTACCTGTCTCACTCCTAAAAAGTACAAAGGACACATCTAAAAACAGTTCATCACCAGTTAAGAGGAAACCATGGGACATATGGAGGATTCAAAAATTGATGTTTGCTGCAGTCCATGTCACATGAGTGAGCTTGGACAGACCACACGGACCCAGTTCTTGGTGCTTTACAAATATGTGGATGTGAGAGTAAGATCTATGAGAAAACGAGTGTGTGTGACTGAGCACTATATCATCTTTCATGAGGTTTTGCACTGAATTTGGTTACATTAGCTTCCTGTATCAGTACCATTACTAGTGAAAGGGAGTTTGCTTCTGAGGTGATTCTCAATATAACACTTACAAAGTGAACAATAATTAAGCAAATTTATCAACTCTAGTAGGCACAATGCTTTTCTTATTGCTTCCAATTCAGTATTTAAGTACCTCTCTAAATTCAAGCAAAATGCACAGTATGTACATTTACCTACCTGATGTGCATAAAATACTGCCACAGGCTTCATACCCATGCGATAGGCCTCCCCAGCCTTTTTCAAACATTCCTGTCTCTTTTGCTGGTGACAAAAAGCTTCTGCTCTTAAATCATCATATTGTGGATACTCAAATTCTTGAAATATTTCACTCAAAGGATCACCCTCTTCCTTACTTTTTTTCACCTGTAGGAATTTGCAATGTTGAAACTAAGTATGCATTGCAGGTTGCTTTCATTAACACAGCTTTGGATATGTTTGGAACTAATATTTTAAAAAAAACACCATAAAAATACCTTTTTCTCCCGGTTCTTTGCAACACTGTAGGAAGAAACAATTTCATTTTGCTGAACGCTTTCTTGAGCTATAACTGTTTTTACAGGATCTGCCTCCAGAACACAGTTCAGAAACTGTTCAGTTTGTTCTAAAGAGTAGCTGTAAAGGATAAGTAAAATCTGTAAAAATTTGTAAAAAGACTTTACAAAGCGATTAATAGCTGCTACAATTATTACAATTCATATTACAAACCTTTATATTGTTACAAAAAGAGATGACAATGGAAATAAAGCACTGGAATGGAATTTTCCACCTTACTACAAAAAGGCTTACAGACCTACTGTCCTGCATTACTGGCATCAACACACATGCAGTCTTGGTTGACTGAAACATAATTCAGGGGCACTTGAATATTAAATGGACAATGAAATACTAAAGTAAATTGCATCCTACCTTAATCAAACAGATCTTAGTTTAGAAGCAAGCACTGCTTTTTGGGCTGGATAAGTTACTTCATCTCAAATCTTCTCTAGTAAGGCTTAGACAGTACAAACTGGTTTAAAACTAGCTAAGTTTTCTGAAACCATTATGCAGGAAAATCCTTGTATTTCCAGAAAGCTTTGTTAATTAAGTTAATGAAATGAGAATAGAACATCAGTTGCCATCAGATTTCTAATAAGCCCTTTCTTCTTTCTTTTTCTTGCTGTTCAGTAAGCACACAAGAGGAAGACTGATCAAAAGTAAAGATAGATTTTGGGAAAGGAAACACTATGACAAGAGATGGTGAAGTGTTTGAGCTATAGAGATGGATGAAGAACATATTTTAAACATCCCATAAGGAAAAGTTTTGATAACCAGAACAAGCAGAAAGACTGACAAGCAGATGTGAAAACTCACATATAGAGACAGACATTCAATTGACCAAGGATGAAAAAGAATTTTCTCTCGGAAAAAAAAAATCAGTTCTCAGAAACTTGGATTTAAGGTGATAGCCACATAAGCCAGAAATACAACGCAGAACATAGAAAGAGAATGCCAGCAGGAAGAGATGGAGAGATGATTCATTCCTTCAAAGCTGCTGTAGTAACCAGGAAAGTACTCACAGCTACCATCAGGTAATAGTAGTTTTCCTCTTAGGCAGACGCCATTTTCTGTGAACCCACTATTACCACTCCCACTAATTTCTTCCACTACAATTAAAACACATCTCTAGATCAAATATGCAGTTCCACTGACAGTCAGTCAGAGGTCAATAGCCAGAGACATCCTTCTAATGAGAGAAACTTATCTACTAAAAAAAAAAAAGTCTACACAGAGTTTTGATACCCTTTTTTGCTTTTAAGACCAGCTAGTTTTGCCTTTATTTAGATCTACAAAAAGTGTGCTTGTTTGGAAAAAGCCATTCTTTATCAGTATCTTAAGACAGTAACTGTACACTGTAGAGTATTACTGAGTACCATTTTTACAAAGAACTTCAAAGATTTCTTACTTGTTGTCCTTGAAGACATCCATTAAGAAATTTTGATTAATAGTTGGAAACATCTCAAAAAGTTGTTTCTCCTTTAGTTTAGCAGCACAGTCTTTTCTAGCCATAGAAGAAATACGATTCTACCCAGAAGACAAAGAAAAGTATTACAAGTTCTTGATTAGAGCAAAATACAGGAACAGTGAAGCCAATGCAACTTTTCTGTTATTTGGTAAGATTTCAAAAAGTATCTATTCGGCAGGTATGCACCCACAGCAATGACAACATGCCAATATCAGCCTGCCTCACTGATTTGATGAGAATAAAGTAGGGACAGGTCAGTTGTTTTATACACCACTGCAGTACTCTGCGGTGATTTGAAGTGACTCTGCTGGAGCTCCCTCATAACTTGGAAAAAGCAAAAGGAGAATTTTTTATGAGGAACTTAAGTTTTGGAATGCATTTCCTGCTAGTCTATCTAGTCCAACGCTATGCTTGTGCAAAGTCCACCTCTCTATATTGCAGGCATAGGGCTGAAACAACATTTTATTATTAAACAGCATATAAAGTTTTGGTTTGGTGTATCTGCAGTTGTACTGTAATAAATATCCCTATTTGTGAAGTCATGCTGAGAAGAAAACATAACTATAGCCCAGAATAAATCAGACTGATCATTCCAATACTCAGATTTAAAAAAAAAAAAAAAAAAAAAGTAGCAGTCACAAGAAAGCCAAGCTCCATGAATCCAAACTGAAAATAAAACTGTGGACGTCACAGTTGTTATCAGTAAGCCACATACATGCAGTTCAAAGAAAGAATCCACAAGCCATTCTTTCCAAGTACAGGCTAATCCATCCAACTTTCTATACAAGCAGAAACACAGAAACAAAGCTCCTTTTTAGGACAGCTACTTATCAGAGACAATTACGAATAAAAACGCCTGTTCTGAAAAACTGACGGCAGCAGAGGGCAGTGTTATGTACACACCAACCAGACGGGTATGGGAACTGTGTGAAAGATACAGAATTAACAAAAACCTTTTTTAAAGTTACTGTTTTCTGACAAATGGGTAAAGAAACCTGTTTGAGATTAACCTCAAGTACTTCTTTTAATGTCTCATCTGTTAGGAATTTTGAGGGTTCTTACAAAAAAATATTAAAATCAATTAAATCCACTGCTAAACAAACAAGGCATGGAGCTAATTAGGAACTTTTTTGATATCGCTTTCCCAGTAGATCCTTGTTTTCAAGTGAGCAATTAAAAAACAATTCAACCTAACATAAATGCTAACCTGTATAGTGAAATGCACCATGATCTGTTTGTGAAACAATCAAAATATTAAATTTTAAAATAAATTTATATTTTTAAAACAGAAACATCTACCACAAGCAAACTCCTGTATCACAGTAATCACCAATACTACTTTGCATGCATTTGTCTCTACGAATTCAGGCTGTAATCAGCAGCACAAAGCCAAGTCACCAGATAAGACATAGCCTGTTTCATTAACAGTTAAATGATTTAAACTACATAAAAAACTGATGCTATCCATACCAGGTCTTGTTTCTCCTGCATAGCTTTTTCTTCGGAAATTATTTGTCTGAGAGAAACTTTCTGAATCTGAGCATTCCAGTGATCCATAAAAGGAAAAACATCTGATGATGCTGGTTTTTTAGTCTGTATGTCATTACATGAGCCTGAAGCTCCGCTCATTTTTTTCTTCTGTATTTTACTCTCTGCATTCTGAGTTAACAGCATTTCTGAGTCGTCTGTATGTATCTGCTGAATCACTGTAGGACCTTCAAAATCAATAAAAATGAGGTGACAAATAAACCAATCTATGAAAGCAAAGACAAAATAATTAAGTTTTTCAATCTAGATAGTTTGGGCATTGTTAAAACAATATTATTAATGCTAAACCAGAAAACACTACACTGTTTTCATCTTCCTTACTATTATTTTCTGAAAACTATCTTGTCATCTTTATCTGTTTTTTAGAACAAAAGCAAAACCATCACACTCTCTCACCAAATTTTCAACTGCCAAGACATATCTTACAGCTGTAAACTACCTTGCACATACAATAGGTGGGAGGTTTGTTTAGTTTTGTAAGAGAACTATTGACTCATGGTTTACATGTTTACCTGTCTTTCCCTTACCACTTAAGGACAGATGCTTAACAATCCGGTTTATGCTACAAGTTAATACTAACAGCACTGTTTGGTCATGCGAGTAGAGAGTTTGCAATCCAAGTCTTCACCCAGGTCCCATGCAAGAGTAGTGGGGTTCTGCTGTAAAGGGACATTTCTTCTGGGAGCTGAATGAAAACTGGATTGCCAGAGGTTTTAACACATTTTAAACAAAGCATACATCTTCCTGCTACAATCAGTTCCTCTCACAAGGACAAACAGCGTGTGAATGTTGTATTCCTCACCTACAAAAACCTGACTCTACTAGTAATTCTCTGGCAGCACCTTTTCTTGCCACAGAGATTACAGAAGTCCTACCAAACAGCAATCTGATCCAGTCAGGAGTTTCTTTTTAAATTCTCTGAAGTAGACAAAATGACGGGCTGTTTGCTTGCATCTACCTGGGACTAGTGATTCTGCTTATAATTAACTTTTTCTCCCCACACCTCCACAAGAGAATAGTAAATGGAACCAAGGGCAATAAATAAAAGCTTAGCTTAATAAATTAATCCATAATTTTTTAATAGAATATCTGCAACCTTCTGAAGTTTCAAAGAATGAAATATTTTTATAACAAAAGTTAAGTATTTTTACAGTTAAACCTGTAACATACCTTCTGCAAACAACTTACATGATTCATCTCTCCTCTGACGCTTCTAAAAAAATAGTAAAACACCATATTATAAGTAAGCTATAAATTTTGCAGTGAGACTTCCTAAGTGTTATCTTCGAAGTAAACCAGCTTCAAAATAACGTCTCACAGTATTTCTCAAAGATTGGATATTTAAAATTAAATATATTTAAGAAAAATAATATGAAGTTTAGAAGATAAAACTACCTTTCCAAAACCAGACTGAACCAGAGGAATTTGCCCCATTGCTAAGATTTCATAACCTTAATTAAATAAACCAAACACAAATTTGGCTGAAAAGCATTCAGTTTCATAAGGTTATGAAGGAACGGAGGTTAGAGAACTCCTCTCAACGAATGTACATGGAAATGTTTAGAATACATAATTATTCATAAAGAACTCCTCTTACATGTCTAAAAGTCAATAATGATTTTTGGCCAGTGGGATTTTTGATTACTTTTGTAGTGAAATTGTGCATAATGATCCTTCTTTTATAAGAATCTTGTTGCATGATGAGACATTCATGACACGCAGTTTCTTCATCCCTTAATCTGTCTTTCAACAGCTCTAATGATTATGACACACTGATATACTCCATATATTTCACAAACTGCTATTGTATTTTATCATTGTTCTTGCAAAGATACTTGTATCTTACACATTTAGACCAACACATAAGGAGAAAAATAGTCTGACAAAGAGCAAGCATGCCACACCACATATATAAGCAAGAAATCTACTAACCAGAATAGATTCTTTCCATTTTTCATGAATCACTTTTGCCAAATTCAGATCAATATGAACCACACAATCCTCAACAGTCAGTGATCCTTAGGGAAAAAAGAAAATATATTCATAAAGGGTTCCATTAAAACTTATCTATAAAAAAAATAAAGTACAGTAGCCTAGACTTATTAATTTGAATTTTGGTGCTTTTGCATGAACTGTCATGCCTAAGAAAAACTTGAGCAATTGCCAAATCAAAAAAATGTAAAAAAAAATCATTCCACACAGAATTCACTAACCTGGTGTTCAAAAACTCAGAAAAGATAGGAAAAACCAAGTAACATCAATTGTATCTTGTTGAAATATGACTACCTGAACAACTACAGTTTTTGTTCTCTTCTCCATTTTTCTAGCAGAACCTTCTTTTACAAACCCACTGTTAATTTACAATTTCATTCATTAAACTGTGATTCCCCCTATTTTATTACAACCCACATGCAACTGCTGCCCAAACAGCAGTCACATCCCTCCTTTCAAACACACAAACTCAGAGAAGCAAACTCCAAGTATCCCCTCTAATGAAAGGAAAGGTCAGGAATTATCAAGGTATCATAAGGGTACATCTAAAGATACATCTAATAGATCTTTCTGATAATGTTTCTCACCCTTTCAAAAATAAAAAGGTAAGTACATATGTATCAAATAAAAAGGCAGGGTGTATGTCAGACACAATGAAACACCCTTCTGCTATCAAAAACAAACGCCTTTTTTTTTCGGAGGAGGTAGGCATGGAGGTGAAGAGACCAGCAGTTAAACCCACCAATAAATCAGGGTTTCACATTAGGTAATCTTCAGGAAAAAAGGGGGGGGGGGGAAAGGGGAGAGGAGGGGGAGAGAACAAGCAAGCTATATATCCTTTGTGTTTTCTTTTCCTCCTTTTTCTGAGAGTCTCTAACTTTTGTGATACACATTCAAGCTACTTATGGCTTCATCATAGTCTCTCAGCAGACTAGTCTGTTTTCATCTTCTAAGTATAGCCACACTTCTCTCTAAACCATTCATCTTCTCCTTCCCCAATTTAACTAATGCCTAAAGGTTTCTTTCTTCTTTCTTTTTTCCTAACCAGTCAAAATTTTCACCTTCCTCACTTTACCATCCCTTCAGAGTCTGAATATGGGCTCAAAGGCCTGTTGCTCAAATTGCAAACAAGCCAATATATTTTCTTACGGTTTTAAACTATTTGCATGTACAAAAAGACAAAGGCAGAATGCAGCACTACTGCATTTCTATTTTATGCCGTGCTTAGTTCAGTTCCATTTTGGGATTAACAACAGCAAACAACAGTATCACAAGGAGTTGTGCAAATCTGTTCCCTAAAAACCAAGCATGAACGGAAAGAAGCACAGGCAAAGAAATTAAGGTTTTCTTACCCAAACTGAGCTTTTTCATAAAAATATGGATATAATTATGCTTGTACCTGCATCAATGCCAACAGGCCCAAATATTTCTTTCAGTTGAAGTGCCAGTTCAGGAGGTAATGTTAGTTCTAGGCAATCTATATTGAAGGCTGCATGTGATGCTGGTATACAGCTTTGTATCTTGGCTTTAGCTTCATCCAAGCTCGGAGTTCCGATTTCTCCTTTATCACACATCTTCCCGGAACTCCCCTGGGTTTCTTTATCCACCTCCAGTTCTTTATCATTCCTAGGACTGACCAAAGGTGCATGATCCATATCCAGTAAGGAAGCAGTCACTTTAGAGTTCTCTGCATTGCTCATTGAAGGATTACTGTCACTTTCGTTATTTAATACAAATTTCAAATTAGTAGAAGTTGTGCTAGGACCATGAGGCAAAGTCATAGGTATACAGAAACCTGCATCAAGTTGTGAGACTGATGGCTTATTTATAGTTTCTTCAACAGGACTCTCAGAGTTTGCTCTGCTTTCAATCTTCTGCTTTCCTAGGTCAATGACTGCTGCTGCTGAGCTGCCCGCATCAGTTCTAGGGGCTGCATCTCCAGAATGTTTCAGTTCTGACAAATCATTCCATGAAGCAGCAGTCGAGTCACAGACACCATTATCTGTCACAGTTGCCATGGTAGCATTTTCTGCAGTGCTAAGTGATAAGCTCTTGTCCTCTGAAGGCTCAGAGATACAACCAGCCCCAATTCTTTGTGGCATTTGTTGGCAGTCTTTGAGATTCTCACCATACTTTGTACTTGCCTTGGAATCAAGGTCTGCGACAACTGGCCCAGCTTCTCTTACTTGAAAGCATTCAGCATCAACATCTTTGCGTAACTTTTCATCCGAGTCTAACAACAGACCTGTGGCCCAGACTATGTCTTTGTTACATCTTTCATACAGATCTTTCAAAGCTTCAAATGAAACAGACTCAAAGAGCTTACATAGCATATTTAGCTTTTCAGACTCATCAATATTGGTAAATTCACTGTCTTCCACTAATGTACTTTTATCATACATAACTCGATAGGGTATTTTTTCCTGAGAATTTGACGCATTATCTACACCTTTTGGTTTGAAGCCATCAAGCCTGCCATGCAATACTTTGGCATTCTCAGGAAAAACCATTTTCTTTTCTAATCTCCACAGAAGAGCAAAGTCCTGTGATTCAGTCTGCGAATAGCGACTACATGAGCATGCGTCCTGATTCTTTTCTGCTGCATTAGGTATAGACAAGTGTTCCTCTTCTTTGGGCTGGGGCAAATTGTTGTTTGTAAAAGTGAGTGCTAATTTGTGATGTTTCCTCATTCTTTTACTTTGCTGGGTTTTTTTCTCACCTATTGTTTCACTAGCTACTGTTTCAGATTGGTACATTCGCAAACTCGTTGTATCTGGTTGCTCTGCAGTATTCATGGGTGTCCCACGAAGCACATCTACAGTCTCAAGAGCATTTCTGTTAATGTCACCTTCAGTATTTCCACCTTCATCGGACCGATTCAGACTCGTCTTTCTCACTCTCCTTGACCTTTGTTGTCTCTGTTCTAATGAGCGTAACACAGGCCAATGTCCTACCATTTGCAGTTCCGGTGTAACTTTATCTGAACTAACAGAGGAACAGCTAGAGGTTAGATTTTCTTCCTCATTTTCAACAGTAGAGGTCCCAGGCATGCCCACTTGCTCTTTACCTAACTCAGGATGCTGCTGACTGGAAGTTTTATGTTCTTTATCATTCTTCAGAGAAGATTTTTCTAGTCTTCTAGCTCTTTTGACTCTCTGTCCCATTGTTTGTTCTACAGGCCAGTCACCCAGAAAGTTTAGTAGTTCTGGTTTTCCTGACGTGTCAAAAGCTGAAGTACTTGGTTCCACTGTGTTACTACTTTGTGTTGATTTTGGTTCCGTACATATTTCATGAGATTTTTCAGCTTCAACTTGAACATTGAGAATGTTGTTATCACTGTGCTCCTCAATTCCTCCTGTATCCAAGCACACAGTCTCTTTAGTTGAGTTCACATCAAACTCATCCACTTGTGTTTCTGTACTTTTTTCTGTGTTTTCTCCCTTTTCTTCTTTCTTCTTCAAGGGCAGTTCTTTTCCTATACAACCTGATAAATAACCATCCAGGTCATCTAGAACAGTGCTGTTCTCAGAATTGTGTTCCACTGAGTTATTTTCCGTTTCTTTTTCCTCTTTCTGTGAACATTCAGAATTACAGTTACTTTCTAATGTTAAAGAAGTACTGGGAAAAGTTTTATTTTCTTCAGCTAATTCAAGAGGCTCCACATCAGAAACAAAGGGGTTTTCTTCCTTTACATCAGAACGTGCCTCTCTCTTTCTGAAAGACAAATTGGAACGAAAGATAAATCCATTTCAAACCTTCTTTAAGCACTTGCCCACATTTTTTATTTTAGCTTGGCTATTTAATATTTTCAAATTACAGAGCAGAAATCACCTTTTAGGACACTAATCATCCAGTTGGAGAACTCCAGTGAGAGGAAAACAAATTTAAGACAAGCTAGCTCTAACCACAACACTCCTTTATAAAAAAGGAGCTGAGCAAAGTAGAACTTTCCTTGCTAAGTATCCGGTTTTTTACTTCAGCATATGTCTCAGGCATCTATTTCCCCCCATTCCCAGCATTCAGTTATGTACTGAAGGACTCTGCTGCTGGACATTTCCTCCTTCAGATCAGCAAACTTGGTAAGTATGCTTCTATTTAATGACTGTTGCTCTCTCCTGATGGCTCAATGCTAAAAAAAGTCTAGAAAATAGCTAGGAGAATGTGTGCAATTTGTTTTCATATTCTTCCTTACAACCAACTACATTCCATTATCAATGCCAACTTCATTTCAAATACATTAAGCACGCAAACTCCAAATTAAATAGTAACAACAATAAAATCTGACTTTCTATGCATTATTATAATGCATATACAGCGTTGCTCAGATTAGCCACTACCAAATAGTTGTGTATACAACCAAAATAAATCTAGACAAGTCTAAATTAAATATACGGGAGAGCAAGTAGATAACTCGTTACTACAGCATGAAGAATCCACCTTCTACCACAAAGACATCATCTAACACCAACACACAAACTCAGAAAAAGCAATTTGCTCGTATTTAGGACTACATTCTTCTGAAGAGCATTTTATAAATTTTAAAAGTTTTGTATCTACAACATACACCCAACAGCACAATTCTAAGATAAGAGAAAGTCAATGAAGATTTTCTTATTGTAAAGTAACACACAGACACACTAGAAGATTTTCAAAAAACATTGGAAAGTTGACAAGATCCCTTGACTGCTTATTTCTAGAAATCCTGAAATTCTTAAAAATTAAGAACACTATGCAGTGTATTTCTTTTTATTAACTAATTTTTATAATGCATTCATCACTGTTCAACAGCAGTATCGAGGTTCTGTTGCCATGAGGTTTGAATTTTTAGCCTTTTATTTAAGACTACAAAGCTAGTAAAAGAATCTAACCTATGGCTTTCCTCCTGACAAGGACCTTCACTCCAGCCAGCAGCTTCCGATTTGTCTGGGACCGAAGAACCCAATACTGAACTAACAGTAAGGCAGCATTCGTATCGTTCCAACATACTTTTGATCTTTTCTTTAGATACACCATGAATGTTTCGCCTATGAATTAAAAAAAAAAAAAAAGCAAACATTGCAAAAGAAACATTTCAGATTTGTATTTTACAATGACAAAAGATAATAATTTAATAAGTTTACAGGAAGACTAACCAGAGAATTCAGGGGGCCAGGGCAAAAGCTGTGAAACAGCAGTTCTTTCTCTGTCAGTGCACTAAGGCATTCCAAACAGGTTATCTCAGACAAATTGCTGCTCCAATTGACTTCTCCACCACACCTGGTGGCCCTGTTCTGCAATAGGATGTTTTCCTTAATACTAAAATCTAAAACTGTACCAAGCATCTTCTTCAAATAAGTATCAGAAGCACACCACATCAAATCCTGACAGTGATGCAGGATATCAAACCAGGTATGGAAGATTTCTGAATTCAGTCTTCCTCCTCTGGTTTTGCTAAACTAAGAACTCCTTGAGCCTTGAGGAAAACCTATTTGCCTATTACTTTGGATACACTTTGGCTAGAAATTTTCACTGACGCTGTTAAACAGCAACTAGCAGTACACTCTGCAGCAGTTCCATCCCAAACAAATGAATTCTGCTAAGAATGGCAAAACAGAAATTGAAGGAGAAAATGTTTAAGTTCTATTTTAGGAAAGAAAATCCTCTATCCTCTTCCTTACCTCACATGAAAAGTGGCCAACCTTAAGCTAAACATGCAAATTCAGATGACAACAGATATTATGAATACAAATTAGGAATACAAAATAACTTACGTTCAAAGTGACCTCCAGAGGCCACATACTCTGAGGAGGTACGGCTAAATCACATTCTCTAGAGCTCTGTCTTGTCAAATTTTGAATATCCCTAATGACTGGAAGCCTACAAACTCTCTGGGCAAACCTTTTCAGTGCCTGACCACCCTCAAAGTAAGTTTTGGGGTTTTAATTTTATGTAATCAAAATATACAAAGCTCCAACTTGCTTATGTTTGTTTTGTCCTATCCCTGCACAATCCTCAGAAGAGATCATTTTAGTCTTCTCTATAATCTCTCAAAAGGTAGCTGAAGACAACAATACGATCCTTCCTTAGAGTTCTCTTCTTCTGCAAATCTGCTGAGAGTTCACCGTGTCCCAACATCCAAGTCATAAAAAGGACATTAAACAGTAGTGGCCCTAGTATTCATCCTAGAGAGACATCAGCCTCCTCTTCTTAGACTTTGAACCACACTGATCATACCCTTTGAAATGGCATCCAGACAATCTTCTAGCTATCTTATTCACTTACACAGGGTTTACATCTTGCCTATTTTGGCTTTAAGTAATGGCTCTATGACTGTGTAAAAGGTTCTGCTAAAGAAAAGGTAAACAATGATGGAGAAGCACAGGGGTTTGTCCCTCTCAGGCCATGAGATGCTGACACTCAGTGATAGTAGAAACATTTCAAGTAGGGCAACAGACCATCCAGATGCAAAACCAGCCCCAACGTGACATCATTTTTGCAACCTCATGAACCCAAAGAGTCACTGTACCTTAAATGCAAAGTAACTGCAATCATGAAAACATGACATAGTATCTATTGCTAATAGTATCTTTTGTATGTAATTAGAATAAAGTGACAGGGAAAAAAAAATATCTCATAATACATATAAAATCCCACAAAAGTTAATATTGTAGGGAAAAAAAATATTTAAAAGCTACTTATTATTACAAAAATCTTGACTGATATCTTGCTATTTCACCAGCCACTATACTGACACCTTTTTAAAAATCAGACTGTGAAAGATACACAATCTAATATGAAATTTTCCTTTACATTCTTACCTTTCAAGTTCTTTTGGTTTAAACTTCCACCAAGTGTCTGGTTCTCGGAACACGACTTTGTATTTGAACTGCTGAGCCTGAATAAAACAGATTAAAAAAAACCAGAAAAAGCCGTATCACCCATTTCTTATTTCTATGAAAAAGCACACATATATAGCCTGCTTCTTTAATGCTGGTGGGGTTTTTTATTTTTCGTAACCAATTAAACATTTGGAGTAACATACTTTTGTTCAGTGTTTGTGATGATATACATGGAGATTTTTAAAAACATGTATCTGCATCTTTTACTGTAAAATTAAACGCGTGCCATGATCACAGAAAAAAAGTCACTTTGTCATCCCTTCAAATGTTCGGCATTCTTGATTCAGAGAAGGTAGAACATCTCCTCTTCCCAAGTATAGTATGCACATGCCTGCACAGCCTCTCCAGGACAGAGAAAAGCTCACTGCTAACATTTAGAGCTGACCAGATGTGAGCTAGTTCCAAAACAAGCAATTCAGTTCCATCAACACAGCTATTGTGGACAGCCTTCCTGACATATAGGGAACTCGACAGGGCTGCAAGGTACTTGACTGGTCCTTATATGGTCCAGTCTCATCATGACAGAAAAGGAGCCCCAAGTTTAATCAGGAGAAACACTGTGAGTACCATGCCATTTCTCTCCATTCCAATTTTCAGAAAAAAAATTTACCACCTTACCAAACCCTGCACTTTCTGGAAGAAGTTTTATTGTATCTTTATTTCAGTATACAGCAAAATCAAAAATTAATTTGTGAAAGAACTGTTAATCTGACAGTTGTTAATAAATGCAAGGAAAAAAAAATCATTATTAATAAAAATTATCTATGTTAAGACCCACTGTTCAGTATACACTACCACATGCAGCATATGTAGAGCATCTGCAGTTCTATAGACGACACTGATTTATTCCTATACTATGGTAGGAGAAATCCCAGATGTACTTTACAATATTACTTCCAAAATATTATTAAATATTATTTATGTTAATCAAACAATTTTATAAAAATAATGCAATTCTGTAAGCATAAAAAAAAGATATTAAAACTACCAACCAAAATGGCAAATGATCAACAGCAAAGTAAGAGCTAGAGTCTAAAATTGCTGATGCCCATTTTGAAACTATTAAGCTAGAAGTTGAGAAGCTGCAGAAAACTGAAGTATGAGAAATCTGTAACAGAGTTCACCAAGTTCTTTCAATCATTAAATGTAACTTCTAAAGTTAAATGTGGATTGCATCTACTTAGTACTAAATAAAAGCAGATCACTTCTAGTCACTAAATAAAAGCACTACACTACTAAAATAAAATAGTGCAGGTGTATTATATTGATTACATCACTTCAATAAAATTTATTAAGTAAATATTAAGTAAATTAAGTAAATCTGTGTAACTTCAAGCAAGCTAGAAATATTTGATAACTCTGGCCCTCCAGCTGGTCAGCTGGTATCTGTCTCTGTCATATTTAGGATGAAATTAAGACTGAGTTTTCAAGTTTCATGGAGCATCAAGCATCACTCTTATTAATTAGTGCTGATTATATTTTACCAGTAGCTTATAATTTGACTGATCATATAAAACAGGAACATAATTCAGTTTCCCCAACGATATTTATTTTTGCTCCCAAGTGCAAAGCACTTGGCTTTATCACTTGGAAATTAGGCCAGGTCAATACTCAAGGCGTGCACAGAATATGACACTGGGTAATATGATTCCATGTAACTTTTTTTTTTTTTTTTAATCTTCAGACTTCCTGGTGGAATAACAGCTAGACTGAGAAAGACAATCTCATTTTAAAACATATGTTGTTGCCATGCTGGTCAATAATCCCTTTTACATTGATCAAATTGTAATACTAACCAAAGAAACATAAGGCTTCATCTCCCATGCTTGTATGTTTGTGTTGTCTATTATTATAGGAGAGATTCTCATTTCAAATGCTTTTTTGGCTGAAAGACACACATGTACAAAAGAATATGATGTAGTTAATTTCATTATAATAGGGTGGACACATAACATTTATACTAATTCTTTAAATTTGTAGTATTTTTTAAAGTAGACTGTCCATAAAGATTAACCACTGTGTAAAGAACTCTTGCCACAGCTTGATCTGTTTTGAGGCCCTCTTTGTATTTTAGAAATCCCACCCACCCCCCATAAAGCTACTGAAGGTATGGCATTAATTCTTTTGAATTAACTTATGTATGATAATCAAGGAATGAAAATGAAAATGTAAAATGCACCAAGATAACTAATCAATCAGTAAATTAAACTACAAAAAAAAAAGCTACATGATCACCTTAAAGTGGACTTCTTTGTTGCATACAAAATTCTTGGCTTTATAACAGTCTTAAGATTAGTCCACTCTGTAAACTGCATAAAATACGAAAAATCAAAATAAATTATTGTAATTTAAATACATAGTAATGAAACGTTTAGAATCACTAGCTTTGAGATGCAGCACCACATTTCTGTAGCTATGTTACAATGCATCTGAACAACCAAAGTTATTGTTGAATCACACATTTGTTATTAACCCATTTCTCCACTGGTTCAAAATTTGACAGTAGAAAAGTGATCATGGTTCAACTTCAGCAAATAAAAGCTTAAAAAAAAAAAGTTGTACTATGGTGAGCTTAACAGAAGACACTATCAAAAAATACACCTATTATGGAAAGAAAAAAAATAGGTTTTCCTCCTATAATTTTGTTTTAAATTTGCCAACAATTCAGTGCTCAAGAGAAAAAAAAAACCAAGAGCAGGAAAATATCTGTGTAAGTATTATTTGTATCAACATCCTTGTTACTTATTGCATATGCATATATAATGGCTCATCTCAAAAGAAAAATTTCTGGGAGATGGTATAGATTACCACTCCAGAAATGGGACACAACCCAAAATACATACCATGACAAAATCTGAAGACAAGGACACTGGCATTTTTAATTGCAAAACAAACACACAATGAACAGACGACTTCTCAGTTTGTGTTCATACTCTTTTTACACACATGTATTAAAAAATACTTCTATGATGGGATAAATGCTTGTCCTGTGGCACAGGCATTACAAGACAGGCAGCTTTTTAAACAGCACACAAGCAAGCACTGAACTGTAAATAAGCAAGCTAATCCCTTATTTATTTCTCACCTTGCTTCCTGTTCCAGTCATGCGCTTCCCCTAAGCAATCAGGATCATAATGGTATTGTCCATGTTTATAGAAGTAATCATCAGTACTAAGAATGATTCCACCTGGGTTATCCTCAAGCAAAGCCCTGTGAAAGATCAAGAAGTAAATATTTTTTTCGCCCATTCTCCCCAGCCCTGATACCTGCTACCATACAAAAATGCATTTAGACTGGCACAATACCAAGATTATTTGGAATGGAAGCAGAAAATTTAAGTAAGGGAAAAAATAACACCCTCCAGGGAAAGATGATCTATAGTAATTTCCTTCCTTTTCCAAAGGCTGAGGATATCTAGGGGAAAGAGCTGACAGAAGTTCCCTACAAGTCTCATCTCAAAACAAGGGAGGTATTTCTCCATCTACATCTAGTGACATGCTTTCACACTGACAAATATACATACAGTCTTAACTGCACCACATATTTCAAGTGCCAGCCAAAGGAGTCTAAGGTCAATCTAGGCTTTTGGAGAGTTAGGAAAGAAACCAAAACCTCAACCCCAGCCACCCCATGTGTACTACTTACACAAAAGAATTCCAACAGTGGAAGGGGAATTTCTACCTATAAAGTAACTGGCATATCTCCACCCACTCTGTTGGAAGGAAACACCCAAAATGAACAGGGACTGGAAGAACACAGCAGACCTAATACTACTGGAGCGATCCTCTGCTGACAAACTCCTTCAGTCAGTAACAGAAATTAAAGCCAACCCCTCCTATTTCAATTTCCACTAGAGGTCAAGGAGCTGCGAGCAACTCAGGCCTCTGCAATTATTATTACTCATCATACTGCATGTACCACATAGCTGGTAATTAGGGTATAAGCACAACTATTTACACATGTCAAAAAACTGCCTCTGCCTGCACTAAATCCTGTACACAATTAAGCAATCTCTTTTAGAAGCTCACAATATAGATGTTCTACCTTGCCAAATATGATTTTCCTGATCCTGGAACACCTCTGAGAAGAACAAGTACTTGACCTATAAGGTGCATCTTTTTTCTCATCATGTGACAAACAGGTGGCTGCTGTGCTTGCAAGAGGTTCAATTTTGAGTTTCTATCTTGATTTCCCCATACCTTCAGAGAAGGGTTGCTATCCCAGGCATTTGAAACCACAGGAGAGGAAAAAAAAAGTCCTCTTTCCAATGTCCTACAGTCTGAAACACGTCTCCACTGCCCTGGACTGACAGCCACAGGAGTTACAAAACCGTGACTTCCACTGGATGGATAAAACACAGGAGCCATGAGGTTCCAGTGTTGTTGGGGCTGACATGAAAGTGTAGAAAAATTTAAGTTACAACCCTGCTGAGTTTGCTGAAAATCTGCAGGTTCTGATGTTTTGAAACTGGACGTTTCAGGAGAGACATACACCTCCAGTGGAGAACTGCTCTGGTGACTGTTAAAAGCAGTCACTATCTCTTCATGCTGTTCCATGCACCTTGAATTAGGATTGCCAGTGGCAGTTACTCCCAGTTCCAGAGGTTTTTGTGAAGACTGACCAGAAGCAGCAGTCACACTTTTTTGATCCAAAACAGTATCTTGTGTCTGATCAGGATTTCCATATGATACTTCTCCATTCAATTGTTTATAGACTTCTGAAGCTACACCATGATGAACTTGTATTTCTGAAAAAACAGAATCTTCCAAGATCTGTGCAGAAGTGTCTGATGTAGCTGGTGAGCTTGTCTGGACACTCAGCTGACTCACTGGTGGCTGAGAGCAGCAGAAGTTTTCTGAAACCTCATTATTTGTCCCTGTTTGCTGTGGAAAAAGTAGGACATTGCAACCTGAATCAGATTTTTCCCACTCAGGAAATTGATTAAAGTCATTGTGTTCCACAGAGTGTTTATGTACTATTTGGTCATTTGTAGGATTAGGCAATTCATCACTCGAGCTGTATCTCTGAAAGGCGTTTTCTATTAAGGAATCCAGTTCTTCAGTCAGCTGCACATCAGGTGATAGGACCTTTTCCATTGCTTCTTCAGAATTATTTTCTTCTGCAGTACATTCCCCAATTCTTTCATTTCCAACAGATCTTTGCTGATTAACAAGAGCTAGTGATGATGCTACTGAATCAAAACCCAAGGTTTTTGAAGATGCTACTCCTTTGGACAGCTCTAGGAGATAATCCATAGCGTTTTCTACTGTTGAATAAGGTAAAAAGAATAAAGCATGGTCAACTGAACAAACACAAGCTGATGTGAACGCAATTTTTTTACATTAAGGAGTATTTATCACAACTAGAAAGAAAACCAAAAGACAGCTCACCAATTTATCTTTTAACGCACCTGCAACTCCTTTGATCTGTTTCTCATCAGAAGAAAAGGCAGAACTCAATAAAGACATAAAATAATAATCTAATAAGCATAAAAATTACTAAGGAAATAAGTGTCTAAAAATATATATATATATATAACTGGAAAAAATACCACAACTAGGTGTTTAAATGGATACTTATTTCTAACCTATATCATATAGGTGAAACAGTGTAAAATGAACTGAAAAAGTCTGCTACTGAGGAGTAAAGAGATAAAAAGTATGCAAAATATGCTCATTATGGCTAGGCCCAGCTGAAAATATCATATCTAATATAGCCAGAAAAACTCAGTATCTGTATTCTTTGTAAAGCCACTAAACAGAGTATAGGTTGCCTGTGATCAACATGAACAAAATGAAGATTTGGCACAAGTACCACCTAAGCCCTAAAACTAAGCTTCTGTTTTCCTAAAAGACTGTGTAGCAAGACGTCTAAGCCCATTAAAGCCCATTCTTTCTGCACATGTTAAATAAAACTTGTCCTTCCGTCTTCCCTGCTATATGACAGAAATTTATTATTACTCATATTAAAAGATGCTAATCTTTCAAATTTTAAACTACTGTTAATAGTACAAAATAATAATGACCTCAGCATGTTTACTGAATTCTCCAGTAAGCTTCTACATAAACCTGTTATTTTGATAAGTATAAATGTTATTAAGAGTTCAAAGCACAAATCAGCAATTCCATCAATTTCAATTTTAAAAGGAACAACAATCACAGAAACATGAGAGCTATTATGTTACAAACTCCATACAATTTAAGGTAAAAACTGCAATAACAGCAGTCCTTTTAATGGCTACCTAGCTTTCATACATTTAAAAAAATGCCAAACTCTGCCCTCTTTGCAAACATTCTTAGAAAAATCTCAGCTAATTACATTTGATCATATGAACACAGATTGATTAAAATGTTCCATATATGATTTATTCTCCTGCTAAATAACTCCTCGGCTGTTTCTATCCAGCATCTCATCCATTATTTTTATTACAAGCAAATGAACTTATATACAGAACTTTAAAACCACAAAAGCATGGGAAGGACCAGGCACAGACATGAGAACAGTCCACCAGGAGAGGTAGATATGTAGTTTGGCAGAATACAGGGGAAGAAACATAGTCCTAGCAAGGCTACAGAGAATTCAACATTACAAACACAATTTATCCTGCAAAAACTAATCCTCAGTGGAGATGGCAAGATTACAGAGCAAAACAGACAGCAAAACAAAAGCTCAAGTATTTAAGGCATTACTGATATGTATTATTGATATACCAGAAGGCTGCACTGCCATTCAGCGAGACCTGGGCAGGGTAGAGAGAAGCCTAATGAAGTTCAACAGGGGCAAATGTAAGGCCCTGCATCTAGGAAGGAATAACACCATGTGCTAGTACAGGCTAGGGATTGACCTGCTGGAAGGCAGCTCTGCAGAGAGGGACCCGGGAGTTCTGGAGGACAGCAAGTTGCCCACAAGCCAGCACTGTGCCCTGGTGGCCAAGAAGGCCAGTGGGGTCCTGGGGTGCTTTAGGAGGACCGTGGCCAGCAGGTCAAGGGAGGTGATCCTGCCCCTCTGCTCTGCCCTGGTGAGGCCACACCTGGAGGGCTGTGTCCAGTTCTCGGCTCCCCAGTTCAAGAGAGACTGAGAACTGCTGGAGAGGGTCCAGCAGAGAGTTATGAAGATGATCAGGGGACTGGAGCATCTCCCTAGTGAGGAAAGGCTGAGAGTGCTGGGCCTGTGTAGTTTGGAGAAGGGACAACTAAGAGGGGATCTATCTTATCAATACATACAAATACCTTAAGGGTGAGTGTCAGGATGATGGGGCCAGGCTCTTTTCAGCGGCGCCCAGGGGCAATGGGCACAAACTGCAGCAACAGAAGTTCCATATGAGTAGAGGAAGAACTTCTTTACTTTGAAGGTGAAAGAACACTGGAACAGGCTGCCTGGAGAGAATGTGGAGTCTCCTTCTCTGGAGACATTCAAAACCCACCTGGATACGACTGTGCAACCTGCTCTAGGTGAATGTGCTTTAGCAGAGCAGGGGGTTGGATTAGATGATCTCCAGAGGTCCCTTCCAAGCCTAATCATTCTGTGATTCTGTGAAAAGCAAACATTTCCAGGACCACATACGGTGTTCCATTATCTTAAAAAGTTGTGATCTAGAGCATAAAATACACCTCCTGCAGAACAGTTAATGCATCTAGGAGGTACGGCACAGAAACTAACCAGAAAAAACAGATTTTCACAACTCTACTGCTGCCTGCTCTGTGTCACTGAATAAGCCACTTAAACTGTACCTCCATTTATGGAGCACAGTGCTACTGCAAATTACCAGCCTCACCAAAACACTGTCAAACCTGAAGAATCTTGCATGGAAAGAGCTATAAAATTTCAAAATATTATGACTCACCTACTCATTAAAAGCTCAACTCACAAATATGCTTGCGACACCCACACCAGCTTTTCCAGCCACCCTAGTTAAGAGCTGTCTGCGCATGGAACACAACTGTAATGCCAACTGTACCTTACTTACCTTTAAAATCACATTCAGACAGAATCATATAAACCACACTGGGATCTAGGTCAGAAAACATTTCCGACATGCGGTTGAAGAGCTCTTCCTTATTGACACTATGCACTGCTTGTGACACTGAGTGGTTAGAGTCCCCTTGGGATACAGCAACAGCAGTTCTGTCAGAACTGCCAATCTTCCGAGAAGGACTTCCACCAGTTTTCCTTTTCCGCGGCATTTTGTTTTCTAAAACTCAGCTTGCTTTTCGTTTTAGTTTGTTGACATGAGGCTGAGAGCACCAAGCAGCTCAGAAATCACAAAAACCCTCTTGTAACTGGGATGCACAAAACAGAAATAGCAGACCTGGAAAAAAGAGAACAGAGAAATTTTCATAAAATACACAGTTACATTTCCACATCTCCTATTTAGATAGCTAAAAAGATTAAAAAAAAACCAAAACCATAAGCATCCAAGAAAACATTTTCTAGAAGGCTGCCTTTCTTCTTTTCAAATGGCTGACAGCTAAATAGCAGCCTTATTTCCCAACTAACTACATATTGAATCTGTGTCTGGAAGAAAGAACAAATAAAATGGAGTTTAAAAGAAAAATCCAGAAAAGTAAAGGAATCAATGCAAGGCAGCCAGTTCACAAACACTCCCCTCTGCTAACACCTACTGATGACCAGTTAACATTATGGAACACTTATAATGTTAAAATTCAGAACTTCTTCTCTTCTTACATAAGTACTGGAAAATAGACATCTCCAAATCTTCCAGAAGTTCTTCATGACTTTCCCACCCCCATGATTTTTTTCAAGAATAAACAACTGGGGTTCTTCAACATTCAAACACTGGCACAGGTTGCTCAGAGAAGCTGTGGAGTTTCCAACCACGCAGATTCTCAAAACCTGACTGAACATGACCCTGAACAGCCTGTTTCAGGTGACCCTGCTTAAGCAGGTGAGTTGAACCAGATGGCATCCAAAAGTGTGTTCCAAACTCGGTATATGTGGGGATTTTTTTAAATTGTTAAAAACATTTTACAGCTTTAAGCACCACTAAACAGGAAAAGGCTTCTGTCCACCACCCCCACCTTCTGCCATAAACCCTTTGAATACATCTAGTTAAAACATTATGGCATCTGTAACAACTGCAATTACTGCATTAATCTGCTATAGAAAAGGAAAGCAACTATTAATTGAAGTACAAGCACAGAGTATGGCGTGGTCTCACTTTTTTCTTTTTATCAAATAACATGAAAGCTCTGTTGTGTTCTAGTAATGCTCATAATAAACGAATTTATAATTTTTACAAATAATAATTCAGAGGACTAGCAAACCCTGAACCTGATTAATTAGAGCACAGAGTCGCTATTTAGCGATGCTACTCTGTAGGTCATAAAATACTATATAAAGATTATTTTGCCAGCAATGACCAATTCAACATGTGCAGATAAATCAACAGCAACACTTCCAAGTTCACTTAGTCCTTCCCTGCTTGTATCACTAGCACACAAATGATGATGCCAGATCAGACAGCACTTCTCCATTATTCTCTAGTGATCTCATCCAGCAACCAAGAGAAGTATCATTTAGAAGAGGGTGGACTGTTACATTCCCAAGTCATAGATTTACCTAAGAAGAAACGACAACTCCAGGATCCCCGAAGTTTCTACCCTATGTATACGGACTTTAGACAGACAAATGAGACAGAAGTCTGAAACAATGAAGAAGTAAAGGAAGTCTGAAATGTGCAAGGAAAAGGAAGAAGTCAACTTCCAAAAACAAAGGAGAAAAGACAGTGGAACATGCTAGTTAGCCAGGCCGAGCTGGGACAATTGCAGCTGTTTTTTCCATTATACTTTTTTTGGTTCACCTCTCTGATTAGACATCCTTACACCATCCTTCACTGTCACAAAAAAAGTATTCAAGCAAAAAAATTTATAAAAAAATTATAGCAAGTCACATTTTCCAAACTTGTATTTCCAATTGATTCATCCTCCAGCCAGAAAAGAAAGGTTGAGACTTAACTTCACACAATGTGTAAGTGCTAAAAAATGTGATTGTTCCTCACTAAAATAAATTCAGTGACAAAGAAAAATTCTTGCAAGGAAGAAAGGTATTCATGCACCTCGACATTACTGAGCACCAAGAGACTTTAAGCAGAACACTCCAAGTGTTGTCAATGTTTTAATCCAGCTCTCTCATAACAATCAATCCTGCAAGGACCTGCTGCTGAAAACACATGCTCTGTAGCTTTTAACAATCGATTGCCTTACACTGGGAAAGTAATATGTTATAGCGAAGTATTTCCTGCATTAGGCTGTGTATCCCACTGTATATTAGGATACTTTAATGACCTAGTGAAGCCACAACACTTGTGTGTCTGAATGAATCTCAGTCAGTGAATTTACAGTGCATGGCTTCAGGATTATTGAGGCCTAAACTGCTTATTGCAATTAATCACAGAAGGAAAAAGAAGGCAGAAGAGAAAAAGATATCAGTCACCTCAGAACTTACACACAGGTCAAAACCTTGGTGACTCCTGCTACATCCATGTGTGCTAAGGCAATGCACAGATCCACATTTTGTTCCATCTTTCCATCTAAAGCTTTAGTAAAATTGTAGAAACTGTTAAACCTATCAAAAACAGGTCAGCATTGCCCAGGATTTCATTTAAATAAGGTATTTGCTATGGCCAGTGTTGTAGACAGATATTTTCACAGAATCTCCTTTATCTACCACAATATTTTCAATGAAACTCCAGGACAGATTTCTGGGCAATATCTTCTGTTGATATTACCAAGCACAATAGGAGTATATAAAAATAGATGCCTGCACACACACAAAGCAAACTGTACTGTATTACATGAGAGAAAACACTGACACGCTCAATTGAAAAGAATAATTTTCACTTGCTTTTAGGAGCATGCCCTGAACTTTACCGGTGATTTTATCTACGGACTTGCCTTTTCAGGTATTCAAGTTTTTCTTTCTGAAAATCAGTTTATGTGAAAGAGGAAATAATTTTGACTAGCCAGACTTGCACATCAGCTATATTCATTGGCTCTGGACAACATAAATTAACCAGTCTGTAGTTTGCTGTGGATGAGGGTCCATCTCCCCTCCCCCCCCCCCGCCAAGATGAAAATTGAGTTGTAATAACATAATGATTTATAAGAGCAGTGCTGTGCTGAACACACTGAAAGGGAATTCTAGACAATTAGCTAGAGGCTGCAATATACTCGGAGGTTCACTAGTCAGTTCTGGGTACTGCCGTTTGACACACATGCAATTAGAGCCAACAGCTGTTTCATTTCAGCACTGATGAAAAACAATACTCCTGTGGCAGTCTCAACTTCACCTTTAAAAAAAATGCAAAGCAAAATCCATGAGCACTTCCTCACTCATAATTCTTCAGAAATACACATCTCCAGACATTAAGGATCTCCTCCCAATGTAATTCAACTACCACAAACAAGCATATGTACAAAAATCTGCCCACATAAAAACTACCTTCCAAATTAAACAATCTTACAAATAAAAGAGATATTAAGCTACCAGCATTCTCTACAAAATAAGATAATTTTAAAACCCTACCAACCTAGAAAAGAAAAAGCAGATTTGTCAGATCAGGGTACTTAAATTCCATCATCTTTCTAGCTGACCAGACTTTTATTCCTGATAGTAGATTATGAACCTCAGATGTTGCCTGTTCCTGTACTGCCACCCCTAAGAAGCTGAACAGATGCATCACAGAAATTCTGCAGGCAGGGATCAGCATCCATTACAGGCAAACCAGTCACTACAGAAACAGGCAGGCACTGACAAAATCAACCTAATACAACACATTTTTCTTTTCTGTTTGACAGACAGAACAATGAAGTGTAGAGAAGTGGCTGACCTGGCACAGCAAGAAGATGGACCAAGACCTCAAGTTTCAATCCCAGCATCTTACTAACAATATTCAAAACTTTACTTTCCAGTGAAAGGAAAAACAATTGTTTCATAAACTTGTTCTAAGACTATGTTTATAATTCCCTAGCTGAAAGAAACATGACCAATGTTTCTAATAAATGCAAAGTGTCTGTCAATTATACAGATGAGGAAAAATATGCAAGTTCCCACCCACTCACCCTCCACTTTTGAACTCATACACCTAAACTGACTAACTGAGGAAGCATTACAGGCTTAGGAAAATATACATGAAAATTCTTCCATAAATTATGGAGTGAATTTACATCACTGTACTTACTGCAAAGGAATTCCCTTGCAGACACCTTTCCAAAAGGTTCCATTTTATTTTCATTAATACAATTGTCTGTAGAATAAATTAATCCAATATAGCAGGAGTGTAATGGTCATCCTGGTCAGACTCCTCACATTAAGGGGTAAAAGTGTAAATAAAAAAACTCTCCAGACTCTAACACAGGTAAAGCAAACTGTAACTTTAACATAATTGTAAGTTGTCCTTAGAAAAATTCAAAGTGTACTCTTTCATATGACACAATCTAAAGAATTCAAGAAATACAAACCACCCAAAGAAAAAACTACAGGGGAAAAAAAAAAATCCCCTAGACCCTCAAAACTAATCTGCTGGTTTTAATAAGATTTCATTTATGTTAGGAAATAGCTGCTAACATAGACTTATCATACATAACCCATCATATTGCTAACCACTACTGTTATATCAGCAAATTTGCTGTGAAAAATTATCCTAGAACTCTGAAGAAACTTAAAAAAAAAAAAATGAGGCTACAAATGCATTTTCTAAAATTAAGCTAAAACGCGTAAGTCACATTTAGGCTGAAGCTACATCAAATTTGTCCAGCTAAACATCTTTTATTTTCCAAAGCTAGAAATGCCCCCCTGGTTTCTAAGAACTGCTATATGCTGTTGTATTTTTACAAAACCAGGCAAAGACATAAACTACTATAAAACAGCATCAGGCACCATCTTACTGTTATAGTATTTCTGGAAAAACAGTAAGTCTCAGGATTGAGATATCCATTATGTTTCATTTTCAGTGTAATACAAAAATGTATAGGCAGTTCCTGAATAAACATCTAATGAAGGCCTGACACATCTCCTGCATCTTTTACACTAGGGTGTCTTCTTAGAAACCACACATGGCAGCTTGGCATTTTCAAGATGCATCAAAATTCTCGAGTAGAGTGAACTGCCTGCAAGTCCTATTACACATATAATCTCAAGCATTGGAAGAGAAGGAAACAAGAAGTATTCAAGAACAGACAGAATACACAGAATAAAGAAAGAAATAAAGGAAGAAATATTCTAAACTACTTTTTAAGGGAGTTAGTTGATATCGAGGTTAGTAACAAAGCTCTTCAACTGCACTAGGAAACAATCAGCAGTAAACATAATTTTCCAAAGCCCTTACGAGAACTTATTTTTTAAGCAAACAGACCAGAAACATATTCTAACTACAATTCAAGGTTTACTAAAAGCATTCAGCAGCACAGGAATTCCTCGCTGAACTGTGATCCAGTTCAAATGACAAATAAGTTATAAATATGACTTCTTTTCCTTCTTTAAGGACAAAGGAAGTCTCCAGTCTTGACACAATGTAACACTGAACCAGTATCACCAAAACTGCCTGATTTATATGTATTCTCAGATTCCTCTGATCAATTTAAGGAAGTTAATGCCATAGATACAGAAGAGGTTGGTTTGAGCGTTAGGTTTTTTTTTATTTTGGTTTGGAATTTTTAAGCATCTTTTTAATTTCAAACTAAATAAAACATTTAGAATGTAATGTGCATTTGAATCTTCTGACTTTTAAAACACACACACACACACACATATACTGACATGCTGGAGACTGGGAAAAAAACGCACCTGTATTTGTAATTCAAATAAAATAGTAATGGCATAGAACTTACATTTTCAGCTTCACCGAGTTGCCCCGCAATTGGTGCCTTCTCATCTTTCCAAAACCACCACTGATGGCACATCTATTAAAGGTCTGCTGTTAAAAAATACAACGCACTCTTCTGTCAGGAAACCATATTTTCAAACATACAAATCAGATGTCAGCAGAAGTAGATGCTCCCTCCTGACAAAGAAATTATCAGAACACAAATTAAAATTGATATTTTACACCATACAACTTTAAGCAAGTTTTAACACTGAGCAATAAACATAATTGTTTTTAGTACATTAAGTACAGCTGACATTTTACTGACAAAGTAGCCAACATGCCAAGTTGAGCTCAAATGTAAGTTCTCCTGAGGATAAGAATACCTACTTGATTTCAGCTACTGATTTCTCATCCAAAAAAGCTGACTTACATCAGGTAAAGAAATAACACAATGGCAGCAGAGTTAGTTAGGAATAAAAGTAAGCTTCCTCACTTGTCATCCCACTTGGTTCTTCACCACAGTTCTTAACCATCTTGAAAAAGTCTACATATCCATGCTGGTCAAGAAAAGATTCGTTCCATCACGTGTGGAATTAGGCAAAGAAAACCTGGTACATCAAAATCAGAATATGTTACTTACACCACTAATTTGCAATGTCCTACCGATGCTAAAAAACTGCAGTTCTGTTCACTGAAGTGGCTACAAACTCCTAATCCACCGCATACATACCAAAGATGTTAGGTCTATTCAAAGCCTGACTTAATTCTAATGTACGTACTAGTCTAGAGCTCACTTTCCTGACAACAGTCTTGTGCTTTGAATCATGTTAAAATAAATTGGGGGAAAAAAAATCCAAACCCACTATGAGCATACACACCTAAATCAGGTAAAGAATTTGGAACAAATATTCTGTAGCACTCCTGACGTGGCAGGTTGATGGCTCAATTACTTTATAGCAGTCCTCACAAGAGATGGAGAAACCAGTCTCCTACTTTTCATCTAACCTCATCCCACTGCTCCAAAGCATTAAGAATTGCCACCAAAACTACAGAGCACATCACATAAGCAAGGACTTCAAGACGAGAATCCAAATTTACAAAGTAAAGGACAGGTTGCAGGCAGAAAATGCTATTTACCCCACTCTCAAACATGTTGCTTCACAGAAAACACACCAGAAAAGGCTGAAAACCCATTCAGAAGTTTTATAGAACATTTAATCTCTGAATACAAATTCAGCCTAGAACACAACAGAAATGCTGAAGTGTACCTGATAACACTGTAATGCTACATTACTTCCACTGCTCAGATTTCTGCCTTCCAAATCAGGCTCTACTAACACACACAAAAATACAAAGGTTATTTCCAGATTTGCTCACCTGCACTTTGAAGTCTCATAAATGGAGCGAAACAATTAAGTATTTAAATACAAGCACAAGAGAAAAAACCCAAACAATAAAATCAAATAGACCAAATCACTGCACTCTCTAGCTGCATTTACGAAACAAGAAGCTCTTATTTCTGGACATCTGAACCCTCTCACTAAAAAACAAAAGGTAAAAAAGGGAAGAAAAAAGGAAATGCCTTCCAGCAGATTTTTCTCAATAAGCATAAGAGTAGCAAAGGAGACAGTTTGGGAGCCTTTTGCATTCTTCCATTTCTGCCATCAGTCAGCAACTGAACAGGCCACCTAAATGCTCCGTTATTTAATGTGAAAATCTATACCCAGCTAGGGAGAAAGTGCTTTTAAAAACATTTCAAGCAGCTTTTCTGCTCTTTTGCTTCACCCACTCTGCTGCTCCCACTGATTGTTCCAAGGGCTTTGGCTTTTTCAACAGTTTTAACTAAGGTTCTCTTTTTCACATCGAATTCCATCAAAGTGCAAGCCACTGACATATATGTCTTGATACACTTGCTTTAAGCAATCTGTTCAGCCAGGGTTTTTTTTCCACTTTTGTGATTTTTAAGCCTTGTGTATGGCCTGGACCAGAGACAGATTCTTATGAAGCAGCTGCAAAAAATAAATCTTGCTTTGAGTACAAAACAAAAACTGTCCAAATACACACACAGTTCAAGAGTACAAAACCAGCACAAACTTCTCCAAAGTAGATGCTTAGTAAGTAAATAAAACTTTTAGGAAGATCAGAGCCCTATTTGCTAGGAAGGACTCAAAAGCTCTTCTCCACATGCCACATCACAAGAAGAAGTCAAGCTGCAGTGACAGTCAGCTGGTGTTTTACAGGTGAGGGAAGCTGTCGAACTCCACAACACAAGGTTTCCTTTTAAGCCAGGAAGCTGCTTTTGCTAGGGGCCCTCCATTCAGGTGAGCACAAGCTCCCAGACAGGCAGCTCTCCTGCAGGGTACACATGATTAAAGCAGTAGGGCAGTAGTAGGGAGTCACCGGTAAGCACATTCTCCAGCACCAGGTCTGCTTGGTAAGTACTACTTTTGTATTCACTTTCCTTTTGCTGTGTCCTGAAGGTCAAAGCTCAGGATGTTGCAAAAAAGTAAGTGGCATTCGCATTATGGAGTGTGCAAACACACAGCCCGACAAGCTAGAAAAATCAACAGGCAACTGTTTTCCTTGTTTAGGTAGAGAGGGTTGTTGCTTGATGAGTATCTGCAAAATGTCTTACCAGCCCTAAGAGAGCTTAGAGATGCCACATCCTTCTATAGCTTCCCTCCCACATTCTTTAGTAGCCTCCCATACAGCTCATAGCCCTACTTGAGCACGCTGAAGTAAAGGTTACACATGCCCATGCCAAACTCAGCTTTGAGGAGAGGTCTTTCAGGAAACAGAACACTCAGGCTACCTGGGCTGTCCCCAGTGCAGACTCCACACAGCTCAGCTCCTTCACTGTGACCTTGCCCACCTCCCAGAGCAATGTAACAGGCTGCAATGAAGAAGACCAGATTTGTGGTTATGGTGGTCCTTCCACAATCAGTACTACTGCTTAAGACTGTATTCCCACTCCACATTCTAAAACTGCTAGAGAGAGACATGTGGAAAGAGAAATAGAGAATTCCTGCCAGCTGGAGCTGTGACTTGCCCACACCATGTTTCTAGAGACCCTGTCCACAAGTCAGCCTGACGGGCAGTGAATAAAAGTAACACATCTCTGCAGAATTACAGTTCCTCAGCACAACAGTATTTCCTTTCACATCCTCTCCAGATGAACTTTCATTGCTCACTCTGAAAAAAACCCATACAGAAAGCAGTGCCTGGATCTTGCAATTCAAGACTTGGTGCCTCTGTGAGTTGCTGGAAATATCTTGTAATCTTTTATAAATGGCAATTCTGGCAATATCTAGCTAAGAAGCTGTGATATAGTCTAATGCACAAAATATTCAAGGCTTACAAAAAAAGGAAAATAAAACATTACAAAGCTGAGCAAGACTGTCCTAACACGGTTAATTTTCATACTGCTGTATTACTGTTTTCTGTTTCTTCAGGATTTTGGGGTCGGTTTTTTTTTCTGTGACTGAGACCTGGCAAAAGGATGAGCATTCATTTTTGTTCTTGGAAAGCCTGCAAAAGGGCAGCAGCAAGGGTGAGGACTGGTTCCATCAAGAGAAGATACTGTAAAAAAGGGCTATTACTGAAGATCACAGGTGATGCTTATTATCATGGGCACACACATGCAGGCAGCATTATGGAGGAAAGAAAAGCAGAACATTAAAACAACACATTTAGAGTTTTCTGCACTGCCAGCAGTCAGGGCTAGCAATAAATGCAAATGCTATCTTCCCAAACCCTGGTTTGCTTTAGCTGTTGATGCAAATGAAGACAGGTTTACTTTTTTTCTTAAAGATGATGCTGCAGCTATAACAGGGCTGGGCTTCAATGCTACCAGGTCTCGGTTCTGGTGCTTCCACATAACAAAGGCTTCTCAGCTCCACACCTTTCCCTTGCGTGTGACAGAACAACTCAAGGCAGCACTGTCTGGCGAGCTTTCAGCAGCATAATCTCCTCCTACCTGAAGGTCTGCTTAAGACCTTCAAGTCCCTGATGCATATACAGTACTGCACTCCGGTGATCCCCAGCTGCCACTTGGCTCCGAACAGCCTCATACAGTTTTCAGTTCTGTGACTCTGAATGAAGGTTTGTTGCACACTGGGACAAAGCTGAAGCACAATACATTTTTGAACTGCAGCATAGGCTTAAATACAGAAACAAAATGAAGATGCATTCAGGTTTGCAGAAAGCGCTTGCAAGAACAGGAGACTGATGAGAAATCATGACTAGCAGAGCATTGGACTTGAAGGTGCACTGGAACATGACAGATTTTTCACCAGGGTGCTATCTATCAAGTAGTGAGCTCAGAGCAGTAGTGGCCACATCAGGAAGCTGAGAAGTCAGGTTGAAAAGAGACAGAAAGCAGTCTGTGAACTTTGCTGATTGTCCACATAAAAGAGCAACATGAGAACCACTCCAGAATTTCCCAAACAGGAACACAGTGAGACATAATACACTTCGCCAACTTACACCAATTCAAGTTGCATTATACAATTATAATTTTAAAAAGAATGCAAGAAACCATATTACATAAAGAAAGCAAGACAGGAATGAGCTTATTCATGTAGACATCCTAAATATTGTGGGGGGGAGGGGACAGGGAATCAGGTCCTATGCTGGAAACTACATTGCACAGACCTATCAGGCCACACTTCATACGTTCAAGTGCACTTCCATTGCTGAAGCCATTAAGCCAGCTGAACTGAGTGTGCACACAGCCATTACACTGCTATTAAAAAGATAATAAATATTTTGAGCTTAAGGTAAACCACAGATAGATGGATGACCTCATCCTGATCTACATACATCAAGCTTACAGCCTTCAAATGACTGTCATTATTTACTTGATACAGACTTAAACCTGTCATTTACCTTCAGAAAGTAGTTCACATGACTTCACCTCCTAAGACTGTAAAAAACATAAGCAAGGTCCACTTAAATAGTTTTAAATGGTGATTTGAGTTAACACAGGCAATTTTTGAGATGGAACACAGATCAGTTACATAAACCAATCCACTAGTAGATTAAAAAAACCAGTGGCATCATGAGAAGAAACAGGTGAAAAACTTAACCTCTTCCATAATGATGGCTGTATTCAGGAGAAAATATCAATGCATAACTTTATTTAATTCTGAGAGGCAATGTGACAGCTAATTAACACCCCATTGACATTTTTATAGTAGCAGAGCCTCTGTAAGAAAAACAAAGGCAACAACTTCCTAAAACTCAAGGACTAACAATTCAGGAACTTTTACCAGAGCTGAATTCACGTGCATCAGAACTCTTGTTTAAAATAATAATTAGACTAATTACATCAGCCATTTAGTATAGACTACAGATCAGTACACAGGTAGGAGTGAAAGACAAGAGACCACACAACACCTTGGATCTACAACCCTCCAAAGTCCCTATTACATCATGTTTATACACTAATTCAAGACAACATAATGCTCTTTTGTAAAATGGACAAGGTCACAGGTGGCAATCCATCTACATCACTAAAGTGAAACAGCTGTAAGCATACCAGGGATGTTTCCTAATACCGTGCCTAGGCTAACAGTTTTATCAGGTACTATTGCACTTCCACATTCCTTAACACTAAGATCAGGGGTCCTCAAACTTTTTAAACAAGGGGCCGGCATGCGGATTAAGTGGCAGGCAGTCATCTGCGGCTGCTTGGTTTCCCCCTATCAACCCC